>CADEPM010000004.1:1200000-2400000 GCA_902829315.1 Caenorhabditis bovis | reverse complement strand
ACATTAAATGTGTTGAATACCACAAAAATCTTAGTCAAACATGCGTTGTTGAAAACAATCATCAAAGAGTATAAAAGGAACATTAGAAAACGCCTTTCTCAAACAAAACAAGAATGCGATTACGAATAGTAATGGCACATAAAAAACGAATACTCATTCATTCATCCATTATTTTTTAGTACCTGACTCGTTTGTCACGACGTAGAAGCATTGAATAGGGTATTAATTGGATGGCCGGTAATCCGGAATCGAAAAAAAAACGTTCAAAAATAGGAGACGCAGAAAAATGAAGAGAAATTCGAAGAAAAACATATTGTGGGTGGATTTTATTTCCATGTTTTTCGTTTCGGAATCGAGGGAATTAGTTGTAAGAACTTTGCTCATCATTAAAACATTATATATAATATTATAACCTAGTCAAAAAAAGACGATTCGACATGAGTGTTGTATTTTATGTTACGGCATTTAAACAAGATCAAACCGAAAAAAAAGGCCTGAAAATTTATATCGCTTTAATGGTGGTTTTAAAAAATTTTTTCACCTGTTTAAAAATCAAATACATATTAAATAATTTAACAATTAAGCACATTTCTTTTCTGGTCCGACTTCAATTTGAATTTACATTTCAAATCAACGTTTTATCCCACGATTTTACAAAAATTCAGTTTATTGTTTCCTTTCGAAAATGTCAAAAAGAATACAATATAGAAGGAAAACAAAAGACACACAAAAATGCGTGTAAAGTTGTCAGATGAGTGACGATATCTGCTGATCCGCATTAAACCTGTATTTTTGCCGCCGTATCCGCACAATTATATTCGATTTATGGCAATTATATTTTTTAAAAGACGCAAACAACTACACACAAACTATACCAATGGGCTTTATGTAACGACAAAAATAAATATTCGAAACGAAAAGTCAAAATCATCTGCGAAACAATAACCTTAACTCGTTAAGATTACATTTAATCACATACGGTAAGAAGAGCACATGGAAATCTTGGGTTGGGGAGAAATATTTCAAACAAATTAAAGTACTGACATTTCAGAAAGAAAATATTGAATGAGAAATGTCTTTATCTTAAAAAAATACACTCGTTAATGTGAGATAGTAAACATTTCTAAATTAAAACATCACCAGATGAAATGTGAATGTTGGCTAGAATGGAATCTACTATACTTTATTTGCTTTCTTATTACCGAACGCAGCCTAATATGTATGTTTTATTGGGAAGCAATAACAGCTGCTAATGGGAAAGAGGTGGATAGATTCGAACAAATCGATTAATTACCCGGGATTAATGATTGCGCATCAAAGAAGCACTATTATCCTACGACCACCTTTCCAGTGTCTTCTTTTCCGGCCATTCTCGGTTTTCCGACGGTGAACGGAATGTAGCGATATTTGATCATATGCTGAAAAATGACTTAACACTCATAATTTTATTTTTGATGTACCATTATTTGCCGTTTGAGTGTGAGGAAAGTCAGAATAATGAAGTACATGACGAGAATCGGCCAGAAGACAGGAACGTTGAAGAATTCGAAGAAGGTGCACGTAGTAGCAACAATAGTTGCCTTCATGAAAGAGTGCCTGGAATATCAAATGTATTGGCTAAATTCCAAAAAATTTAAAAAGGTCTCGGTGGCCCTTTAACCTATCCTTATACCTAGACCCGGAAATCTACGCTTTCAGCCTTGCAGGTCATTGACATTGTTTTTATGTGGCATTTACCCAATTTTATGCAGTCGCGCGATTTTAACAATATAACTTGAAAAAGATAAGTGTTTCCGTAATGGTCCATAGCATTTATGTTAAAGAAACGGTAAATTAATAAAGCATGAAAGATATTGATCTTAACTTCTGATTAACCGAGATTTCACACCTTTTAAATCTGTCAGAAACTATTTCGAGAATTAAACTTAAAACCTAGATTTAAAAAAATATATATTTAAAGTTTTAAGCTGGACAAACTAACCAAAATTTGAATTCAGGAAGTCGACGCATGAATGGACGGAATTCGTCGTTTGTTTTGGATGGAAGAACGGGACCATCATCGTCGTCCTAGAAACATTGAATTCTTTTCAATTTAATAAACTCGACCTACATCGTATTCAAGAGCTGGATCAATCGAAGGAGTTAAGAATAGAAGGAACAAGTTTAGATAATAGATTCCTACGGCGTAGGCAACTATGTAGAATCCCTGAGTAAAATAGCATAATGCAAAAAATAATCCTGACAATGTTTTACTTGCAAATAGATTATTCTTCCAGCGAAGAAAAATAGAGAGAGAATGGCAATAACCCAGCGAACAGCCGTATGCGGCGTGAGGTGATCAAGGTAATATTGATATTTCTGAAAATTTAAAACATTTCCACCTGAACTTTTAATTGATACAATACATACCACTTCAACTCCATGGAAAAAACGCGAAACAACTCCTGGTCTGTCCCTGAGTCCATCATCCATGTTTTACCTAAACTGATCAATGCAGAACTAATATTTCATAAATAAAACAGGTATTAAATATAAAAAACATTATATTTTTTTTTAAAATAAAAGAGTTGTATATTTCCTATAATTCTGTTGAAATTTCGAAACTTGGGCCTTCTATTTTTATAAGGCTATGTATCAATAGTCATTCGAAAGTTTTTCCATTGCAAAAACAATTTTTAAAAAACGTATTGAAATTTTTTGAATTATCAGATAACAAAAAGCGAAAGTGATAAGACGTGCGATGTGAGAAAAACGGATTGAAATTGGAAAAATGATATCGATTTCCGTGGAACACGTCAGGAGCGGTGCACACACCGAGGCAACATAATGCACCGAAGTTTTCAAATTTTTATTTTTTTGGAAAACGATAAAAAAACGATTTTCTATTCAAAATGTTGTATTTTATTTAATAAGTAATAGTTGTTAGAATTTTAAACATTATTTAATAAAAACATAAACATTTTAAAAAAAGTTTATCATAATCAAATTTTAAAAATCAACATTAAATGTGTGTTTTTATTTATTTTTAATATTTGAACATTCGGTTTTTCAGAGAATGATAGATATCGATTCTCTTAGTCTTCCAGTTCTTATCGCTGCTTTAATAGGAGTAATTACTATAATGGGCACCGCAATTATATACCTAACGAGAAAGCAGAATGAGACTGACGAAGATGTGTGAGTAGAATGGAATGAAACTTGCTCTTTCCTAATGATTTTTATCCGCAGAGATGCTGTGATGGATGAAATAGTTCAAACTGTGTCGACCGAACCTCCGAAGAAAAATAAGCATCAACGGAAAAATGACCAATGGAAGGCAAAGGTGTGCTTAAAATTAAATCGAAAATGTATTTAGGCAAATTTCAGGTGAATGAAATCAAGCATCTTTGGTTTGTGACAACCTTAAAAGGGCATACGTCTAATGTCGTAGACATTGATTTTGCCACGGGCGGAAAAAAGTTTGTTTCAATCTCTGATGACCGAACCGCATTCTTATGGGACGTTCGTGTTAGAATTTAGATGAATCGTTTTATATTTATTAAACTTGAAATTTAGGATTTCGAAAACAAAGAACATAAGTGTAGTCGACAAGTTATTGAATATGATACTCCAACTCACGTTTCATTCGCTCCAGATTGTAAAAGCGTCGTTTTTAGTATGAGAAGAGAAAATAAGGTAATTTATTTAAATACATGTGTCATCTCGGAAATTTCTATTCCAGATTTGTGTATACCGACTTGTAAAGAAGGAAGGAACCTCATCTCATCATTTTTCTCATGTCGAAAACCTTGATTTTGAAAAAAGACACCAACCGGATATTACTGATATTGGAATCGCCTCTAATGGTTTTCTTAAAATTGTTGTGCAATGACGTTTTTATATTTCCAGCAAAGTATTTAATGACGGCTTCAACCGATAACAAAATTTATCTTTATGATCTAAGAGGCTCCGTTTTGAAATGTATCGATGCCAAGGTAACTCATTTGCTTTTCAAAACATCGATAATTTTCCAGGCAAATTCATTACACGATTGTCGATTGTCGCCTGATGGAAGATTCGTAATTGTATCCGGATTCACTCCAGATGTTTTTGTCTATGAGGTAAACATACAAAAAAAAATGTTAAAAATGTAATTCCCTCTAAATTGGTTTACAGCCAATATTTTCAAGAGATGGCAACTTCCAAGATGCTAAAAAAGTTTTCAACATGAGCGTGAGTCATTTTGAAGGATTTTACATTATTAAATCCGTCTTTTAGGGACATTCTTCTGGAGTACTTGCCGCTGCTTTCAATTCCGCTTCGACACGAGCAGTTACAGTTTCTCGCGATGGATTTTGGCGGATTTTCGACATTGATATTCGTTATAATGCTGGTCAAGACGCTACAATTCTTAGAAAGTTCGTTGCTTAACTGGATTGTCCAATATTAAAACTGAAACTAATAATTAAGAGGAAGAATCGAAGAATTAGCTGGACTATCTAGTGAAAACATGAGATTAGCGATGAGTCCAAGTGGAAATTCGTTTTCGATTTCAATTGGTTCAAATCTGATGATTTTCAGCTCCGAAGATGAAAATAAAAAGTTCCCTGAATGTATTTGCTCGAAAATTTTAAACATTATTTAAAATCCTATTATTAAGTATGCGAGTTACACGACGAAAGAATCTCAGCTATTCGGTATTCTTCCGATGGAAAACTGATCGCAACGTGTGGTGACAAATACATTCGCGTCGTTCGTAATGTTCCAGAATATCACAGCATTGTCACGAAACTGACAAGAGTAAATAAGAAAATAAAAAGAAAATATTTTTCGAAATTATTCAGGAGCTGCCCGAATGTACACAAGAAACCGCTAGACGTCGGATTAAAGAACAAATTGAAGAAGCGAAAAAGGAATTAGCGAAATTTGAATAGGAAGCTATTTATTTTCTTCTAATTTTACGGGATGTTTCTTCTCTTTTAACTGGGTGTGTATTAAATATTTTTAAAAATAAAACGTTATATTCTATTATTAATATTTTTAGTCCTTATACGATTTTTTTTTTCATTTTTATATTAAATATTAAACATCCACATGATAATTATATTGATGGAGGTTTCTTTTATCAGATAACGTTGAAAGTTTTAAATTTGTATTAATTTATTTTTGTGCAGATACGGCGTGAATTGAGGGGATCAATTCACGCATTTTCAAAAAAATTTGGTTTCCAAAAATATGGAATGCTCACAGAGATTGTCAGCTGCTGGTATTCATAATTTTTCTTTTTTTTCAAATAAAAAGAGCATTAAAGACTCGCCATTAAACTACAATTTGAAGGAAAAAGAAGTTGAATTAGAATTGACAAAAACTAAATTAGATGAGATATTCGCCAATTGTAACCAATTATTGACGATTATCGAATTTTGAGATTGTTTTGTTTAGTGAGCAGTCCAAAGAAGAAAGATTTGGAAGAATTGAGAAAAACGTTCTCACAAAACGACTTTGAACTCTCGGAAAAATGTAAATTATTTTGAAAACATATATTTTATTTTCAATTTTAGTGTCATTTTCTTTGAACCTAAATGAAACCCTAGATTTTCTTGAATCTGATTCGAATGATCTTCAGGTTTGTCCATTACATTGTTGATATCAAATGGCAGAAATTTAAAAAATATTATAACAGATATTTGCCAGGTGTCTCGAGACAAAGCGGCATGTGCGTGTCTGCGTACTTTGCATTTCAGCGTACGCGCAGTTAACAATTCCTTAAATCTCCACTGATTTTGCGAAATTGAACTTCCCGTCATCGTTAGGTCATTTGACGCTGATAATATAATATATCTCAGCGATTCGATGAGGGCGATAGTTAATTGTAGTGTCGTTCTGGTAGGATAAAAAAGTTTTGGGACAAACCGCAGAAGTTTTTTTGGGAACCCCCGTGGAACGTCCTTTTCGAATCGCTGATGTGAGATGTAAAATATTGAAGAAACAGCAGATATGTGTAATTCTTATAAACGGAATTCTTATGAATTTTGAAACAGTAAACTACATTCAAACGACGCTCATTGATCAAACACAATACTATTTCTTATCTATTTTTGACAGAGAGTTCAAACGATGATTTTAAAAATCACTTAGTGATCGGCACAAAGATCTCGTTTTTTGTGAATGAATTACAATTGCAAAAAAATGAGCACACGCATTAAATGTTAAAATAATAAATTTATTCAACTTGTAAATGTTGAGTTGGGATGACAGTAGCTTTTTACGTCGTTGTCAACACCAAAGATCTTTCTTGATTTGGCCAGTCGACCAAAATTAAGAACGTAGATAAGTGAAGTGTGAACTGATTTCACGAAATTGAAGAATTTATATTTATACATTCTTTTATTATTTTATTATCAGGCGTTTGCTGATCCCCCCTTGCCTACAGAAGATTCCAATGACAGCGAATCAGTGAGAATGGAAGCTGGTAAAAATGATGAAGGTACGATTTGCGATATTACTTCGAACCCTTCTATTTTAAAGCGAATATGACAACTTAAAAATGCTACAAATATCATTAAAACGGTAATTTCAGGTGTTTTTGTCTCAAATACGTGTTCAGGTCTGTTGGGAAATAAATAACACGCCATCGGTTCTTTTTCGGATCCGATAGGATATTATTCGAATTCGATTTGTTTTAATTTTGCATCTCAAATCTGATCCGACAAATTACCAATCTCCGTAGATTTCGCAAACAGATCGGGTTAATCTGGAGCCGAATTTTGACGTATCCGATTTTGAGTTACCTCTGTCATTCATTTCCTTAAAGATCTGAATAGGTATTTGGGATAAAAACATCTGAAATTGAAACACGAAATTCCAACAACGAAGAGATCGCGTTTTTAAACCAAATACACTTTATTCGACTACTATTTTTTTGTCGTGTAATTTTACGTTGATTGAGCATTTTGAACACCAGATTTTTTGAGTTTCGAGGGGTCTATTAAAAACCACCCCCACTTTTTCACCCCCAATTTTGGCCAATGTTCAGTGACCAATACTTTTTGACTCATGAAAATTGTATCATGATTTTTTATTCTTTGACTCATGATTTTTGACTAACTTTTTTTATTAACAATTTTTGACTAATGATTTTCTGATTTTTTTTACTTGAGATTCCTTCAGTTTTCTTTTAGCGTTTAATTCTGTTTTTTGGCCAATATAGATGGGTAAGAAACGGAATGGAGGGAATTGGGGGAAATGTTATTAATTTTTCGAAAAAATGCATTTTCAATCGTATGAAATGATTTATGTGTATGAAGAAATTATTGCTTAAGACATTTTTTAAATTATGCCGACGCTAAGTTTTCATTCCAACATTAATATTATTTTAATTTTGACGTATTTTTTGTCATACTCGAATGATTAAGAAATGTTTTAACACTCTAAAGAAGCATTTTTACAAATTTCCATGTTATATCCTTTTTTGGATTAAAAAACATTTTAGGCTCTTACAATTTGAAATATTTCAATAAATTTTACACACGTTGATGAAATTTTTTTTGAGAAAAATATATAAATATTTGGAAAAAAAATAGATAAAACAATTAAAAGCCCTTAAGAGGGCCGTTGGGATTCGAAAGCATTGGAAGTGTCTCGGAATACTTCTCACGACTTGCTGGGTCAAAGAGAAGCCGCCTAGTTGAGGAGGAGGAATCCTCTTCGACCTGCGTGAAACGATGTACCGATTAGCCTGACGATGCCCCCAGAAGTGAGGGCATCGCCAGTTGATCCTCTTCGCCACGGAGAGGCTCGGCACGTGAAGAGGAGGCTCACCAGCTGCAGGTGGGGAAATCCTGAGTGGGTCATTGCCCGATCGCGAACGATCTGGGGGGTGGGGGTGGGGTTGGGAGTGGGATGGGGATGGGAGGGGATAGTGGTACCACTGGGGACGGGGACAACGGTCCGCCATCTATCATCTAGCCTTCTTCACATGATATGCTTCAAACGAGAGGTTTAGCATCACCTGAACCCAACACTGCAAACCACCCACTTAAGGGCTGGATCCGTCTGACCGAATCGGAGGCGAGAATTCCTAACGAGATCAGCAAATCATGATCCGAAGGTTTCGATGATAGACAACTCGCCATTGTCCGCCATCTGAGCCGCATCCCCTGCTTTTATAGTCGATGTGGGCGGAGCCGAGAGCATCGACCGCCCATTCGGGGGGCGTTTCGAGTCGCAAATCTGTCATTGCACACGATATTTTGAATATCGTCTAAGCCGACCCTCTCAATTTCCAACACTATCTCGCTGGTTGTTATGCAATTATTCACAAAAGAATTGCCGCAAGGTCAGCTATGAGCCAACTACATCAATACGAATATCACGTGAACGATTAGCAATTTGAATAGTAGCTAACTAATTACTGTTTGATTCGCAATTATGTAATTTTGAAAAGTATACAAGAAATGAAATATGAAAAAAAAAGTTTTTTAAAATAGGGCAATTAAGAAAAAAATTAAAAAAAAAGGAAAAATGTGATAATTTTTGCATTAAAAGTTTATCAATTCATCATCTACGAATTGCAATTTTCTTCCGGAATCGGAATTCCGTACAATCCTGCCACATAGAATATTGGCCATAGAGGCTTTTCGTACGAAACCTCTCAAAGTGTTCGACTCCTTCATTTTGGCACATCCGTTAAAAAATAATAACAGAATCCGTTTTAAAAACTTGAAATCGATTCTCAAGTCAAATTTTTGGTGTAATTTAAGTGATGTGCCGTTTGTTTGAAGGTTTTGATATTTTGAGTATTCAATTATTAAAAAAGCTATTTATTAAACAGAATTTAACAATTAAAAAAAACCATTTTTGTGGGGCTACTACAACCCATCCTGACTTTTTCACCTCTACTTTTCTACCCACGGTTTTAAGTTTATCATTATTTTCAAACACTCAATTTTCGATTAACAAAAATTATAATACATTTATTACAAAATTATCACAATTGCCTAACGGGCAATGTTGAACCTAACGGGAAATTTGCGATATATTCTTTTAATATTGGATTTAAATTAATTATAGTTGTATTTTATGTGTATATTCGCAAGACTTGCAAAGAAGCTTGATATCAAAATGCACAATTGGACATTTGAAAAATATCGACAATCGTTGGAATAGATTCACGTTTTCGAAGGACGAAATTTTTCTGAACCGGGTTTTCCGAGAATAGTTCATTACTTGTTAAAATTTTCAGCCTTTCATAAGAACGCTACATAGTTTCTGAAAAATGTACTTTAGACATCAGTTCTGCGAATCTCTTCTTTTTTTCTAATAGACCGTTTCGAGGTGCAAAAATGAAGGGTATGAAAGAAAATACACCAGGAATTTTGAAAATTAGCGAATTTGAAATCATCGCAAACCATGCATTTTATGTGCCATTTTTACACAATTTCGTTTCATCTTACTCGTTTTTTATCACCTATTTTTAAGCTTTTTGATGTTACCCCCCCCCCTGATACTTTAAATTTTTAAAATGTGCAATTTAGAATCATCGTCCAATTCGATTTCTTCGACAAATGTATCAATGTCCACTGCTCATTCGCACTTTGGTTTGTATTAATTGACATTAAGCCGAACTAAATAATGTTTGCTTAGAGAATAATCTGGATGATTCGAATCTTTCGACCGCTGTTTTGGGTATTTAAACACAACTCAGTCGATTTCGATTTTCGTTTTCAATTTTCAGGACCATCATTTTCCGAATTCTCGCAGTATTCAGCATTCGACGACTAATCTCTATCAGAGAAAAGTGTCATCAGTTGTGCCTTTGAAAATAAACTTTTATCAAAATTTCTGTTGATAAGCTGCTGATTCCGTCGCCGCTGAACGCTTATAGAAGGCTTTCGCTCTGCATTACGAATTTTGTATTATGCAATTTCATTTTATTCAATTATTATTATTATTATTATGGAGGATGTGTATTTGTGATAATATTCCGCCTGTTCGAGATGGAGAAATGGAACTGAAATTAGTTCAGATAGTAAGTGTCTTTGCTAGAACGATGTAGTTATGTGAGCCGAAAATGTGCAACATGGCTGTGCGGTTTGCGGAATTTTTGGAAATCCCATCACATTCAGCAGACTTTGCATAGTTTCTTAAAAGTGTCTGCTGAAAATCTCTAGTCTGCCCTGGCCGGGGGTATTGACATGGCCTAGATGCCTTCCCTACCAGCTGTTATTGTCGGGGGAGCTCTTCTTTGAGAAAGCAAATGATTTGTTAAAGGTGTGGCGACATGGCGACAGATCTCCGACGGAAACATTCCATACTGACATATTTCAAGAAGATGCTTGGAAATTTGGTGGTGGCGGATTCGGTCAACTCTCTCCGGTATTCTATTAGTTTTTAATCAAGCGTATCAAAATAAATTTTAAAGCTCGGAATGAAACAGCATGTCAATTTGGGAAATATGCTTCGCAAGCGTTATGTTAACATTGACAATGCCACACATAAGTTTTTGCCAGCAGTTTACAATTCTAAATCGGTAATTATTATTATTATTATTATTATTAGTTTCTGGGGTTTTTAAATGAATCGAAATTTTCTTTCAGATGTATATTCGATCGACAGGAATCAACCGAACCCTCGTATCAGCGATGTCAAATATGATTGGAATGTATGGACAACCCGCTTATGGAAATAATATGGGTAAATTTAGGAAAAATAATATTAAATGGATTATATTTGATATATGTTTTGTTTTTCAGGTCTTGATTATCCTGATGATGCATTATGGCCAGTTGGATTCGTGCCAATACCAGTGCACACAGTTGATTATCCCTCTGATTGTGTTAGATTGTTTAATTCTTTTTTTTAATGAAATAAATCAACTTTAGATAGGAAATATTGAGTGCGATTGCCCGCGAAGGGAATGGATTTGGGGACTCGCACAAGAAACGGAAGAGATGCAAAATTGGATCAATTCTCCAGAAGTAATTGCGGTTATCAAATAGAATACACATTATTTAGGTATCGTCTGTTCTTTCAAATTTAACGTCATACATAAATCAAACGTATGCTCTTAAAGACCTTTGGACTGTTCCAGATGCACTTTTTATTGAAGTATTCATTGAAATCATAGCAACGAATAATTATGATCGTTTAGCAAATTTACTTCAACGAAACCCTTCGACAAAACACTTCATGGTTTTCGGATGATTTTTACACAAGACTTGTTGCAGTTAATGATCGCGTTTACATGTACGAATATGGAATATTCGGTTATAAGAAAATATCAGTGATTGCCGTATTCATATTATTATTTTTCAGATAAACCAGCTTATCATGGTGACATGAATATCGGGGTGGAACTGCTCAAAATTCGAGCTGGCGGACTTATGAACGAAATTTATGATAGATTCGGTATGTTTATGAGATATTAAATTTTTTCAACATTAATTCGCCCAACAGAAAAATGTTTTCAGTGAAAAAGAGCGAGTGCACTTATGGCTCAAAACAACCCGATTGTGATACAATGGACCCCTTAAAATATTTTGTTTATTCAGCGGTACATTACACATAATTTATAGTCAAAAAACAATTGTTAATTTCAGCATGACGAAACGGTATACTCAGTTTTAGTGGCTTTTGATATCGAGAGATTTGCAATAAAACCGCATGGATATCCATTATATTCTGCTGCTGTTGCTTTGGAGTATTGGAAGAATACAACGGATAATGCTGATTACTTCAAAGTTGGAGACATTTTGAGAAAAAAAAACCACTTATCTATTTGATTATCGCTTCAGCTCGTTTATCACAAGGAAGCGGGCTCAGGATTCGATGTAATGACTTCGGAAATTGCTGGATGCCATTCCGATTATTGTAGCATGGATATTTTGAAGACGGTTGCTCACAAATACAAACCAGATTTGCCAATTAATGACGTTAGTTGTTGTTTCAATTTTGCGTCATAATCCATCAGACCATTTTGCAACCATGGCGAACAGATTTGACGTCGAATTGAATTGTTTATAAACCCAAATTTTTTCAGTGGTGTCAGGTAGTCGGATCAAGCAATTTCGGATCAACCATCATGCCTTTTATGATCATTGTCGCTCTATCCCTAGAATACCTTTAATTCTTGATAAAGTTGTGTTATCAGTCGATCATTTTTGTTTCAAGTTTATCAGTAGTTAATCGTTTTTGTAATCTGTTTGATTATGTTTCGCATTTTCATTTATAATGTACACTAATCGTTTTAAATTTATTAACTTCAACATTTAAAAGTATGTGATGCTTTTTTTCTCAGAATGCTAATATTATATCTATTATCCATTTTTAACGTCTTTATTTCTGTAAATTCCGTCAATTTGGGTGATTTGAAACTGGTGCTGGTACAAGCGGTAAGAATCCAACATACATACACGATTCAACTGCTAATTTGAGATTTGGAGACATGGTGACAGAGCACCTCAGACGCCTTTCAGAACAGATCCTATCAAAGAATCGGATTGGATTTTTGGCGGTGGCGGATACGGCGAATTGACACCGGTATTATCGAAAATTATGTACAAATTATGCAAAAACTAATTAATTGGAGGATGGAATGCGACAGCATTTCAAATTGGGAAGAGCGATTCGTGATCGATACATCAGCGGTACGTTTAAATTTCTACCGGAAACCTACGATTCCAAAAAGGTTTTCCTAACGAGATAGTCTCTCAATTTATTTCATCGACAAATTATTATAGATCCATATTCGATCCACAGACCGAAATCGTACCATTATTTCGGCGTTGTCTAACATATACGGAATGTATTCTGTGAACAATTCGAAGTCAAGATCTGGTATCGATTATCCAGATATTGCCGGATGGACCCCGGGATTCATACCGATTGCTGTTCACACAAGAGACTATGATTCTGATTGTGTTAGCAATAAATCAAGGGCAATTTGGGCGTTATGAGAATCTGTTTAGGTAGCGAATGTCGAATGCGATTGTCCGCGAAGAGATGCGTTGCAAGACATGGCCCACACGCTGCCAGACTACGTGAACTACACGACAAGTCCGGAGGTGATAGCTTTTGATTTTTGAAAGATCTCGTTTATTGATGGTTTTGGTTCAGTTCTTGGAGGTGCTTCAAAATTTGACGACGAACACCGGCGAGAACATCACAGCAGATAATCTTTGGACGGTTCCTGATGCGTTGCTTTGTGAGGTATGTACATTATTTAATCATTTTTTTTTAATTCATTTCTTCAGAGAATTCATTTTTATGATAGATTGATATCTGAAAACACGTGGTATTCTGATGAATTTTACACGAAAATTCAGCGAATTAATCATCGAACAAGTTATTTCACTTGTGGAATTTATGGTAAATTTCGAAGGCATTTATATTTATTTATTTATATTCGAAATCATATTTTTGAAGCTAAACCATCCATCGTAAACTCAATTGACGTGGGAAAAGAAATTATCAAAATCCGTAGTGGTCCAATTACGAACGAGATTTATGATCGGATGACACAAAAATTGGATTGTGCCAAGAATCCGAAGTGCACAAACCAATTCATTCGAAATCTGCAGTATTATGCGTATTCAGCGGTATTTTGAAAAAAACGAAGGGAATTTTAAGAAATATATTTGAATTTTCAGCATGATGAGACGATTTACTCGCTGATGACTTCATTTGGAATTGAGGATAATGCAGCTCCTGATCCGGGAGAATGGCCTGCTTATTCGGCATCGATTTTTGTCGAACTTTTCACTGACAATAAAAACGATGCTTATTTCAGTGTACGTTTTGTCTGTTATTAGAATCACTTCGAATGTGTGTGTGTTTTTTTTTTCAGCTTGTTTACCGAGCAAATGAGAACGCAACTTTTGTGAGCTTGACGAAAACAATTCCAGATTGTAAATCTCAAGATTATTGCCCGATTGAAGTATTCAAGAAATACGCGGAAATGTACAAACCAGATCAAGATATAACATCGGTAATCGTCACAGTAATATTTTGTTTCTCATTTCAATTTTTTAGTGGTGTCAAGTTTTACCATCCAATTCATCTCGCCAATTTTTCGGATTCTCAGCTGTCGTTGTTGCCATATTTTCCATTTTCAGGATTTGACCATTTGCATTTAAATCAACACTATTTTCCCCATTTTAATGGTGCCATAAAACATTTGTTTTTGGCATGTTCTTCTCATTTTTTTAAAATTAAACACAACAATTTTTAAAAATCCTGCAGAAAATCAACTCAGCACGATTATCCCGAGTGGATATTTTATAGGCATATTTTTTGTTGAATTTAGAAACTTCGGGTTCCGTTTTTTGCCATTTTAGTCTGTTTACACACAGACGTAATTTCGCACACATTTTATTTGACACCTATCAATTTCCCATCAAAATTATTTTCTTTAATCGTTTCTTATAGAAAACGAAAGTAAAATGAGATCGTATAATTGGGAAATGCAGAGAAAATAAACAAGGAAAAGAAAAATGTAACATGGAGAAAATCAATGAAAAAAAAGTAAAATATCCTCTTTTCTTTTTTCACTGCATTGACCCTTAAATGCGGAGACAGTATTTTTAATTAATTTTAAAATTGCTTAATTATTACAGTCGGAAAAGTAAGAAAAGCATGCACCGTTTTACGGTGAATTTGATTCGCAGGTTAGGTAGCCAAATTAACCACGTTTTTAATCGAAATTTGAATTAATAATAATAATTATTAACAGTTTTTTTTTTCAAAAATAAATTTGGAAAATTCAAAAATGCGCGCGCTATTCAAACACTGCAAATAATTCCAAAAAATCAGATAATATTTTTTCCCTCATATCACCTTGTTAATAATT
Organism: Caenorhabditis bovis; assembly: GCA_902829315.1. Taxonomy (NCBI): domain Eukaryota; kingdom Metazoa; phylum Nematoda; class Chromadorea; order Rhabditida; family Rhabditidae; genus Caenorhabditis; species Caenorhabditis bovis. The sequence goes on along the minus strand of CADEPM010000004.1, from coordinate 2,385,173 downwards.
AAATAATTCATAAAAATCCATAACTATAAAACGTTTTGATGGTAAAATTGTCCAGAAAAATACACCTTAAGGCAGCGATTGATATTCATTAAAAAATGCCCAAAATGAATTCAATTTTGGGCCAATTAATAAAAGTATCTTGGCTCGTGATTTTTGGCTCGCAAAAAGTGGCTCGTACGTACTATATTCTTTGGATCGCGAATTTTGGCTCGTGATTTTTGGCTTGTGACTTTGCTGCCATTACCGAGAAAAAGACAATTGCCAATAATTTTTTGCTCCCCGTTTCTTACTCGTCCCTTGATTTTTAGGGTGGCACCACGGAGTGGAACTCGCCGTGATCGAACTCGGCTGTAATAGAACTTGTGATATATATATATGGTTAGATATTATAGTAGTCTCCGTTAGTTTTATGGAAACAACATAAACACAGTTTTTATTCGATAACATATTTATTAAAAACACTTTTAAAAATTAATCAATTATTGTTGGTCTTGTAAGTCTTGCGGACTCTGTCTGAACTTGATTATTCCGATTATAGAGTGCCTTGATACAACTCTAAGTCTTTTGTTTTGTAAGATATTCGAAATAAGTTTCGATCCATTAACTGTTCTCTTTGAAATCCATAATTGGTGAAATTCCAGAAAAAAACAATTTCGTAATTTTTACGCTTACAGAAATAAAAAATGACTTAGCAATAATCTCTCCCCCCATTCAAAAAATACAATTTTTCAACTATACCCCCATACAGTCCTTTCCCCCATTAAGACAAAAAGTAGACGTTCCTCCATCCAGCGATTTCAAACAAATTATTGGCAATTGTCTTCTCGGTACTGGCAACCAATGATCACAAGCCAAAAATCACGAGCCAAAATTCGTGAGCCAAAATTTGCGAGTCAAAGAATATTGTAAGTACGAGCCACTTTTTTCGAGCCAAAAATCACGAGCCAAGCCACTTTTCACGAGCCACATAACAATAGGAATAATTTAGCAAAATTTAGAGAGTATTTCGAAAATCTTCAAACTTGTTTTTGATTCGATATTATTAGATTGGAGAGTGTGCGTGGCGGAGTAATCCCGAGGAATTCACACATGTTTGCTACAACATTTTTATTTTTAATATAAATTATACATAAAAAAATCAAATTCGTCATTTACTTCTCATCAACATTTCAGAGTGATCTTTAATTATAAAATAGTTGCGATTCACAACACAATGGTTCGTAATCGTAAAAGAGTACGGCGGCGCCGCAAAACATGTTAAAGGCGCACACCGCGGCCTTCTTAAAGGCGCACACCGCGGCCTTAGAGCACTGTGACTACAAACCGTACGATTACAAACCATTTTCCCGAGTTGAGAAAAGCCTTTTTTTCAAAATTGTCGCAAATTACTGCAGTTCAAACTAGAAACTACGAAATTTCGGGACCAAAATATGGTAGAAGTTTCACGGAAAACATTTGTTTCTTGACCACATCGTGGGAATTCCGTGGGCGACTCAATGTTTCTTGTTGGAATTCTTCTCGACATTTTGCCATCCATTATTATTGTTATTATTCGAAACGAAAATCGATGATGCTTAGTCTAAACATGCAAAATAATTTGAGTGGGAAAATTGAAACGAAATGCGTCGGCTGGCTCACGACATAATCGAGTTTCATTAGTTGGAAATGAATGTATTTCTTCTTTTTTTTTTCTAATGCACATTCTTTTGCGTTTTATCCGTATTTTGTCGTCTTCTGCTAGTTCCTATGAGATATCGAGAGAAAGACTGAGATTGTGTAAAATTTACAACAATTTTGCATTCGCTAGAGCACCTGCTTCACTTGTTCTTGATGCCATTTACCTATTGACCAACACATACGATCGATTTTTCATTTAAATAAATGTTCTCAAATTTCTATATATGTGTCGCAAAGTTGATGTTTCGTATAATAGCATGTTTCTGAAAAAAAGCGGCTCCCTAAATCGGTCGTCACAACACCCAGCTCATTTCAAACCTTATGATCCTTTAATCGATTGTTTTATTTGTTTTAATTCCACAAGTGGATTACGCTTTTCCCCAATTTTATTAGAATTTTCAAATAATCGAATATAATGGTATTGCAGGTTTAAAAAAAAAACTCAAAAAAGCTCTGTTTAAAAACCACTTCAAATTATAAAGAATCTGCATAGTCTCATAAAATTAAAAAAAAAATAGAAAATTGGATTCATAAAATTGGAAATATATGGTTTTTTGAGAAGTTTTATAATCTCGATAATAATTTTTTGGTCATCAAAGGCGCATGCATTTTCCGAACGTCAGTCTCTATTCTCTGGTAACTCAAAACCAATCGGATCCGACAAAATTCGGGCCCGGAATCAACCTTATCCTATTGGTAATTCTACGAATAAGATTGGAAAATTGTCGTATCCGATTGGTTTTTTGGGTTTCTTCGGATCCGATTGGTAATTTGTCAGATCCGATTAGATTTTCTTCGAATCCGATTGGTAATTATTTGAATCCGTTTTGTTTTAATATTTCAATTCGAATCGGATACGACAATTTTCCAATCTTATTCGTAGAATTACCAATCGGATAAGGTTGATTCCGGGCCCGAATTTTGTCGGATCCGATTGGTTTTGAGTTACCAGAGTTTTGATATTTTGATGGTCTCGAAAAACTGAACGCAATTTAAAAAAAACTATTGTCATTATGTCAAGGGGTCTTGAGGATTCCCCAATACGACTTTTTTCCTCCGTATCATTTTTCATTTCTTTTAAGATACAACTATCCTCATTTCCTATTTCATTTTTTTCAATTTTTCTTAACATAGTTTCTTTTTTGGTTTTATCGAAATTTGTTTAAAATTTTCCAATAAATTTTTTGGGAGTTACAGCCGTTTTTTTTTCAAAAAACGTTATGGCTTATTAGCTTAAAATAGATGAAATTATATCAAATTCATGAGATTTTAAAATTTTGTCTCTTTATTCAGAGCAACATTATCTGAAATTTTTTTTCTTTTTGGCCGACCCATTGATGGCGGAAAATTTAAATTCGCAAAATCAGTGTAGATTTACGAATATCGAAAAGTAGGCGCGGGCTAAATACATATTAAATGCGCGTACGCTAAAATGCAGAGTACGCAGACACGCACCGTTTTCATTCCAACTCGAAACACCTGGCAAATAACCAACATTTTAAAAAATTTCGTGCATCGTCTGACGGCGATAATAACTTATCTCGATGGTGTTTCTAAAAAACAACCGTTAAAATATTTTCTATACGACCTCTCGGCTAATATAACATGGTTTGTCGAAAATGAGACCGTTTTATTCTAAAACAAAAAATGGGAGAAATGAGGTAGAATAATGGTAGGGTAGGAATGCTGGGGCAGGAAAGTCGTATTAATTATAATGGAAATTTTTCTGAAGCCAATGAAAACATGATCTTGCACAATATCAAATATTATTGATGCTCATTGGTACTATACAGACTTCATAAAATAAATTCAAAAGAATAACGGCCCTCTAGATTTAACCGGTTTTTTGAGTTTTATCCCCAAAATCAGCAAACTGACATATTTGAATTAATTCTGATGCATTCGTAAATTGAAACATGTAGTTGCGAATAATTAATAATTTAAAATTATTAATAATTCGCAACTGTTTAAAAAATTGTTAAAAAAAACTGAAACCCATAAATGATTCATTCAAGAATTGTCAATATCTAACAAATTTCTGTAATGCCTATGATAAAATATGTTCAACTCATAAAAGAAAATTTATTTGCGTATGCGAACCGTGCTTCTCGTTGACTCGATAAAAGTAACTGAATGGGTAGGCTTTGAAGATACCGATTAAGAAATAATAATGCAAAAACGAATATCGTTATACATAAAATTTATCGGGCTATCGATCAAAAAATCTAATTTCTTCCGAAAGCTGAAACAACGGCAGGATTACCGTCAATTATCCGCTGAAAAATTGTATTTAAGTGGTGACGCTTAATAATAATAATAATTGAATGTTTTTCATCTATCTTCCCCTCTCCCTCTCACTCAGATGTCGTTATTTTTTCTTTTCCTTAGTGCTTTTCTAATTTCAGTTGAGCACATCGTGTTTTAATGGGTTTTTTCTCTATTGATTTCCATTCAAGCGGATCAAACAAAATCCGTTTGGAACGGACAACACTTGTTACTCGCAATACGCATATGTGTTGGAATTCTCGAAAAACACTGCCCTTTTCTCTTTTTCGATGATGAATTAGGCTTCAGTGCATTTTCGTGTGTTTTCTTTATTCGAGTTCGCACCCCCATGTCCATTCACCAAACAACGCGAGAATATTGTGCGTCTGCCGCCGACGACGACTAGTTGTTCCACTCGAATCGCGTGCATACTTTTTCGGATGTGTGCACTTCACTCACCTGAGCACGCAATTATATATTGAGATTCGAATCAATTTCGAATTCGAAATCTAGGCCCAATTTTGACATCACAACGGATAGCCAATTGGTGAATGATGTTTGTGCGAAATAGTGCGTCAACTCAAGAGGTTTTTCATAACGGACCACCCGAGCAACAACTTGAAACGTTTTCCTTTTTGTCACGAAAAACACGTTTCAAAAATTGCTGAATAAGTCTATCTCTGTATTGCCCATTTTTTGATTTCTTTTCTCTTGCCTATCAATATATTGATTCGAATTATTTGCCGATTTTTATTGAGGCTGCGAGGCCATTATATTGATTCCTTCACACATGTGCCTATAAGTTTTACAGAAGACAGCCTTTTGAAATTTCAAATTTATAGATATTCGACAACAAAAAACAATTGTTTTCTGAGGCTCGAGATTATCGATTAATTCACAACCCTAGGTTTAATTGAACTGAGATTTGCACGTTGACGAGACAGAGTGTACATGTAGACACATTTATATGCACATGTATATATTTCAATTTGATTTGTTCCATAAAATAAAAAATCCCTGGGGGACTCATAAAATACAAGCCGAATACTTTTCGGCTCGCAGTTCTCTCCGTTCTGACAAAATATCATCCATTTCACTTGGTTTCATTCATCAAGTGTCAGTATGTTTTATAAATTCTGATGTAAAAATTCGAAGGAAATAGCATCTGAGTGATGTCCTCTGAAGACCGACTAGCCAGCAGAATTCCATACATTTTCGAAGCGTTTTTGATGGTCCCAAAACACACAATTTTTCACTCAGTTGTTGGGCTATGTATTTTTTATTGATAAATGAATCTTCAACACATGTTCAAGTCCAATTGGGAATTCAGTAAATGAACGGATTCTCTACTAAAATTCAATCAGTATTCGACTCTTTTAAATTTTATGGTCTTCTCTTGGGTTTTTTCAAAAAATTTGAATTTGCGAGAGAAGAACATACGTCGTTATCCGCATGTAATTGGCTCGAACCAGCTTGAATGCTCATAACTTTTTGTTTATTCTCATTTTCGAACTTTCTTCTGCAGCTTCTACAATTTTCCATGCGTCGAAAGAAGAAAAGCAAAATATCAACACTAACAAGAGACAACTTTTCTGCCGAAGGCAACGACTCTTCGAAATTCAATCTTTTTTGTTTCATTTTTTCCTCGTCTCGAAACTCGCCTGTTTACGAATTTTCAAATTGCTCCCCCCAAAATATTTACCCACCGTTCTTCCTTGTGCTGAAATCTCTATTTTCAATAAAATTCCCCCAAAAAAGCGGCGGTTTGCTCATTTTTTTAGAGCAGGCGAATTTCACAGAAAACGTAATTATGTATAAGAAAAATTGTCGAACATTGAATAAATTTGGATGCCCAAATATCAAATTACTTTGCTCGTTGATTTGTTGACTTTTGCCTATTTTAGGCATCCGTTTCATTTTCATCCATCCAAACCAAACTAACAGCTATTAAATTCACCACTTTCAACATTTTTGTAATCGAAATGAGTCAGCACACAAACAGAAATATAGACAAATGAGGGCATTTCCGCCGTTTCTATGGAGAAATTGCAGTAATCATTCAGGCATGTTCAAGCGTCTTTCGACTTCTTTTCCCCCCGTGTTTTTCAATTTTTTCCCCTCCATTTTTCAGGGTACAAATTTTGTTATTTTCAGAAAACAGTGATTTTGTGGAAATATGGCCAATAAATGACAAACATGGAAATCGATAATGTAGGTTTTTTTTTCTAAATTCTAACAAGAGTTCTCCGAACTTGTAAAAGATGAGACTTTTAAATCAAATTTCGCGTTTTTGCACGAAATCGTTTTCATGTTTTTTTCTTGAACTTTTTCGCCATATCCTTCATTTGGAAATGTTTCCCTATTCGGCTATTTTTGGCGATACAAAAAAGGTAAATTAATAATCAAAAGAGTGAGAAATGTTGATAAAATGTCACTAACAGAGTTTTTTTGTTTTCTCACTGCAAAATGCACAATTGTTGCGATTGCGTATGACAGAAAGACGTCAAGAGAATCTTTTTCTTCTCCGATATTTGTTTTCTCGTAAAATATCAATACTAATAGAATTCATGTTAATCTTTTTTAAAAACAATTTTCACACATATAAATCATTTTGGGTCAATTCATTCAAAAATGTAAAATCGATATTTAAAAAAATCGGCGGCAGCCGCGTTTATGGGAATCTTCCACGTTGGCCGTATTTGTTGATGATTTTTCACTCATCGGTTCTGTGTTTCAGATGTCGAATGCGACCCAGGATGCCGCCGATTCGCGTAATATTTTCTTCCTAGGCCTGTGCGTCCTTTTCGGCTGGATGATTGTTATTCTGATTTGTGCATCTCCTCATGTAAGCCTTATTCATATTCGCAACATTCCGCTATAAATTCGTTTAGTTATTCCGAAATTATTTGAAACGCTGGTTCCAACACGATGAGGATCCATTGACTGAAAAAATTCGAAAGGTTTGATTACAATTCGATTCCTTTCATTGCCACAGCGGGTGGTCGTGTATGAAGTCCAATTCGATTTCATTTCATTCATTTCTAATATTCAACATATCGTTTGCAGGCAGAAGCACGACTCGAAGAAACACTTCGTCTCGCTCAAAAACCGTCAAACTTCCTTGTCGATCAGGCAGCCGTCATGTCAACGATGTCAACGAATCGATCTCAAGAGGCTAGTCGATTTCTAATATTGAACGAGTCGCGCCTTTAATACATCCATGTTCTCATACCCGTAAATCCAGTTATACGCCAATACTGTAATAGGTTTTTCCGCAGACTTCGACATTACTAAATATCAACAAATTCTCTGTTAATCGAAGAAATATCAAGCTAACATTTCAAAATGCCTAAATTTGTGCATATTCTTAGAAATCACATGACATATTCGTGACATTAGGATCACCTGGCTGAATTCGTCAGCTGAAAATACTACCGTATAAATATACGAAGCCTAGTCATTAGTATTTTCAAGTATATCTGGCAATCACGTGTTATTCAAAATATTTAAGAAATGAAAGACATTTGTTGAGGTAGTAAATCGAGAAATTCAAAGAATTAAACGTAAACTTGTTTTATTATACGTTAATTGCTTGTTTTCAGACACGCCTGCACATGCGCTTGGATTTGTTGAAAGAAGAAGAAGAAGAAGATGATGATGAAGATGAAATCGAGCAAAAAGCGGAAGATCAAAAATGCGGGAACGGCGAGACAACTTGCGAGGCCTGAATACGAGTGAGAAACACAACATCCAAATATTTCACCTTATCCGTTTTGTCACTTTTCCCACACCGACCACTTATCCATTACCGACTTTTATACGATTGTTTCTATTTCAATTGCTCACCAGTCTATTCAATTTGTGTTTTTTTGAAAACGCATCGAAGCAAGATGAAATTGTAAACAATACGCATAGAGGACATTCACTTAAATCCGCTCAATTCATTTATTCTAATTGCTATTCGTATGCTAATTATTATATCGTTAAATTCATATCAATTAATAAATACAAAGTTGAATTATTGAAAATTCTTTTATTGAAACAAAAATAAAGAATAATAAAAATTGAATTGGGACTGAACTGGAATACACTGAGATCAGTTAATAGGAAATTAACGTAGAGTAAGAATAAACAGGAAATTATAAAACATTGATGTATTATTTATGATGTATATTGACAATAAGTCATAATTAAGTATCGTTCCTTGGTGAACAATTATTCTGACGGTACTTCAGACTTCTGAAACAAAAAAACTAAAAAGTTATATATTTTATGATATTACCATTTCCTCAATTACGACTTTTTTCTTTTTGTTTGCTTCTTGGAGTTGACCGGTATTCTCAGGAGTCGGGGCAAACATATTCATATCATACAATTCCGCAGTCCCGTACCAACTATTTTGTTCTTCCGTTGAGACTTCAACCTAAAATTATACTATTAGGAAAGCTGCGAATAAGAGTTTACCTCTTGATCAACACCCATTGAAATCGCTGGCGGTACATTATCATCGGTCGTTATATTAGCCATGTTCACAAATCCGCCCTTTTTCCGTGACTTCGCTGGAGTTTTTGGATCTAAAGCATATCCAACCGAATCGGGAGCATAAGCATTCTTGCGACGACTCCGTCGTTTCATTGCTTGACCAGTAGCATCAGGTTCCTTATCTGGATCCTGAACCATTCGTGACTTCCTCTCTCTACGTCTTTTGGGACGTTCGTCCAGAAATTCTATCGATGGAGTAAATTCTGTTAAATCTTCTTCAGGGAATCCCTCTTTAGCTTTTTGAAGCAGCAATTGGTCGGGTAGAGAAAGAGTGGGTTCAATGTCTTCACCATTTGGACCACGAGGCGGCGAATCAGGACGATTACGAATCATTCCACGTAAATGACTGAGGTCGACTTCAGGAAGTGTTCTTCGGCATCTTCTTGGCTGCGATGCGTTATTATTTCTTCTACGACCACAGCCAAGTTTATCAGATGATTTGTAAAGTTTTGTCCGACTAAATATTGGCGTTATTCAAAGAGAGAGAATCAAAAGTTATACCTTCGGATCTGTTCCATCATATCTGCTGCTCTTTGAAGTGTGTCTAGTTCAGGCTCCTTGATACTTTTCACTTCAGCCTCAATTATGCACATAATACGAGCAATCTGAATGTTGAATTATTATTATTCTTTTATCTATGTAATTTATAAAAACAAACCTCCTCAGATAAGCCTTCCATTTCCTCTAAAGTTCCTAATTGATAATCGTTGACTGAGAACTTGTGAGTCAATGATGCTATTTCTTTAAACATCGCATCAACAGTCTCCAGAGCCAATCTGAATATATGGCTTTTGAAAAATACATCAGAATAAAATCAAAACTCAAAAATTTGAAAAATTTTAATTATTTTAATTAAATAATAAATTAATTAATTATAAAATATTTTCGTATAAATCGCGACATGAATACCTTGCAAATGCCTTCATTCGATCTTCCCTCTGCTCCTCCGTCAAATTGATTTGAATCTGTTTTTCGTATTCCTCTAGAAATTTCAGTTCCATCGGGGTAATTGCCTCAAAAAGAGTATCTCGTCCAGATTCCGGATCGTAGACTGAAACATGATCAAATTATATATATATATATATATATATATATATATATATATATATATATATATATATATATATATATATATATATATATATATATATATATATTTCAATTTAAATAATATCTTACTGAAGCAGTCATCAATATTCAAATTAATTTCGACGTAACGTCCCTCTTCCTCTTCTTCTTCAATAAATTCCTGGTCGAATGTCTCTACATCGATTTCTTGTGTCTCAAAATGCATTAATAAGCTTTTTTTGATAAAAATACAAACCGGTTTTGTATCGACTTTTTGTTCCATTGGTGCATCAGAACTCGTATGTTGTGACTCCGGCACATTCGGCTGCTCATCTTTGGAAGCATCTGAGAAATTTTTTGAAAATAGATAAAATAATACTGTGTAGAAGTCGCGTAACTGCGGAAAATTAGTTAAATGCCAAGAATTATTTTCTGGACTCGCGCGCCGTTGGCAACAGTAAAATACGAAAAAAAAAAACATTTAAGAACATACTATCTGCTTCTTCTTCTTCTCCTTCTTGCTGTTCTTCTACAATATCTATAATTTGAGTTTTCTCCAGTTTTTCTTCTTCTCTGCTTTCCTTTTTGGTTTCTTTCACATCCTCGTTAGTTTTAAATATTCTACCGATTCCACGCAAGGGCTAAAAATAAAAATTGGAAATTGAATGTAGAAACTACACATTTTCTTTTGAAATTTGCGCTCACTTTTTCAATGATGATTTTATTTTGAATCGGCGGTTCAGTTCTCATGCCTTCATCATTTCTTTCTAAGTCTTCTTCGGGAAAAGACACTGAACAATAAATGAGAAAAATTCCGGCAAAGAATCTACTCACCGATCTCATCGTTAATATCTGCATGATAGGCTGTTTCGTAACGTTTTATAGATTCATGAATGTCCATTAACAGCTCAGCAACATCCTTAAATTATCAAAATGAATAAAAGAAATTTCAAAAAAACATTACATTTGCAGTAAGATTAACAATTCGATCTTCAACGTCCGATCCAGGTATACAGTAATCCTTGGCTTCAGCTAAGAAAAAAATAAATTAAAACTTGTTTGCACTTGTTGAATCTACCTTGCATGACATATTGCATAACGGGAATTGGCAATCGCTTCAACGACATGTCATAAAGACGTTTCTTCACAGCAAATGGCATTCGAAGAGTGTCGTTTCCATTATCATGAATATGGAAATAATTATATCGCACATGAATCGCTCCGCTGTAAACATTTGGATAAAAATAATTTTTATTGAAATTTCTCGATTACAATTGGTATGTCTTAAGAACGAAAGCTGTGCAAGTGTCGACAACACGGCCATTTACATCATCTATGTCGTCTTCCATCATTTCTGGCCACATCTGTAAGAATGTTATAATTGATAATGAAAATCGACTACTGATACCGGATCTTGTCTACTTGCATAGTTACATTTGAAGAATTGGACAGAACCAGGCTGAAAATTTTAAAACAAGTTATATGAAAACACTTGAATTATTGAATTACTTTCGATTTTATCCGAATATTCGGCTTCGGACCGAAACGTGACGTATCGTAACCGGTTCTTGAAACCGAATTAAGGAAATCCTAGAAAAATAGTGAATGAAACAAATACTAATGGAAAAAAATAGGCGAGTTTACCTCAAACTCTTTTTCTGAGAAAAATTCAGCACGTCGAATTATAGTAGGAGCAGAGTGCAAAATGTGCAAATGATCGCATAGCTTTTCAATAGTCGAAAGACTATCAGCACATTCCGGACATCTATATTTTTTCGGTATTCCCGCGGAGCAAATTCCACTAGCGCTGATCATTTTCATATGTTGTGTGTGAACTCTTGGTGTTAAAAAGTTGTTGCAGCCATGACATTTCGTTAGCTAAACCAATAGTAGATATAGCTTTAATTTCAGATAATTTATCATACCTCAGGCGCATTAATTAGTTTATCAATATGTGACTTCACCTGAATGTTAATTTTATTAATCAAAAATCGAATTATATACCGTATCAATTCCGCTCGTTTTCAATGGCATCATGCTCAGAGGTCTCCTCGAAACTTTGGAAGGTGTCACGTTGTTACGAAAATTAGGTGTCATTATTCGTCGTTTCTTGACGTTTCGTTGAGGATTAACAGGTGACTAAATTCAATTAAATCAATCCACGTAAATAATTTAATTTATTTTTTCTGCTAATTGGTAGTTTCATACTCAAACAAAACTTGTTTTTATTGATTTTAATTATCCAAGACTATTTTCAGTTATTCTTTTTCCTATTTCGATAAATATTCAATTTAATGTTGCTTATTTAGTTCAATGGAGCGCATTTGAAGCCTTTTTTGATTTATTTACTATTGCCATTAAATTATATTGAAACTTCGCCACAACATTTCTCATTTAATTTTTCTTCACACTTCTGATTTTTTTTTTGAATTTTTTTCGTTGAATTTCCTATTATAATAAGCTACATATTCACTGTCGCGAACAACGAAAAATCGGCACGAATACGAGGATTTAGTTTTCCGTTAACGTTAAATTTCCCGTTCGCAAATCTTCATTTTCGCGCGAATTAACTCTTCGCCTTCTTGTGTCAGTTGGCGACTGCTGTACGCGGGTAGATTTACGGGGATGCGTCTTTCGAAATGGTCTCGCAAGGACTAACAGGTTATTTCAAATTTTACGGACCGGTTTGATAAGGATTTAATCGCGTACAGCAATCGCCGGACGCCGACTATAATTATACTGTATTAAGCATGAAAAATATTGTAAAACATTCCAGTAATTTGAATATTGTTTTTCTTATGTCTAAAAATGTTTGTTTTATGATTTATTGTTGCCTTTGTAATCATTAAATAAAAAAATTCAATTACTTGACCAATAATTAATGTTTAAATACCTCAAAAAAAATTTTTCGAATAACCAACCTTTTCATGTTGTCGAGATTTAGCAGTTTCTTCTGCTATCGATTGAAATTTGGAGCGCAGATATTCCGGAAGATACGATTCTATTTGTCTCAACGTCTCGCTGAATTTTGAAATTGAAAAAAAAAACCATTTTAAATATTGGCTCACTCTTCATTTGCAAGGGGTTTTGTTTCGGCTGGATATGGCGGTTGCGGAACTCGCGTACTAGCACTTCTAAGTGATTCTGCAAATACTTTTGTATCAAAATGATGTTGTTTTCACTATGTGGGTTCTTTTTCATGTACATATAAATATAACAGTCCCAAAAAAAAACGAGCACACTGTTTTGATTTACGGAAAGTTAGTCTCGCATCGCTGGTTATCCGTGTACGGTAACGGAAATTCCACAGTTGTAATAAATTCAGATTTGGATTACCGCAACGAAAAAATTATCCAAATTGTTCAAGGTGCTCGTTTTTTCGATGGTAATACTTAATTTTTTTTCTTATATCTTACTTTGAAACGGTGAACTTGTGCTAGGGCCAGCGCCAGAGTTGTCATCACAACTTTCTCGTTTCTTCACTTGTGGTGATTTTGGCGGACTTTGCTGGTGTGGCGGTCGTCTTGATGGTCCAGGCATTTGGCTTCTTTCCATTATTTCGTCGGGCATTGTCTCATCAGCTCGTAAGGAATGCCCAATATCTTGATCTCTTAGTGGTAATTGCCTGATGATTTCATCGCTTACAACTTCAAGCTTTCTATTTTCTGCGACCATATTACGTACTTCTGAAATTAAATCCCTTAAAAATGACAAGGCTTTACCTTCCCCTACAATTAATAAATTATATAAACCCTAAAAATGTTATAGTTTACCGTTCCCAATTTTTTTTTCGAAAAACGACAATAAATAAGAGTAATATCCGGTTACCTTCCGGAAGAAGTCGCTCGCCATTTTCATCCTCATACACAATAGTATACTGCATTCCATCTTCTCCGTCGATAAATTCTTCAGTTATAATTTCTTGCGTTCCGTCATCGAACAAAACTACATCTAAAAATTGAAATTGCGACATTTTTGGATTTATTTTTAATAACCTTCAGATATATATTCGTGTGTTACCAACTCGCCATTATCATTAAATTCTTGACCCGGGTGGTGTACAACTTGCTCAATTTCGTTATCTTCTATTCCAGGAATTGTTTCTTCAATTACATTTTCTAAAAAAAATTGTTATTATTGTCACTATTTAAAAAATCAACCATTTGTTGGAGGAGACGACTGAGATGGAGGCCTACGGCTGGCAGGTAAAAACGGTCTTGATCTTCTTATCCTTTCGAAACTTTGTTCCGTTCTGACTGGCTGCTCAGACACTACTGAAATAGTAGGCGGCCTATTATTATGACGAGTCGACATACACTCTGAAAATTTTTGTTGAACCATAAGTTTAAAAAAAATCTCGTTTACGAAAAAATTCACCGTAAATTATTCTATGAGAAAATGTATTATTATATTCTTCCAAAATAATGGTTGTATGGAAGGCTGTAAACCAAATGAATAAAATCAGAACCATAGAGATTTTTTTAAAAATAGAATTTCAATTTTTTGAAACGACTAAACATTTTTAAAAAATTTGTTTGACTAATTTCGTTTCTTTTATTAATAGGAACCTAGGTCGCATACCCTCAAATAATTGGCCGCGAAATTTTAAATTTCTATTTAAAAAAAATTTTAAATTTCGCGGCCAATTACCGCACTAATTTTTGATAAATCTGTGTGACTTAGAATAATACCTATTTTCTTCTAAATTAGAAATGGATATGATTCTATTTATTTTACATATTAGACATGCCTTTTTAACAATTCATTAAGTGGATATAAGCTTTTAAATAAAATGCGTTTAATCACCTTTCGATGCATGCACCATTAAATTTATTAAAAGATATCATCTTGGATTGAATATATTACAATATATGTTTCCTAACTGTATTGATGCAAATCTGCGCATAACTGCGCTTTACTTATTACAAATGTGCAAGTAATCAAAAAACGAATATAAAGACAGCAGACGCGCTCGAAACGCACTATGTTCTATAGAGCGCATTTTACCCCTCGTGACATGAGTGGCCTAGAAGTTTCTTGTAGAAACTTAGTCCTTAGGCCACAGCCATGAAACGTGAAATTTGAATTTCGGTTTTCTTTTTTTTCATTTCTTGATATGTGTGTTCATGGTTGTTAATAACAGATATAAAAAAAAAACAATTAAAATATTTCATTGAATTTCATGTCCGAATGTATTAGCTTACTCTAGTTTGGATGGAATAAAAATATTGAAAAATTTCAGGTAAAATTGTAGATGAATGAAACGCATTTCTCTAACGACCAGGTCCCCAAATTTGTGGAAGTGAATAATGAAACCACCGGAAAAACGAAACAAATTGTATATTATATATTGTGATTCTCATTAGCAGAACATTGATTTTTCAGAGAACTGAAGGTGCAGACTTTTCGTCCGATTCGAATACTGTTATAAATACACTTCTTATATGCGGATTATTAGTTACAGTGCAGTTGGCACTTGGACTTGGGTCTTATTCAGGTATTTTTTTTGGAGTTCTCCAACGTAATTCATTCGTAGGAGAGAATAGCCCACCCATGTATGGCGATTATGAAGCACAACGCCATTGGATGGAAGTAACAGTCAACTTACCAGTTTATTTATGGTATAATTTGCCCAATTTTTTGAAAATGTTTATTAATTAAGGTACATCAATGGAAGTAACAACGATTTATTGTATTGGGGATTGGATTATCCTCCCCTAACAGCTTATCATCATTATGTTCTTGGCAAAATGTAAAAAAAAATTTATTTTTAAGTAATATCAGATTTAGCGCGAAAATGATCAACCCTGATTGGGTGGAACTCCACAAATCTCGTGGGCTCGAGTCAACTTCCCACAAGATTTTCATGAGAATTTCTGCAATTGTTCCATTCTTTATTTTCTACATTCCCCCATTGTTTTATTATTTATTTAAATCAACGGTCAGAAGTAAATTTGTAACTCATGTTGAAAATTATATTTTAGTCCAAAATTTCGCCAATGGACCGATTTCGATTAATGAGTTTTGCTGCGTTATACCCTGCAATATTAGCTGTAGATAATGCGCATTTTCAGTAAGTAATTCAGATAGTTCAAATTTACACATTTTTCTCGCAGGTATAACAGTATTTCGCTTGGCTTATTTCTATTTGCATATGTGTTTCTGACCAGAAATCAGCTTTTCGTCGGATCAATTTTTTTCGTTCTCGCTTTAAATTACAAGCAAATGGAGCTCTACCATTCGTTGCCAATTTTTATTTTTATTCTTGCACGAAGTATAATACAACCAATGGCTGAAAATTTACCATTCATGTAGGTTTAGAATGTTTATTTTTAAGTTGCACTAAATCATATTTAAGAATGATGAAGATCTGCGCGATTGGTTTCACCGTAATTGCAACATTCTGTGCAATTTGGTATCCCTTCATAACGACCGACACATTTCCATATGTGTTGATGAGGGTGTTTCCATTTGACAGAGGACTTTACGAGGATAAAGTTGCCAGTTTTTGGTGTGCATATTCATTCGTTATTAAACGTCTTCCACAATCATTTCAGTCGTTTCAAATTGCTTTGAGGTTACAGATTCTAGAAGGCGAAACGATTAATTTTTGATTTCAGTGGTCTTTCGGTCATATTCCTCTCAATTCCATCCATAATTGCGCTGTTCCTTCGTTCAACCGACAAGAATTTCCGATTGGCGCTTTTCAACGTTTCGCTTGTGTTTTTCTTATTTTCATTTCACGCGCATGAAAAAACAATTCTTCTAGCCTCTGTGTAAGTTTGCACACAAAATACGCGTTTCATCCTAAGAAATTATACAGGTGTGCTCTTTTGCTGTATCCGGATTACCCAAACGAAATCTCGTGGTTTTTAAATATTTCAAACATAAGGTGACACAATACGGAAAATTTTTATAAATAGATAATTGTTTCAGTATTTATTCGCTTTGCCTCAAAGACAACAATCCAGGAATCCTTTTACTATTCGTTGCATTTTTTGTTTGTACTACTATCTATTCAAAGGTATTGTTGTTTTGGTCGGACGACCTGGACTGGTCCCCTCATTGTAAATTGCGGACTTTTTTTTCCAAAATCGCGCGTTATTATTTACCGTTGTTTAGTAAAATTAGGGTTAGCATTAATTCAAGGACCCTGCAGGCCTGTTTTTTATTTGACAAACTTACCTATTGTCGGAGTTAAATGACGGGGCAAAATTTAAAAAAAAAGATTGGCTATGTGTCGCGAATTTGAAGGCACATTCCTTCAGTCGTTTGACGCCAACAATATATAAAGTGACACTTATATTAGCAACGAGGCGGGGAGACCCAGAAAATTTTACCGTTCAAAAAACTAGCACTTGCTACCTGTTAGGTTAGAAAATGATGTGATTCGGAAATAAAACACGCGTTTAATTTATGGTGCAATGTAGAGAAAAATACAGGAAATTGCAATGCAGAAAAAAAGAAAACATTTTTTTCTGCGAAATTTTGTCAATTGTTTTCTTCTTATATTTTCTCTAAATTAGCCTTTAAAAAGTTTAAGCGTTTATTACGCTAATATAGTTCTATGCCGTAAATTTTGTGTCGTTACGGGTCGGCAATATTTTCTGACCTGCCACGGGTCGATGCGCAATTAATGATTACAAGTCATTTCTAAAAACAAAATTTCAGAACCAGTCTGGTCTTCAACCGATTTCTATTATCGCCGGGTTTATTATTTGCTTATTCGAGTTATTCGGACCAATTCCACCCCGTTATCCGCATATCTATCAACTTGCCAATGCATTCTTTTGTTGCAATCACTTTTTGATGTTTTTATTAGTATTTGTTTATAGAATCTGGACGAATATGAGTGAGAAATCGTCTTCTAAGCGAAAACGAAAGACTGATTAGATAAATAAAGGAATAAATGTTAATTTTCAATTGGAATTTCTTTTACGGGAATGTAGTCACAGTTCATGTTTTTTAAACGTTCGATTACTTTACTGATTCCTTCAGTTTCCACGAAGTTTGGTGGTTTTTGAAGAGGGTTTGATGGCAGAACGCACTTAAATAAAAATCAAAATTGATTGGTTTTAAAAATGCGAATACCAATAAGTAGTCAAGCAAGTTTTTATCGGATTCAACTTGCTGATAGCTACTGGATTGTTGCAAATACTTTCTGATAATTGTTTCGAGCTCTTTCCTATAGACATCAACCTTCTGTTCAGTAAACGGAACATAAATTCCGCGGGTATCAAATGGAACGTCGACAGTTCTTTCACCTTTGAAAACATCGATGTCGTTATTCCACGACCCCTGTAATTCAATATTTGTTTCAAATGATAATAAAATATTTATACACCTTTCGATTTGATACATGTTTGGATATTTCCAAAATTTGTCCGAAAATCTCAAATTCCATTTTATATTTTCGATGAATAAACCCAATTATCTCTGCGACTCGATGGTCAACAGACTGAAACTAGCTCTTAAATTTTCAGAAATTAATATGTAAAACCTTTAAATTAATAGATGGAATGTTTTGAGAGAGAAATGCTCGCATTACCCATTCTGCATCATTAACAATTGAATCGATAAAGTATCTACATTTGAAAATAATCGAAGTAGTGCGATGTGTCGACGTACCCCCCTTCCAAAACTGCAGCTACTGGTATTCCAGTGTTTGTAAGCATACGAATCATTGTCGCATACCCAGCTGGAGTAACCCTCATAAATCCCTCCGGGTCTCCTATAATATATATATGAACAAAACCAGAAAGGTTTAACATTGGACTGACCTAAAGCCGCGTCGAATCCACATGAGATTAATATTAAATCGGGTGATTTAGAATAAATCAATGGCATAATAATTAATTGAAATATTGCCAAATACTCTTCATCACCGAATCCGATACCATTAAGGGGGACGTTTAAAGTGTTCCCGACTAAATATTTACATATTGGAAAATATATTTCATTATTTACTGTTTTTTACATTTATGACGGACTCCAGCTTGAGGCAAATTTGGCCAAAACGTTCCATCTTCGTAACGATGAATGCTTATAAGTTGAATTTCGTCCACATTTTCAATGCATTCTTGAGTTCCTTGACCCGCGTGAACATCAAAATCTACTATTACAACGTTTTTCGCTCCAGCTTTCAAGGCGTGCTTGGCGGCAATCGCAACGTTATTGAAGATACAGAAGCCGCATCCTGCATTTGGCATCGCATGATGTCCTGGTGGCCGAACTAGCGCAAGTCCCGATCGTCTAGAAATCAATAGTGGTTGATGAAAGCTGAAGCAGCCACTATCTCACTTGTTTTTGAGACAATTTGTTGCCAAATCAATAGCACATCCAGCGGCCATTTGAGATAATCTCCACGTGTGCTTATTCACGTAAATATCTTCATAGTTTGTACAGAAGTGTTCCTGTTCATCCTGAATATATTCGATTTAGAAAATTTATTTAATTTCTGAGATAGCTAACTGTATTCAATATCTCAGTCGATTTGATATCGTCAATGTATCGCCGAGTATGAACTATTTCAATTTCGGCTTCAGTGGCAAGTCGTGAATTCAGAACTTCAATATTCTCATTTTTAGTGAATCCGACATCCTGAATAATCATTCTTTCCAAACGAAAGTTTTATTGGTTTTGGTTGACTCAAATATATTCCTGATTTGAATTAGAATTTTACTGCAACTAGGAAAGGAACAAAAAAATGGTTCAAACTGTGGAATTATCTATTTTTCATCCAGTTGTGGCCTTTTCCGAGATGCAGTGGAAACCAATTATATTTTACAAAATTTTAAAAAATTAAAAGATTGGATTTGAATAAACTTAAAACCTCAAAGCGATTGATGATAGATCGTAATCTTGTAGGAACTTCAATATGATACGTCGGCCACGGACATTCATGTTTTTCCATTTCGCGATCAAATATCAAATACACTTTCTCGCAATCCATCTGAACGTCAAAATGGAAAATTCTGCTTCAGAAGACTACGTTAGAAATAACGGCGAACACCACAATTTTAAAAACTAAAAAAACAAAAACATTTAAAACTTTTATCGCGTTGAGAATACATATTTGGTAATTGATGACAACATTAGATATCAACGTGCAATATATTGATAAATGCGATAAATAATGCAGTATGAACATTAACAGAGGAGAGTTAAGAGAGTAAAACGTTTAAAACTACAAACGAGAGGTAAATGAATTCAGAATTTATACATGTATGATGAAAAGGATTACGTAATAAATAAATGGGTGGGAAATATCTAAATACATTTCAGCCACTAGTAGTGGGCTGTTGCTCACTTTCAGCTTGCTGACGAACGCTTGTACAATGCGGACAGTACCACTGCCCTTTTGGTGGGGGAAAAGTGATGCCCACACAAGGATAGTGAAACCAAAGATAAGGACACTGAAAAAAGCGATCAGCATGAACTAATATTATATGATATTCTTACCCCAGGCCCGTCACAAGCAACCATATCACCATAGCTTTTTTCGTTACAGAAACACCAACGGCGCGAATCTTCGCTACCTTCATCATCATGATCAGATCCTTGAAATAGATCAGTGAAATGTACAACAATTTAATAATGAATATTATCGCAGAATAGCACTTATTGAATTTCTGAGATCCTCCATTAGAAAAGCAAATTATTACCGTCGTCGGTAGTTGACCGCTGACGAGGAGCCGATGGTGGTGTTTGAACAGTGGTCGGGGTCAATGGTGGACGTTCCTAAAAAATTAATATAAAATTAATTATTTGAGTGAATAAGACAAATACGTTTGGGATGGCCGCAGCCGGAGTTGTCACATGGGCATGATGAAATCGCTGCTTAGAAAGCGATTGATTGAACATTTCTTGAGCTCGAGAGGTTAGTCTGAACCAATTTTACTTTATTTATACATACTTGAATTTGATTACTTACTTTCTTTGTCTTCCGTGTCGACTTTCAGAACTCACAAATGTTGGAAGTATTGGTTGAGATTGCGGCGTACCAAAATTCTGAAAGAATATGTGTCAAAGCTGTTTGGAAATTCAGGAGCATTGTTAAAATTTTTAATATTTAAAACGTCTAAATTGATAGTACCGATCCTGTTGAATGTTGGGATTCTTCAACTGTAGCATTTGACCAATTATGTTCAGAAACATTTGGAGACATTTGTGATGACGAATTGCGCGGTGTTCCAAACTGGGATGGTCGAATTGTGTTCGCATTAGATCGACGCTAAACAATGTTTGTTCAATTATTATAATATTACGAAGAAAATTTATAGAATACCCTGACACTAGGAGTTGTTAGTGGTTCTTCAGGAGCTGTCGAAGAAAGCATTACACTACCACTAGTTGGGTTCTGAATCGAAAACTTCGGAGGACGACCACGCGGTGCAGGTGATGGAACAGATGAGGATTGAGCCGATGGGGAAGACTGAAGAAATTTTTCGTAAGATATATTAATAACCCAATATATACCGATTCATCAGATTGATCATTTCTCTGTCGGGAACCTTCTTGAAGAATTCTATAATAACATTTTTTCCGTTTTTATTAATGAGTCCGCATCAAAACGTAACTACAACATATATGTACATATATACATTTACAGTTTTTTGCTTGTTGTCGCTTGTATCAGATTTTATATAACATACCTAGCAATTTTTTCGGTCGACTCCTTTGACAGAATCCCATTTACTACACTATCTCTTGAAGAAGCCCCAGTGTGTCTACGCTTGCGTTGTTCTTTACGACTTGCGATTAAGCCCTCAATGTATTCGGTATAGCCTGAAAACCGTTTTTTTAATGCTAAAGAGAAACAACTGACGTTTCTCTATAATTCCAGTAACGCCAGAATTGTCAGCTTCCATTTCACATTGAAATGCCGTTTTCTCCTTTTCCAAATGATTCTGATATTTGGTGAGCAAGTCTTGCATTCGTTGCGCAATGTTGTATTTTTGTTCAGCAATCGCCCGAATGTGTTTATATTCCTAAAATGAAACCAATACGAAATTGAGCAACTCTCAAGAAACGTTCTGTGCACTTTAAATAATGAAATATTTAAAAAATATATTACATCCTGCAATCCGTTATATCGATTGACACGCTGCTCATGTGTCATTGTAAGACCGCTTCGTTCAAAAAAGTCGTCAACGGCATCACGATGGCGAGCAAGAAGTCCTTTAAAAATTATTATTACCATCGCAAAAAAAACGAGCCTGGAAGAATTGTGAACCATCACCCTATTTCGAGGCGGTAATTCAAATTCGAATTTAAACATTGGGAGTTTGAATACCGTACTGCGAATAACCTGCGAAGCTAACTAACTGTTATTTAAAATAGGTATTATCAAAAACAGACAACTGGAAAATAAAAGAATTTAGAGATTTGTTTCTTGGCACAAATTTAACAATTTTTTGCATTAGTTTTGATGCATATTATAGTTTTGCATATGATTTGTTTTGCATATATAATACACAGTCAAATGGTAAATTATTGCGAGATCAAGTTGCACCGAATTTTTACACGCCGCCGACCGGAAATGTTCTGGACAATAATAAATAAGCCGCTTACTTTCCACTTCAATATCCAATCTTTTTATTTCATCGCTTCGTTCTTTTAGTTCTGCTGGTAGTTCCTCGAGCACTTAAGCAGGATATTCAGTGACAAAAAAAAACAAATTAAAAACTACTTTCTAAGAAATCGTCGAGGAACAGCATCTCTCGAAACTTGATGGCGGCCAGCGCCCCAGCGATAGTTACCCTTAAATATAACATATAATATCGAACAAAAATACGACAATAAAAGTAATGAATGCGGAATAAAACCAGCATGAAAATACAATCAATTATGTTCAAAATTTTATTGAAAAAAAAAACCACGAATTCACCGACTAAAACTAAAATGATAACACCTCTATACATAATAACTCTGCCCTCTAAACTCGTCGTTAAACAAAATCAAAATCAAATGATTGCGCAGAAAATGGTGAATTTCTTAAATACTCGTCCGTTTCCATGATTTATTCCAAATCGAAGGAATAGTTGGTGATTGGATATCTTTGCGGATCTTCAAACGGATAAGCTCGATGGAAATCGTAAGGGTATTGTTTTGGCATCTGTAACGTTTGTATTTTTTATTATGAAGAAAAAAGTCAAATACGTACCACAGGATTTCTCCAACGAAGGGCATTCGGATGGTCTGTGCAGAAATACCAAGTAATAAGTGCCATTGGAACGAGAACTCGAAGACACATAATAATTGATCCCCAACTGAATTTATATTCATTTTCACATTACTTTTTTTATTTTCAAACGTTGTGAAGTCTTCAGCCTCCAATCCTGTGAACGTCAATCTATCTCCACGGTAACGCATCATGTCAATTCCGACCTTAAAATTATTCCAATCCATATTTTATGGGCAATATTTTTAAAAATATTTACCAATTCTCCCCAATTTCTGCGATTTTGTCTATCAGACCATGCTTCATAAGGATCTTTATGATCATAGGTAATCACTCCAAGCTCTGGATAATCTCCCGCAAATCTAACGACATCGTCTTTATCGATTGGACGATAGTCTTCCGGACGCAATCCGTATCTATTAAAAAATGAATAGTTAAGAAAAATTGAATGAAAACGTTACTTGATTGCAGCGGCGCGGCGCTCTTCCTCATTTTTTGGTGGTGCATTTGGCTTGTGATCACGGGGGTACCATCCATCAAATGTCAGTGGTCCACGCACTTTAACCAAATCAAATTTTTTAAATAATCAATACATTTTTCTTACTCGAAACAATTTTCGACGTGTGCAGAGATCGCCTAGCAATGGCCGCTCTTAAAGAAGGGGCCAGCATACCTGAAAATGGAAAATATGTAATTTTTAATACATTTTTTATTATGTAAAAAACGGAGTACATTTAATTTAAACCTCTTAGAAAAATTTGTCGAGAATTAACATTTATATTAATTTTTCCAGAATCACGTGAAAAAAATAAATTGTAGTCAACAAAAATATAAATTTAAACATAAATTTAAAACAAAATTAAATACTTTGAGAAATCTTGACAAAGAGCTTCAAATGTAAATAAACAAAAAATAAGCAGAATCAATCGATCCGGACGCTCTCGCTCAAGAAATTCGCACACGTGACATACTGCTACCGTACTCGAAAAACGCGTCGAGAGACTTGTCTGCGTCTCTCTCAAATGCACGTTGTTTTCTATGTTTTTCATATTATATGAAAAAGGAATCGCGAGAAAGTGCTCACACAGAAACTTTCATCTATACTGGCTCTGTATATATGAACTAACAAAACAAATTATTTGCTAACATGTTTGTGATTATTTTAAAATGTTCAAATTTTAGGTTTCATATTTTCAAGGTTTTTTCATTAGTCAAAATTTTAATGCATTTTATCTCAAGCAGAGTTCTCGCAATTTTTTAAAAGAGACCTTCAGAGACCGTTTATCTGCTTTCATGATGCCAAGATTTGTCAAGTTGTTTTCCATTGCAGCTGCAACCCTTTTGTTCTATCATTTGATCGAAAATATACAAGAAATCACCTGCGAAATATGCGCGAGGAGTGAGATTTCATCACATTCCATCGCACTTATAATTGCGCAAGTGTCATAAAAGAAGACTGCATATTAGACTGCGTTTCTGCAGCGTATCGCTCACGTGATCTGATAGACAGGTGTTCAGGAGGTAGTCAGTCTATCCGGCGATTGCTCACTCTACATCTACGCAATATTAATTCGCGCAACACTTGTACTCAGAGTCTACTTACTTTTATAAACTATTTGTATTAATATTCGAAGTCTTTGCATAAAAAATAGAAAAAATTGTTTCAGGCTGCCATCGTCAATATCACGAAGAACTGCATGCAATGTTCAGATCGATCGTAAGTGTTTAAATTGAATGTTTCTAATTTCTAAGTTTCACTGGCTTCGTTTTTGATTGTACCTCTTTCTAAGTGCAACCCTTGCTGATACGAGTTTCTCAAACCCAACCTTGAGTTTCTACTGATAAGCGCAACATTAAATTGCTTTGTTCATATTGCAAACGATCAAACTCGAGATTTTGCAATTAAACACAATTTTACTATATTCCAGAAGCGTGAAAAACCTGCCATGTCGGTGGAAGAAAGAAAGGACGGTCCGAAGCAGGAAAAAATCCGCAACAATCTAACGAAAGATTTGGAAACTGTTGTAAAAGCAGCGATTACTTCTCCATATTCATCAACCGAAAACATCCCCAGGTAATATTTGGTTAATCATTTGCGCGCGGTACATTGATACATTTTAAGCGAAATTACCCAAAACCTCTGCAATTCAATCGAAGCAATTTTCATTCATGGTTTACGTGATCCGTTTTTCTTAAAAGGAACGAGATATTCGAAATATCCAGAACCGGTTTGTTTCATCTTAATTGCATATTTTCTGAAATATCGTTTTTTCTCAGAATTTTTGGCCTTTTGTTTCAAAGTATTCCCATAAGGACATAATATTTCAAATTACCCGACATCAACAAATCAAAACTGAGATCGGAAAGAGTCGCGCATGGATTCGAATTATTTTAAATGAGAATTCATTGAATCATTATCTAGATTTGCTTTCGGCTGAAAAAAATGCAATACAGTAAGTTTTTAAAAGTATTTTAGAACTATATGTATTCAATTTAAGGCAATTTTATGGTGAAGAAGCTTTCCTTCGCTATCTAGGTGATAACGAATACTCGGAACGAATTCGTGGAATTCTTAAACCTCTATCTAAACTTCCTATTTGCGTGAGATTTTCGAAAGTATTTTACAACTATATTTTTTCCCTTTAGGCTGCCACTAATAGCTCATTTCTTAATACATGGACCCCAACCCCGTTAATTTTGGCAGGATTGATGGACGGAAAACCATTGAAAGGTAACATTTTTGGTAGATACGTGATGTGTGCACTGAACTATGTTTCAGTTGGCACACTCCAATCTCGCCGTAATCCGCGCAAAGGTAGTGAAACAGAAGAAATTGCGATAAGTGCGCTTGACGTGCTTGTACCCGAAGAAGATCATGATATTGGGTCTCCGAACCGATTAAGAAGGAAACGATTAGTCAGCCGGGCAACTCAACGTATGTCCTCAAATGTGCTCTTATTTGCAATTTTCAGTACATAAATGATTTCAGAGAGTGAAGATGATGATAGATCATCGACATACTCACATCCGTCTCTCTTGGATACAGGAGATATGGGATATCAGCATGCCGCTTTTTCGTCCAAAGTGAACATCCCGCCTTCCTCCGGTATTTTGCGTGGAAGTTCGAGCCATCGCTTGCAATTACCTCAATCGCCATTGTTTTCATCAACTCCTGTTGAAAACACGATTTTAGATGTAATTGAGACACCTCAAGATACAACAACTCATAGTTTTCCGGTACAATTTTAAAAATGTTTAAAATTAAACATGAGTTTTTAGCCATTGATTGTTACTCGTCGAAAAAAACGGCCTTCAAGGAGCTCGAAATCGCGAAGTTCGAGCGAGTCGGCTTCGCGAGAAGAGATTATTTCAAATCGAGAATCAAGAGCAAATAGCGAATTGCCTGCAACGATATTCGGAACCATTCCCAATAACTGTTCATTTTCTGTTGACGAAAAGTTTTCTGAAGACGACAGTGGAATTTGCAATCAAGAAAAACGGTATATTTTTATCAACAAACGGGTAATATTAGAAACTTTGAATCTCAGAAGGTCAACATCCCTTCTGGAAGCTATGAATGAATTGGCTTCGTCGACTCCAACGGACCCTGTAATTGAGAACTTTTTATCGCAAAATGAAGCTGTAGAGCAACGCGCTGAAAATGAATTAAAAGAAGTTTTAATCGAAAGGAGAGAGACCATAGATGAATCTGAAGTTTTTAACGGTTATAATTAAATTTATATTAGGTTTTCAAAACCGTTATTTTAGTGGAAGACGAGCCTGAATCTCCTCTGGACATTGAAGAAAATCAAAATAACACAAACAGCTCGGATCCGCAGCACGAGGTAATTTTAGTCTCATTTTCTTTTAAATTAAAAAAAGTCAATTAATAATCTTTTATTTAAAAAAAGCCAACTAGTAATCGCTTAAAGTCATTAAATAAGAAGGATAAATAATTTTTAGTAGCGATTTTTTGACTTTTTGGTATCCTGTATTCGATAAGAAAATGTTCTCGGTGTGTGCGATAAGTTTTTGATAATGAAATGTCTGCTGATTTGATGTTTCGTTATTGCGTTTCCATTTGCCCTTCAGTTAACCCGCGAAAATGTCGATTTCCAAATTTGATTATAACAATAATCGACAATTATTCGTCGCTTCTTCACCTGACATTTCGTCTGAATTCATGACGAGACCTAGAATGTCACGTCGACGAAGTAGTCTAGCAGATGCAATACAAGAAGTCAGTCGTGCTAAAAATTCAATATTTCGGAAATTTGTCAATTCGGTGCTAAAATCGCTCAACATTTGGCGAAAATCCGATTTGTCTTTGAAAAATAGATTATTTAATCTGGTAATTTTTTGTCTTCTTTGTTTTAATTAATGTTCCTAAAATCTTTTTTATATACATACGTATGGCTGCCGAAAATTGTATCTTATGCGCGTATTAGTATATATTTGCTCTGTGTTCACGAGTTGCTCATATGACTCTTTTCTCACTGATAACCGATATACTTATTTGGCATTTACGGAGACCAAAAATAATAACTATTATTATTAAATATTGTTATTCTTAAAAATCAAATCCTATGGTACGAATTCGTGAATAATCTTGGAGATTCGCGATAAGATATTCTTGATTTTTGTAGAGCGACTCAATTCTGGGAACTTCTCTTCATGATGATCTTCTTCAGGCACTTCCTTCAAATGAGAACGAAATTTATGAGGTTTAATTTTTGAGATTTGTCTATAAACCATCCAATGTTTTAGGCGGGAGCTCCAATTTACATTCAGCCGCCAGAAATGATGGGAAACAGTTTAGCGGCTATATCGGCTAGAAATCAATTGGCTTGGGAAACACGATCGGAACGTTCTCGCCTGTCATCGTCTTCGGATTCTTGTGGACCTGTTGTCAGTTTTGGACATGCTCTTCGAGCAGCCATGGATTGTGGAGGAAATGACGGGGTTTGTAAAAAAAAAAAGATGCAACATTTATTTTGTATCCCCCAAATATTGTCGAAGTCAAACGACTTGACAAAAAAATTCGAGGCAGCGAGATTGCGTACATTACATTATAACGTACGCACATTAAATATTCAGTTAACGATTAATTTAAATCTACACTGATTTTGCGAATTTGAAGGCTCCGTCTCCCTTCAGTCGTTTGACGCCGACAATACAAACCATTAATATTTACTATTTGTTTTCAGTTCAATGATTCGGCATGCACATCAATGCCTGAAAACTCGGATGAACTCGATACATCTTCAAGCTCACGGAAATCGTCGAAATGCTCTTCGGTAGCTGCAGAAACCACAGAAAAATTATGCAGAATTCCGCGTGAGAAAGGTCTTGACGTGCAGGATTTTCGATGTGCTATGTGTAAAAAATCAGTGGGAGGAACGACGTTTTCAAAGTTTGAGTAATATTTTACGGAAACTAAACAACTTTCTCACCAAAATTTATTCTAGAACGTGTGGCATGGATGGAATGTATTATTGTACAGAGTGTATGCGAAATGGCGGAAAGTCCGCAATTCCTGCCCGTGTTCTCATGGATTGGGATTGGCGAGAACGGTTGATTTCCGATAGGGGACGTAGCTGGATTGAAGCGAATAGAGTATTATTCAATTGTCTTTATTTTGAATTATCAATTTTTATAATTTTTAGGAAAAGCCATTTATAAATGTTTTGGAAAAAAATCCGAAACTTTATTCACATGTTTCGGAAATGGAAGCGACTCGAAATCTTAGAGAAAAACTACAATTCGTTTCAATGTATTTATTTAATTGTCGAGAATCAGTTGCTGAAGATTTTCGCCGACGAGTTTGGCCTAAAGAATACCTACACAATGATATTCACAAATACTCATTCTCGGTATGTTTCATAGTTTGCTAACTTTGAGTTTATAGTAACATTTTTTTAGGATTTGTGCGATGTGAAAAGTGGTAGTTTGCAAAAGAAGCTTAAGATCCTTCTCAATCATGCTGTGAGTCACGTGATGAATTGCACGTTGTGTAGGCAAAAGGTAAATTTGAATTCATAATTGGAAACATTTATAACCGTAAAAATGGCCTTAAACGATTTTTTGCGAATAATTTCTAATAAATTCCCACGCATTATCAAAAAATTCAAAATAATTGTTAAGGGGTTCATCTGCGAACTGTGCTCCGTAAACGACATCATCTATCCTTTCCAGACAGAAGAAACACATAGAGTTTGTTATTTGTTCTCGGAAAAACTCAAATCTTTTGAATTTAGTGCACAGTTTGTTCGGCAGTCTTCCACAAGCAATGCTGGTCAGCATCTTCCGAATGCCCGAAATGTGTTCGTCGGCATCAATTCGAACTTCGTCGTGCCCAATGCGACGAACCATGCGAAATTCTCGCTTTTCAACCGTGAAAAGCCCTGTTGAATGTACAAATGTATATAGTAATTTGTTGGTATCTGTTACTATTATCTACGATTTGTATAATAATTCGTTTACGAGTCTTGTGTTCCACTCAGGTGCACAAATTCATTTCGCTGTTTTCGACCTCATAATTTGTAGTGATTTTTACCATCTGTTCTTTCATTTTGCTGCTAAATATTCAATTAACGTTGTATAAACTTAATTTTTATTCGGTGAAGCGACTTTTTCTTCGAAAGAACAATATTAAGGCATACCCGTACAAGGTTGCGCAACAATAATAAATATAATACACATATTAAAAGACATGAAAGTGAAAAAAAGTTAAGGTAAAGATTCACTGGGATCTTTTAAAAAGCAATCAAAGGATATTAGGCTTTTTTTTTAATCATTTAAACCGTAAAATTAGTTAATTTATTTATTGTGGAGTTGTTTCCTTTTTTGCGGAATTGCAAGCATCGTCTGGAGTTGTACTGTATCCCTCGTCTTTAACCTTAATTTTTCTTTTCTAGATATTTAGTTTCTATTTTTACGAATTATTACCTCTGTTAGTGGTTCTAAATTTGTTTGACTAATAATCGATTCGCGTATAAAAGAAGTATCGATCGATGATCGCGGCATCTCAATCGATAACGACGGCGTGTCAACCGTTCGGAAATTTTTCGTCTCATCTTCCTCATCGTCATCAAATCCACTGAATTTTCCAATTTGTCCTCCCGTTGGCACATTTTGAGGAAGATCGACATGAATTGATTGCATTGGAGGAATTTGGACAAGACTAAGATCAGAAGCAGGGACCAACGATTCACCTAAAATATAATTGTTAAATAAATAAAAATATTTTAATTTCAAACCTGCTCCTCCTCCGGTGGTATCCATGGCAGATGTTGTTGGGGTATTTGAAGTAGATATTGGTCGTACTGATGAGCCCATAAAAGAAAATCTTTGACCAGATGATGATGATCCAAACGATGGGAACATCGTCTGTTGATGATGTGGAGTTGATGGGAACATTCCGAACCCGCCGAATCCGCTTCTCATCTGATTCAGTTGCTGCTCTAATTCGTTCGCCTTGCGCTTATAATATTCAACTTTCTTCTTTTCTTTTTCCAGTTTGTCGTTTTGTTGAATCATAATCTTCACAACATCATTCTTCTCTTTTTCGATCGTCTGCTTCTCTTTTTCGAGTTCTTTGATTTTTGACCTATCTTTAAGACGTTTCATTTCGTAATCATACAGCTTATCTTCGTAATGCCGTCGAAATCTTTGCTTAATTTCCTTAAAAACGCATAAATCAATTTTTAAGAACTGATTATTAATTACCTGAACTTTCGAGTCTTCATAATCAGTGTCCTTTTCATCATCATCATCATCAAGATGGGATTCATAATGACGATGATGTGATCCAATTGGTGAAGTATTCTCACTTCCATATTCAGAAGTTTCCCATCTCGAAGAGTAATGCTGTCTATCATCAGTATATCTTGAAGACCTCGATTTGTGTGGTTGGTGATGATAAGACGATGATGACGGTTGTTGATTATGTCGTGATCGCTTATTCTCTTTATAATTGTCAACAGCGAATGATCTGTGAGAATTTCCACAGTCATACTCATCTCCGTAGCTAAAAACCCAAGGTATAAAAAATAAATTATTATTTGAATGAAATCATACCCTCCAGGACAGCTTTGCGGCCCTTTTCGTAGTTTTGGAGCATTATTTGTGTGATAAGCAGCGGTTGGAGGAAGCATGTTGTCATCGGCAAATCGCGTAACACGAGATTTCGACGCTCTCCACGATCTTCGGCTAGAATCACGTTCCTGAAATTAAATGTTATTTATTATGAAGCTCATAATAATCTAATCAATTTTTACTTATTTTTTTTTTCAAAAAATAAGTTGAAAGAAAACTCACTAAAACTTCATCTCCAGCTGAAGCATCTTCTTTACTTTGACTTTTCTTGTGGCGGAATAAATTTCGAAAAATGGTCGCCATAACTCCACTGAAAAATTGAAAATGGTAGAAAACAGGAAAAAATAACAATACGAAAAATTGAGGAGAATAGAGATGATAAAAGAGGATGAAGCGAATGACAACAATGAACGAATGTTCACACGATTGACTAGACGCGCAAAATCGAACGAAACGAAAGCCGCGGAAATACGCTGCGGCCGACACGGACACGGTGTCATATGCAAATGATGAATGGAATTCGTTTGGTCGTTGACATATGATGAGCGAAGAAAATAATAAGCAGCATCGGAAGATACTTGAACACCACAAACGATTATTTATTTGTTGAGTTGTTCGACAGAAACCCCACAAGTGATACAGATAGGTGTGGCTTATTTGGCTAAGCACAGATATGGGCGGGGACTGGCGATTCGGGTGAAGGGGCAACGTTGCGATCGGCAGCTCGGGGCCGCAGTCGGAAATCCTTTCGGCAACTTCAAAACGAATTACCGACGACACACCGTTGGAGCGAATGTGTCAAAATGTGCGAATAGGCACTTTCTCGCGAACTAATCTTGGGAAACACCTTTGCAACAGCTTCCGCTCAAACAAGAGAGCCTTTACAACGACAAATTTTACAAAAAAGTATTTGAATTAAATAAAATATGAGAAAATTTAGTGCCACTACAAAAACAGAAAAATATCTAAACGAGAACTCAGATAGTAATCAAATATATTAGCATTTCGTTAGATTTTTCAGGGAAACTATTTTGAAAATTTTAAATATTTTGAATGCTTAGAATTACATTGCTATTCAAATGTTAAATTAAGTATAAAACATTACAATTAAAAACTGACCTTGCATAAATATTCAATGGGTGGATTGCGTCACACCAGCTTTGCGCAAAATTTTGGTGTAAATTGAACCTGTCTTGCGTATTCGCAGTGGCACTTTTCTTGGCTCGTCGGCGCGCGCATTGAGTTTTGCGTAATCCATGCTACCGCAACCAATTAATATTCGCTTTTTGTGCCGCCAATCGAGGTGGGATTATAATAAAGAGTCGGAAGCTGCCGCTAAGAACAACACAGCCTTTTTCCGTTTGCGGCGGCGGCGTCTCCTTTTTTTTGGGAATTGGGTTAATTGTCGAGACATGGCCGATGAAAACATGAAAAATCAAAATCAAAGAGAAACGCTGTACCGCGCTCGCATCGTGTTTTATCGCTTTTTTGTTTGATAACACGACTGACGCTGCTGATAGAAAATCTACGTTTCTTTTTGATTTGTAGTTGCTTAAATTAACGCGCCGGCCTTATTCGACCTTAACAATGAAGGAAATTGTGAAAAAGGTGAAGGGGCGAGTCGACGAAATTCGAATGAAAATGGCGGCAAACATAAATCGACGGACGCCGACAAAGTGAGACAGACATGAGATAGGCATGACGAATTACAGAAAAAAAGGTTTAGTCAGATTAAAACATTTTTGGACAACGATATTTTTCTTATATACGTAACATTTCGTTTATACATTAGTTGGCGAAAATTTCTATTTCTGTTTATTTTTATTGACTAAAACAGGTTTTATCAATGTACACTTTTATTTGTTTCTTTTTTTTTCAAAAATACTAAGAAAACCACTAACACATTATAAAGGTATTTTCAAAATTTTAATTTTTTAAAAACTATTAATGATTTCTTATTTTCTAATAGCAATATTGTCAAATAAGATAAAGAAAGCTATAAAAGGAAAAGCCGTTCCCACGTATATGGCGGGTCAGGCCGCCACTTTGAAGATACGCAAATAAGTAAGAAGATGGCTAATATAAAAGAACAGAGGTCCGAACATAGTGAGTATCTGTGTGCGCGCTGAGCGGCGGTGTGCGCAAGCCAATTTGAAAAGACGCGCGCGCATACGCACATCTTGGCCGACAGCCAGACAGTCGGAACCCCTTTGACATTGGCTGTGTTCATACGCCCTCCTTTGGACCGTACCGATTCGATTGATTTGCACATCTATATACTTGATTCCACTGCGATTCGACTATCCCGCCTTTTATGGTACTTGTTGCCGCTTTGTTACACGTTAATTAGTCGAGAGGACCGATCATAACTTGTTATTATATGGGAATTAATGAATGAACGACACATGAAACTCGCCTACCGACAAGGACATTCAGTACACAAAATTATGATCTGGACAAATGGTTACATAGTTCAAAACAATGTAATATATTAGTAAATAAAACAATAATTAATTGCATTTAATCGAATACTTACAAATTTTCTGCAAACACCTTGTCAGATTCATGCGTAGTTTTGATATACAGTAACTCATATAATTAAATATTTTTGATTGACTTACAATTGTTAGTTAATCGTGTCGTAGAAACGGCGAACAAACGTAAGATTGAAGACAAATGTTACCGTCTTCCAAAAACACGCACTCTCTCAAAGATTTGTCTGCGTTTCACCGAAATCTCTATTCACCGCCGTTTCTACAGCACGATTTCGAAGAAAAATGAAATATAAATTAACTTTATTCGATTGAAAAATTCTATTTGATTCTATTTGAAAACGTTGTTTCGATTCAAAAATTTTCGACATCGATTGATTTATTTCTCATTTTTAATATCTCAACGTATACCGGTATACTGGAGTTTTATTTGAGTTTTTCTAGTTTCTTCCCAAAATCTGCAAAGCATCATTAGAAAAAAAACGAGTATTAATTTTTTCCGTGAATTTGTTACTCATTAAAAACTGTATTTGTAATTTTCAAGTTAGATAGGGTTTTCACGTAATGCTTAATTCTTTTCAAATATACTAGGTATTTTGATCTCTGACTTCCAATTTTTCCTATATGGTACGAATGTGAAAACTATGAATAAATCTTTATTAATAATCCGTTTAGAAGCTTCTGTATCCGCGGTTTCCTTGAACACCCTCCGATGGTGGGGCGCGGTCCGGACAATGACAGTACTCGGCATCCTTTCCTGGACGTCCATCCGGTCCTTGGTCTCCTGGAAGACCGTCTGGTCCTTGTGGTCCTTGGCGTCCTTGTGGTCCCTCTGGCCCGACTGGTCCTGGCTCTCCTGGTGGTCCGTTGAGACCATTCTGTCCTGGAGGTCCTGGTGGTCCCTGGTCTCCGCGTGGTCCCTTTGGTCCCGGGCGACCGATCGGATGCTCGGCATCCCTTCCCTTCTCTCCTGGTGCTCCTGGCTCTCCAATCTTTCCAATTGGTCCTGGTGGTCCTTGCTCTCCTGGATGACCTGGCTGTCCATCGCGTCCTGGATTTCCGTTCTGGGCCTTTGGTCCTGGCAATCCACGTGGTCCTGGGCGACCCAAAGCTCCTGGTGGTCCAACTGGTCCTTGTGGGCAGGTGAAACATCCGACCGAATCTCTTTGTGGAGAAACATCCTCAGCTGGGACTCCCGGAATTCCATCAAGTCCTGGGATTCCGTCTTCTCCCTTGACTCCTGGAACTCCTTTCGGTCCTGGTGGGCCAGCTGGGCACTTGTTATCGGCATTGCAGTTGCATGTTGGTCCGTTTCCATTGGCGCCGTTTGGAGTTGGCGGCTGCTTGAAAACTGGCGGGATGGCTGGTGGGTTGCCTGGTGGTGCAGATGGGCTTCCATCACCGTGTGGTTGTGGTGGTGTCCCCTTGGTTTCTTCATACTGTCTGCGGATACGCTTGTTGGTTTGTCCCAAAGTCACAATATCGCGCCACATGTCGTCAGTTGTCAGCTAAAATCGACGAATATTTGGCTTAATTGAAAAATAATTGAAACATACGCGAAAAACTTTGACTTCGGACTCAAGCTCAACCCAGAATCCGGAAACGTCGGAATAGATCGAAGACATGGCGACGAGGCATGCCATTAAAGTGATTGCGCTCACCGAAGAGGCGACAAAGGTCGCGGTTTGTACCTTCATCTCTGGAAAAAATACATTTTGAAAACAAAATGTGGAAAAAAATTGGAAACGCACCTGGGATTGGTTTGAGAGAGAAAGTCTAGGATCGGAGACGATTTGGTGCGTTTTATACGTCCAAGTTTTCAAGTTTTTAGATGCTTTGTCCGATTCGAGAGATAACGACGACATCGGAGACGCAGCCATTAATCGAGAAATGAACTGGATAAGGCGATTTCGGAATGCGGAGTTTCGGTTTTTCTGTTTTGTGTGTGAAGAATGCAAGGAGCTGACATCAGTGGAAGGTTGAATGTCTTATATCGCTCGAAATAAAAAGATCAATCAAACGATAGTCGGAGTTGTTTAGTTGAAGGTCATCGAAGAGATAGATAGAATTCTTTCAAGTCATTTGAATTTCGAATGTCGTAAGGATTACCATTATGCAACTAGGATTCATTCATAGTCGATTAATATTGATCAAATTCGAAATATTTATTTTTGAAATTATGTTTTTATTAATCCACGAAACGTATCAGAATTATAACATTCGAATTTGAATATTAAAATAGGAATGAGAAGACTTTTCAAAATTAATTAACGATGTTAGCATTTTTTCAAATAGAGTAACAAATATCACAGAATCATTATAAAAA
This sequence comes from Caenorhabditis bovis, assembly GCA_902829315.1. Taxonomy (NCBI): domain Eukaryota; kingdom Metazoa; phylum Nematoda; class Chromadorea; order Rhabditida; family Rhabditidae; genus Caenorhabditis; species Caenorhabditis bovis. Next base: position 2,349,523 of record CADEPM010000004.1, on the reverse strand, counting down.
TCAATTCAAGAATTAGTAGAAACGTTTTTAGATGAACTCGAAGAATGTGATAATCACGAAAATTGTGAACATCAAAGCCGACATCATATTGTTGAAAGCCAAGTAAATATGACGCCAATCTTGGGTGTAATCAACCTGAAAATTGAGATTCTCAAAAATGGATGTAGCAATTTCAGGTAGATGCCTCATTCGAAACACGTTGGTTCGGATTGTTTTCCATCGATTCCTCGACGTAACGATGATAAGCATCCGATCGTTCCGGTTCAATGCAGCAGATAACTCGGTTGATCTGTAATTCGTTTTTATGAATCCCATGGTCTCAAATTCCTAATGATGTCATAAATGTTTGAGTTTATTTTTGAAAACGCCGGTTTATTGCAGGGGACTGAATGCCGACAAATAGATGCGCAGCTGTGCAACACTCTAATAAACTTGACACTATCTTGATATTTATGTATATTAGTACCAGAACACAGCAGTAAAGGGGTTGCTAGCGGAATGGCGTTGGTTGCGAAAACAAAAAAAAAACAATATGTCTAGCACGGTTGTAAAACTGGCTCATATGACAATATAAAGCCATTAAAACAATTTGTTGAAAAAAAACTCATATTAGAAGTTGCATCTGCGGGTGTCTAGCATATGATCAATTTAAAAATCTCTATATTATTTTTAAGAATTTAAACTAAAAAAATTCAATTTTCAAACATACCAATTTCGAGACTAAAAATATGCGATGCGATGGTGGCACATTTCGTTTAACTCGACTCAACGCCATCACCACCAATGTTACCATGATACTCAAAAAGCTGATGCAGAAGACAATTTCATAAAACTGATCTGAAAATGTTACTCTATTAAAAATAATGTTGTATTGTGAATTCTTACAAATTCGCGGTCGAACTCCAAGAAATCCATTTGAAGGTGTGATCGAGCATAGATATAAGAAGCAGATCGTTTGCACATGAAGTGTGAACAATTTGACGAATAACTGAATTCGAAGATCGCCAAACAAAGGCGATGCCTATGTTGTTTCAATATTTTTTCGATCATGTAAAATTCAACTCACAAGCATCACATAAGTAGCCAATGTTACTGGGAGAGTCAGCGCCATTCGAACCGTCGACATTTTCTTCTCGGCTTTAATGCAAACATGTAGAACTTCTATCGTATCAATTCCTTTGAGATGCGAAACTTCAACTGTTTTTTCCTAGAAATATGTATATATTATTATCAAATGTTTAGTTCATTTTAAAAGATCAATATAAGTGGTTAATGCCATAAATTTGGCATACCTATAAATAGTTCATATGCACATGTTTCGGAAAAATTTTATCGGAACAAATATTTTTAATTTCTATGAGAAATATGAGAAAAAAACAATTTAAAATTAGAAACGCGACGCGTGTGAAAATTTGAAAATTGGCGCGAAATTGAAAGATCGTTCAAAGACTAAAATATACTTACGCAAACTTTTTTTTAAATGAATGCTTGTTTTTTTTAATTTAAATGAGTCGTGATATACGAATTTTAGAAAAAAAATTCAATCAATTTTCCTTGTTGAATCATTCAGCGTCGCAAATAAATTTAAAAGAAAAATAGTAATGTACCGTAATCACCCATGGCGAATGTTCATGGTTGATTTCGCCGAGTTTCTCGTCTTTTGAGAAGATTTTCTGCGAATACACAGGCCGATTCATCGTTTCTTTATTTTTTCCTTCAACTTCGAATTTTGTCTTCCGCGTATATGCTTCGAAAGCGGTAAAAAATATACAACAGCTGTCTTCTTCTTCGGGAAACCTTCAATAAATTCAAAGAATGGTCACAAACTCAACACATCATTTTGTACTTTCTATAATCCACCCCACAACTCGAAACATATTTGAATTGTATTCTTGCAAAAACCCGCCCATCCTTGTATATATCAATATCGTCAATTCCATACTGGCATCCGCCATCTAGGCAAAGTCTGAAACAATTTGATATCTCAGAGCACGGCTTTGTCTTGCTCAATTATACGCATGATCGATGACATTAGGTGTCCAAATTGCACTTGAATTAAGCAAACTTAAATGCTCGTTTTCTTTAAATAAATCTTCCTTCTCCCAAGCCAATCTTTCGTCAACCCAGTTCTAAATAAATTATGAAAATTGACTAATTTTATATTTAAATAACGAAACCAAATAAATATCGCCAAAAATATTGAATTGATACGTAGATCCGTGAACAAGTTCGACATATTTTATCAGCACAGTTTCAATCTGAAACAATCAATATTGATAAGTCCAACACTTTCTTCTCGATTCTCACGTTCAATTTCATTTCATCAGTTCTTGGTGGATAAGTGGAAAGTGCGTGCAAATTTCCGTCATTAGCAGCAGTTTCTTTCTCAAGCAAAAAATAGAAAAGACATTGCTCATTTCCATCTGTAATTTACACCTATTTAAATTTATCCTAAATAATAACAAAATACTTTTTTAAACATTCGTTTTTTTTTCTATAAAAATGAGAAAAATGGTTGAAATGATATTAATGTGTGAAAGTGAACAAATATAATTTTTTCTTAAAAAAATTTAAATTTTTCGAATATCAAAACAGACAAAGGAGTTGTTGCTCTGATCAAAATGAACTGTTAAGAAAATATCAATTAAAAAACCCGTTTTAACTTAAACCTGATAAAAAAATGCCCAATTCATACTGAATAAAATACAATTACCTTCCAATTTGAAATAAATAGTAATCTCGAGTATTTTTCCATTTTGAACGTCCAAGAATCAAGCCCAGGTCGGTCTATTAGAAACCACCCCGACTTTTTAACCCCTCCTTTTATTTATGATACCACCCCCACTTTTTCACCCCCAATTTTTAGGTTTCACCCCCCCCCCACTTTTTCACCGCACTTCGAAATTTGCATTTTCTAACAATAATGTTTAGCAGTAAATTTTTTTTTTAATTTGCAATAATGCAAGTTATCAAGAGGAGATTCCCAGGACTGATGTCTAAATTAGATTTTTCAGAAACAATGTAGTGTTCTTATGAAAGGCTGAAAATTTTAACAAGTAATGAACTATTCTCTATTCTTCTATTCTCGGAAAACCCGGTTCAGAAAGATTTCGTATTTCGTAAGATTTTCGTATTTTCCAGCAATTGTCAATATTTCAAGTGTCCAATTGTGTATTTTGATATCAAGCTTCTTTGCAAGCCTTTTTTAAATTTACTGCTAAACGTTACTGTTAGAAACTGCAAATTTTGAAGTGCAGTGAAAAAGTGGGGGGGGGGGCGGGTGAAATCTAAAAATTGGGGGTGAAAAGTGGGGGTGGTATCATAAATAAAAGGAGGGGTTAAAAAGACGGGGTGGAATAGCAGGGGTGGGGGTGGTTTCTAATAGACCGCCCAGGTCCCATTTGGTGAAATGGGGTCTTGTTTTATAAAAACCAATTTTACATTTTAGTCACTTTCGTTACTCAGTCCCTACTCAGTCCCATTTGGCATTATCCAAATTTTTAATTCTTCCAATACGACACTCCCATTAAACATGATTTCGTGCAAATCATACTTTTTCAAACGTTTTTTTTTTTACTTTTCTGATGAAAGTCTCTAGAACGTGAACGTTTTTAAAGTGGAAGTTAAACCGACTCGATTAAATAAACCTCCCAAACTCGATGTGCTCATAAAACTGCTTATACGGAATTAATTATGCGTCTATTACCATCGCAAAAAAGTGAGAGCCTTGAATAATTGTGTACCATCGCTCTCTTTCAAAGGAATAATTTAGATTTCGACATTTTTATGACATTTGCGTCACGGTGCTTTCACTTAATTTTGGGCGCTCCAAGTTATTTCAATTTCTCTGACACCACAAATTAATAAAGCAAAATCGAAAACAGGAAGAAATGTTCGCAAGAAAATTCAAAAATTATCACATGTCCGCGATTTTGGCGGCAATTCAAACGCCTTTCTCATTTCTTGAAAATCTTAGTTTGACTGGAATCTTACACCGAAACACTTGGAAACTCCTTAGAAATCCGTGAACAATAACCAAATATATTTCTAATCAATAAAAATTATCCTAGATTTTAATTATAAATCAATAATTACCATCCAATCGGCCGGTTACATTTCTCGCGTATATGCATGGCGAATACGGAGAATTCGATGATAATTCGACAAATAATAAAAGAATAAACAGCGGCACCTTCATTCGGTTTTCTCGAAAGCCACTTGTGGCCGGCCGAGAGGTTTCTTGAACTCGCGCCGTGTTACCTTGGCGACCGCGCGATTGTCTGTTGTGCAATGCACATTTATGCTGTGTTCTATCGATGCATGTAGGCGTATATACATTTTTTGTTTGGCACACTTTGTTGCGCACAACGTTGACATTTTTTATCTCGAACAACATCCCATGATACATTAAATCGAAAATTATTCTATAAACTAAGGCGTTTCGGGAGACTATGAATATCGCAAATGAAATTTTGACGAATTTTTTCTCATCTAATATCGAACATCTGGAACCTTCGCATCTCCAACGTTGAACGTCTGCCACAAAAGTGGTCCGCCCCAGATTCCACTCGAAGTTGGTTGAGCGACCATGCCCTTAAAAAACAGTATGAAACGAATTGATGCTAATGCGAAGAAATACCTGGAGACCGGTCTCGGAATGACGTTGGTATTGCCAGAAGACTCCAAGGATTGCAGTAAATATCGCGGCAGAAGTACCCAGAGCAATGTTGCTTTCTGAAAGAGAAGAAACACATGCAAATAAAACAATTTAAACGAAAATAAATTAAATTATTGGCCATTGACCAGGTATCTCGATGCAAAAAGAAGTGCACTTGTCTGCGTACTCGGAATTTCAGCGTACGCGCAGTTACTATTTGACCATAAGTTTACAATTTCGTATATCTCGTACATTAATTCTGTGAATATGAATTTCCCGCCATCTATCAGTTATTTAACTCCGACAATGTGCGCTTGTTATTGTCGGCATCGAAAAGAAGCAATCCCACAAAATCATTGAAGAGTTACGGGCGGACAAATTCACATGCACACTTCCCTTTGCGCCGAGCACGATCGCTTGAATCCGTCAGTATGATTTATTAATTGGTTTATACATACTTGCAAAATTCGGAAACGACCCGACCCGCAACGAAACTCAAAATTTACAGAGTAGACCACTTTTAGCGAATAAAAGGTATCCAATTAAAATTATTGTTTTTATTTCTAATCGCATCAATTTCTAGCTGTATTTCGTTAAAAAAAAACATAATTTTAATCACTATGTCGATCTTGCCGAAGTTGGAAATAAAAAAAACTAGGATCGGTAAAATTTTCAGACTATCCCATTTCAATTAAAACTTAAGTGGGGTAAATATGTATTAAATGAGCGCACGCAAAAAGGCAGAGTACGCAGAAAAAGAAAATCTTACTCATGGTTGCAATGGTAGCTCCAACTGCAGCACTTGCAAAATAGTGATTGTAAACGTCATCCTAAAAATAGAAAAGTCCATGTGAAAAGGAAAAGGAAATTCACCTTGTTGCGAATGGTAGAAGCCGCTGAAAGAGAGAATCCCCAAGCAAAAGCAACCGCGATCGGGAACGGCGCGATCTTGCAGTATCTCTGAGAAAAATTACAAAATTAAAATAGCCATGAAAATAATGAAGATACCTTAAAAACATTTCTGGGTGAGAAATCTGGAACCTTGACAGTGTTTATCGCGCGAATCTCCAAAATTGTGTAAGGAGCAGCTAAATTTTTTATTATATAAATATATGAATATATATGCTATTTGACTACGAAAAATTGGCTAAATGCTAAAAAAAAAATGTCATTACTCGCGACGGTACAATAGGTATTTTTCCAAATAATTATTACCAAGAATAGCGGCATACTTAGCGCAAGCAAGACCCTTCCAGAAGGCTCCCTGATTGAGTGGAGAATCAAAGAATCTTGGCCCAAAATCATACCAGGAGTTTGGAATAATTGCATTTCGACCGAGTTGCGACTTTGGAACTTAAAAAAGAAATTAAAGAAAATATATAAAACAAAAATAATACTATTCATCAAGTCGTTGAGAGTTGGATTAACGTCGAATCCTGGATGTTCCTTGCTGAGGTTGAATTTTTCAGCGATTGATTTGAATTGATGAGATCCCTCATAGACCTGAAAATAATCGAAAAATGCTAAGCATTGAAAATAGGGAATACTTTTTTCTGGAAATCATCCAAGTTTCCTGGCTGATCACCTTTCTTGGTGATGTTCTTAGTTTTCTTCGAATCGAGCCCTAGTGGTCCTGCCAGTGATGTTCCGTCAGGAACCTTAGGGTCGAACCAATCGGGATCTTCTTCACGGTAGCGAGTTCGGTAAAGACGGAGCTTTCCAGATCTTACAATAGAATCTGATTCACCATTCTCCTTCCACCAGTCCGGACGTCCCTTGCTAAACAGAAATACAAACATGTTTCCATAATTTTACTATTCTTACTATTCACGGCTACTCCACAATCCGATCCATGGTGGTCTTTGGGTTTTGTAAGTAGCGATCAATGGCTCTTCTCCATGGCCCATTATCTCTGTTTAGTTTACCTTAAAAAGAAAATGCTTTCACCGTTATCGACACATAATCTTCACATATCAAGGAATAATAAAATAAATATATTGAATGATTTAAGCTTGTACCGAGAGAAATTATGAATAACTCCTATAAGTATTTCTTAGATGACGTTTACAGCACACAACACATAAATTAAACGACAAATCAAGAAATTGATCGAAATCGAAATCGAAGGAATCGAAGAAATGTTTTTTTTTACAAATATTATGTAAGAATTAGTGGACCAATTCATGAAATAAATGAATGTTTAAAAATACGCAATTTTCTAATGTGAGGTTATATAAAAAGGACACGACAAATGTATTTTCTCTAAACATTTTTTATAAAAACTAAATTTCATGAATAGCTCCATAAATTGAAATTATTCTACGAAAAAACGGGTTACCACAGAAAAGAAAATGCGCATGAGCGCCGAAAAGACGCAAGCAACGCAAAACGTGTCAACAACGTTTCTTGACGCATTACAAGATTTATTTTTTATTTTTTTGAATTTGTTTTTTTATAAGAATATTTACATTTAAAAATTTTAAAATGGGATATTTAATTATCGTGACATTTGTATTTTTTAATTTTTCCAATAAGTTCTTATCAAATTTAATAAATAACATTAACGCATTTTTTATTAAATAATGTGTTTAAGTTGACAGATTAATAAACTGTTTTAGAAAGTCATTTTAATTATAATTAAGAAATAATTTATATAATTTCTGTATTGTATTTTACGTATTCTGAAACAAAACGTAAAAAGTATCAGATTATCTGTTTAAATTTATTGCATCATTATTATAGGATAAACAAACCTCGATGTCAGTTTCATCAAACTCTTCAGTATGTGGAGATGCTGAAGGAGATTTATTATTCGAAGAAGAAGAGGAACTTGATTTCTATGCAATTTTAAATGTTCCAAAAGACGTAAATACTTTTTTCTTTTTAATTTTTAAATATTCTGTTCCAGGCAACTGATGATGAAATTATCAAGGCTTATAGAAAACGATGCCTGATGTTTCATCCGGATCGTTTTACCGATGAATCAGAAAAAAAAGACGCTGAGAGAGTTTTCGTAAAACTTCGCCGAGCTCATGAAGGTACTTCCTAAACAAGATTGTTTGGCGTAATACGAATTCTCTCAGTTTTGCTCGATCCTAAGCAAAGAGCAATATATGACGCTCTTGGTGTACAGGGTCTTGATACTCAAGGTTGGGAGCTTGTTTCTCGCTCAGCAAATCCTGAAAATATTCGTCGTGAATTCGAATTTCTTCAACGTCTGAGAGATCGCGAGTTAATGTTACAAAGAGTGCATCCGACAAGCGCGTTTATTTTGAAAACAACATTTGCAGGACTTTTCCAAGAAAATCCTGATGATAGGTAAACTATTAAAGAAGAAAATTAAATTCTCTGGCGTTTTAGATTTCCACCACAACTGTTGGGAGTGGCGTTGACACAATCAGTCGATTGCTCTCTAACCGGGAAGGATAGAGTTGGATTGACCGGAAGAGTGAAAACTGGAAATGGTAGAGGCGATGGGAATGTATCAGCGGTTTGGAAACGAGTTGCCGGCCAATTTAATGTTGAAGTAAGCAGTCCTAAAGCCAATTTTTTTCAAGTGTTTTATTTCAGAATATAATAACAATTGCACCGGATTCTGTAGCGCTTACTTTCAAAGCTTCTCGGAATATTTTCTCTCGGGCTGCCATCATTATCCAACCGCAATTACAATACAGCCTTCTTCATGAAGCCATCATTCCTTCTTTAGCATTCAGTAAGCATTTTCTTTCTAATACGTTGTTATTTTAATATTAAACTTATATAGGACTGTACTTATATTATTATCATTTACCTCAACATCTATATTAGGGAATATTTAGTTTACTCCATGAGATTGCGTGCTCGACTTCAAGGAAGTATAATTCTAAACGTTTCACCAATTTCAAACTCAATTACAACAACAATCGTACATACAGAAAACAATCATCCAAAAGCAATTGGTAGTCTTACGGTAAGAGTTTGGAAAATAAATATGAAATAAAATTGATTTTAGTTATCACCCATCAATTCAAACATTCGCTTGGTATACTTTAGACGTCGTCCGGAACATGATTCTGTAACCGAAATGGCTGTGCAAATCAATACATATGGTTTGACGATGGCTTAATTCAAGAAATAAAACACACATTTCTAGGAATTTCGCCTTCCATTAATATGGAACGGAAATTATCAAGATACTCAAGAATCGGACTCTCGTTTCATTTCTCTTTTCCGTCCTGTTTGCTCCAATCCAAGATTAAGTTTAAAAGATTGTCTCTGTATCTTATAATATTCTAATTATTCAGACTTAAAACTGGACAATCTTCGTTTGAATGGCAAATTGTTTTGTGTGATGATAAGGAAGCGTTGACAAGAAGTATCATTTATGGGGTGGCAATGCCTTACTTCGCCATTCAGGTTAGTCACTGCGAGCTTAAACAAAAAGTTACAGCTTCGAGCTCAAACAACAAGTTACAGCTAACAAAACTTATGTTTCGACCATGGTGGGAGAGATTTGTCTCAATCTTCGATGATAATTCTGCCGAACAAGATGTCGATTTGGCAAAAAAAGAAGAGGCAGCAAACGTGACTAATCTGATGAGACCGACAGCCGATCGAATTCGTAAAGAAGAAGAGGCGAAACAAGGAATTGTTATCGAGAACGCGCGTTATGGACAATGCGATGTAAGCGGCTCGCGGGTGTATCCATTAGCCGGAGATCGCACCGTAGATGTAACAGTCCCTCTTCAAGCAATGGTCAATGACAGCCAACTTCGTGTTTATACCGTTAAGGTGGAGCATAATAACAAGCCAATATCAAACAAAGTATATTATTCAATTTCAGAGCCAACTTCCAGGCTTTTATGATCCATGCCCAGGAGAGCCAAAGATGCTCACAGTTCAATATTTGTTCCGTGGCGAGGCACATTCAGTGACAGTCAGCGATGAAATGCCGTTGATGATCCCATTGAGAGGTGGGTTTTTATTAAAATAAACGAAACGCGCAAGGTTTTTTTGTTTTTTCTCTCGTTTTTTACTTGTTTTTGCACACACACAAACTTATCATTTTTTCTGAATATCCTCAAACCTCTCTGAATTGGAACTTTGCGTCTGACATGAATATATTATTCTATTAAAAACCAAAGAAAATCAGTGTGACTAACTGTAAGTCTTGTAACCATTTTAAATTTGGCCTATCAGGGAGCGCATTAAAAACAAGTATTGTCGACGTCGCGCGACTTCAAAAAATTCGCTAAATACCAAAAAATTGTGTGTGCGCCTTTAATCTATTCTTCTGTATATGCCCGTAAATCTACAATTTTACTTTTTGCCCCAAGATCAATGTCATTGTGTTTTTGGCATTTAGCCATGTTTCTGCAGTCGCGCGATGTTGGCAATAAAATTCGCCCGTCTTCGACTATAGTTAAAATCTTTATGCTTACAGGTTAACGTTTATAAATTTTGCAATAAAACATCGGCGAACTTGCATTTTAGTCTACGCTTACAATCGTTTTTTAAACAAATCAAATTTTCGAAACAATCTGAATTGTCAAAAAATTTCGGGCTATGCTTCCCCTCCCCCCAATTTCTGGTTTCACGATAAAATGTTCCCCGATTTCTTAAAACAGTATTCACAATTTTGTTGTTTGTACAAAGTTTATCGCGCCTGCAAACAATCGATGCGGTGAAAAAAAGCACTTTAATATGCTGGTGGATGGTGTTTTAAATCGTTGCCATACTATGCTTCAAAAAGCGACCGACTTTACCGTAGTCGATGATGACCTTATTACATTGAATCATAATGTTTTATTATTACAGCTCATCGTTTGACATCGGCGAGTGCTCAACAAAATGTCTAAACCGTGCTCTCTTCGATTCGCCACCTTTCGCTCTTTCATTCGCTCAACCAAATGTCACAGGTTCGTTCGTTTCTGTTTGCGCCGTCATCTTTCAATGGACGTGTTATGTTTGGCGAATAGTTGTGCCATAAGTGTTTTTGACTTATCAATATCAATGATAACACTATTAATTGCTGATGATCTATTTTTTTTAATTTATGTATAAAGCTTGATATATTCACGTTTCAAACGAAAAATTTCTTTTGTTTCGTTCGTTAACATTCGATTTTCTCCATAATTTATCAATTAAAATAACGTGTTTTCATCTCATATATTCAGTAACGAAATTTTACGTTTTAAGTATGAATCTCAGAATTCTTAAATGAACGAATAATAATTAGAACATTCGTTGTGAGAGATGTTTGCGAAATGACTTTCCCAAAAACACGTCATTCGTTCGAAAGCGATCGATTATCACTCGCCCCCTCCAAAAACATTTTCACAAAAAATCGCTTTGACACGAAAGTTTTGATGAAGCCATGCTGATTTTTGTGGAATTTCTCAAATTACAATGAGTGAAAATTTTGAATGTTCGGTTTAATTGACTATATTGGCCTTTAAAAAAGGTTTTTAACGAAAATCTTAGTATGTCAATTGTTTAAGAAAGCTGACTTTCAAACTTTTCATTTTCAAAAACACGATAATAAATCGAGCAATTTTTTATATGTTTTTTTTTCAACATAAAATACAAAAAATCATTTTCTCATTATAAAACGTGTATTTAAGATATCGTAAACGTTTTTGGTTTATTTCTTTCTTGTTAATACGAACATCTGCTGTGCAGCTGAAATGTTTTATTTTCTTCTTTCGAAAACTTTTATGTTTTATTAATTGCGAAATCGAACATTATTTTGGCGCGGTTCAATGATGCGCAAAGTTTTGGTGTAAAATCGCGTGGAAACGAGAATCCATCAATTTTCTCGCAAACAAACCAGATTTGTTAAGAAAATTTGGGGTCTACCAACGAGATCAACAATTGTGTAAACTTTTCTCGTTTCCTCTTTTTTTTTTATTCAAATCATTTCTTTTCTTGATGTCCTATTATAGGTTTCAAAAGTTTTTGATTCCAAATAAAGACATGTTTATCGAAATGTCCGAAAAATTGTATATTGTTATTTTAATCAAAATATGATTACCATTGGTCTCTTCAATCAAAAGTTGATTTGACGTTTTTTTTATCAAACATTTTTGACAATCTATTTTTTTTTAATTCCGCGACTGCGATTAAAAAAGTCACATTGCAGGCCATTCGTTGTCGAATCATTCTCGCCGGTTCATCGAATTGCCGCCGCCCCCGACGCAGCGGTTTCCCACTGGAATCGATTGATTCGCCGCTTTTTGTTCATTTTTAGATGTAAACATACTGTGCCTGTTAATTGAATTTCTGTGCTTGTTTTTATAGTTTCCTAGGTATTTTTAGGTTAGTGCACCCTCCCATCTTCCACCCTCCACCAAAATACCAATCAGCTGGTTATTCTTGCTGTTCCTTTTTCAGAAACACAATATAGTGTGGAATCGATTGATTTCAATTCCATACCAACGAATCGCTCAACCCACCCATTTTTCTTTTTCTCGTCGCTCTCTTGGTTAATTGTTATTTATTTCTTCGTGGTTCTTTTTTTTTTAAATTTCTGCCTATATTTGTATTACGGTTTTTCATTTCTCTTTAGAAACAAGCTCAACTGAAAAAAAAAATGAGATTAGGTTCTGTAGTTCTTTTTGCGGTGTATCGTGTTGAATAGAAGAGTAAATACTTAATTCAATATTATTTTATGCATTCTTTATGTCGTTTCATTTTATTGGGCTTTAAAATGCCTTCTATATTTTCGTTACCTTTTATATTTTATATCGTTTCCTTAAAATATTTTTATTTTCATTTTTCAATTCAACTGGTTTTTTAGATTAGAAAATAATGTCCGACAACGAGATGAAAAAACAGCCGATGCCGGAAGAGGTTGGTTTTTGTTGGGATGTTTCATAGAATGAGAATTTTGATTTTAGTCGAGAAATCCTGCCGAAGGAGCGAGCAGTGCACCACCAATGGAGGAAGCAAATACTCAGAGAAACAGGTGTCAACGAATTTTAGAAACTCAACACGATTAACTTGATATTTTTAGCAATTCTTTCGAAAACGTCGCGAATGCGCAAGTGGAGCGTCAGCCGCCGCCTCCGCCAGGAATTCGTCCATTGGCAGATTTGCAAAACCAGACAACACAGCCAAATAACTCGCAACAGTCGCCGTATGACGCTCCACCGCCGAGTTATCAGACAGCGATGTCGTATCCAGCTGCTCCGACGTATGGGGGTGGCGCTGGTCCAAAATACAATGGCCAGCCACCAATCTACAATCCCCATCCGCTTCCTGCTATCAGTAAGACAATGTAATAGGAATGTCGATTGAATTCCTGATATTTCAGCTCAAGTCAGACTCCCGCAACCACCGCAAACCGGCAACACGATTCGCGTGGAAAACATTACTCCAAATGTCGTTCTTCAGGTTCAGAGTGGTCCAACATGTCCGCAATGTGTAAGTGTTATACCTTATTTGTTTTTTTTTTTTTAAATCGAAGGAACTAAATCATTTTCAGAGAAATGGTATTGTTATAAGACAGACTGACATGTGTTGCCTTCTCAGTCTTATTCTGCTCACAATCTTCACATTCCCATGCGGCCTCATCTTCCTTTGCTGCGTCCCGTGCACCATCCAGAACAGATGCACCAACTGCAATCGCCTTGCCGTTTAACCGTCGACGATTACACTGAATTTTCACTTTCTGTTCACAATTTTTCTGTTAAATTTTCTTCTGACCAAGATTTTCCACAGTTTTGTCGCTTCTTGTTTGTCGATATATTGGTCATTGTACTGGTTTTTTGATGTTAAGTGTAAAACTCTTTTTCTAAACATTTGTATTTTTTTGTATTTAGAACACTAATTGAAATCGATATAACAACTAGCAAATTTTTTTCATTTTTAATTTCAAGTATGACCTTCTTTTTTCATTTTCTTGGTATTGTAGAAAACAATTGATTGTTGAATTCAAAAACTATATCGAAACCAAAATAAAACGACCAGTTTTTAAATTTTATCCAGGTTTTGTTGATCTTGAAAATGTTTTTGAAACAATTTCCGTCTATTCTTCCGGTGGAATTGTATCGGTTATCTCAAAAAACTTGGTTTAAGGTAAACAATTTAAATAATCCCATTGTTTTTCACAATTTAAAAAATAACAATTACAGGCAGTTACACTATTCTAATTTTATTTGAAATTAAGTATGAATATCAAACTAGCAATAGAGTATGCAATAAAATGGAGGAAACTGAATTCGCTTTATGTGATGACCGTTGGTGCTTTGCGGTTTGTGAACTGCTCCATTTTGCAAACATCCAGAGCGATGAGCACAAGTGGTTTGAGCAATTCCTATTGTGAGCAAGGTTGTTTGGAATTTAAAATTTTATTGAAAATACCTGAGCTGGCTGAAGAAGCCGCTGTGAGTCGCTGGCCGGGATGTACGAATCAACGTACAATCGAATTGTGGCGCCAGCGGAGCCGGTTCCGGAGAGACGGAAAACAAGACGCGAACCGTCTTCGAAAAGAATTCGAAGTCCTTGTTTCGTGGCAACTGATCCATCAACCGGATCAGTGTATTGGAAGTTATCGGCAACGGCCACCTGCAAATCAAGAACTATCCACATGCTATGTTATAGCCCATTCACCTTGTAAGTGAATCCATTGGCTGAAAGCTCTTTTCCGACGAATGCGGCCATTTGAGCCTCAAGGAATGTCATGAGCAAATTGGCGCCGGCAGAATCAACATTTTCATAGTCATATCTCGTGAACACATTTCTTCCGTATTTTTGCCAATGGGCTTTGACGATATCTTCCACAGATTGCTTACGTTCTGCGAGAATTTGGAGCCACGCAAGAAGCGCCCAAACACCGTCCTTCTCTCTGATGTGGTCACTGCCTGTTCCGAACGATTCTTCTCCACAGAGAGCGATTCTTCCGGCATCCATAAGATTTCCAAAATATTTCCATCCGGTAGGCGTCTCATACACCTGAAGTCCTTTAGCTTTTGCGACAAGATCAACAGCTCCAGCGGTTGGCATCGAACGGGCAAATCCGGCAACTTTTTTGCTCTTGAAATATGGAATCGCGTCGATGTTATCAGCGATAACAGCAAGAGAATCGCTCGGAGTGACGAAGAACGAAGATTTACCCAGAATCATGTTGCGATCCTGAGCAATTTGAATTGATTTCAAAATTTCTTCAATTTAACATACACCATCGCCATCAAAAGCAGCACCAAGATCATGATCTCCACTTTTCATCTGCTCAACAAGCGCTTTAGCATAGGTGAGATTAGGATCTGGATGACCTCCACCGAAGTCGGGTTTCGGAACAGTTCTGAATTATTAATTGTTATGAAGTAACATTTAGTGGCATAAACCTCAAAAGATCTTTTGAATCAGATCCCAAGAAATCGCACAAAATTGTCGAAACATAGGGCCCGGTAGCGCCATACATCGAATCCAGCAAAACTCGGAATTTCTTTCCGGTAGTTTCACCAGACAAAAAGCTTTTGATCTAATAAATAATGATTTCTGTTAAAAAATGTATCCAAATATGCGATACCTTGGCGAAGTCAAAAATCGACTGCATGAGCTCAACATAGGCTTTCACTGAATCAATGACATCGACAATGAAGTGACCAACGCCATCAATGTCGTATTCATATCTGAAACAATCCGAACACATTTTAAAAGTTATCGATGTAGTAAATAATACCTCCCAATCTTAGTGAAGTCACATTCCAAATCCTTTGCAATAGAAAATTTGCTTATCTTTGTAGTAATGTCATAGATTGCATTGGTAACCTAAATACAGAGAATTGTTGAACTATATGTAATTTTCAATAATCAGCCTCCATGCGGTTCAACTATTAGGATAAAACATCATTCTATTAAAATGACTACTTTTGCTGTGAGAGTGAAGTTTTTTGTTAAAAAGTTCGATTATTGGATTATACCAAAAATATATTTTTGAACGAATACTTACGTGATCTGGAGCGGGTCCTCCATTTTCACAGTTGAATTTGATACCAAAGTCTCCTTTTGGACCTCCAGGGTTGTGACTCGCAGTGAGAATGATTCCACCATCAATTGCTTTGCCCTCATGTCCCTTACGAATAAGATTCGAGACAGCCGGAGTGGAGAGGAATCCATTTTGGCCAACAATGAGCCGCGAAATCTAAACAAATCAATTATTTACTAATGATTAATTGTTCATTTACTCCATTGGCAGCGGAAATTTTGATGATAATGTTCACGGCTTCTAGCGACAAGAACCTTCCATCTCCTCCGACGACCAATTGAGCACCTTTCTTACGCGATCCCAATCCTCCATCGAGAATTGCCTTCAAGTACAATTCATAGAAATTAATGCATTTTATAAACACTCAACCTGGATGAAGTTTTCAGTGTAGTTCTCTTGCTGAAATTCCGGAACACGCTTCCGGAGTCCACTGGTTCCAGGTTTTTGTCCTGCGAAAGGCTTTGTTGCGACTTCAACAACCGCGATTCCCATACCTTGAAAATGCGAAACTTAACAAAGAAAAAACGAACGATGAATTGTTATCTAATCATTATCTGTTTGTGGAGTGTTGAGAAACGAAAGATACAAGTAAACAAGACAAGAAACATCTAGCAGTGAAAGATACATTGGTGAAAATTTGGAAATAGCCGCAAACCGATTGATTAAAATAATGATTTGAAACTTTGAAATAATCTCTTATTTGAAAGATAAAAAATTATTTTTATGGACACCAAGGAGTACGCAGTGTTACACAAAAAATTTTTAAAATTTTAAATTTATCAGAAAATTCATCGAGATAATCAGTGGCGCTTTTTTTTGAAAAAAAAAAAAACCAAAAAATATTTGTTCAAAAAACGATGTAATAAACATGAGTTTTTTTTTTTAGTATTTTGATGTACTAACGTTTAAAATAAAAATGCAGTAATATCTTAATGTAATATTTAGTTTCAAAAAAGCGAAGAAATGTGTGGATTTAAGAAGATCAAATAAACTGTCGGAATGAATCAAAATGAAGAATAGAAGTTTAAAAAAGAAAATTCGATGGAACGAAAAGCACAGACACGTGCGGAAAGAACAAGAACAGCATAAGAGAGAAAAAGAGTCAACGTGCAATATGAGAGAATATGTTTTGGGTGTGTTGTTCGTATACCGACAAAAAAAACGGGCATTGCCACCAGAAAATATTTCACAGATAAATTTATCAGGACAATGGCCAGAAGAGGCGTGAAGACACTGATGTTAGAAAACCAGCGCAATCGTGTAATGACCGTCAACATTCAAACAATGTATAGTTTGTAGTGAGCAGAAAGCATAATCTAATCTTTTTCTTCGAATGATCGTCATCGTAAAAATCAGTTGAAAGAAAAACACCGAAACATAGGAAAGCAATCAATAATTGGTCAGCGAAATGAATTTTTTCGAACTGGAAAATATAGGTGCGAAAATCAGTGATGGCTTCTCCAAGCATGGCTTTTTTTGGGACTTGCGGCGCGCTATCGTCATCAGTTGCTCATTGCACTGCGATTTTTTTGAAAATATTAATTTAAAACTCTGTTTTAAAAAACTTTCAACATTTTTGAAATGAAAAATCAATGCAAAAAATAAATTCAAATTGAAGTTTTTTTTTCGATTTTCTGTGAAATTTTGTCACGGTGTTTCCCGCATTTTTTGGGCGTTATCATTTACAGGGTGTCATTTAAGTTCCCGCACAACTTTGTAGACGTACATTTCTGAAACTAAAAGTCCAAATCAAACGAGACTCGAAATATTTTTTATCTATAGTATAACAAATATTTATCAATTAACTCTTTTTGATTCGGCCTCTTTTCGCAGCTATGACTTCACGGAGACGCTTCGGGTAGGATGTGACTGTGGTACGCAGGTATTCGATGGAAAGATTGTCCCATTCCGCCAGTAATGTCTTCTTCAGAGCCTCTACACTTGAGTTGGGTTTTGCGTTGACCTTCTCCTGCAAGACCCCATCACGGAAAAGTCAAGCGGGTTCAGGTCTGGGGAGCAATCAGGCCATTCGGATGACTTGATAAAGTCGGGAAAATGGGTCTGGCACCACTCCTGAGTAGTTTTGGCAGTGTATGCGGGTGCTCCGTCCTGTTGAAAGACCCATTTCTGCCTACCGAAATGCGTTTGGGTCCAGGGCATCAAATGCTTCTCCAAAATGTTCCGAACGTAGACTTCTTTGTTCATTTTCACCATCTGATCCACGAAAACCAGGTAGCACTTCCCGGTTGAGCAGATGGCACCGAAAGCCATCACACTGGCAGGATGTGAGGCTGGATGATATGTTCTTCCTTTCTCAGAAGCTTGCTGGGATGTTTGGCCAAGTACTCAATGGTTTTGTGAGTTGAATGCCGCCTCCACACTGAACAGCTTCTCGTCGGAGAAGACAGTGACGAGGTGTTCTCCAGACCGCGTGCGAGCAAGAAGTCGTTTTGCTTTTTCGAAGCGTC
Source organism: Caenorhabditis bovis (assembly GCA_902829315.1). Classification (NCBI taxonomy): domain Eukaryota; kingdom Metazoa; phylum Nematoda; class Chromadorea; order Rhabditida; family Rhabditidae; genus Caenorhabditis; species Caenorhabditis bovis. The sequence goes on along the minus strand of CADEPM010000004.1, from coordinate 2,331,429 downwards.
TCTGCTTGTTGACGGCCGATAGAATTGCCGCTTTTTGGACACGATATGGGGTCAGTACAAGCTTTGTTTTGACGATTTGTTCCATAGCAAAGATGCTCATTCCCATGTCTGACGCCATCTTTCATCCTCGATTTAACGGCGTTGATCTTCTGAGGAGTGGTTACTGAGACGAGTCTTCCTTGTCTGGGACGGACACTGGTCGTATTTAGCTACTTGAATCGTTTGATGGTGTCGCAAACCGTTCTACGAAGCACACCGACCCGTTGAATGATGTCTCTCGGGCTCACATTTTGCTTATGAAGTTCGATAATGGAAGCGCGATGGATGTTAGCCTTCGCCATTTCTCGGAAACACATCCGAATGAGGTGAAACTTGGGAAATAAGTAAAATACACCTTATTTAACAAAAATAAATTGTATTGGTGCACAAAAAGTGCGACAGTCAATCTCTTCATGGCGTCAAACTTTTGTGCGGGAACTTAAATGACACCCTGTATTGTCAACGTCGCACTTTAAAAAAGGTCTCGGTGCGTGGTGTGCTCTTTTAACCTATACTTATACATAGGCCGTAAATCAACACTAACTTGAAAGTTTTGTGCCAAGACTTCTTTTTTGGCAATTTTCGAAGGCGGTATTTTTAACCATACAATTAAACATTATTTCGATTTTGAAGGTTAAAATGTGTCAGATTCGGTACACATTTACCGTTTTTCCCTTTTTGACCATATTTGGTCTGACAAATTTCTAATGAAAGGAGGGGGAAGGAGGCGAATTATAATGAGTGACACAAAATTGGGAGGTGGTAAAAGCCAAAAAAAAATAGAAATAAAGGTTCAAAAGTGGAGTAAATGACGTGAGGGTCCCGTCAAATACAATTTGAACCTCGCAAGTGGCCTCTGTTCGCCATTCTTGCAACGAGGCGGGGCGGGTCAGGGTGAGAATTTTACTGGTTCCCGGAACGATCCACCATTTTGCCGAAATCTGGTTCAATCATTGTTTGGGAACTTCAATTTGTGTTCCAAGTACAATTAAATCTACTCAAAATAATACAATTCGAAATTCTTATTACGCTAAACAAAGGCCTCGCTGTAAACGTGGAGTGTCGTGTGCGGGTCGCGAATTTTTTTTACTGACCCATCCCGACCCGGAAATTTGCGACGAATCTTCGAAAAGTTGGAGGAAAGTGTGTTTCAAAATAATATAGCATATTTATGACAAACAATTTTCATTTAGTATTAGTATGATAAATAGATTAATTACGCAGATAGAAATGTTATTCCCAGGATTGATGAAGTTGTTTGAAATATATTTGGGTTTCATCGTGCGCTGATATGCTAGGAATAACCTTAGTGCGCTCATTTGTTTGAAAACAGTGAATGAAATCCTGTAATCAAATTCAAAAAATATCAACAATCATAAGAAATTGTCAATTACTGTAAATGGTAGAGATTTGTAGTACTTTAGAAGAAACATAAAAAGAAGTGGGAATGATACAGCACCTCTGAAATTTTCAAATAAATCGTGGCATTGTTGTTCTTTGAATTACAATGCAAGTAAAAAGTCAAAAAGCGATATCAAGAACATCCCAATTGGAGTGTTGAGTCCAAAAATGTAACAAGAAAATAATAAAATGGCGGCAATAATCGTTGTACAAACACACAAAATTATGAATGCTACTTTGAGAATCTAGAAATATTTGATACTCCACTTATTAAAATATACAATTGTTTACTTTCAACATTTTGATGTTTTCTTCCACTTGATACTTTTTGCCCAATGTGTAGGAGACTTTTACCAGTTGAATACTGTTGTTGAATTTACAGTTTAATCTTTTCAGTTCCTTTTTGTTCACCTCATTCAGTTTCAATAGAAGCTGAAAATGGCTATACATATAGTATTTGTAGGATTATTTTTCAATAATGTTACACTCAAAGCAGCAACCGTAATGATTCCGATAAATAGAACATAATAAATGAATGGTAAAATACCTGAAAATGATTGATTGTGCGGATATTATGAGGAAAACATACGAAAAACCATGAATATTCCAAACAGAAGAGAAAACACAATTGCGATAAAAGAACAGATTACAGCTACCCAAACGCGACTTTTTGCTTCATAATCATGCACAAAAATGGTTGCAAATGTTCTGAATAATATCTATTTGAAACACATCAAATGCGCCATAAAAAGTATTCTAGAATAATTAATAATTTTGGAACGTTTTGGAACGTGTATATCAATTTGAATAAGGGAATAATTATATTTTGCACCCCTTTTTTTGCTTGGAAACGCAAATGGGTCTGATTAAGAATATTATCTATAATGTGAGCACAACTGCATTCTCAGGTCCTATGTGGAAAACGGCTCAATTTTTGAGAAATAGGCATTATTTGCTATCTGGCCTACATTTGGCAATTCCGACTTGGTATTAGCAAAAACAACACCTCAGATATTCTGAAAACTTGGGCTCGCCAACCGGTATCTACATAAATTACCCCCTTCTACTCCCCTTTTTCATTTGTACAGCTTGGCGGATTGTTAGTTGCCAACCTTTCAAAAGAAACAATAGGCATGAGCATGACAGTAAGACCGTAATATGCTGTTCGTATAATACTTATAATTAATGTCGCTAAAGTTTCAATATCTGTAAAAATCGATTATTAACCATATATGTACATATATGGCATAGTATGCAATATTACCGGTAATAAGTTTGAGCTGGATTAATAATAAATACAATCGGCATATTGAAGAAATCGTGTGGAATACTACGAAAAAGTATAATAATCGTATTAAGTTGACGTGCAAGATTGCTGTTCCGTGCACAAAATTAGCAAAACCAAACATTGCGAGAATGCCGAGAATATTGAAGAAAAATTCCGAATAGAAAATGCAATATAAGGCGATGGTTGGCGTTTGTTCAATATCGACGAGAATTGGGATGTAAAATGCATTATTCATCCATTTGCTCTCGAGGAGCGGTAAAAAGGTTTCGCCAAGAATTGTAGTTATGTTCTCAATTTTCTGAAAATACGACGAATATTTCTGTTGAATTTGAAAAATTCAAATAATATTAGCTGCACGTATGTGGAAGAAAATGAATAATTTTGTTGGTTTATGATCTAGTATGAATACGCACATTTTCGACCGGCGTTTGTTCTAAGAAAGTTTGTAATAATTTGATAATTTCAAAAAAGAATTAACACATTTCCAAGAGCTCTTAACTGTTATCAAGCACGGGTATTTCAAACATTCCTCATCATTAGGAAAAAAAACGCCGCGAAATAACGTGTATTAGATTTAGTCGGGATCTTGCTCAGATTTTCGGTGGGTTTGATTCGCAGTTCTTTCCACTAAATAAATAAACATTTGAAAAATTGCAACGTTCCACATTTTCCATATGGAATCCATTGACATTGGTAGTTAGTACAATGCAGTCACATCGCTTTCTAACACTTTTAAGAAAATGTTCATTTAATCTGTGAACTCAAATCAGCAATGACGCAGTTTTTGTATAAATGCCAAACGTTGTTAGTATCACTATCGCAGATGAAAATTTTCTATATCTAAGGCATTATGAACAATACGAAAATTAGCGCAAAAAATTTCAATTATAATAAGAGCCCTGTGTAAATTTACGGTGACGATGGTCTACGAATACTCAGGGTGCTCGTTTTTTTAGGCGATGGTAAGTTTGAATGACCACAACGCAATAAAAAATTCAGTGCGTCTACGTACGACGTATGTGACGATAATTGCAATATTCGCAAAAATCTGCGTCACCAAAATAAATTTAATTAGACTCAAATGGGGAATAAAAAACACCAAAGAATGTTGATAATATGGATTAAAGAAAATTAAAGAAATTCAGCAATCAATTTTTGAAATATTCCGAAAAATTAAAAAATCTTTTTGATATATGTACATGTTATTGTTATTAAATATTTCTTAACGTGTAATAATTTATAAAAATGTAACATCTAATTTTATGCTGAAAAAAAGTTCCTCCAACTGATTTCACTTTATCAATTATACAATAATGAATATATTTATATACCCAGAAACGAAACGAATGAAGAAACTCGAAGTTTCGTATACTGACCATAAATATTGAATCTCTAGTTTACCCGCTCTAACACTTTTGACACGTTTTTATTTACATTTTCTGAGATACCACATAGATAAGATGATATTCTAAAATTTTCTAAATTTTTGAATTCAGACCTCCTATGATCCTCATTGAACACTTAATATATTTTCTGAAATAATAGACCGCTAGGATCAATTCAGAAGATTTCGAAATTTTTGAATTCGAACCTCCTATGATCCTCATTTAACACTTTTGATACATTTAACATTTTCCGAAATCCCAGACGATTAGGCAGGTTATTCTACGAAAATTATTAATCACGTGAATATTTAAAAGATTAACTTCAACGTGGCTTCGTTTTAATTCATTTCACATTTTCTCAATTTCGCCGCTTTTTTGTGTCCTTCGTTGTTTCAATGAATATGTCTGAAGAAAACTACACTACTAAGGTAAATGCGTTTTTTTGCAAATGCAATTATTAATCAATATAAAAATCAAAACATTAAAAGAGCGAAAGAAATTAGATAGGACGGGTTTATTTAAAAAAAGTGAAGAAATTCCGTAATATTTCGTCAATTCAGATGTTTGCGTAAAACGTTCTAAGCCACGTTTTTTTAATTGTCGTCATGTTTTGAGTTCATTTTCATTTTAATGATAATCGTTGTGAAATTTTAACAAATTTCGAAATTTTTAAAATTTAATTTGTTTTTTTCTTCAGAGAATTAAAAAATTATTCATTTTCAGACGAATTTTGTCCCGACTTCTAATGACACAGTTATGCTTTTCGTTCGCCGATTAGTGGCTAATGAACAGTTGTGTAAGTTCTTTCTTGTTCTTTTTTTTGTGTTAAAAATAATTTTTAACGATGTTTATTAAAATTAGCAAATTTTTTGAAAGTTGCGATTTCCATTTGTCCCTATCTCGAAAGGTCCGAGCCGCTGTGAGCGTGTCTCGAGAAAATTCGTTGAGTCGGATCTGAGAGAGCCCGCACGGACGCCGCGCTCTCGTGCCACGAAACGCGGAACAACGTCCCGCTTCGGTGACCCATAGGGTCCGACCCAGGAGGGAAATGCCTGGGGAAGTCTAGGCGCTCACGGTGGAGTGGCGTCGCGACTATTCGATGTAGGGACTGCCAAATTGGCAACACATTTTTGAAGATCTCAACTTTTTTCTTGGAAGCGCAACATAAAAAAATAAACCATAACACGCTCAAAATGTTGGTAGGAATAAAAATAAAATTACTTTTAATGCTAATTCAATACTTAATTTTTCATGGACACTGTGCAATGAAATGGACCACGACAACTAGAATGGCGAACACGAATATCAGGCCTTGAAACAGTGACATTTTTACTTATTCAATCTTTTTTTCAATATTCTGTTTCAGATGGAAACATTTCCTAGCTGAATGGATCATGTGGCGGATCGAAGTGTAATTGCAAAAACAGTGACTTTGTTTTCTCGCCACTTCAAATTGTATGTTTAATTTCAGATCAGAAGCTAAAAAAAAGATGGCCACAGCATTTTTAGAATTTCGTTTCGAATCAAAAGTTTCAGGCGGTCGGATATGGCAGTTTCAGATGATAGTCGTACTCTTCGACCACTAATTAAGTAATTGGTATCAATTTCTATAATTTCATTAACAGAGAACAAATAAAGAAAGTAGGGTAAAATAGTGAATCAATGGAGTATTTTTGACTTTAGACTGAGACAACAACAATATTTTTATCTTTGGAGAATTGTGAAACTAACGTGTCTCTATAATATTTTAGACTTTTCTCAATGAACTTTAGAAATTATTATAAGATTTTAGAATTTATTGAGATAATTTAGAATTTTCTCAATAAATTTTCAAAAGAAAAAGTATTTTTAAGCTTATCGATTCTCAATAAGTGTTAGAAAATATCCATAAACATCAGAATTTCTCATAATTTTTTAGAATTTATTATTGAATATTTCATTCTCAAAATATTTTATTTGATTTGCCTTTTTTTTGAGTGAAATCTTTCACAACCAATTTCAAAAATTTGCAGGAAGAAACGATGATGATCTGCATTACCGTTACATTTGAATCAATTTGGACAATAATTTTGGTTTCTTTTATTTTTATCCTTGTTTTTTTTTCTATTTTTTTTTCAATTGTCTATTGATATTCCTTTCGTAGCTAAGTCAGGTAGGTCAATTTGTTCGAAAATGTGAAGATCATGTTAGTCCTTTCGAAAAGTACTGAAGCCGCCAAAACTGCGAATACGGTTTGTTTTTTTAAATGTAGTATTTCGGGATGTTGAGTAGTTTGAAGTTTTTTTCACACTAATGGGCCCAAGGTAAGTTATTTTTAACAACGGAAGTTCTCCGCCTTCTTTTTAAATTAAAAATGTGTTCTACGTGGGCATGAGAGACCGCGTAAGACACATACTGAACTTGACAGAATCGGGATTGTTTGTAACAATTAGTGCTAAAATCATCGGGGAAAAAAAAATGAAAATAAGAGAACTTCGTCATCGAATTTTTTCGGGGCCTCTGGTAACTCAAAACCAATCGGATCCGAAAAAATTCGGCTTCGGAATCAACCTTATCCGATTGGTAATTCTACGGATAAGATTGGAAAATTGTCGGATCCGATTGGTTTTTTTGCGTATTTTCGGATCCGATTAGATTTTCTTCGAATCCGATTTGTAATTATTCGAATCCGTTTTGTTTTACTATTTCAATTCGAATCGGATTCGAAAAATAACCAATCTTATCCGTAGAATTAGGCCAATGTTCATTGACTCATACTTTTTGACTTGACTCATGATTTTTGACTCATAAAAATTGTATCATGGTTTTTTATTCTTTGACTCATGATTTTTGACTAGTGATTTTTGACTATTTTTTTTTTGACTAATGATTTTCTGAATTTTTTTAGTTGAGATTCCTGCGTTTTTTTTCAGTTTTCAATTCTGTTTTTTTGGCCAATATTGATGGGTAAGAAGCTGAAAGGTGGGAGGAATTGGGAGAAATGTTATTACTGAATGAGGGAAAGATTATTACTGAAAGGAAAAATGTTCTTTTAACTTCTGTAAGCATAAAAAAATTGTTTTTTTTTGGCATTTCACCCCTTATCGATTTCAATGAGAAGCTTAGGCCCAGCTAAGCGGATCCACCGAAGGAATCGACTGTAACATTAAACGAATATCCGTAGTGGGTCAAATGGTATGTATGATTTGATATTTTTAGTAGTCTCCGTTAGTTTAATGAAAACAACTAAACACAGTTTTTATACGATAACATATTTATTAAAAAATTTTAAAATTAATCAATCATTGAAATTTTCGATAGATCATTATACCGTTAAAACTTTATCAAAATGGTACTTCTAACAAAACAGCCTTCAAAAAACTTCCCAAAGTATAACAATGCCTTTTTTTTTGAATATAACGTTTTTCCTGAATTTTGATGAGAAATCGAAAATTTTAAAACAGGCCTGACGGTACAAACTAAAATAATTTGCAAAAAATGTTTTCATTAAACCGGAGATTACTAAAAATATCAATACCATTTGGCCACTACAGATATTCGTTTAATGTTACTGTCGATTCCTTCGGTGGAGTTCTTTTTTCGGTTAGCTGGGCCTAAGCTTCTCATTGAAATCGATAAGCGGTGAAATGCCAAAAAAAAAAACAATTTTTTTATGCTTACAGAAGTTAAAAGAACATTTTTCCTTTCAGTAATAATCTTTCCCTCATTCAGTAATAACATTTCTCCCAATTCCTCCCACCCTTCAGCTTCTTACCCATCAATATTGGCCAAAAAAAACAGAATTGAATACTGAAAAAAACTGCAGGAATCTCAACTAAAAAAAAATTCAGAAAATCATTAGTCAAAAATTGTTAGTCAAAAAAAAATAGTCAAAAATCACCAGTCAAAAATCATGAGTCAAAGAATAAAAAATCATGATACAATTTTTATGAGTCAAAAATCATGAGTCAAGTCAAAAAGTATGAGTCAATGAACATTGGCCGTAGAATTACCAATCGGATAAGGTTGATTCCGTGGCCGAATTTTGTCTGATCCGATTTGTAATTTTTCGTACCGTGGTAATCGTTTTTCTCTGCGACGAATTAACCTAGAATTTTCATTCTTTTTTTGTTTTCGGATTTCTTGTTGATTTTTCGTAGTGTTTTATACTTTTAAAGGTTACCCCCCCCCCCCCTCCTCTTTTCATGTAATTTTTAAAAAACATTTTTAAACGCGCAAAGAGACACGACAAAGTCTAATCAGACCCCCAGCAGACGTTGCGCAGTTTTATAAGGATTACGGTAACTGTCTCTTAGCATTGCGTACAAAACGCAGGATCCTACGACACATGGATGCATTTGTCATTTTTCAACAATATAATGATATACTTATGTAATTACCCGAAAAAAATAAAGCTATATACAATACATTCGAAATATAATTATTGAATGTTTGCAGTCTTATTTCCATGATTGATGCAGTTGACTGAAATATACTTGAGTTTCGTCATGTGCTGATACGCTTGGAACGATCCTTGAATTATGTTTGTAGTTTAAGCATTGTAAAAACTCCTGAAATTTGATGTGCCAATGATTTTACATTATAATGTTAATAATACTGGAAGGGGTTTTTGATAGCTCAAATTGTGCATGAAGACAATTGGCAGAAAAGTTGCAGCCCTGAAGAAACAATATCAGTTTTAACAATTTCCGAGCGATTTTTCGAACAGTGGCAATAAAAAATCGAAGAATGTGATGGTGATTTGGCCACTATGCGTTTCAATTCCAAGAACATAACAAGAAAGGAAAAAGACGAATCCTAAAATGAGCACAAATACACTGAGCACTAAAAATCCAGTGCGGAGGATCTAAAAACGACAAATACTCACAAAGTTCTTAATACAAGACCAACCGACAACACTTTGATAGTCTCTTCGAGTTGGTACTTTTTGCTCAATGTGTATGATATTCTTGCAATTCTCACATTATTTTCGAATTTCCAATTGAGCCGTTTCAACTCTTTTCCATTGATATCATATATTATATACAAAATCTGTAGAAATCAGCATTTGTCGAACAACCAATAATTCAATCGCAAATAAATACGAGTCCCTACTTTACTGTAGTTAATAAATTACAATGATTTTGAAGTGCAGGTGCCCGTAGTACGGTACACGAATTCAAACAGTTAAAATTCAAGCTTGAATTATGTGTCGAAAAAAAGATGATGGTCCGTAGGCAAACAGGGCGCTCGTTTTTTGCGATGGTAATAAACATACAAATAAAGAGGCAATTGTAACAACTCCAACATAAATTAATAACAAAATGAGGGTTACGTGAACTGAAATGATTGTTGTTATTATGCAACGGAATGTGGCATCCAAATGGTCTATTAAAAACCACCCCCACTTTTTAACCCCTTCTTTTATTTATGATACCACCCCCACTTTTCACCCCCAATTTTTAGATTTCACCTCTACTTTTTCACTGCACTTCAAAATTTGCAGTTTCTAACAGTAATGTTTAGCAGTAAATTAAAAAAGAAAAATTTTTAATTTGCAATAATTCAAGTTATCAAGAGGAAATTGGTAAAATTGATGTCTAAATTAGATTTTTCAGAAACTATGTAGGCTTGCAATGAAGCTTGATATCAAAATGCACAATTGGACACTTGAAATATTGACAATTGTTGGAAAATACGAAAATCTTACGAAATACGAAATCTTTCTGAACCGGGTTTTCCGAGAATGGTTCAGTACTTGTTAAAATTTTCAGCCTTTCATAAGAACAGTACATTGTTTCTGAAAAATCTAATTTAAACATCAGTCCTGCGAATCTCCTCTTGATAATTTGAATTATTGCAAAATTTGCAGTATCTAACAGTAGAGGTGAAATCTAAAAATTGGGGGTGAAAAGTGGGGGTGGTATCATAAATAAAAGGAGGGGTTAAAAAGTCGGGGTGGTTTCTAATAGACCGACCTGGATACTAGATATGAGTGTAATTAATGTATTAACCGCTGAAATCATTATTTTGGCACAATATTTGTCTCAGAATTTTAAAGAAACCTATTTTATTCAAATTGCATGGTTTTGTGTGAGAACCAACAAAACTCACCTGAAATACTTTGAAGCTGAATGAGCAACAAATAAATACGTGCTAAAGTTGATATGGAATAAATTCCAACGAACATGTTCATCAATCTCCTCAAATTGATATGAAACAGCGCAGTTCCTCGAAGAAAATATCCGAATGTGAAAAGGGTCATCAGACTTGTAATGTTTAATACGACTTGTAATGTTTAATAGTTCCGAATAATAAATGAAGTAAAATTCGTTTGTCAATGGACGAGTAATGTCGACAAATATTGGAATATAGAAGGTAATGTTACACCATTCGCTCTTAACGAGCGGGGGTATGTTTCAAGCAAAATGTTTGTTATCTTCTGAATTTTCTGAAAAAAAAAATGATGATGGATGTTGAACAATCATTTTTTTATCAACACAAACGATTGAAGGGTAAATAAATCGAGACAATTTTTATGAAACACAAATGAATAAAAAGAAAAAGAAACGTGTTGATGTGAAAAATATCAGCTATTCACATAATTCAACAAATAAGAAACAAGAATGTATTTCAACTGCCACAAACTTGTGTTAGTCGAGCTCATGATCAGCTAATGATCAGCTCATGCTCGCTTTCTTAATACACTTTTACACCTTTTGACCTATATTATTAGTATTTGTCTGCTATTTTACCTGTATCTTTTATTTCGCCTTTATTTTGTTTTTCTCAAGTTGTCCGAACACGCAGTTCGTGGACGACTGCTGTAGATTTACGGCGCACCTTTGCCGTGGTCTCGCCACGCGTCAATGTCTATTTTGTTATTTCCACGTAAAAATTTGAATTTTTTTTGGCGAGCTTATCATTTCTTGAGTTCATTCATTGAAAATAAAAATTGTTCAAACTGAGCGGTTGAATGAAAAATAACCATTTTGTCCGGTTAATCTAACGCCCGATAAAGCGAACAGAAAATCGGTTTGCAGTAATCTTGGGAGTATTCTGAATACTAAAAAACAAAACTTGGTTGGCAAATGAACGTCATTTTTAGACAGGTGAAATAATTGCGAAGTGCGAAGGGTTTAAAACCGCTCTCAATATTCAACAATGAGCTTTGGTGTTATGAAAACGATTTCAGAAAAAAACGAAAGCTTCAATAACCACATTACGGTTGATCTACTATTAAAAAAACATCAAATACCAGTAACGATTACTCACTAAAACGTACTGAAATTTAAAAGTGAATAATTTTAAAAAGAATCAATATTGTACTGATTAGGAATTCGATGCCCGTTCTAAGGCAAAATTTGATGTATAATTACAGTTCTGAGTGCTGATATTATTCAAATAATTGCAGTTTTCAGCAATGGATGTTATCGTTATTGCTTCATGGCATTTGGCTCATTTTTATTTCAGAAAAATATTCAAAAAAAAAAAAACTTTTTTTTCTCAATTAGCATTTGTGATAAAAGTCAACACTTCTTTTAGAGATATCAAGGGAAAATAAAAATGTTTTTCATGCCGATCTATTTAATTAACATCTATGAGGAAATAAACACTAATACAAACTGCAAATTCTATTTGATTGTTCTTGTTGACTGATTAAAAAATGCGATCTGAGAAATTCAGTGAAATCTGATTTATGATGTGTCTCCATCGGTTTGAATTGATTAAAATACTTTGGATCATTGGTGTATTGATTTCTTACTATATTAGTTCCAATAAAACGAATTTGAAATTAAATCGACAGAAATTGCAACCAATCGAATTATTTCTGTGAAAACCAAGTTAAGATACTGATTCAGAGGAACTCATTTTTTATGTAAACTAAAAATAAATATATGTATGTGAAACCCGTGATTATTAACCTTTGAGTACCCGAAATTAGCCTACAGATTATTTTCTAAATGAATTAGGCGGGCTTGAATGTAGTTGAGTCAACATTGATTTATTGTTTGTGATATATATATATTTTTTTGAATATTTCATTAAAATATTGGGCCAATGCCTAGTGAGATCTGAGACCAATCTGAGAGAGAGGGTGGGTTTTTTTCAAAAAAAGTAAAGTGGAAACAAAAACTATCGACATAACCATACGGTTATTTTTTCAAAAATTGCGAAAATTTGTTCTACCAGTGGTTTAGTTCATTCAAGATAAATAATGAGTCAACGTTAAAAAAAAAACGTGAATTCGTCGACCAATTTTGAGAGATATGGGTTGTTTACTTGATGTTATTCAGTGGCATCGTTCATCCTGTAAAACACTTCGCATTGAGGGTTGACAATGGGTCTATTGGAAACCACCCTAACTTTTGAACCCCCACCCCTGCTATTCCACGCCCACTTTTTCACCCCCAATTTTTAGGTTTTTTTTCACTGCACTTCAAAATTTGCAGTTTCTAACAATAATTTTTAGCAGTAAAATTTTTAAAATTTTTTTAAAATTTGCAATAATTCAAGTTATCAAGAGGAGATTCGCAGAACTGATGTCTAAATTACATTTTTCAGAAACTATGTAGTCTTCTTATGAAAGGCTGAAAATTTTAACAAGCAATGAACTATTCTCGTAACACCCGGTTCAGAAAGATTTCGTATTTCGTAAGATTTTCGTATTTTCCAGCAATTGTCAATATTTCAAGTGTCCAATTGTGTATTTTGATATCAAGCTTCTTTGCAAGCCTACATAGTTTCTGAAAAATATAATTTAGACATCAATTTTGCCAATTTCCTCTTGATAACTTGAATTATTGCAAATTAAAATATTTTTCTGTTAAAAATTACTGTTTGAAACTGCAAATTTTGAAGTGCAGTAAAAAAGTAGAGGTGAAATCTAAAAAATTGGGGGTGAAAAGTGGGGGTGGTATCATAAATAAAAGGAGGGGTGAAAAAGTGGGGGTGGTTTCTAATAGACCTTGCAAAGTGGGGTCCGGCCTAGCCTTTTTTAAATCTTAAAAAGGGCATTGTGTTTCTGACAGGGCTGGCTGTCAACTATAATGTACGACATGATAATTAATCAAATTGGCATACTATCGTAGATATTTCAAATCAGTCAGTATCAACTTCTTTGCTCTCCGTGAGCTTTTCCTTTGCTCAAAAATAACGCGAAAAAAGTAAACAAAAAAGCAATGTTTAATTATAATACAATGCGAAATGCCGAAAACATCATTTTTAAGACGAAACAAATAAAGGGACCCTAAAATTTAGCGAACAACCCATATCTATAAAAAGTCGACAATAAAAAAAAATGTATACCTAAAAAAATAAAGCGACCGTATAATTATGTTAATTATTTTTAAGAACTTTCTTTGTAAAAGAATGGAAATTTTCCTTTGCTTTTTTTCATATCATTTTCGATTAAAGACCAAAAAAATTTGACTTACCGCACCGAAAAAACTACGCGGGTCCGCAAACATCCTTGTTTGTTGTTAGGTTTAACACTAGATTTAATTATCAGAGCAAGGGTTTTCTGATGAAAAAGTCATTGAAGAAGTGAAAATGAATGATGATATAGAAATTTTAGATAATGATTTACTAGTAGAAAAAATAATTATTATGAGAATGGCGATTGTTTGGAAAAGACGTAGGCGGGCTGATTTACATTTCGCAATAGTCATGTGAGGAATCATTGAGATTCCATAGTTTTTAACTTCAATGAAATCAAAAACCCAAGGCAATTACAATATTATCAAATAAAAAGAAGAAAAATAATACAAATAAATATTTTGCCGGATAGTAGTAAATAAAAAGATTGAACATTTTTTGCCCAAACATGATTTTTTTGAAGTTTTAGATAATTTTTGGACATTTTCAACTCTGTATTGTTTCTTAACTGCCAGAAATTTTTATTGTCAAAGTCGCGCAACTGCGAAAAAGTGGCAAAAGCTAGAAAACAAAATCTGCGAGGAGAAGAGTTGCGCCTGTGTACTCCTTACGGACAATGTCACTCATAACAACGTAGCGTAATTATCCACCAAGCGTAAATCGACACATATGTTTCGCGACTCAATTCTACGATCCACAGTTGCACGATTTCGTCTCCGAAAAAATTTGAAGTCATTGACAAACTTTGACTTCGAATGAGCTCAATAAGTTGAAAAAATAAAGATTTCCCTGGTGTTTTTATGAGAGAAAAAATAAAATCGATTACCATGAAGTAGAAATTGTGAGTATTGATTGTTCGAATAATAACGGTACTCATTGGGTTTGGTACAAAAAATAAACGAAAAAAGAAATTACTTTGATTCTTTTGGGTTAGATCCACCTCAAGAATTTATTATCTAAAAAAATTGATAAATCGAGAATCAAGAAATAGATAATATAATTGAATTCTCAACGTTTCCAATACAAGAATTTGGATTTTACCGTAATTAAAAGCCCATTGCCATCAACCCCCAAATTTCAACCCCTACCCCTGATTTTCCACCCCCAAAAATTTAAGCCCTTTTTTTTATTTTCCTAACACCCACCAATTTCTACCCCCAGATTTTAGCCTCCATATTTATTTTTTTATTACCGGTCAATGTTAATTGACTCAAATTTTTGCCTTGAGTATTTAATTATGTTCTTTTGGCCAATACCGTAAATTTTCCAAGAAATTGTCAGTGTCATAGGGAGGATGGGTCAAGAGGTCCGAATTCAAAAGTTTTAAAATTTCAGAAAATGATTCTACATAAAACTTAAATCATTTTTTACCAAATTTTCTGTTCTGCTCGAATGTCAAAATTTACAGTTTCTAACAGTAATTTTTACCTTTATTTTTTCAATACTTGCAATAATTCAAGTTATCAAGAGGAGATTCATAAAATTGTTGTCTAGCTTTGACTTTTCAGAAACGATGTAGACTATCCTTATGAAAGAAATTTTTAGCAAGTAATAAACTATTCTCGGAAAAGCAGGTTCAGATAGACTTCGTATTTCGTAAGCGTGAATCTATCCCCAGCCAAATATGCTTAAACTTTTAGTACAATTTAACACATTTGAAAAATATAAATTTATTTTAGAAAAACAATATTAAATTAGAAAAGAAAGGGAACAAAAAAATGGAAAAATTTAGTCCATGTCAGCCCATGACGGCCACCCTACGCTGCTAGAACCACTCTTTGATGAAGCAAGAGCAAAGTTTAGGATCATTATTCGTGGTTTTTTGACAGAACGACGTCCAAATAATCCAGAACCACGTAGACGACGCTAGACAGTATTAACAATGATCTGTATGTGACTTTTGGTGAAAAAAAGTCATGTTTTTTTTCGGAAAAATCTCCGTTGATATCATAGAACTGACTCAGTTGCCGATTAATCTCGGAAGCGGATAGACGCGGGTTGCTCTTGCTGATTCTTATAATTGTGCGATTGATTGCCGGGGATGTTTTAGAAGGATTTCCAAGTGGTTTGAAATCCGATCGAGGTTTCAAACATACACGAATGGTCCAAGTCGATAAGTTGAACTGTATTGCTCTTAAACGTCTGATGGAATGTTTTTGGATCATTTTGGTCGTCTCATGCTAAAACAAAAAAAACTGATGTTAACATTGAAATCTTTAAAAAATCGAAAAAAAACTTAAAAATTTAAAAAATCGCAAAAAAAGTCCAAAAAACAAAAATTGCGTCTATAGTATCCCAAATCAAATTAATTATGTTTGGGAACACACTATCCGTGTTGTCCAAAAATTTCAGATCGATTGGTCAACTTTTCAGAAAGTTATGATTAAAAAAACGAAATTGTATATCTTACTGCACGGTACTGTAAATAATCACGGATTATTGTTGAAAGTGGAATAAAATTCGAAATATACGGAAAATATTAGCCATTTTTTAATTTTTAGTCCTAAATAGCCACTAGTTTACAACAATATACACTTAAAATACAACTATAATTAATTTAAATCCAATTTTAAAAGAATATATCACAAAAATTGTTTAAAACTTTAAAGAAAAAAAAAACAATGATGTAAAATTAATACGGCCGACAGCTTAAATGTGGAAAATTCGCTTAACTGTGGGATTTTTAATAATTCGATTTTTGAAAAATTAACTCATTTTTTCCTTTTCCTTGATGGGAAATTGAAAATGATGCCGTTTTAAAACATGCCTGACGGTATAAACTTTAAAAAATTTGCAAAATAAATTAATAAAAAATCACTTATCGCGGTCCATTTTTCTCCTTTATTCATGCTCTCTGTGGCTGCTTGTTTTTTATGACTTGTTCTCTCTTCCTGCAAATAATCTCAATTTAATAAATTTAATATAAAAATTGCGGACCGAAAATTATTTTAAGAAAGAGTATACTCACAGATTATAATTACATTTACTTCAGGATACGTAGAATATTGTAAAACAATCCATAAACTTGACCAGTAAATCCCTCAAAATCGCTCAATCTGTAAAATTTAATTTTAAATAACTCGACTATTTCTCACGAATAATTAAAAACGTTAAAAACGACGAAGAATGTTGGCCAACAGCGAGATGTGCATATAAAAATTATTACTTTTTAAATTTACTAATGCTTGTCAATTTTGAGGAATTTTGACTACTATTCAAATTGCTTATCGTTTACGTGATATTCGCATTTATGTTGTTTGCTCATACAGTACCGCTCAAAAGGTTGGAAACTTTTGGTTTCTTGGGCATAACTTTTTTGAAATCACTTTTTTTTTACATTTTTGGAAAAAAATTCCATGAACTTTTTTTCTGATTGTTTCTTACGCAATTGCCGATATAATGAGCTATTAGACATGATTCGTGCTTACCAAATAAGGAGGATCGATTTCAAGTTTTTAAAACGAATTCGGTCATTATTTTTTAACGGAAAATGAAGGAATCGAACACTTTGAGAGGTTTCGTACGAAAAACCTTTATGGCCAATATTCTATGTGGCAGGATTGTACGGAATTCCGATTCCGGAAGAAAATTGCAATTCGTAGATGATGAATTGATAAACTTTTAATGCAAAAATTATCACATTTTTCCTTTTTTTTTGAATTTTTTTTCTAAATTGCCCTATTTCAAAAACGTTTTTTTTCCACATATTTCATTTCTTGTATACTTTTCAAAATTACATAATTGCGAATCAAACAGTAATTAGTTAGCTACTATTCAAATTGCTAATCGTTCACGTGATATTCGTATTGATGTAGTTGGCTCATAGCTGACCTTGCGGCAATTCTTTTGTGAATAATTGCATAACAACCAGCGAGATAGTGTTGGAAATTGAGAGGGTCGGCTTAGACGATATTCAAAATATCGTGTGCAATGACAGATTTGCGACTCGAAACGCCCCCCGAATGGGCGGTCGATGCTCTCGGCTCCGCCCACATCGACTATAAAAGCAGGGGATGCGGCTCAGATGGCGGACAATGGCGAGTTGTCTATCATCGAAACCTTCGGATCATGATTTGCTGATCTCGTTAGGAATTCTCGCCTCCGATTCGGTCAGACGGATCCAGCCCTTAAGTGGGTGGTTTGCAGTGTTGGGTTCAGGTGATGCTAAACCTCTCGTTTGAAGCATATCATGTGAAGAGGGCTAGATGATAGATGGCGGACCGTTGTCCCCGTCCCCAGTGGTACCACTATCCCCTCCCCATCCCACTCCCACCCCCCTCCAGATCGTTCGCGATCGGGCAATGACCCACTCAGGATTTCCCCACCTGCAGCTGGTGAGCCTCCTCTTCACGTGCCGAGCCTCTCCGTGGCGAAGAGGATCAACTGGCGATGCCATCACTTCTGGGGGCATCGTCAGGCTAATCGGTACATCGTCTCACGCAAGTCGAGGAAGATTCCTCCTCCTCAACTAGGCGGCTTCTCTATGACCGAGCAAGTCGTGAGAAGTATTACGAGACACCTCAAATGCTTTCGAATCCCCACGGCCCTCTTAAGGGCTTTTAATTGTTTTATCTATTTTTCTCAAATATAATTTTATCAATGTGTGTAAAATTTATTGAAACATTTTAAATTGTAAGGGCCTAAAAATGTTTTTTTAATCCAAAAAAAGACATGACATGGAAATTTGCAAAAATGCTTCTTTAGAGTTAAAAAATTTCTTAAACATTCGAGCATGAGAAAATATACGCCAAAATTCAATTATTATTAATATTATTGTTGGAATTGAAACTTAGCGTCGGCATTATAAAAAAAAATGTCTTAAGCAATAATTTCTTCATACAAATTGTGCTGGATCCAATCCAGTCCGAGGAGTGTGGCGGTATCGGCTACATGACAATATCCGGATCCGTGTTGTCCATTGATGATGAACTTGCAGTTGAACCGTCCTTTGAGGCGAATCCTGTTGTTGTTAGCGGCTTTCAGATTGACGTTGGCAGGCTCGAGCGATGGTTTCCCAAGTCGAATCCAATCCTTTGTTGAGACTAGCGAGATATCGGCGCCAGTGTCCAATTGCATCTTGACGTCGGTTTCATTGATGTTCACGTTCTTGAAGATCCGGTTGCTCTTGTTGATCCATGCGTGGTTGACTGAGATGAGTCCCAGATGTCCTCCTTGACGTCCTCTGCGGGATCCTTGGGGTTCCCGGCGGGATTCTGGGTTTCGTCTGCTGTCCGTTCGGTTGCGGTTGCAGTCAGCATTCCAGTGAGGTCCTCCACAATGTCTGCATGGTGATGGTGGCTTCTGCTGCGTTGTTGGCTGTTCTGGTTGTGGTTCGGGTGTCCTCGCCTTCGGGGTCGAGGTTCTTCGTGACGTCGTTGATCGTTGTTGGTGGTGGTCCTCTCTCGACACAGTCAAACTGCTCTTGGCAGAGCAAGCGAAGCAGCACCAAGACTTCGTTCGAGAAATCACCAAACTGCTGATGGAGGGACGACCAGGCACTTCACCAACCGCTCCCGCACAACCAAACACCCAAACAGGGCTTATCGACTCGCTGACGACTCGACTACCGACATTCTCCTTCGACCCGGATGAAGGAACCACATTCGAAATCTGGTATTCACGGTACGAGGACATTCTGCGACTGGATGGATCAACATTGGACGACGGCACCCAAACCAGGATCATCCTATCAAAGCTCGATGCCCCCGCTTTCGCCAAGTACGCCGACAACATCCTGCCAAGGAAACCATCGGATCTAACGCTCGAAGAGACCATCACCCGGCTCAAGACTCTCTTTGGACACGCGAAGTCTGTATTCCGACGCCGATACGAATTTCTGCAATCGCAATTCACTGGTTCGGATCTTGTTCAATACACTGGCCAAATCAAGAGGAAGTTCGCGCAAGCAGAATGGGCAACGACGACGCCGGAGCAAACCCAGATTCTCGTCTGGATCATGGGTCTCAACGGACCGGAATTCATGGACGTACGCACCCGGGCTCTGCAGCGGAATTCATGGACGTACCGGAATTCATGGACGTACGCACCCGGGCTCTGCAGCAACTGGAGTCAAAGCCGAGCATCACTTTGGACGAATTGCAAGCGGACGTACTGCGCATTCATGGAATCAAGGACGACGCGAAACTCCTCAATTCGCCAACAATCAAAGGACTTCACCACGACCACCAGCACATTCCCCGCTCTCTCTTGCTCACGGACGATGCCGCTGCCGACGCACTCTCTCATCTCATATCGGAACATGCCCGCACTATGGAGAACGAAGATCGAGTCATTGCCGCCGTCGAAGCTGAAGTCATCGCCGATCGGACCGAACGCTGCTCGAACCTGCCCGTCACCGCCGACCAGGTTCGTCATCACACCCGCATGGAAACGCTTCTCCAAGAACAAGGATCGCGAAGCCGGTCAGACTACCACAGATCAATTCATCCCGAACCACCTATGTTTCGAACTAGCGAGGGAGATGTTGGAGCCGTGACCTCGACACGTCACGTGACACACCACGTGGCACACGTTTCATAGGAGCGATATAAAAACCCCTTTTTACGCTCAATAATCAGTTATTCATAGTTGTGTCTAATAAATATATTCTCTACGTTGGCTCGTTCACAAGGACACAACAACTGGCGATCAGGAACACAACACAAATCATTTCATACAATTGAAAATGCTTTTCGTCGAAAAAAAAAACTTGCAAAATTAAGCTGAACAAAAGTATTATTTTCATGTCTTGATGAGTATTGTAAATTGAAAACTACAGATGAACAGTACTTGAACATTTTGAAATATTAAATCTATTAAAAAACCTACTGGACATTCCTGAGACGTTCGTTCTTTGTGAGGACCACGTTTAGTTTTACCAGTTGAATAGGTATTATCCCATAATGACCAGTAGAAGTGGAAAGCTGGTTTGTGAAAAGCCCATGCACCATAATAAATTTTTTTATTAGATTGCACTTCGACACCGAGAAGGTAGTTCCAGCCTCTTTGGCAATCGCTGAAAATTCGCATGTTATTCTGCTGACCAGATGCCGATGAGGTAGCCCCGGTCCCATGAAAATATCTTTTGGCATCAGCTAAACTTCTCCTGTTAAGCTTTAAAAAACTGGGATCCTGCCCGCCTTCCATTCGGGCAATCCTGTACATACTGAGACAGGTAGAACAGTAACAGTTATAGGTCTGCATTCTGTGCTTGCGGAAAAACAATCAGAAAGAAGTTCATAAGACTTGAAATGTAAAATTGGTTTATTTCATTTGTGTTACACGTGAATGACAATTCATTAGAGATCGTTGGCCGAAAGGAGCCGATGTTAATTGCCAATATCTATAAAAAAAAGGGTTTAATAATTTTGTTGGATTTTAATGATCACCCCTCATTCGTTATCATCTTTTATGAGGTCATATTCCTTCTCACAATACATATATGTATCTTCCTTCTCGAATTCATCACACGAGCTGAATTGGTGGCTTCTTTGATTCCGGTATGAACATATTTGGTCTGCGAGAAATAACCGGAAGAAATTGAGTTTCAAAAAATGATCCTCGTTAAATCTATTCAATCGATGGTGTCTGAAGTCAGAAAATGAATCCATCAATTTCTGAATATTACATTAATTTCAATCAACATACCCTGCATATTCTGTCTTCATTCTCGGTGCTCGTTTCTCTCGG
Source organism: Caenorhabditis bovis (assembly GCA_902829315.1). Classification (NCBI taxonomy): domain Eukaryota; kingdom Metazoa; phylum Nematoda; class Chromadorea; order Rhabditida; family Rhabditidae; genus Caenorhabditis; species Caenorhabditis bovis. The sequence goes on along the minus strand of CADEPM010000004.1, from coordinate 2,310,270 downwards.
GTTGGATGAACTTCTAAATTTGTCTTTCAATTGAAAATTCTCATCTTCGATTTACCCATATTTTCCAAACGTCGGACACACTTGATTATTCGGTAGCGCAAATTCTTCGAAGAATATCTCGGAATATCTTCCAACATCCCCAGGAACAGCTGAAATCGAATATATCTGACTCGAATTCAACGAAAAATTGGCTAAAATATGAGTCTTCTCAGGTAAATGAAAATCAATCGAATTCGAAGAAAATGAAATATAAATTAACCTGATTAGATTGAAAATAATTAAAAATCGAATGAGAAAGTGTTTAAATTCGATTTGAAAATTTGGTTTCGATTCAAGAACCTTCAAAACCGATTGATTTATTTTTAATTTCAATTGTTGATATTGAATTCGATTGAAATTCTGGAATAATTCGAAACGTATTAATTTATATTCGATTTCGATTGAAACGAAATTATTTTCGAATCCGATTTATTTTCATTTACCTGAGATACGATTAACAGGTGACAAAGTGAAAGTGAAGGATTCATTAAACAAAAACAATGAAACACGTGGCCTATATTACCAATTTTCCACAATTTTTCATTTTGATATTCTGGCCATTGACGTTTCTGAAAAAAAGGAATGGAATGAAGATGAAAGAGACGGAAAGTTGTAAGTGATATGAAGAATATTTGTTGAAAACATTTGAATTAAACCTAAAATTATTGCAACTATAATTAATTTTAATCCAATTTTAAAAGAATATATCGCAAAAAATCGTTAAAAATAGGGAAAAAATGAGTTAATTTTTCAAAAATCAAATGATTAAAAATCCCACAGTTAAGCGAACGCTGCGCATATTCTTTTAAAATTGGATTTAAATTAATTATAGTTGTATTTTAAGTGTATATTGTTGTAAACTAGTGGCTATTTAGGACTGAAAATTAAAAAATGGCTAATATTTTCCGTATATTTCGAATTTTATTCCACTTTCAACAATAATCCGTGATTATTTACAGTACCGTGCAGTAAGATATACAATTTCGTTTTTTTAATCATAACTTTCTGAAAAGTTGACCAATCGATCTGAAATTTTTGGACAACACGGATAGTGTGTTCCCAAACATAATTAATTTGATTTGGGATACTATAGACGCAATTTTTGTGTTTTTGACTTTTTTTGCGATTTTTTAAATTTTTAAGTTTTTTTTTCGATTTTTTAAAGATTTCAATGTTAACATCAGTTTTTTTTGTTTTAGCATGAGACGACCAAAATGATCCAAAAACATTCCATCAGACGTTTAAGAGCAATACAGTTCAACTTATCGACTTGGACCATTCGTGTATGTTTGAAACCTCGATCGGATTTCAAACCACTTGGAAATCCTTCTAAAACATCCCCGGCAATCAATCGCACAATTATAAGAATCAGCAAGAGCAACCCGCGTCTATCCGATTCCGAGATTAGAAAAAAAAATAAAAATAGGGGTTAAACTTTTGGGGTGGAAAATCAGGGGTAGGGGTTGAAATTTGGGGGTTGATGGCAATGGGCCTAATTAAACCCGCATTCAATTTTTGCGCTGACTATATGGCCTTAAAAAACTTGAAATGACCAATTCAAATAATCTTTTTTTCAGAATTAAACTCGTATTAAAATATACAGTCTCATATTTTTCGATGCTTGAATATGATCGTCAAAAAGGTAAACTGACAATAATTTTATAAAAAAACACCCCATTCTCTACGTTTAATAGAAAACATTTAGTAGAGCATCATAAACACAAGTCGTTGTTAATTATTCAACATTAAAAAAATTCCGCATAAATTGGAAAATCGATTAAAAGAGAATCTATGGCAGGTCAGTTTTTAGTCACTTCTGAACCATGTTTCATCAAGATTTACTGTTTTTTCGTCCAACTTCGCCTAACATAAAATCTCACGAGTAATATTCTGCACGCACTACACGAAAAATTACACAGTCAACTTTCTACAGTAATTAATAAAATTGTTTGCATAAATATGTTTTCATTCAAAAATATTTGTTTCAGAACTCAAAATTTTACAACTTTAGAAAAATTCCCGGGTTAAATTCTGGAAGTAACTTTTCATTCTTTCTACACATCGTCATGATATGTCGTGTCTGCTTCATTTTTTTGCCTCGAAGTCCAAGCTTGCGATAAAGAAAGAGCAGTTTTTGTTTCAACGCCATTTTTCTCTGCCGACATACTTTTGGGCTGTGTGAGTCGTCGTCAGTAAGCGAACATTCCACCAGCAACGCTCCAAATTCTCTCATTTATTCTGCCCGAGCGTGTCATTTTGAAAAATCGAATAGGACAGCGCGTTATAATCATTCATTCGTTATAGCGATTTTTTTTCAACCAACGAAAACATAATTGTTTCTATGACAACATTTTATAAACAATCATTTTTATATCATTTCTTTCGTGAATTGTTAAATATTTTCTTCTTTTTCTACAGAGCTCCTTAAAATTTGAAATTTTATTTAATTTTTCATTCGTTTCTTGCCTCGAATTGTGCCGAATTCGTAAATACTGCCTGTTTACCTCGCGTTTGTCTACCCCTCTAAGTCTCCTATCCATCATCGAAGGCGCCACTATTGCTGTGTTTCGTTCATCTCATCGCTTTGGTGTAATACTCAATGGGTATTTTTTTTTTCAAAATATAAATAACTATTACCGATTGCCAAAGTCATTTACAAAATTATAGTTCGGAAAAACAAAAACCACATCGACTGAATCGGTTCGTGACTTATTAGACCTACTTACTTTAACAAATTGTTTTCAACTTTAAATTGTTGTTTTCTCTCAACGTACGTTTTCATTGTCATAAGTTTTGTTTTTGAAATACATGTCTATTCTAGTATTTTGATTTTTCTAACTCTAAATGTGGTATATTTCTGCTCAATGGGTCAATGATTAATTGGTTTTAGGCTTCGCAAACGCGCACTTCATTTTCCACAGCCGTTTCGTTTCGCTTCATTTCGTCTATTTTCTCATTTCTACATATAATTCTGTTGTCAAACTTAAAACTCAAATAGTTTTCTTGTATTCAACCACACATAAATCATAGCCGTTCACATCGCAAATAATATGAATGTGCTATAATCGCGGCCGGTCACAAATACAAGTTTGCGTGTCTCTTGTCCTTCGCATTATAATGTCAATATTGCGGTTATTTTGACATTATTCGAATTGCATTTTTCTCCTTAAAACCCTGAATTTCGGCTCAATTATTTTGAAGATGGTATCAAATCAAAAATGATATCAAACAAATAGATGTCGTCCAGTGTCATTATCATTCTCTCATCTTTCTTTCTCAATTCAATTTGTTTCGTTTTGGTCTCGTTTCAAAAATCAATAGGATTTTTTCGTTTTATTTCAGAAGCTTGGGCGTTTGCCATAATGAGCGACAATAATAAAATCAAATTGAGCCGTGTGTTTTGCGATTTTCTTGTTCTGACCCTAGTTGGTGAGTGGAAATCTTTTTAAATAAATAAATAAAAAACACATGGAAATTCCAGCAATTCCACTCTACGTCTTTCATGAGTTCGTACCACCGGTTCGAAGGGGATTCTACTGCGATGACGAAACTATTCGTTATCCATTCAAACAGTCGAAAGTCTCTCGACAAATGCTCATTGTGGTTGGACTTCTAATTCCCATCCTTCTTGTAAGTTTTCGAAATTTCAATGATTTACACGAATAATTTACGCGCAGATGCTTGCAACTGAATTGTTTCGTACTCTTGCCTGGGAAAAGAAATGCGAGGAGAATTTCAAAACTTATAATGTAAGTTTAACTACGCTGCAGGAAACGAAAAAAGAATGTCGAATTTCAGCTTCGCAACCATTCGGTTCATCGGTTGATTGTACGACTTTACTGTTTTATTGGTACGAGTGATGGAAAATTATAGGATTTTTTGTCCTCGATTTCTTTCAGGATACTTCTTCGTTGGCGTTTGTTTCAACCAATTGATGGTTGACATCGCGAAATACACAATCGGAAGACAACGCCCACATTTTATGGATGTTTGCCGCCCAAATAAGGGATACACTACTGTTAGTCATCGTTCTTTTCATTAATATGATAACCATTTTTTTTTCGATTTTAGTGCACTAACCCGGATGAGTATATCACCGATTTCAACTGCACTACTAGCGATGCTCGTCTTATTCACGAGGCGCAACTGTCGTTCTATTCGGGGCACGCTGCTTTCAGCTTCTATGCTGCGTGGTACACGTCGGTAAGGCTTTTATTGCGTTTAAATATATTCGTAATCGCGCGTCTATGGGAGTTGTATTAGCAAAACTAAAATTGGAGATTTACGGGCTTAAGTTTAAGGTAGGACTTTGCGGCAATCAGTTTTTAAAATAATTTTTTTCTCAACAAAACATCGAGAATTAATTACGAAATTGTATTTTCTTTTTGACGTTTTTTTTTGTTAATAAAACACCACCGCCTTGGTCTAAGGAAGCATAAAGGCGCACATCGCACATGCATAGTGTTCGCCAATTTACCGTAGTGGCGGCGACAATATGTGTATTAAAACATATCTAGAAAACATTTCTTAATAAATGAAATAATAGTTATTTTCAGCTTTACCTCCAAGCCCGCTTGTTCCGCCCATTGTTTTCCCGTCTCTTGATTCCGGTAATTCAGTTTATGCTTTTCTCCGGAGCTGCCTACGTTGCCCTCACCAGAGTAAGTATCAGGTTGTTTCTAATGGTTCAGTTCGTTTCAAGGTTTCTGATTACAAACATCATTGGTCTGATGTATTGGTTGGAACAATCATGGGAAGTGCTATTGGAATCTTTGTGGTTTGTTAATTTAAGCCTTCGCTTCTACTTTGTATCTAGGCTCTTTTCGTCGCCGAAGTCTTCAAACGAAGAGAAATCCCATTGACTGCGAATGCTAATGAATTTGGGCTTATAAGGTATGATTATTTCAATATCAAAGAGCTACAGAAGCAATGAAATGATGATTTTCAGAATGGATCGGCCGGATGCCGTGGTTACAAGAGGAAATGGAGCTGGAACTGTTGTAACCACCCAGCAAATGATTGTTACTGAGACTGACCCAGCTAACCAAAGACTGTGAGTCTTGATTTTTGCACAACTCTAGAATAGTGCATTTCAACGACTTATTTCAATTTTTTGTTTGATGCAACAACAAAAACTCACGCTTTGTCCGAATGTACGTAATATTTAAACATGAATGGTGCCATTTTTAACACAAAACACGCACGAGGTTCTTCTTGTGGTCTCATCAATCAATTTCATTTTTATTCTCTATTTGATTGTGTCTTCTTGGGATTTTCTATCGGTTGCACACCTCCTACTATTGGATGCTTCTCCTTTGAACACGAGTCTGTTTTTCTTTGTATTTTGGGACATTCCGTTAAAGCTTAGATTAGAATGCGGTAATTGAGATTTGGGAAAATTGTTCCATTTCAGAACTCAATGGCAGCAAAAACTTGAACTACGAAATTCAAGTCCAATATCGAAAGAAGTGAGAGGATTCTAGTAAATAATAGAGTAGTATTTTGGATGTTCCATACTGGCTAATAAATTCACAAGTGAAAATTAATTCCACAAATTGAAATTACTATATCAATAATTGATACCAGGCTTGTCAAATCCGGGACCGATATGAATAGCTTCTCAGCAAATTGAAGTCAGTTCTACGGTTTGGAGCAATAAGTAGAAATAAAACGATTGCGTTTACGACACTCCGGAATTGACGAGCCTGATTAATAAAATTTTCCTTTGGAATAAAAAATATAAACGTTAAATAATTTTTTTAAAAGCATTTAATGACCAAACAATTTAATATCTTTTGAAGACTAAATGTGACAGGCTTTGTAATTAAAAATTATACCTCCTACGGCGTCTAGTTCTCATATTCCTATAAATATTGTAATTAGTCGATTTACGCTCATTTTCAGTAGTATTTAATACGAATAATATGATAAATGTTTCCCCAGAAGTGATAAACTTATTCATTAAGCTACACACATAAATTTTGCGAAATCGCTTCTGTATAACTCCAAATTAATGCTATTACCATCGCAAAAAACTAGCGTATAACGGAAAACCTATGAATCATAGTAACCGTAAATCTTCACAGAATGCTCGTTTTTTGCGATTGTAATACATCATTGATTCTTCTAATTAAACTATTTTAACATTTTGTCCTCGACCATTCTAACCAACTCATCTGAATTTTGCGGATTGGACAGTCTGTTTTAGAGTTTCTCAGCCGCCCACATTTAATTTGGGTCCCCCCATTGTGCCGTCATCGGATCGTTCTTCAACCAAGGACTACAAAACCGAGATCCGTCTAGACCCAGTAATCGTTGTCAATGTCAAGTGATTCTGTCTTTTTCTCTTCTTGTTGTCATTATTTGATAATATCAATCCCCAAAATTCTTGTGTTTCGACAACAAAACCGATCGAAAATTCTAATCCGTGTGAGCAAGAAAAAAATTAATCCCGTTAATTAATGTAATTAATTGAAATCTGACAAGATGTTTTACCGTGATATCTCATAGTTTTTTTTCCATTTGATGATATTTTTAAATCAAAATCGTATAGTGCATTTTCTAACACAAAAATCGGCGAAATCAAAGAAAAACTAACCATACATAGAAAATTTAGAATTTATTGTATCAATTATTGTTTCTGCTGTGTTGTTGTTGTGACATTAATAAACAAACCGAATGCAGGGAATTGTGTTGTGATTTCAGCTTATGGAACCCGGCACCCACTTCTTCGATTTTACACACCTACAGGAGCAATTATTAATTACAGGGTGTCATTTAAGTTCCCGCACAAAAGTTTGACGCCATGAAGAGCTTGGCTGTCGCACTTTTCGTGCACCAATACAATTTATTTTTGTTAAATAAGGTATATTTTACTTACTTTCCAAGTTTCACCTCATTCGGATGTGTTTCCGAGAAATGGCGAAGGCTAACATCCATTGCGCTTCCATTATCGAACTTCATAAGCAAAATGTGAGCTCGAGAGACATCATTCAACGGGTCGGTGTGCCTCGTAGAACGGTTTGCGACACCATCAAACGTTTCAAGGAGCTAAATACGACCAGTCACCGTCCCAGACAAGGAAGACTCGTCTCAGTAACCACTCCTCAGAAGATCAACGCCGTCAAATCGAGGATCAGGCGAAACCCCCACAGGAGCATGAGAAAGATGGCGTTAGACATGGGAATGAGCATCTTCGCTATGGAACAAATTGTCAAAACGAAGCTTGGACTGACCCCATATCGTGTCCAAAAAGCGGCAATTCTATCGGCCGTCAGCAAGCAGAGACGCTTCGAAAAAGCAAAACGACTTCTTGCTCGCACGCGGTCTGGACAACACCTCGTCACTGTCTTCTCCGACGAGAAGCTGTTCACTGTGGAGACGGCATTCAACTCACAAAACCATTGAGTACTTGCCCAGACATCCCAGCAAGCTTCTGAGAAAAGAAGAACATATCATCCAGCCTCACATCCTGCCAGCATGATGGTTTTCGTTGCCATCTGCTCAACCGGGAAGTGCCCCCTGGTTTTCGCGGATCAGGGGGTGAAAGTGAACAAAGAAGTCTACGTTCGGGACATTTTGGAGAAGCATGTGATGCCCTGGACCCAAACGCATTTCGGTGGGCAGAAATGGGTCTTTCAACATGACGGAGCAGCCGCCCACACTGCCAAAACTACTCATGAGTGGTGCCAGACCCATTTTCCCGACTTCATCAAGTCATCCGAATGGCCTGATTGCTCCCCAGACCTGAACCCGCTTGACTTTCCCGTGATGGGGTCTTGCAGGAGAAGGTCAACGCAAAACCCCATTCAAGTGTAGAGGCTCTGAAGAAGACATTACTGGCGGAATGGGACAATCTTTCCATCGAATACCTGCGTACCACAGTCGCATCCTACCCGAAGCGTTTCCGTGAAGTCATAGCTGCGAAAGGAGGCCGAATCAAAAAGAGTTAATAGATAAATATTTGTTATACTATAGATAAAAAATATTTTGAGTCTCGTTTGATTTGGACTTTTAGTTTCAGAAATATACGTCTTCAAAGTTGTGCGGGAACTTAAATGACACCCTGTAGAGACAAATAATTACGCCTTTATTTGGTTTCCTTGTATTGCTGGCATGTGTTTGGTGTTTTGAAACGTTTCGCGATACTTCGTTCAGAATTTCTACTATTCGGTTTTTCTTGCTCATTATGTGAAGTTCGTTATAGAAAAGGAGGCGATCGAGCGATTTCGATTGATCAACGTCAACCGCATTTTATTCAAGGAAATCGATTTTGAATTCAAATTGATATTGTTGTGTTTGAAGTGTTGTAAATATCAAAATTAATAAAAATTAAGAAAGCGCGATATATGAGAATGACATTGTCTCATTAAAAGTGTATATAAGAAAAAATGAGCTGGAAAATTACTTAAGGAACATGTAAAAGTGTAGATTCTAATGAATTATTCATTGCCATAACAAATCCTTCTGTCTGCTTTTTCGAATATGTGTCAATTTTTAGTTTCAGATTTGTTTTAATTAATTAATTCATTTTACTTTAGGCGACCGTTAATTGGATTTTTCTGTTATAGAAACAACGTAAACAATTAATTAGTGTTGCTTCTTACTTCCGTGTCCATCATCTCCCTCCCATTTACAGCCGATCATTGTCTTGTCCATTGAGCATATAACCTGATTGCTTTGCTTCTTCATTCTTCCCCGTCGTTGTCACTCCGATGCGAACCGATCCGAACCGATGCCTTGTTTTGCAGTAGTCTCCGCGGTTCGCTCGTCGATTCGATGTCGTTCTATTCGGCTAACACCGACTGGGAGATCGCCTCGTCGCTTCTCGACGGTCGAAGCGCGCGGACTGATCGTGGTGACTATATGTCGATCCGATCCGATCCTTCTTGGATTCCGTTGCTTGATTAAAGTTCTAGGCTAATAATAATAATAATTTGATGATTTTAGCGCTCATTCTCTTTTCGCATTATTTAGTTTGTTGTGCATTTTCCCCCGATGAAATTTGTCATTCATTTCCACATTTCAATTTTATTCTTTAATAAGGATAAATTCTAACTCATTAACAAAAAGTCTAATGGTACTATGTAGATTTCGAAAAAAAAATTCCGGTCAAAATCACATTTAAATAGCAAAACACCTACGCAGATTGGGAAAAACTAGTTTCAGCCGGTTTTTTAGGCTTTTCCTCAAAATCTGCATAGCGCTATAAAATAATTATTTCAGTAAAAAAGAGTAAGTTTAAAAATGCACGATTTCGGACATTGACGCGAGTTGCACGTAGTAGTGTAGTTGATTATTTGAAATTTCAGTGTGAAATCTACAGATGAGGCTCGTCGCGACTTCTTCCAACCAATTTGATGCTTCATTTTTTACATTAATTTCATTTCTAATTTACCAGCTTCTGCATTGCGCATCTTGATCTCAGTGAAAACTACACAAACTGAGGAATTTTGCATTAATCGCTGCTTTATTAATAAATGCTTATTTTGCTATTATGATTTAATTTCATCCGGATTTTTTCTTACTAACTGGAAAGAATTAAAATGAGATTTTTAAAATTATGTATAATAGGATGGATGAATGAAACATACAATTTCTTCGCAAAACAAGGAATATCTTGTAAGCTTATATCCATGAGGAAGTGAAATTTATCTGACGTTACTCATCAGACGTTGGGTTCTGATAAAATTAAATAAGAGCGATTCTACAATGAATTGAAAAATCAGTGGAAGAATAGTAAAAAAGAAAGGTCTAAGTTGAAAGTCTCAAAATCACTTTTCGAAACGCAATTACAGAATTCACAGCGATTATCGAATTATTAAAGGAATCCTCCATTAAAAAAAATTAAAAAAAAAAACTTTGTTAGGGAAAAAAACTTGAAGAAAAAATTCAAATGAGATGGGTATTTTTTGACATTTTTTCACGGTGTTTTCATGAATTTTCTACCGTTTATTTTCATTCTTCTGATCTTTCAAATATAAAAAGTTAATAGATCAAGATTAAAAACCAAAAATATAAATATTTTTGCGAGAAAATTCAAAACATATCACAGGAACCGCAAATTAATAATCGATATGCAATGAATCATAGAACGAATGAGTATAGACTACATTCAGAATATGTATGTGATAAATCGAAATCAATTCAACGAAATTCGTTTCACCGGAATCGACCCGATAACTCATAATTTGTCGAATATGATTTCGAATTACCTGATTGCCAACCATCAATTCAAGAATCCGAAACACTTGACAATATTTCAATTAGGAATGCAGCAATATTTATTTATTTCTTGTTTCTCATTTTCATTTTTTTTCTGATTTCAGCCAAGAAAATCTATAATAAATGTTGTAAAAAGTTAGTATAGTCAAAATGGGAGGCTGAGAAACTCTAAAACAGACTGTCCAATCCGCAAAATTCAGATGAGTTAGTTAGAATGGTCGAGGACAAAATGTTAAAATAGTTTAATTAGAAGAATCAATGATGTATTACAATAGCAAAAAACAAGCATTCTCTGTAGATTTAACGTGAGTTTAATTCGTAAGTTATCCAGAACACGATACCCGAATTCTCATTGTGTTTGAAAAACTTATAGTGGTATCCATATATAGAAAAAATGAAAATTTAATGATGTTTCGTTCATTATATTTCGTTCAGATCAAAATGAGGAATTTTTGACCCTAAATAGTCTCAAATTAATTTTTCCTCTCAATACGCGTAGAAATCAGTTATCTCATTATCATGTCATTAGTTCTTCCTATTTACGATGATATCATTCGAAGAGTTTTTGACCACATCTAGTATTCAAACCCTATTAATTGATTTGAAACAATAGAAGTCTAGTCCAATTGTCATAATCGAGATGTCTGAACACCTCAATAGTCGATTGTCATGCTTGTTTTTTTTTCGGCTTGTCCCACTCAATTCCTTGTGTCCCGCTAATCCGATGATGATGAGCCACTCGAATTGTGCCCTTCTAGTGAAGAGGCGGGGCGAGCGTTTGTAGCTCAAATATAAAATTGAAACACTTTGCGTCAATTCCCCATATTACGTCTAACGATGTTCCACATTCACGAAGAGCTAATGTCATTCAATACTGTGCAACATCAGCAGCAACAAGACACACAAAGTCGCGCTTCATCGACAGTATTCCGTCGCAATCTCGAATCGAAAAGGAAAGGATTCCGAAGATGCATGACATCGGTGTTTTAATCATCATTCATTTTAACATTATCTCTTGTTTCGATATGTGTCGAAATGACTGTATGTACTATGTATGTATGTCAACTGTTTTCTTAAACAAATGAATCTGTTTCATTTCAAATCGATTTTTCGTTGATTGCTAATACCAATAAATGAATGGAGACAAATGAGTTCACATATTGCACATATCATGAACCACATATTTCACATTTACTAAGAATTTCGAAAAAAAAAACTTGTTTTCAAAATTTTGTTGGGTGCATTCTTCAACTTTTTATATTACCATCGCAAAATTGTGACAACCGCGTTTTTGAAGGGGTAATTCAAATTTTGGTTTAAACTATTTGAATTATTGATATGCTAATATGATAAATACCGTAATACGGATTCAAAAGTTATAAAAAACAATGTAGATTTACATAAAGTTTGATTCGCATAGTACGATATCCGAATTTGGAAGCAAACGTGATCTGTCTGCTAAATGTTGAACTTGTTAGCTCAGTTAGTTGCATTTTGTGCTTCAATTCTACAAAACTTGAGCGAATCCTGCGAATCCTTGTAACAATAATCTAATTAAACGATTTGCAACGTCATTTTGCTACGGATATTGTTTGTTTGCTCCATCATTATGAGATTCGGTGGATTAATCTTCGACTAGTTTCGTGAACTAGCGAATCAATGTGTTCGGAGGGTATTCAAGCAAGATAAACTGATAAATCTAACAAGATTGTAAATTCGAATGAAATAAGTTTCAAAATTAGTAATTGCAAATCTGTGCTGAATCATTCGCTTATCGTCGAGAAATTTCACATCTCTGGTAACTCAAAACCAATCGGATCCGAAAAAATTCGGCTTCGGAATCAACCTTATCCGATTGGTAATTCTACGGATAAGATTGGAAAATTGTCGGATCCGATTGGTTTTTTTGCGTATTTTCGGATCCGATTAGATTTTCTTCGAATCCGATTCGTAATTATTCGAATCCGTTTTGTTTTAATATTTCAATTTGAATCAGATTCGAAAAATAACCAATCTTATCCGTAGAATTACCCATCGGATAAGGTTGATTCCGGAGCCGAATTTGGTCGGATCCGATTGGTTTTGCGTTACCAGTGATATGCCTGTCTTCGGCACTACGAAAACTAATATTTGCTATAGTCCGCTTCTAAAAAAGTGGTTAACTGAATACAGTCTGAATACCTTTTTTCAAAAGATAATATCCCGCAAGAAGCATCATATAGATAAGTGCAAAAAAATGCGGATAACCGGAAAATTCCTAATATGCAGAAAAATAAAAAGGGAATCAATTATTTGATTTGAATCTTTATTTAATTTTTGTTCATTGCCGTTTAACAAGCAAAATAATGAATTCTAAAGATCTCATGATGAGAATTCGCCTAGAATAATGATTAGCTATCCAAAATTGATTGTAATCATTTGAAAAATCCCCCTAAAATCATAAAAACAAAAAATTCGTTGAGTTTGATGGATGACATGAAAACACGTGTCATTGGATTTTTATTGGATTAGCGATAATTAAAATGGAGATTACTGGACAAAAACACAAACATTAAATAAAAATGAAGATCACCTCAAAAATTAGATTGGGGGAAACATTGATTATGAAAAATTTGAAATACCAGTAGAACATTGGAAAAATACGAATAATAAAAGGCAAAGTGTTGAGGAAATTCAAATCGGTGTTGAAGAAAGCAGTGATTTGAGCTATTCATTGATTACAGTAGTTTTACAATGAAGCCGTATTAGACTTCGGATTGAAGACTGCCCGACGGGTGTCGGTTGATTGGATTCCTAAATACTTGAATGTGGACAACTTCAATGTTTCAATAATTACTTGAACAATTCTGTCGCATCGATTCTGGAGATATCACTGGATCTTGACGAGAAAGCGCCAGATGTGGCAAAATAAGCAGCATTATTGTAACTGGAAATTAATCACTCTCAATGAAAAGAACGAGATTTCTTTTCTATAATTGTGAAATTATTTTTTATTGTGTTTTGTTTCAAAAAACAATGAAGGCACTTTGTCTAATCGACAAGTAGAACGATCGATTTAATTTCGTCTTAGGGTCAAAAACTATCACTCCTCGCCTACGCATTCGAGATAATTCATGTGGTATTATATCGAAATATCCTCCACCCTCTCATTTCCTTATTGATTAAGGCGAAAATAAATTGAAGTGGTCGATTAGTTCAATTTGTATTTTATTCTTTGAAAACACAAGTATCCTAACATAGCTCAAAAACTACATGCAAAGTTCGAATCTCAATTCTAGAATATCCTCATTTGAAGAACACAACAAAAAAGAAATGCAGTTGAATAGTTGAGCAAATCATCAATTTTTAGTTGAGTAAATCATCAACTAAAATTAGTTGAGTTAGAAAGGTTTTTAAAAATTAATTTTGGAAAAAAAAATGGTAAAAAACTGTTCAGGACAAAAAAATTGACTGCTGGTATGTTCGCAATACTGTATTTTACCTTTTTCCTTTTTTGAAACGATTTTCTTACATTTGATGAGTAGAATATTACAAAAGGATACCTAGTTGGAAAGAAATAAAATTTTAAAAAGTTTTATAGTCGGCGTCCGGCGACTGCTGTACGCGGGTAGATTTACGTGCATGCGCCTTAAAAAGGTCTCGTAACGCGTGAATGCTTATTTTGCTGTTTTCACGTGAACTGCTTCATTTTTCTTAATGAGTTTCGCATTTCCTTGAATTTCCAACCTCATTTGATTGAAAAATTATCGAAATGGTCCATAAAATTTGATATAACCTGTTAGTCCTTGCGAGACCACTTCGAAAGACGCATTTCCGTAAATCTACCCGCGTACAGCAGTCGCATTTCTATTCGAATTTTAAAGAAAAAAATATTTAAAATTTACTTCAAAATACTTCAACTATAATCAAGCTTGCAAGATAAACCCGATCCGTTTTTACTTGTTCACTTTTGCGGGTCTTCAGATTTTAAATAAAATTATCCACATCATAATCGCATGAACGTCGTCACCACAATTTGAACAAATATTTTGATTTATTCTCTTTTTTTTTAGTTCCACTCCTCTCCGATTATTTTGATTTACAAAATATTCTTGATTTAATTAGATTACAGTATGGAAACATACCGCCAAATTTGAAATCTTGCAAAAATTTGCAAACCTTATGCTATGATCAACTTGAGCAGGTGAAGGTACAGGTGGTAGAGGAGTTGATGTGATTCTGAGAGCCAAAAACCATTTCAATAATTGGTTTCTTTTATAAATACCTTGGAGGACTCGAGCTAACGCCAAAAGTGGTACTTTTGCTCACGTGCTCACCGTCAAACGTTGTTGTTCGTTGCGGTTTCTTAACATATAACCTATAAAACATTCATATGAGTAGTTCAATGAACTGAATAACCTCTTCTTATCTCTATTGTGGAACATCTCGATGAATTGTGCAATACTCTCGCTCAGCGGGGTTCTTTTGACAAAAAGGAGAAATGCAACAACAATTGGGAGTAGACGAATAACCAAGAGCGTGATTAGCATGTACATTGGGATGAATGAAGCTTCAATTTGAGGATCGCATGTATTCTGTAATAGAATTCATGACGATTTCGGGTTCGCCACTAGAGAAATGCGCAAGGAATTCTCAAAAAAAAAAAAAATAAAACCTTTGGATTAAGTCGCCTTCGATTCGCAGCGTATAGATTGTGATCGAAAGTACACCCAAGTCTTTGCTCCATCTGCTGAAGACCTCCTGGATTATGAGGAATGGCATGATTGAGTAGCTAAAAGAAGTTTTGTTGATCGGTTAAACTTCATTTTAATTTTTACTTTCTCAGTGGCATTCGGCAAATGTCCTGAATACGGCATCAAAGCAAAACAAAAAACGTGAACTTGGATAACGGCATAGATGACACCGCAAGCAAGAACAACCTGAACAGTTATCTTCGGACATCAATCTAGAGATGTGAACAAACCCAATAAACGAAATTCTTCTTGCCAGAAGAAACATCACAACTTAAATAGAGAAGGGCTGAAATTGCGCAGAAACAGAAGACACCAATTTCAGAGAGAAGGAAAAATCGTAGAATATTCTTATACTGGAATAATTATTTGATTCATTTTCAAAAACGCATTCAGATATTATGCTTATCTTTCCACTTATTCATATTAATCCCCACAATTTTCCCCGTTTAAATGGAATCACTTTTACCAATTTCGAAAGCTGCATCGAGTACTAACTACAACCAGTTGCGCGCATTTAAAATTCGCCATTTCTGCAGGTGAAAATCCAAATCCGATTCTCAAATGAATTTTTAATTTTAATAAAAAAAAGTTGGGTCACCTATTTTTTTTATAAATGACGCAATACAGTCAAATCGGGAATCCACAAAACACGTTAGTCATAAATATTCTCGAAAATTGGTAAATTTAGATTCCAATTAACTAATTTCCGGAAATTCAAATATTATACAACAAAAATGTTAATCCACTATTCTGATTCTACGCGTCTCCAAAATGTACGTAATTGATCGAAATATCACGAAAAAATTCTAAGAAAAATTATTTCTAATGATTTTCTGGATTTGAAATGGTTTAAAATAACCAAATTTTCAAAAAAAAAAAAAATTCAAAACCGAAAAATCAAAAATTTGCAATATGCAAATGTAAAACGAAATTAAAAATTATTTTTTAAATTCTAATTCTTACTATAATCAAAATGGTTTTACTTAAGGATTATATTAACATCCCAAAGAAACGAGAATATTGATAATTTGGGAACCGCCGTATATCGTCGGACTGTAATTCAAATTTGAATTATCGACCCGAAAAAATTCGATGGTTCCTCCACAAATACCCAAAGTGATAGTTCTAGAATGGTAATTCCACCCTCAATTATTTAAAATGATATTTGAAAATACTCACCGTTCTTTCATGTCCAAGAACCTCATGCTCTTTTTCGCTCAATTGATAAAGCCCTAATAATGGATTGAAATTGATTTTTGAGATGCTGATCGTCTTATCCAAATAATCGACGAGTTCCTCGTAAACTTGCTTGTCTCTCCACACATAAATCAGCAGAATTATAGTAGAAATCTGCAAAATGTGAGAAATTAGTTGCAAGGATTTGATTTGTTCTTCTTCTTTTTCTTCCAACTTCATCGGATTATAGCCGTAATTTGGAAGCAGCAAATGTTCTGATAATTCTATTCATTTTCGATAATCCACTTAATTTGTAGATTCGGCTTCCGAATTCTCTCGCTTGATATCATATTTTCTGTGCATGTCTCATTCGAAAATTAATAGGCGGGGATTCTCATAATCTGTTGTATATAAGCCGAGCTCGAAGAGCACAACCGATATAGTGGTGCTTCCCACCCTCATCGCCGCTTAACAAATGTTCCATATTCCGGTCGAAATTCATAATTTTGTCGATCTTCACAACTCAAAAACTTTGCCCGACAAGGCGAAACAAATTCGCAAAACTTTGGAGGAGCGTCGCAAAGGATTCCGACGCAGTTTCACGTCGATCAACTAAAGTTATGGCCACACGCTAATGGTCCGTCCTCATTTGAATAAGTGTTCGAATATATCAATGTAATTTCAATGAAATAAATTGTTATTTCTTTTAATTTACGCGTTTTTTTTTTCATTTAAAAACGAATAAACAAAAAAAACTAGACGGCGATTTTACTCCGAGAGCCCCAACATGACTCTTTTTAAGTTTTCAAGCATTTCAAGCAATATTTTTAAGCACATATTGTCCAAATCGCGCAATTGCGGAAAATTGGTGAATGCCAAAAAACTTAGATCTCTACTTTCAGTTTTGCCATATGACCGCTGCCATTGGGTATTTTTTAGCAAAATTTTCCGCAGTCGCGTCGACAATATATTTTTTTTGGCAGTCTTTGGTAGAGTTGGACCTCCCAACGTGAGTGTTGATTTACGCGACGAAGTTAAGTAGTGAATTGTCTGTGTGGAGTATACAATAAGAGTCTCTAGACATTTGGCCAATTTTTTTCGACTATATACATTAATTCTTGATTTACAATATTCTCATTTCTTTCAGTGTTTTTTAAAAAATATTCCGTGATTGGTAGTTTCTGCTAATATATTGATAAAAAGATATATATTTGATTCAAGAGGCGAGAAAATGCATTGTGAAATCTTATATTTTGATATTGATAAAAATACAGTGTTGAGTACATAACATAATCCAATACATTTTTAACTCCGATAATCCTGAATTACTATGTAGTTTAAATATTCGCTTGATAAGGGAATAATTTTTCTCTTAAATTTGTACATTATCGAAACTAAGGTTTCATATTATTAGTATGAACACATCAAGGGCTTCAGACCATTATTTCTCATTTTACTACATACTTTCTAGTATTTCGTTTTTTTTTCGAAAACTGTTTGCATCATGAAAATTTAAAAAAAGAAGAAAAAATAGATTATATGTACATATAGTCGGCATTTAGCGGTAGATTTATGGGCGCACTTTTCGCCATGGTTTCGCCACGCTTAAATGTCTATATTGTTATTTTGACGTGAACTGATTAGGTTTTCTTGGTCAATTTGTAAATTCTTACAAGGGAGGTCATTTTGCTGTCCGTCTTAAAATTTTTTTATTTTTTGCATACAGATTCTTTTGAAAATTTCCAATCGAATGATGTTCATTTTTTTTTCTAAAGAATCTGTATGCAAAAAATAAAAAAATTTTAAGACGGACAGCAAAATGACCTCCCTTGTTAGCATTAGATAATAAAAATTTAAAAATTATTGATATCAGCCAATACGAAGTAATAATAGACCTCGGAAGACCACATGACCCGTAAATCTACCAAAATACATCAGACGCCGGAAGCCGACTATACCTAATTCTTAAATATTGATGCAAAGTAGCAAGTTACGAGAAATTATTTGTAATCGTGACTTAAAGTAAAATAGGTCAATTTGTATAGGCTTAATCCTTTTTGCCTGAAGATATTCAACTGGTAAACCAAAAAAATGTGTCCAAAGTCCAATAAATCATTTGCAAAATGGCAAAATTTCGATTTCCGTCCGATTATGTCTGAACGCTCATCAACAATACACAATCTTTTACAGACACAATTATTACATTATTTAGATTTTCCGGAAATTAGTGGAGATATTTTAATTACTTTTTGTTGTTTTTTTCTCTTTAGTGAATTACCTCGAAAAGTCACAAAATCAAAGGGCCTTTAGCACAGGACATGTTCTGAAGGTTATTTTGTAAAGAAACTAATTGCCATTCAAAAGGTCTCAAAGTACAAATTTTGTCCTCCAAAGAACAAAACTCCGCGAGCATACAAAACTAAGGATTCGAGTATTGCTATCAAATTGAAAATTTCTGATATTCTCAAGATTAAGTTCGAGAACAATTCTTACAAATATTGTGAACGAGTACATGATTTTTTCGGATTAAAAAGTTTTCTTTACGGATATTTTGAAGAATTGACCGAAAAGAACAATGGAAATAAAAATAGACATTTGAGTGGGTTCGAAAAAAATTGATCTCTAAACCCTCTTGAAATAATTTTTAATTCAATATTTTATAAAATTATCTAAAATTTCACAAATTTCTAAACATGTAGAAATTAATCTGATATGCACATATCGCAATTTTTTGCTGTTTCATGTCTTTTTTTGTGTGAAATCAACAAAAAATCATTGATGCAAGAATTATGAATAATATATAAAAAATGAATCTGAATCAACATAAATTATTTAAGTTGATTAAAACTACCTCTAATTTATACAATCATATTCTTCTGAACATCGATAGCCAAAATTTTTAATCTCGAATGCTAATAACATTAATATCGCAACTCGGCCCAAAATCCTACTGTAGGATTAATATTCTTGGGTAATTAGATTTAAGTGATTTTTGCTATCCATAACATGATTGTGTTATTCATCGCCTAATCCCATCACGCCTAATACAACTTGTATCAATTTCCAGCGGCTCTCTGTCCAAGCCACCCCACCCTCTCCTCCCCCCCCCCAAGGAGGCGGAGCCAGAGCATGAGATCATATAAAAAGCGCTTTGCGAGCAGAATCGAGAAAATCTCAACCTATCGCCATATAACAATATATTGCACACAATATACTATCACAATGTTCCATATTCATCAAGACATTCTTGAATTTGTCGAGGCCCATCAACGCCCGGCCGTCGTACACCTTGTCAAGAAGAGTCTCGAGGACAAGCGAAAGGGTTTTCGGCGCACAATGTCTTCAATCAACTAGCAACGACAAATTTGGCTCCAATTCTACGGGGATTTATATATGTACATACCGCGACCGAACTGTACACTATTGTTTTCATTTTTTTGTAATTTCTGTACATATACAGTTTTCTGTTAATTTGTTTTTTGATTGGTTTCCATAAAAGGTTATTACGTATTTCTGTTTTACACTTAATTTAAAAATGGAGATGATTCGAATCCGGCGAGTTCAAAACGCAAAAGGATTACTGTAATCAGAGGATCAGAATTCAACTAATTTGAATAAGAAAAATTAGAAACAAGCGAAAAAAAAAACATCGAATTTGGAAAACAAAGCCGCTGAAAACAACTTTAATAAGATGATTTTTGCAGACTGAATGATAGTTAATTAAGCAAAAATACGATATGCGTCGGGCATTCAAATAATTTAGACGATTCCCGAATCTTCTGCTAACCTTCGCATTTTACCGTTAGGTTTCTTCTTAATTTTTACCAAGCGCAAGTAATTGTCACAATATTCTTTCAGCGGAAATTACCATATTAACATCATTTCATTTCCTGATTTTACCAAAAATTTTAATGTACATGATGAGTCTATGATAGAAACCCTGGATCAGTCTATTTTAACCGGTGCAAGAAATAATACTGAGCAAAACAAGAAGATATATTAGTACTAACACATCTCAAGTTCTGTTTAACAAATAGAATACATACAAAATGTATATGCTTCTTCTTTTCCAACTACTAGATTTCGCCATTTATTCATCCTGGCTGTCCATCAAATGTTCAGAACTTCAATCTCAATTATGCACTAATTAATACGCTTTTATACAAATATTGGCATTAACAACTATATTTTTGGCCTTTTGCCCTTGTTCTGATCTCTGCGAATATTTCTGAACATTCAAGATTTCGGTGATTCAGAAACTTGCAAATTTTTCGCTTCAATAAGCATTAATGCGATCATTTTCTTGAAAAATTCTTATTATAAAAAAAGCTTTGAATTAAACATTTGAAAAAATTCAATTCGTGATATTTTTAAAGTTTTTCGATGGAAATGGGATTAACTCATCCTGTTTTTAAATGCTCATCACAATATTTGGTGCCAAATTGAACATTGCACCTGGTCACATTTTAAAAAGAGTTCACGGGACTAATATCTGAATTCTCGCCAATCTGTCTGGCCTCGAACGCTGTCAATAAACATTTTTGAACGTTTCTTGAATTTCGAATCAGCTGAATAACATTTCCTATCATTTTCAAAAATTTTCGCCAATCTATCATTATTAATGCAAAGTTAGCTGATATTCAAAACAGAGAATGCTTTGAAAAGTAAGCGGAAGATTGCATGTTTCAAGTTGGTTTCCTTATTCATGAATAATTCGTATGACTCGTCTTGTAATAAAAATGAAAATATTCCAAAATCTCGGCAATTTTTCGTCTTGCACCACACAATTTGCGAATATTCGAAATCAAATAAACTAACCAATACTGCAAACGTTAATGTGATTGTAAGGAACATTCCGATCGACTCTCGCCATGTTTGAGCACCTTTGAATGTGACCTTCGGATTATTTGAAGTTGTTCGATTCGGAGGCAACGGCGGAAGTATCGAATTTTCATTTTCGAGATCCATCTCAAAAGAATCAAATCAATAAGGAAAGATGAAATAGAAGTCGAACGATCGAAAACCGATGGAAACGATTTACCACCCACAGCGAAAATCGCACTTTTATGGTATTTGAATAGAAAGAGATTATCGCAATGGATATACATATTTGGGGAAGAAATCGAATAGTTTTAATTCTAAAATTGAATCATCATCGGCAACAATACTGTTTATGGAGTCTAGGAGAATTGTCTTTTGATCTGTTTCACTGGAATGAACTCATTCATCACATTTTTACTGTTTCCAAATATTCCTTATAAAAAAATAAAAAATCAATTTTAACACAATTAAATGGAAAATTATATCAGAATAATTAGTTTCCACAACTTTTCGTTTTATTCGATTATAATAATAATAACATACATATTACTAGATATTTTCCAATTCAGACCATTTTAGATTGAATATTTGAAACAAAAAAGAAAATTTTGTGAATTTGCAGATATGACTAAAAGAATTAAACTCTAGCAAAAACCTGCTTTTCAACGTTTTGAAAATTAAAGTACGCATTGTTCAGCGTGAAGTGTTCAATTAAACCGAAAAAAACGAACACAATTTTCGAGTTTCAGGAAAATGTTGAATGGAATGAAAAAATCTAGTATTCTCGAAATAGAAACAACTATCAGGACAGACAAGATATTTTCTTCTAATTATTATTTTGTCGAGGACGGAAAAATGAAGGTTCGAAATGCTGCTTTTTAAAAAATCATAATCCGTCATTTTACAATTTTGAAAAATTCAAAGTACTTAAAATTCATTTAAAAAATGCTCTTTTACATTATGAGAGCAAGAAAATAAAAGATTTTTGATACGAGACTTAAGGCGGCAATTAAAATTGCACTTCCGAATTCGTTCGGTTATTGGTTATGTTGTCTAATAAGTAATTTTCAAGAACAAATGAAACAATGAGAATAAGAAATGAAAAGGTCATTTGGTGGAAAATAGGTAGTCATGGATAAATCAATAATAATTAGAATAAAGGTGCGCACGGCAAAAAGGGCGCACATGGAGGTAGAGGACCAAAACAGCGAGCGCGATGGCGATGCTGATGATGGGTGTGACCATGGTGAAGGGTGGAAATTAAGGCTAATCGAGGGAACCGGCAGCGACTATGGAGATGTGGAGGAAAACGAGGGTTTGGGAGGGTGAGGTCGAACACCGGAGAAGGACGCCGGCAATTCCGAGTCGCTAATCAATTCGAGGTCGTTTACGGAATACCGACACTTTTTTGGGGAGCGAAGTACGCGATTAAAATGAGACAATTTTAAGATTAGCAAACAATTACACTTTGGGAAATTATTTGAAGTATCAGATCCTAAATCGTTCGTTTCATGTAATTCAGCATACACAAAATATCGAAATTATCCATTAAAAAACAGATCATGAAAGAAAATGACCTCAATAGTATACAGGCTGTCTGTATGGAAGTAGGTTTCGAACAACTGTCGGATGTCGATAATTGTTGAGGCGCGACATGCAAAAACAGTCTTCGAAACGCTTGAATGCACATTTGAAACATACACACACATATATATGTTTTATAATTTAATGTAAGTTTGTTCGGATTCAAAAAAAAGGATGGTAATATGAAAGAAAAAAGGCAATCCGAACGATCCGATTAGTACTATTCAAACATTCATTTGATGGGAAACCGACGTGAGAAAAATCATTCCGATTAAAACTTGTTCGAATAACATGAACGGAAAAGATTATCGGAAATATGAACAAAATTGTTAGATTTTGAACATTATTGCAAAAATTAGAAAAATGGAGTACGAGAAAAAACATTGAAGCGAGAATCGCGTCTTTTGCAGTTTTTTTTTAAAATAAAATGTGAAAGTTTCTCGACCGACATGAAGAAAAATCTACCACAAACAGGTCGATTCATCAATCGTATCGAGACAATAAACGCAGCAGTTTCAAGTTGGTAGCCAGTCGACGAATGCTTGATTTATGGGACGACTTTTGGATTAAGATTCGTATTACGTAGAGAGACTAATTTAGGATGTAATTGTTTTAAGATTTAATTATTACCTTGGTCTTGTATGATAATTGGTACAATTTGGTCCGAGTTTTCTCACAACCATAACTTATTTGCACGAATTTTATGAAAGTTTAACCACGCAATTCGAAATTGTCGGATTAGTTCGCACACTCGAGAAACACGCAAATCGACAATAAGGCGGGCAAGATCAATCAAATTAGCAATTATTATTTAATACCGATGAAAAGTGAACGATTAGTTTGGAATCGGGTTAAATGGTCACGAATTTAAATTGAGGTTGTAGGTGAAATCGAAACGAAACGAACGAGCCAGTCGAAAACCGTCGATGATCTGCAATTGAGAAGCCAACGGGTCGTCTCTCAATCTCCAGCATTCCTTCGCTGGTCGTCAAGGACGGTTTCGTTGGCGGCAATCTGCGCCTACCTGCACCGCGCGCTCTTTGTCTACGTTGTTTTCTCATAAACGGTTGAGCGTCTTTGGAAGGTCGACACTGACACCAGCGACTAGTCATCGTTCCGATCAACGCAGCTGATAATATCGATGACTCCCGAATTTGCATATTTTACACCTAGACATGATGGAAATTCAAGGGAATGAACCAGCCTATTCAACAGGAAATAACGGATAATTGAACTCAAATGAGCAACAAATGTTTAAAAACTTTCAAAATACTTTAATCCTCAAAAGCCCCTATCTATATATTCTTCGATTAATTTTTTAAAATTCATGGTTGTAGTTGTTAATAACAACTTTTCAAGATCAAACGTTTGGCGTAATTTAAATTTCGGAAATTCAATGATTTCAAAGTAATAAAAGTTTCATCGAAATGCAAAATAAAACGGAATTCTCAAATAGGCGAATGGTCTTAAAACTATACCTCTGTTATTCTGAACAATTTTATACATCCTAATGATATCCAATCGAATCATCATTGCCACCAGTTTAACTGTCTGAATCCAAAACTGCTTCTAAAGAAAACACAAATTATTTAATAAAATACATATAGATAATATGTTTCGACGTATCATAATTGAAGCTTAGCTACATTTAATTTTAATTTCGCAAACATTTCAAGTTGCACATACTTTATATTTAAAAAAACCATTAAAAACAATTTTTTTTAAGAATGTTAAAAATGAAAAACGAAACCGATAAAGGCTATTGTTAATATTTTTCAATTTATAAAAAAAGACGCGTCTATTAAAAAGTGCGGTTGGTCTCACAGCGACCATAGAGCGGCAAGTTTGAATATTCGAAATCCACATTTTTTATTTAAGCGATTTTTCTCATTATTTAAGCGATTTTTCTCAAGTTTCCACTTGAGTTTTTTATTTTTTTTACCAAATTAAGGATGCCTCCCGTCAAGAAACGAGTTTCTGGTGTTGGAGCTGCAGTTAAACCGCCGACAAAACGTGGGAGAAAACCAAAAGTTGTTAATCCATTACCAGAACAGGATCCGGAGCCAGATCAAAACGATGGTAGCATGCATGTTTATTAGCTGCTATTAACTGAATTAAATTTTAGGTGGAGATTGTATCGAACCAACTGAAGAGCAGAAAATGCCAGGTAAATACTGTATATTAAAAAGTAACAACAACTGAATAAAATTAGGTTCGCCAAAAGCGTCAAATGCGGTTTCTCGATCAAGGCGTATTTTGTTTGATACAAATAAAGACATTGACGAAGTGAAACCAAAGACGAAAAAGGCTGGTAATCTGCAAAAGAAAACTGCTCCTAAGAAGGATAGAGAAAATAAAGGCACGATTTCGCTCATCATTATTTTTTAAAACTTTTTAGTGCATATTTCAGCTCCTGTAAAACGTGGATGTCCTCCTGCAAAGAAAAATGCAGCTGATGATTTGAAAGACCCAACTGTTGATGACAAAATGGAAGAAAATGGGGAGAGAATTAATGAAGAGAAAGTCGTAACTCCTGCGAAAAAGAAAGCCCCTAAAGGAAAAAAAGCGGTTCCACTTAAGAGCAACGCGAAAAAAGGTTTAAAATAATTATTCAAATCAATTTATATATAAAAATTTAAGGTGAGTTAAAGGGTCCCAAAAAAGTTTCTTCAGCCAAAAAAGGTAAATTTTTCGTTACTAATTTAGTCAAACTCAATTAATCAAAATTTAGCCCCTCTTAAAAAGAGCAAGAGGCTTTTGGCCGCTGCTAATGAAAATAATGATGCGGCAGAAGACCAAATTGTTTCAGACGCAGGTTTATTTAACATCATATGAAGGTTTTAAAGGAAGATTCTTTCCAGAAGTCAAAAATGATGATGGGCATGATCAACAGCTTGTCTCGACAGAGAATCATCCAGAAGAACAGATTATCTCACCAGAAGAAGAACAAGTTTCGCAACCAACACAGGATCAAATCCACTCGCCGGAAAAGCCGGCTGAAAGTGGTGGTATGTGTCTATTGAAAATTAACTGCTTGAAAGTTTGTTTTTCAGATACTGAAGCTCCACCGCCAAAAAAACGCGGGCGAAAGCGTAAAGATGACGGAGCACCGGCAGTTCCACCCGCCATAAGAAATAAGAAATCCACTAAAAGAAAGTAAATTAACATAAAATAATTGTAATAGTTCAATTTGTTTACTGACCATGTACTACAGTTTCTAAAACAATCTCGTTGTCAATTGTATTGTCCAATCTCGTTTACTCCAAGAAAACAAGCAGTAAATAAATATTTTCGAGAGAAACGCCATTTAAATTTATTCATTTTCGACAGATCAAATAAGGCATCTCTGATCTTAATCAGCCGACATACGCTTTGCAGGTTACCCAGAGTACGTTTAACGAATTCCCACTGTTTAAATTCGAGTTTGAATTACCCCCCAACCCCCCCCCACGACAAAGTGCGTTGAGTAATAATAAATAAAAAGTTCAAGTTGGGAGGAGGCGGAGGGGAATGAGTTGGATGATGAAAATCATGGAGATCATAATTGAAGGTCTTCAAGCTGCTTCAAAAGGTCCAGCTGACTTTCTCTGTTCTGAAAATTTTGAAAATTCAAGTTTATAATCGCTTTGTCAGTTCTTACTCCTCTAGATGGAGCACTATCGCTTCGCTCCGAAGAAGTTTCTCTGAGTTTACGCTGCTTTGTTGACTAGAAAATAAATATTAATTAATGATTAAAAAATCTTCTAAAAAAAATGAAGTACCGAGGAACGTTGGCTGTCGACAGTGGATCTCGAAGAAGTAGCACCACTGTAAAATTGACATTTACAATCAACAAGTTGTTGGCAAGCACTTACGCTGTGCGTCCAAGCCTCTGTCCACGTCTCGCCTGACCGCGGAATGGTCTTCTACCGGTTGGACGCCTTCTTGGTCGCTGGCATGTCACACAGAAGATTCTCACTGGCTCGTTGGCGACGACATTGTTTCTAGAAGTTTGTAATGCAAACACTATTCGTATCATTCAATTCGTACCTGTAATGGAGGCTTGGCCAAGCCGGGCATTGTCCATTTCGAATAGCGAAAGCGGTTGATGGATTGAATTCGCAATGTCCGTTGAGTGGATTGTAATGAGCAATCTGGAATTATGCGCAATTATCTTGCAGAATTGAAGTATTCGAACCGCGCAGTTGAATTCGTGACATGTTCTCGCACACTGATCGACAGTGACGGCAACAGCGAAATGAGTGAATGTAAGACGAGATGGTCCGGTGATCGGTGTGGAAATGTAGAAGATCGACGCTGGGCATTCTGAAAATCTTCAAATGTTGCATCATTTATTCTTTTAATTGTCTTACGCCCAGTTCTGAGGTTCTGTCCCTTCTGGAATGGTTGCCGAGGAGCTGCAGTTGTTGGAGCAGTGACTGGAGCTGGCCTTCTGAAATCCAAAATGAAAATTATGTTTTAAAGAAATCACAGTACGTTTGTGGAACAAATGGTCTGCGCGTGAATGGCTGTTGTGGTCTCTGCACGAATGGCTGCTGTGGCTGAATTGGCTGCACTGGCTGGAATGGCTGTTGTGGTGGTAAGACACGTGGCGGAGCTGTTGGTGGTGGCGGACGATTGAACGATGGAGCGATCGTCTGAATTGGTCTTGGCTGGAATGGCTGAATCGGAGCCTGGGTGCTGAAATGAGAAACATTTTAAAACAAAAAATTGACTGAAAATTCCTACACTGGTGGGAGAGTGGCGAATGTGGCTCGAGTAGTTGGAACAAATGGGATCGTTCGGATAGTGGTCGGTGGTGCAGTTGTTGGTCTGACAGTCGTTGTCGCCTTCGTCGTCTTTGGCTCCTTCTTGTCGCCTCCTGGACGATATGGTTTTGGAACGAACAGGACCTTCTCTGAAATCAATCAATTGATACTCCCCTAATAAGGTGTGTGTTCACCATTGTCAGTGCTGACTACATTGCTATCATCATAAGCTCCGAATGGATCGGCACTGTTTGGAGTATTATCCGCTAGAAAATCATGATTAAATGTTTGGTAATCTTTCTCGTCGAATATTCTTACGGGCAACTTCAATTTGTCCTCCGTCGACTTCATTGAAAATTTCTCGTCGAACTCCATCAATGGTTCCAACATCTGCAATTCATTGATCATTTATTAACCAGTAGGGGATGGAAGACCTCAAACTTGGGTAATTAAACTTTATTGTAAAGGAAATAAATTAAAACAAGTTAAACATGAATTGAACATAAATTGAATATAAGTTGAACAACAACCAACGAAGGGAAAGAAAGTGAAAAAATGGGCGTTGAGGCTCCCTTTTATAGGGGCACACGAATGCAATATAAAGGTTACACTGTGTGCGTAGGTGGCTTTGGTGGCGTGTGGCTTTGGCGGTACAATTTAATAATAGTTTATCAATTTTAAACTTTCAATAATGTGCTTCAGATATTAAATTGTGATGGCGAGGAATGATTTGTGATGGCCTTTAGACTACTTTCCGGTAGTCATTAATGACAGATCATGTTCATTCCTATGCTGATTATTAATTCGAACGGTCTCATTTACACATAGAATTTTTAATAATAATAATAATAATAATAATAATGAAATCACATTTGTATTCTTCAATGTTTTTCACCACAAATCTTTTCAACTTTTACGCATTTTTCTCGCAATCCGCCGCCATCGCGATTCAACTCAAACAAAAGAGACGGCATATCGAAGCGGGCATGCGAAAAACTGGATCAAATCACGACGAGAAAAAATGGCGGCCCGTCGTCCGTCCCCAGGACCGTTGCGAATCATCATCGTTAAGCTAAACGCACATAGATATGCATACGAATAACTCACAGATTTTGAATTTCTCGCCGGAATTTGTCGCTTCGCTAATGGCGCGTGTTTGAATGTTTCTGAAATCATTCCGACATTGAGAATTCGACAAAATGACGTCGCTTACTTGGCGATGTCATTCTGTGCCAAAACGACACCCAATGACGCGACTATTAAGAGCAATCGCATTTTGCTGAAATGATATTTTTGGAAGTAATCGGAATTGGGGATTTTACGAAAATGCCACAAAAAATCGGAGTGGTAATAAAATTGTTAATATTTGAAGTTATTCGAAAATCTCTCTTCCAGACTCAATTCGAACCATCACCTAATCGATTCGATCAGAGGGCAAATATTAGTGGATCTTTTTTTTAATAGGAACAATCGTCCTTTGGATTAGAATAACGGTAATAAGAGATCGGACATCGATCGGCGAACCTGTGCAAAGAAGCGGAAACTGAACGCGCACTAAAAGAAACGCATAGGTTATCGAATTTATATATGTACATAGTTTTACAAATTCCACATTGCTTAATAAATGGGGTCTTAGTTTATGCTTGTGAAGATCGTAATCTATTTATGACAATTAGAATACAAACATTTTTCAAACGAGAGAAGCGGATAAAAAAACCGCAAGTTTCTATCATCAATATCATCAAAACAGGAATCGCTGGTGGCGGTTGGGGTTGAATATGTGACTTCCGCATAAGATAAGACAATAAATGAAGAGAATGATGATAGTGCGAATCGTATAAACAAGCTCCTGCAGACGGCCACCTGTGGAGATGGGAGATGCCATTTATACATTCATCAATGGATGGAGAGGTGGGTCTTTTTGGTACACCATCGCGAATTCTAATTATTACACCCAACGGGTAACTGAACAATGGTTTTTCCTGAAGTGGTCAACACCTTTAAAGGAAGAAACGAATCAAAATTATAATACAGTGCAATTGTTTAGATTGTGAACCGGTTCACTTCGTTGCTTGTAATTGATATTTTTGGTTTCACTGAAGAAAATGCTTTTTTTCTCAAAATTTTATTTTCTAAAATCTGAAACTATGTGTTACACATGGCAATTGAATGAATGGAACAAGGAAAAATTAATTAGATGGTTTCGCTACAAAATTTGAATAAAAGAAAGCAATAAGGAAGGAATTTTTTCGTCTCAGAGATGCCATTTTTGAGAAATGAAACACATTTGGAAAAGAGTTAGCATACTGTAAAAGAATCCGCAGAAGGTGGAACTCACTAGCGAAATTCTAAATTGTAAACGAGTTGAATTATTTCTTCTCAAAGACTTGGCATTTTTTTCAGAAGTGAATTGATTTGTATTAGTATCAATGAGTTAATCAAAAACGGCCAACAACATTCTTTGAATAATCAGTGCGCGGGGGTCAATCGACGAAAACGGGATTGCCGATGGACACAATTTGCATTTTGTCGACAAAAACACGCCGTGCGGAGATGTCTCGAAAAAAGTCTGGTGTGATTCGAAATTAGCTTCAGCGGATTACAAACATACAAGTGTGCCGATAACAAGACGAATATACGCGCGTATATTGGCGATAAAAAACATCGAACGCAAAGATTGGAATTCTCGAACGAATCGAATGTTGCGGATCTCGGCGATTCTTTTCGGGAATCCCGTCGATTGCGATAATACGTATTATCAACGCAAAAAAAACGAGCATATTTGGTGTTTGGTGGCCATAGAAATTCTTCGATTCAATTTGTGGGAATGTTAGTTTGATGAACGAAATGGTCCCGTGCTAAAGGTCTTTTGAATACAACTGGAACATGCAGGAACTTTCATCCAACTGGGTTCTGATAAAACCCATCCAATGAGATTATAAAGTTTTCAGCGTTTCAAGTTTTCTTCTCCTAAAGAAATCATGTATTCGTTTGGAGACAAACCAATAAAACCACGAATAGCGAAACGTCCGCAAAATGCCGTCATGGCTATCACGGACGTTTTGAATAAAAATATGTATAACCGGTGATGAGAAAAAATACATCGAAAGATGCCCAATACCGCACCACTTCATTAAAAAAATTGATGGAATTGAACTAATTATTGGTTAACTATGTATATTTTCGAACACTTGAAGGACTACACTGGCCCACACACACACCTAAATAATAGAAACAAAAAATAAATAAATGTTGTATGATTGACGGACGGCACACACAAGTGCAAAAACCGAAGAGGTCAGAAGAGATATCGAAATGAAAAAGTATCTCCAGATGAAATTGACAGTCTGCCGAAGGTTGTCTTTTTTGTGCGCTGATTCACCTATAGAACATATGCGAAAAACCGGAGGAACATAAACGCGGCGAAAACAAATGTTTGAAGGACCTGCCGCAAAATGCATTCTAGCCTTAATTTGTTTGCAGATTTCCTTTTTGAAATCTGCAAACACACTGAATGAAAATCTGATTTTGTTTTCTCTATATTTTCTCAATGTACATATAGAAAATATTGAAAAGAATTGTCAACTTCGGAAAAAAACCTTCGGCATTTATCTCAAAACCTGCCAGTTCTGCAATTCAAAACGAAAATCGAAAAGTATGGAAGAGTTGTAGCCCTCAATAAATCCCTTATTTATATGCTTGTTTAGTTTTTTTTGGATTAGGCAATCGGATTACGCACTTTCCACACTGCGAAGACACTTATTCAAATTCACTTTCAATGCATGCCTACTTCTTCCAGGACAAGATAGAGAACATCAACTTGTTTACAAGGGCACCAACAGCAAAAAAAATAATGCACGAATATGGTGATTATTTGGGGCGTCGGGAATGCGAGAATTGTAATGAACAAAGCGTACAACAAGCGCGAATGTGGCGAAGATAACGAAAAAGAAGCAGGAGAAGCTGCGGGGCAGAACCTGAAGTATAATGAAAATGGGCGAATCTCGGATCAAAAGGCGGTACGGTGAGCGAGTGAGCGGAGGGCAAGCAACGACTGCGATCGCCTATCCTTGCCTGAATCGGCTGCCCTTCTCGCTGCCACGTATTTCATCCGTTTTTGTAGTGTAATTTATTAGGCGAAACAATGGCGCATGTTTGTCTTATTTCAAGTTTCATATCGGCGCAAGAGATTGCGAAAAAAGACCGCAATTTGCGTTGCGATACATGTTGGCGGATCGCTTTATTTTTTGCGGCCGTCATATTTTTGGCTAGCAATCATCATCGCGCATTCTTGCCAATCAAGTCGTGTTCATGAGATGGCAAATCGAATTTGGATTCATCGGGACTATCATAACGGACTCTTCGATTTGATCAGAGTGTTTCGAGAAATAAAAACTGGAAATTGTTTGACGAAAAAGTTGGCAGGAAATGGATAGAGTGCAACGAAATGCTAAACAAGGATGTTGGGTTTGAACGATTTCATGCGATGCAATGGATTTTGACAAGTCGACACGAGGGGGTTGGTGGTTGCATAATTCAAATGGTATAATGCAAGATTCTTACATTTTAGATGAGATAATTTCAGATTACTACGATGCTTAAAGAATATTGCCGAAAACAGCCCATCAAAATGGTCTTTTGACGCCACAATTTCTAGTTTTCGGAATATATCTTGAAAATCTGAAACTTGACAAATCGATTCTGTATCGTTTGTTATTAGTGATAGAAAATTGGAAAAATGAAGATAAACTAATTAAACCATCAGGAATTTGTAATTAAAGTTTTGTACACATTCGAAATTGTATATATGTAAATTGTATTACAATATGTTGATCGACGATCAAATAGCCATTCGAAAAGGGAGGATGAACAACTTTATCTTGATTGAAATTTCGAGATTATTCCACAAAAACGCGAATATTCGAATCTCCTAGATAAACTTTAAAATATTATGTTGAATTTATAGGAAAAGGTGAACAAATAAGAAAAAAATATAGTGGATATGATGGAAGAAATCTGAATAGATCGATGACAGAATATCGAACAATACATAAGTATGCTTGGCTTCCGAATAACAATGATCGCACGGAATCGGATGAGTGATAAAAAAACGTCAAGCGGCGATAAAGAGAAGCGGTTTTTGCAGAAAAATCAAAAGAGAGAAGATGTTCCGTGCGTCCGACACATTCTTTCGATAATTCGTCAACGAACAATTACTTGTACAAACATACTTGACAAAATTACTCTCACCAAACAGAATTTCTCTTTTCTTATACTTTTATTCAAGCAGACAATAATATATAAATGGATGGTTATAGCCAAAATATTACATTCTTTGAGGCAAAAAACGAGCGAAAATTAAAATTAAATTCATGGGCATATAAGGATTATTCATGAAAATGCTAGATTTGGAAGTTTTCTTGAAATTTATTTTGAATTTTATTCATTCCATGATTTTTAATTGACTCACAATTTTTTAAAATTGTTTGCATACAGATTCTTCTCGAAAGATATCCGATCGAATGAATTAGGTTCCTAACTTCTAATTATCGAGATATGGACCTTCAAAGTTTTAGCCCCTCCCCCAGTTGTGAGCTAAAATTTTCTATAAACACATCTTCTGAATACGTGAATTCACGCCAATAATTATGAAAATAATGATGATGTATTGAGATTGGCGTGAATCGGAATGGTTATATTAATACATTTTGTCGTGTTTAACATTAGCGAGGATGGTGAACCGAAAAATGGGTTTGTTGTTTGTTTTGTGCATCAATTGTGAACAGCCAATTTTCTATTAGGCATAGGAATTCTGATAATGCTGTTAACGATTACGCCTTCATTGGCACAATTGAATAATTCGTTGTATGAAGATGGGTTGAAAAAAATTTGCACAAAATTACAAGGAAAATATATTCATCGGACATCCGAAACTGTAATATTCGCCCCTTACGACATATGGAATTTTTCACATTTCAGTTCAATGATCCAGCTCAATGTTTGGAGGCAAATCTTCCTTACAATGTTAAAACAGACGTAAGTTATGTGATGAATTTCAATTTCATTCTTCTGTTTCAGGCAGCCGCCTTCAAGTTTTGCAGAATTGCTCTGCCATATAGCACAATTCTTTCGGGTAAAAAAGCAGTTGTCGCTGGAATAAATTATATTCAATGCTCGTTTCGTAACAATTAAATAAGACATCAAAATTTCAAACAATTAAATATTGAAGATTCGGAATTAATTTGCAAAAGTGGGTGGAAGCAATTGTGGGGACGATGCTATTTACTGATCAGCAAACAAGAAGTCACACTGAAGGAAGGCAAAGAAATTTGCGGGAAGATGAAAGCGAATCTCGTCGATATCCACCGGTTGGATTTGATTCAACGTCTCGACGATTCATTTGGACCACAATCAAGTGTCTGGGTTCGAACTTCACAGAAAAATCTGCCAATCCGAAAATCATTCGGAAATGCAACCATAATTGCGTATGGGGCAAGCGTTTTGTATACCGTCAAATACGGATCACTGATTGGAGTCGATGAGAAAACTGACAGAGCACAAGTGATTTGCGAATATGATCCTCCAGAAAATGTTGCATGTTTGTTAAGCACCAAAGCGATAGCTTAGCCATTTGTTTTAGACCATTTGGCTCGTTTAAAGCAATTCAGAGTGCTCGGGATCGTTGGAAAAGCTATCAATCAACGTCTTATTATAAAAACACACGGACGATACGGGTAGAAAACAACTAACAAATCAAATAATGTTATGCTTATTAAAGACTTCGTCAATCATTTGACAGTGAGAAAAACCCTTACGACAAACCATATGAGCACGCAGTGTGCAAAGTGAGCTCAAATGTTTCAAATTCGAACAAAATCAAATTAAGGCAATCATGAAAGTGTTTTCAAGAGATGGAGTTCGCGGAGCTTATTCATGGTTTGATTTCAATAATTTGCGAACTGAGATCGTCGAAGAACTCGTTGATGACCTTTCAATTGCGTATAGTGCTGCTCACAAATCTGAGAATGATGGCTTGTGCTTTTACCGATTAGACGATAAGGTGAGAGACATCCCTTTGCAAGGTTCAATATTATTTTTTGAAAATTTCGCGTCTAATTGAGTATAGGCAACATTTGGGGAGCGAAAAATTTGATTTTTTTGACAATTCACTAAACTTTTAAAGGGTAACATTACCAGTTGTACTGATTTGCTGAAAACGGATGTCAGCGATAGCTACGTATTGATGGAAAGAGCTTTTGCACTTGTACCCTAGTAAGTTCCTTTAAAAATGATATCTGGCATAATTTGAAAATTGCAGCAATTTTCATAAGGATGGATTGAAAACTGTGAATGCAACACAATTAGTATCTTTTCCGAATGGATTGAGATCATCGATGTTCTGCCAATCAGGTTTTACATGCAAACAGAATTTTGTGAATGATGAAATGAATTTGAGAAATGTTCAAAATTAACTATGCTTCGTGTCCTCCTGGATATCACGAATTCAAACGGGATTACAGAACTGCCTGTCACAAGGTATTGAAAAAATCGAAGAGAAAATTGAATTAATATATTTTTTTAGATTGTGTATGAAAGGAAAACCTGGGATGGTGCAATGCGGAAATGTAATTTGGAAGGGGCAACTCTTGCGGGATTCATCAACGACGAGGAGAGAGATTTCGTGTTTGGTACGCTTTTGAATCGATTTAGAACAATTTAAGCCCATTTCATTCCAATTTTTGAATTTAACACATTAAGCGATATTAGCGCGTAATTCACAGTTTCCATTCGTTTTTAATATCTCGTGGAATTTTCACAGAATGAATCAAAACGAATTTTATTCCATTTCTGAAATGAATGACTGTTGCGTTTTTCTTTAATTTAACAATCGCCCAAATAGTAGAGAGGGTAAAACGAAATGTATTGCTGATGATAATTTCTTCCTTTTTCAAGTAATGGGGTCCATATTAACAAAACTAATCAAAGATCTAACAGTAGCTAAAAAAATAAATATCTTAATAATAGAATTTTAAACCGATTCATTGAGAGTGGAAGATGGGAGAAGATTGTGAAAGATTACATACTGTTGAACTATCACTTTAACCTTTTTTCTTTTTCTATTGAGCAACAAAAATTCAAAGAATTACTCTAGTTAAAATGGTTAAAAACGATTGAAATTATTTTCAGAAAAAATCATAAAAACGGAAGGCAAATTTTGGGTTGGCGGTCGTCGTAATTTGAAATGTCTTTCACTGTCTTATTCGGGAAACAAAGATGTGTGCAACGAGGAAAATTTGTTCGAATGGCAAAACGGAATTGTTCCCGACGTTTATATCGACAAACTCAAGGTGTTTTGGATGCCTGGAGAGCCAAACTTTGCTGGCGCCAGTGAGCAATGCCTCGAAATGGTCAAGGGCGTTGTTAGATATAATTATCAATCTTGGAATGTTGATCGCTCTCGAATGTTCAATGACAAAACGTATTTGTTGAATCTTGTCGAAATCTGACTTACAATTTCAGATGTGAATCGGAAGAATTTTATATTTGCTCAATGATTCCAAGCATTTCATTTTCTCGATTTGGAAACGAATAAGTGCGATTCATGTTTTTAGTAGCAACCATTCATAAACTATCTTCCAATCATTTCATTTACGTACTTTGTCCCGAGACACATAGCGCATAGTCAATATATATATATATTTTATTTTTATTCATTCGTTTGACGTCGGCAGTAAAGAGTTGATAATGAATGAAGCTCATTTCAAAGGGAAAAACAGAAAAAAGAAAAAGACAATACGATATTGATACGAATATTTCTGAAGATTAAGGCCGGTTACTCTATAAACTGAATTTCTTATATGTAATATCACCAAGGGAATTTCTAAGTTAGTTCAAAGACGTACCAGTCGAAAAAAAAATGCGACATTTGCTTGTTCGATCCACGATTTTTGACGTGTTCTGATTTTTTTTGATCAAAATTTCTTGATAATTTTTTTTGACTCGGCTCTTTTGAGCACCGAATATAAACAGCGTGTTCTGGATGCCTGGATATTCTAACTTCGGCGGTGTTGATGAGCCTTGAAATGGTCGAATGGCGCTTTGTTCAATATAGTTTGGAGTTTTGAGATGTCGATTGGAATCCTCGAATCTTCAAAGACAACACAAAAACTGTGAATTTTGTTGTAGCTATTTCAAATATACTAATTTCAGATGTGAGCAACACGAATAGTTTATTTCAAATAATAGTTTTGCTGCTCAAACTTTTTCATAAAACTATTTTGAACTTCCTTCAACGCATTCCGAATGAACTGAACATTTTGACAACATAAAAGCGTGTCGAATTTCCCTGGCCAGGAAGCAGCCTTGCATAGGTCGGAACATCACTCACCATTTGAGAAGCTATCCGTTTCTTCCGTCGGTTTCTGAGACCGCCAATAACTCGACGAGCCGCAATCTGTTCAACTTGTTGGCTCGTGCCACATTCCGCATGCGGTCTCTCGATTCCATGCGCAATCTCGGCCGATTTCGAACGGTGCCCGTCTGTCACCACGGCTCCATACATTAGCGGGTGTCTTTTTGGGATCTCAAGTGCGGTAAGATGCTCTAACCGCTATTATGTGCGCGACGACCTCATTAACGAGACCCTTAACTATTGTCGCCGATGCTGGTTGGTGGCCGAGCTTTTTTAAGGCACCGCAATGCATGCAATCACGCACACCAACAGACACCATTTTCTTATTCAATTCCTTTCTAAATGAGCTTGCCAATTATCGCTTACAGGAAGTGCCCAATTTAACGTTTCAATACACTCTCCCTATTCATTATGGCGGATATATGCAACTCATACCAGACTGGATATGTAAATACATTTGAGGAAAAAAACCAAAAAATGTTTCTATCAACAAGTTTAGCTGAAAACCAAAACCATAACACTATTGTTTGTATGCAATATTTAACAAACATTTGGCTAAAGATGCCGACAGGAAGTCGTGCAGAGTGCGCCAAAGCGGCGCCACCTCGTCCGGTTACTGTACCTCGTGTCACACCAATATTTGCCATCGTTTTCACACCTTCGTGTGTCGGTCGAGAGCTTCCAATCGATGTATGATGGTCCTTTTTGGGTGACTCGTCGGGTTCGCGATTTCATTTTTTTTTTCGAAAATTTCTCGTCGTCTTACAATAAGACGAACAAATAGGGGGCAATTAGCCAAGAATTGGTGGTGCCACAGCGTATTCCATTCAATCTATCAACTATGCGCAGCTGCCAATCAGACAAAAAATGAGCGAGCGAGAATAACGACGAATGTCATTTCAATTTTACCTTATTCGCTCATTTTGCGGCTCCGCCGTTGATTTATGAGTTCGTTCGATACGAATTCGAATTGATTTTTTTTGGGAAGCTTTTATGAAAAATAAAACAATATGATAAAGGATGCTGAATGAGTTTCGACATTTCCGTCGGAAATTGAAATAAAAACTTTTTTTTCGAATATTTGAAAAACGAAAACAAAATAATTGGATTTGAAATCGACATAAAACTTTGCGAAATGATTACTTGAATGAATCAGCCAAAAATATGAATAATTAGGCGGTAATTACATAATTAGAAAAATGAAGTGAGACATCCAAAATTCAAAAGAGACAAATAGTTGAAACTTCACATTAATCGAATAAACTCGATAATGAGCTGCCAATTTTTTGTCGATTTTTTCGAACAATTTTTTAAAATTTGTTGAAACCACAAAAATTTGATTTTTTATATTCATAAAAATATTACTATTTTATTGTTTTTTTTTCACTTTAATACTAATGAATTGCGGATTTACGTTGGGTTATCTCAGACAAAATTCACCCATAAGACAGCTGATTGATAACAGATTTTTCTCTTAAAAAAAAAACCGAATTCTTTGTTTTTTAAAACCATAAATTGCGATAAATTCGAGCATTCCACAACGTTTGCAAAATAGAAAAAAATTAACTTTTTTTTTAATGATTTTTTCTGGAACAAACTTTTTAATCATGCTAACTAGCCAAAAGAAATGTTGAGAATTCAGTACTATTAGGAATATTTTCTGAAATGTCGCCATCAAACACCAGAACTCATTTATTTTTTAACCCACCCATCAGAAAAACACGATTCAGTCGGCAAGTTTCCACTTTTTGTATCATTTTACAGTAGAAGCTCGAATAGATTTGAAAAACAATTTGAGTGGGCTCATTCATGTCTCATTTGGGCGGCGGCCAATCGGCGACGACGAGCCCGCCCATATTCGAGCCGCTTCGCCCCGCCCACTTTCAAATCGCGCGCACACGGGAAACGCATCGAATCAGATACAGGAAAAGGAAGCGGATGCGAATGCAAGTCGTCTCGTCAGCACAAGCACCGTCCACGGGCGTCATCGGATCATCAGAAGAGAATGTGATCAAGTATTCAGCGGCAATCAAGCCGCCGCCACCTCAGCAGTCGCATTCGCAGCTTCCGCAACAGCAGTCGCAACAGCAGCCGCAACAGCCATCCCAGCAGCAATCCCAACAGCAGAATTCGTCATCGACACCGTCGTTTAACAACTTTGCCTTTTTCGTGAGTTCTTCTTTTTTAAATGCATATTATTGTTTATTTCCGTTCTCACTTATTTTATCGTGCCCTCAAAAACTGAGTTCTATTGAAATTGTCATTCAGAATGGAATGCAGAATGCGCCGATGTCCCCAACTCGAATGTTCTACGAATCGGCACCGAAGAATGAAAATGGTCAGTTTTTTTTCAAATCTTTTTTATTGAATTAAAAAAATGATCTCCTTTCTTGGGTACGGAAATAAGCTTCTGATATTTAGATTTTATCTAATAATTCTGATTCCAAATATTCTAGAACAATTAGACATTGAAGTTTTTGTCATATATGGAGAGTTTCGGAAACATGATATTCTTACGTCGAAAATTTCGAAAGACAAAAGGAAAACTAATTTTCAAGTCAAATTGCTAATCTTTTTTTGAAAATGCTTCCATTTTTCTTTTATTTTGCAAATATGTTGGAAATTGTTAGAAGATAGGTAGATCTTCCTTTGACTTTTTCGAATTACGCCGTTGATTAAGTGTGCAATCGTGCGCGGATATCCGGAATTGTTCCGTTCAGTCAGTCACCTTCTCTTTCTTTCCATCTTCTTCTCCATTTTTTCGTCTTCTTCACAAAATTGTTCGTTCATTCATTCTTTTGCATTTTTCGCGCATCCTGAATGAATGCTTCGTCGGTCGCCGTCGCCGTCGTCTTCGAGTAACTGAATTTCCTGCTGATTCCGCCGATGATTTTCGCGGCACACACAACTCGGTTTTTCACCTCACTTCATTTGTAGCTTTTTCGGAGGATGCATCGCGTCTTCTATTTTTTTTTCCAATTTCATTCTTCATTTTTCGAAAACAATAAAAATAAAATTAATGATTTGCAGATCATTTTCCTGGTATGAATTTATCGATAACGGCGACGTCGTCGTCATCTGAGAAGCTGTCATC
Organism: Caenorhabditis bovis; assembly: GCA_902829315.1. Lineage (NCBI taxonomy): Eukaryota > Metazoa > Nematoda > Chromadorea > Rhabditida > Rhabditidae > Caenorhabditis > Caenorhabditis bovis. Next base: position 2,270,439 of record CADEPM010000004.1, on the reverse strand, counting down.
GTCGCCGTTCTCATCGTCCACATCGCCACCGAGCAGCAAGGAACAACAGGTACCAACCATATTACTCCTATAATAATGCGCTAGCCGTTAGTCTATATATCATTAAGAAAATGGAAGCCATTTATATGGAAACCTCGGCAATTATTTCTCTGAAGACATTGGGCAATTGAGTGTATCCAGTTGAAGGGGACCCAAGCAGTTTTTCCGAAAGAGAAAAAAAAAGAATTTTGAAATATTCTCAACAACAAAAACACAATTTTTTAAGATATTTTTTTTTTAAATTTTTCATATGAATTCAATATTCAAAAATATTTTAAATTTTATTATAATGTTAAAAATTTGGTTAGAACTTCCATAATATACGAACCTATTATTCCTTCGAAGGCGGTATTTCTTAGAAATTTCGATTATTAATAATTTATTCAAAATCTCCAATTTAGACTATTTACCGCATACGCATTCATTTCATATTCGATCCAATTCTAATTCGTTCATTTCAGAATCGCCGTCAGTACTACACCGAAAATGGGAATAATAATAAAACAGGTAAATTCGAGTCAAAATTCGTTGATTTTCTTGATTCGCAATTCCAGATGTGTTCAATATTTCGATGCAAGCATTCGCTCCGAACGCAAAGAATGAAGAGCAGATTCAAGCGCATTTCAACACACTGAGCTCCTACTATTCGGGCCTCAAACTCACAAACACCTCGTCATTTCCAGCGCCAGGTTAGTCGGTCGATACGCTTCAATTTCCTGTTTTGGCACCACTCGACGATTCGTTTCATTTTGCGCTTCTCGCTTCTCATAATAGCAGCTACAGTATCCGGTGTCGGCGAGAAAACAATCAAGCGACGAGGGCTCGCCGCTCAATGCCGCCCTAACAAACTTTCGAGCTACCGTAGTCGGAGTTGTGCGCGTTGAGAGAGTGCTTCAAACAAAGAGAAACCGGGTGGTTTGGGCTCATTCATCCATCAAAAAACTGCATCGTGTGCTCGAAACTCGTCAACGATACTTTAATTGCGTCGTCGTCGTCGTCGTCGTCGGCGGCGGAGGCGGCAAATCGGGGCACAACAAAGAATGCACAAGACTATTATCTAGTAGGCTTCTTCAATGTGACAAACCAAACCGGGAAACACACCAATTATGTTATGTAACATATTCGATTCGGGTGGGCCCGGTGCGCGAAAATCATTAAAGGTGGTGCCGACGAAGTCAATTTGGATTAGGTGTCTCATGAAATTGCGAATCCGGAAATTGAATGTTGCCAAACAAACCGGCGTTGTGTTTTTTTGTGACAAACGGGATATTATTCGCCGACAATCTGCCAATAATATACATACAGTAGTGGATGCTCTCTTTGTGGGGAGATTATGAGCAAGAACATGCGCGGAAATCCTGTGCTGCCGCCAAACGCAAGATGATTCTGTGCAAACAAAACTCTTTTCTTGCCTCCTCGATATCTGAAATCCAATCCCGACGCCGTCGTTGTTTTATTTGCGGATTAGTTACAGTATGCCATCTGTCACCTCGGCATGTCCTTGCAAAAAAAAGAACCATGCGCGAGAAGGAATCAAAAGTGTGCTAGGAGATCTGCGTGCGTCGAACCCATTATCGCGCATTTCAAATTGTTGCGTTGTCGGCTTGAAACGAATAAATTATGCGAAGCGGCGTCGTCGTCGTTCCTTCAAAACTCGACAAAACGATGAGCAAAAATCGTCGGAAGAGGTCAAGCTACTTGAGAAGCCAATTAGTGTGACCATTTATGGTGTTAAACATGTGCTCACCAATTGCCAGGTGACAGTTACGAATCAATTGGCTGGTTGTTTTCGAAAATTGAATAAGAAATCAATAGAAGCGCATAAAGACAACATAAACAAATCAAAATCATGTATTTTTCAATTTTTATTAATTTGAAGTTGAATATTCAAATGCAAATTAAAAATGTATTAAATATTGTAGAAAAAAGTTAAAATTAAATGATTTATGAAATGAGCTATTTTGAAATCAAGTTAATATCGAAATTTTATCATCTGTGTCGATTTACGCGAGCATAATTAAAAGCATAATTGTACCCAAGTTTTTTCTCTGAAAACGGAAAATTTTGATTGATTCAGTCTAGTGAGCAACCGACTCAGTCTTAATTGGCGCAATACGATTACGGTAGTAGCTGAGCACGTGCTCTTCTTGCTTATTGAATATAATTACAGTCTCAAGACAAATGTTGCACACATGTCTATTGAAGCCTGTATAAATCAGCGAGCTAAACGTATGTATTGTGTGTTTTGTTTTCACGCTAATTGCTCAAGCGCAGAAATTTCACCTCAGTCGTCGATTTTCACCTGTTTTTCTTCAAGACAGACACCTGTACTCAATTAGAGCGCAAGTGTTTTGGACGAATGTGCTCGTAATTGAGTTGGTCCAAGGGACCTGCTTAATTGTATGACAATCTTGCATCACTGCGCACCGCGTGGCCCCAATCAAAACATGCTTGACGACCTAATCAAATCAAACGACTTCCTTAAAAAGAACGCATCGTGTGTTTGCAGATCCCTACCAGATTTTGGGACCAACTAGCCGCAGTTTAGCGCATTCCGGAAGCGGACAAACACAGTTGTGGCAGTTTCTTCTTGAACTTCTCTCAGACAGTCGCAATGCGGAAGTGATCACATGGGAAGGAACCAATGGAGAATTCAAGCTAGTGGATCCTGATGAAGTCGCAAGGTTGGAAATAGAAACCAATTTATCAACATTTGGAATTGATTTCAGAAAATGGGGAGAACGAAAATCGAAGCCAAACATGAATTATGATAAAATGTCAAGAGCTCTTCGCTATTATTACGACAAGAATATAATGGCGAAAGTGCACGGAAAGCGATATGCGTACAAGTTTGATTTTCAAGGTAACCACAATTCAAAACCAATATCAATATAAGTATTGATTTGGAGGAATCGCGGCAGCTCTGCAGCCAGCAACAGCGACTGGACCGCAAGATTATTTCAATTCGCACACGGTTGGTAGGATTGCTCCTGACTTTTCTTGGACCAGTGCCAATTACCGATCTCTAATTCCAGCCGGATTTAACGTACGTTTCCATTTTTGTTTTGGTTTTCTGAGCCAAACTTTCATTTTAAGGGTGGCAGCACAATTTTCAATCCATCGGTCGGATATAGCGCATTCGGTGCCACTAGTGGTACCGGTAATCTCTCGACAAGAGCATTCCCGCTCTACCGCTAATCCTAGATTCCTCCGGTCACTCTATTTGTTATTTCCAATTCCATGCGGGATTTGACAACAAAAAAACCAATTTTCTAAATAATTTAAAGAACAGTTAGATGATCTCTTCCAACAACGGGGATTCCTTGCTTATACTTTCTTTAATTTTCTAGTCCTCCCATTTTTGTTTCTCTAATATCTTCGTTTTCTTCCCACGAATTTGTTTACCTCATCACAAATGAATTTATTGAATGAAACAATGATAATGATAAAAAATAATAACGATAATAATTAATATAAAATAATGATAATAAACGATGAAATACATGTGGTTTGTGTTAACTGAAACAGTTTGGAAAAACGCGCACAAAATGACCAAATAATATCACAATATACGAATACATATTGGAAGGAGAAGAGGGTGTTGCTTGAAGATTCTTCAACACAGCTACCTGTGACTGATGCTATCATATTAGGTGCTTATACATATTAGGAATGTGCATAAGAAGATTAAGAATGCCTAATAATAATAATGATAATAATAATAATAATAATAAGAAGAATGAGTTAATGACATTATATACACAATTGAATAGCATTTTTGGTGAGTCGCTGAGCAAGTGTGAGATTGAATGAGATGATTTTACAAATTTGGTGCTAGTTAGACGTCACTGAAATGATCTCATTCCGTTGATTAGTTTCCAATTAATTTGACTTACGAGGTTTCTAAATGGTTATCCATTATGAACTTAAGAAGCTCTTGATGTTTTGAATTTTTCGATGAATCTGATGTGTTTGGTGAAGGTGTTGAGCTGGGTGGCGGAAGCTCAGGTGGAGGTGGTGCGACAACAGAAGCCGCTCCTTCTTCCTCCTTCTCATCTACTACGGATGGTGCGGCTTCTAAACTAATACTTAATGTTGACTGAGGTTCGGTTGGAGAATCGTTGATGGCAATTGTGGAAATATGAGAAGGTTTCAGCTGCAAGTAAAAAAAATTTTTTTTTCAAAAGTTGTCATTATTATTCATACCGTCATGGAATCTCCGTTTCCAGCCGCGTCGTTATTGCACGATGATGCTGAAGAGATTCCTGAAGTGGAACTTCCAAAGGAATCCATGCTGGCAGCAGTTGAAGCATGCGAGCTTCGTCGGGAGTTCTCTAATCGTTTCCTACTGCTCCCTCCGACGGCAGAGCTGACGTTCCATGACAATCTTTTGAGAATCGCGCCGGATAGCATAGATGATTTCGGTTTTAAAACATCGATTCCGTCAGCGGTATGGTAACGTTTCTCGAAACGTCTTCCAGAGTGTGGCGTCTCTATGGTATCTTCAGAAGTGATCAATAACGTCGGCGAATCACGGCATGGTGTTGAAGTAACTGGACTATCTTCTCCACAGCTAAAGTTCAATTTATTGATTTTGCTGATGTCTTATTAGAATTGATTTACTTGCTATTATTTTCTTTTCGCACAGGCGAGGAACTTCTAGACCTTTCTTTGAGGCCGTCAATGTCTGGACCCGAAGAATTCGAGCGAGATCTTGGTCGCTCCCCTAGAGTTTGATGAATTTGAAAACCTTTTAAAAATAATAATCTCTAACCATTTTCGGCTCCAAGAGAGACATACAAATCGACTGAGCTCTTGCTGGATGATAACGGATTGGCGACACAACTGGCGACGCTCAGCTTATGACGAGGCGGTGTGTTTTTGGAATCTGTGCTCGAATGACGATCAAGCTGCTCAGTGGAAGAAACCGCCGAACTACGGTGCATGTCTGCAAAAGCAATTCGCATCAATTTTTTCTCAATGATGCTCTTACAATTCAAGTGAGCATGAGCTGCAACTGCTTGCGAGTCCATGCTACTACATTTTCTGTGAACGATTGGAAGACGAGCTCCCGGTGGCATCATTCGCATTCTAAACCATTCAATCAAATTACAAATAAACGAAAATAAATGATTACCCATCGCGATAAGGCGAAAAATTGTGGTCTCCCATGAATCCTCTACCGTAATCTTCGACCGAATTGTCGTACTCGTTTGGAGACCATGATCCCCGATAAAGTCGTTTGTACTCGTCCTCAGCCATTTTCAGCATTTCCAACCAGCGTTGAGTTTCTTCGACGCCGCTAGTATACATCATGTACAAACTAGCCGGCGTTCGAAATTCCGTCATACTGATCACGTAAAACCCATCTAAAAATAATCAATAATAGCTCTACTAAAATGCATAAATTTTGCTTACTAGCTTCTAAGAATGGATGATACACAATTCTGGCAATATGAATTGGCGGTTTGATAATCTTCATTCGATCCTTTTTGCCTTGAATTCGTCGACAAATAAGGAACATATCAGTGAAAATGATGCAATGAACATCAAGTTTTGAGCCTTTCCGAGATTCGCTCATTCGGACGTCTCCCTTATGAAAAATGGTGCGATATGTTGGCGTGTTATGAGGAAGTAGCGGCATGCATTCGGTGAGATTCAGCATCATACGATAGCGGAACAACTGAAAATATTCCAATTCATTGATGGTTGATGATTTTATCCATATTCTTATTCGTCAAATTCCTAGAATATTGAATCAATAGTTTTTCGCACGCTATTTTCAGCGCTGAAGAGAAATGTAATTTCGAAATATTAAATTTGTTCTCATAATATGACGTCTGTGCATTCTATTTTTACCAATTATGTGGTCTGCGCTCGTACAAATATTTTCCCATGTTAACGAAACTCTGAGAATGCCAAAAATAAGTAGAAGCGAAGTGGTTGCCCAACTCAGAATGATACCTTCTCTAGTTCATCCGAATCTACACAATCATATCCTTCAATTGATCGCATGATATCGCTGAGTTGCAATCTCAAATCGTTGTTGTTCATTTCGAAATTGAGTTGCTTCGTCGCATTTTCAGCTCTGTCGATCATGTCGTCGACGAGCTCGCGCTCATCCTCGTTCGTCGTCACTTTTAGGAGCGCCTGAAAACCGAACAAATGAGCCACTCGAAATTCCCCGGAGATTGCAATTGTTGCTCAATTAACACAAAAAAAGAAGACGACAGAAGCGGAAGCATAAACAGAACGAACCTTGAGTAATAAATTGTATCTTGTGAGTCTTTGCATCGGCTGCGATAACGTGTCGCAAAGCTTTTGACGGTCTAGATTTTCCTGTGCTTCGGCCCACTGAAATATGCAGAATTTGGTGAGAACAAATGTCGAGAATCGCTCTTACGGTCACGAATTCACGGAACATTTCATGGTCCTTTGTCCTTTTTTGCACATAAGCATGAGATTCTCCATGAGACAAATTGAACGCCAGATAGCACTTGGACCATTCTCCAATATCCTTGAAGCCATTCCATAATTGGCGAACGTCTAGTGGCTCGCCAGTAGCTCTGCAAAATATTCATTAAATAATCCTTTAATCCAAAACGTTTGTTTTTGAAAAGTCAAACCTCGAATTTTCGAGGATTGGCTCAATTGAGCACTTCCAGAGTGTTGACACATTCACGTGAAGAAGCTCGCGAACATTGATGAACACCAAGCGATGCTCAATATCTTTGAGATATCCACTGTATTGCAGTTGTTGGAGGTAGATTGAGAGATCGACGAGATAACGTAGGAGCTGAAAATCGCGTAAATCGCTCATGTTCTTAAACACCCAAGCTCTAATCTCAAACAACACAAAATTTTTGAAGGAGAATTGTCGTTGAGTCATATAAATCCTTCCCACCTTAATATATCTGTGTTCGGTTGCAATAATCTCCCAAATGGCTTCCTGCTGTTTGATACACTTTTCAGAAAAGTTCTGAAAAAAAATGAATTATTGAAACGGCTTGAATTATTGATAAAAGAAGAAACCTGGTGATCATTCACAATCATTCGCCAATCTTTTTCCAATTTGTAGCTCGGAAACTCGCTCTCGCGTTCCTCTTTGAGCGCATTCAGCCGGTTGATCATCTCGTTTTTCTCTTTGCCAAAGAATAGCGAGATTCTCGACGAGGTCACCGACCGTGCTCGGCGCGTCCCGCCGTCGTCAGGTTCCGAGCAGCTTGGTTCATCGAACTGCGAGAAATCGCGAACGCTGAAGAAACACAAAACGTTGAGGTGATTGAATTTGGGAAAAGCCGCGTGCGGTCGCTTCGCAGTTCCGCTAATTTTCAAAGTTTTGGTTTCGAAATTTTTCGAAAATTTTGAACCACAAATATTTATGTTTGCTTATAGAGTAAAGAAAAAACATAAATATTTATTGTAAATGATAAAATTTTGAAAGAAACTTGTTTTTGTTGTCCCATATAATTCATTTATTTCAAAATTCGTCAAATCGTGCCGTAGAAACAGCGGTGAGTAGAGTGTTTCGGTGAAAAGCCAAAATATGTCTGGACCTCTCACAATCACTCACTATTTCAATGCTTTTCATCGACACTTTCAACACAATTCAGAATAGTTTGATATGGTCATCTCATTATTGCAGAGTTGCTTAGTTTTCAGAAAATTAAAAATTTTACAAGAACAAATGTGTTTTAATCTCTCATTTTAACTCAGGAAAGATCAATTCGTTAATTTGTTGTCACGTTTCCGCTGGTCGTGCTTTGCTCTAACAAAACCAACGTTAACATCTTTGATATTTGATGAATAATTAATACGTCGAGATTCGAATTAAAAAAAAGAAGACGAAGATGTACCTCAATGAACTGTCGTTGCTGCGACATTCCGCGTCATCGCTTCCGTTCAATCCGGCGTGTTGCTTCGAACGATTCAGCTGAAAACAGAAATGGATTAAACTAATTCAATGCCTCTACTTGCCATGTGTTATCAAAAAATTATGTTAAAATTTTATGCATAAACAAAACGAAAATCGAATCGAATCGTTTCTGACGCAAATTCTAATCTTGTTGTTTCTTAAACTTTTGCATATTGGATTAGATTACTATATACTTCCTATTTTCACATGGAAATGCCATGCAACCATGTGAACACCGAAAGTCGCCTCCTAACAAATAGATAGTGCGTGAAAGAAACGAGTTATATGATCGAAAATCGCCTCGAAATTACGTTTTTTTTTGAACTTTATATAATTACTGGTATACGTCTTCAACCTGGTTCGACTCTTCATCATGGTCTAATTGGTCTCGCAAAATGACCTACTCTTCGCATAATTTTTAAAGAAGTTTTAAATGACCAACAAGGTCAAATTATGAGTCATTTTCAATTCGTAATTGGGGGAAAAAAACCTACCAGTCGACTGTTGACGAATGAAGATTTTCGAGAAACGGCTTCTGCGCTCATTTTGCGTGTGGATCGCTCATTGCTCTCATCCATACTGTGCGCGGCTCTCGTATGTCGCACCACTTTCATATTCCCTCGTCCTAAAACCATTCAATTTAAGGTTTTCGAGTTGGTTTTTTGTTCTTTCGATTTCGCCTTTTCATTTTCACCATTCTGCTTTTTTTTTCATGATGGTCCCAATACATTCGGATTTAGTGGATTAGAGGCAATTTTTAAATCGGTTTCTGGCGATTTCCAAATGGCAAAAAAATGAGGAAGTTGGGGGGGGAAGTGAGGAAACAGAAAGGAATGCGCGACATGGTCAAAAAAAAAAATAAAAGAAAAGACACCCGAAATATAATTCGACGACCTCAATGTTTGAGAAAAATGCAGCGAATGCTATTACTCGACATCCTCTCCGGTAATTGCTGGTTTGTAAATTGTCAAAGGCAGACACTCACACGCACAAAAAATTGCGAACAAAAGAAAAACGAATTTCGAATGGAACTAGGAAAATTTCAGAGATTTATATATGTATGAATAAATATATTTTTTTTGCTTTTGTTAACCGGCTTCTTCCTAAATATGACTTTTGATTTTCTTCCAAAATTTCTCGAAATTTCCCAACTATTCCAATTTTTGCTATTGTCGCCCAATGTTGAAAACTAATTTTTTTTGGTTCGAGAGTTAAAAAGAAGCTTTTGACTGCAAAAAATGAGACTTGAAAAAAATGAAATCTAGGTCAAAGAGAAGATGAGAAGAAATTGCAACTGCATAGAGTGACTCTAAAATGAATTATGAAAAAAAAAGAACGAAAAGCAACCCAGGGTATTCATCATTATAAAATAGGTCTGTCGAGGCCCGCATCAAAAATCAGCCCCCATCATCCCAAAAAAGGGAATGATATTAAAAGATGGGCGGCGGCGGCGGCTCCTTTCAGTCGTGTTGACCCTTCAAATTGTTAGTGTTGGGAAAATGCGTTTCCGATTCGTGATATACAAACAAAATAGGCTGCATACATATATGCGAAATATCGTGATATCGAGAGGAGAGAATGATTTTTGGCAAGCCTTCTTTTTTGTTAGATATAAAAATTGTCGTTGGGGTCGAATGCGTGCTCTCATCGAATTCTTGGAAGACGAGCGAATCTCGTTTGACTCACCGACTCTCGAACGTGTTCCATTCATTATTCATTCGGGAATCGTGTATTCGAAATATGAATGTGTCGCGCGTATGGATTTCGTCGTATTAAATGAGAAGAGCCGTGGCGAATTAGGATATAGTTCAGATTTCCGGATTATACGATTCGCTCTTGTTGCTTACTTTTTTTTTCAACGAACCCATTTCTTTTTTTCTTTGTTTTAAATAATTGTGAGATATTTTTTGATCGAAAAAAAATAGTTTTGAAAAAGTAAAAATTGAGCGAATTCCATTTAAATTTGAAAATTTTTCAATTTAAATTCACTCTTCATTTTTCTTTTGCAAACGAAGAAAAAAAAAAATAATTTTTGCATCAATTCATTTTGAATGAAAATCGTTGTTTTTCCAAGATTTGTTGCAAATATCTTCGTCGAAATATTTGATGCCTTCAACGGCCTCCGCGAATGAAAACAACACTAAGTGCACTCGGCGGCCTAATAAGGAATGTCTGCGCTCTTCCAAACGTATCAAATTCACAACAGAGCATTCAATTAGCTTTTGATATCTCATGAAACTCAATGAATACAAAGAGAAGAAGAAAAAAGGGATGAATCAGAAGAAGAAGAAGAAGAAGAAGGATGGGCCCCGATGGATGATTGGCGAGGGTGGAATTGCTCGTTTGCTCTTTATTCATTTATTGCCCAATCTAGCAAGCAAGCGCACATGGCCAACGTTTTTTTTAGAGCAAACTTATAAAGGTCGTCAAACATCTGGTTTCGAAGCGAAAACGGATTGATGAGTTGGAATTTCTGTGTGTGCTCAAAGGCAGCTATTGATTGGGTGGAGGTGGTTGGGGGACCAGAAGATAAAACGACAATATTGAAAAGGCTTCGACCCGGTTGATTGTCGGCAGATAAATTTGGAATTGATGGTGGATGTTTCGAAAGAAAAAAAATGGAGGAAGAGTCGCGACTAAATGAAACATGTCACCCAACCAACACACTTTTTTTGGAGAATGAATCAGCGCTTGAAATCCATAAATTTGAGCGTTTGTTTGTATGTGTGTGTGTGTGAGAGCTATTGGCGAACACTTGGAAATGAAATATTTTGAGAAGCAGAAGCTCGAGGGTTCGAACAGAAGCAACACAAAAAATAACAATTTCGCTGACCGAGACCACCCTCATTATCGCAGATGGTTGTTGGCGAGTCAATAAAAAAAACGACGAAATTTTCAACAGAGCATCAATTCGAATTTCTCTAGTGATAAATACGACGAAAATAATATTTCGGTTAGCAAATGTGTTAGAAAAAATCGAATATTTTTTGAGCAACGCGCACAAATATATTTTTGTCGCTCTAACTCGTCTAAAATTAATTAAAATTATTTCTTTCAACACTGCTGAGTTTTAATCGAATTGTATAAGTCACCAAATCTGATTGAAATGACCTTTCCCATTAATGACTAATAATCGGCTACATCATGTTTCCATGACACCTGACAAGTCTTTAATTAAGAAAAACAGAATCTCACTGATATCCCGAAAATTAAAGGAAGATTTCGAGCCCATGCGAAAGATTTGAATTCATTATACTAGTCAGACTGATTTCGCAAAAACTGGGAAAATCAAATCGTAGAAAAAACGAATGCATAAGTACTAGGAAGTGATCAATTAGGCTCAAAAAAAAATCAAGCATCACCTTGTGAATATATCATTTTTGTCGACGGCTCGAGTAGTAAAATAGGGAATTTCGTGATGAATATAGTTGCCCTTCGATTTTATTCAATTCTGTTCAGTCACTTGTATGTACTACCTATTTATATGGGAAAACATTTTTTGGGTGGGAAAAACCCCCCAATGAAAACGAATGCTATAAAAAGAGAATTCGGGGGGCTCGACGTGTCGTAAAAAATGGATTTGAGCAAATATGCTGCGTTGTATTCGCTTCTGATGGAAATTTGTCATCGGAATGGAACGAAGAACGTCGAGGAGGAGGAGGAGGAGGAGGACGAGATAAGAGTAATAAATTTCGAATTCCACCAAAATCACCTTCGTATTTTTTTTCCTATGAAAACTAAGAATTCGGTTTAATTCCAAGAAAATCCTTTTTAAGTCAAAAACATGTTGATCTTCTACTTTGTCAAAACACACGTGACATACAGTCACACATAGTTAAATATAGAGAAGTGAATTGCGGGGTGACTGACAGACAAGAGATGTCTTATATGGAAATTTCGACCACAAAAAATATATATCGTGTTGTGGGTAACGCTAACTAGACACTGGAGACAAGGTTACGTTGTTGTTGTTTATCACACCTAGAAATGATAGTTGTAACAACAAATTATGCACAATGCAACTCTAGATGAAGCAATGAGCAGAACTGATCGACGCAATAGAGATTACATCTTATAAAATGTTTTAATCTGTTTTCTTGGTCATTGGCAATAAAAAATAAATAAACAAACATGAAAGATGTTCCGTCGGAGCAGGAGGAAAAGAAATGAGAACTCAAGAGATATTAGATGACATTCGGACCAATGTAATTCAATTGAATATAATGAAAAACCGAGAGCGAATTTTTATGGATTTTCTCGTTTTCATAATGAAGATTTTGACGCTTGATAATCATAAATGTATGAATCGCGAATTATTAAAGAGTTTCGACGAAGAAGACATCCCTCAAAAAAAAGAAATGAGGAACATACACTACCAACGATTCGTTTTTTTATGAACCTGATGACTCTTCTAGAATTTGCTTTGCTATTCGATTAATTTCGAAATTAGATTAATTCTTAAAATGCTTTAAAGATTAAAACGGGATATTGCAACATACGTACTATCTTGAGTCAAAATCCGCGGCTGTCGAATGAATGAATGAATGAATGAATTAAATGGGTGGAAAGACTTTCCAACTGTAAAGATATGACGAATGGAATTCGTAACGGTCGAGAGAATGGATTTTAAATGCAAAATGCAACCATCGATTCATAAATCCATTGTATGCAAATCGCGCCAATCTACGCCTCAACTTCTTATTCATCATCATTTTGTTTCATCTTTCTTCTTCTTCTTCTTCTATTCTTCTCCTTCGCCTTCTTCTCGCCACTAATTCAGCCGTTCGTTCATCAATTCGATTTCTCTCTTCCCAATCACCACACAAATTTGTGGAATCTTGCGCTATCTTTCACTCGACCAGCGAAGATTATTTGAATTCGATCAATCGGTTAATAACTTGTCACCCATTTCAATTTGTATTAATTTCGATTCATTAAACGTACACGCCTTTTCGCCCTTTAAAAGATATTGATTCTTGATGATCAAATACCAAATTTTTGTCAAACAAGCTTGTGACTACTTCCTAATATGTAGTGGATTCTTTTAATGAAAGTGAAACGAACAAGATGGAAAAAAAAGAATATGTATCAAAGCAACAAAGGTATAGCCAAAAGCTCACCTCTCACGAATATCTTGTGCTCGGCCAAATATCGAGCTTCGGAATTCTCGGGAATCGGAGTCGAGCTCTTCTCGAGAAAGAACTCAACCTCGTTGATGGTGAGACCACGGGCACGAAGTGATGCTGCAAAAAAATGAATACGAGAATAAGTCGGATGGACAATGAAAAAGAACACAATAAATACATAATTGAATGGGATTATCCCGACGATTTTTAAGATCGAAGGTTAGAGCAAAGAAAAAAAAACAAAATCTTCGAAACCAACAAGGAAATTTTTTTTTGGAAGGAAGAGGCTAACTTCCTTGTTAGAATAATTTGTTCGCTTTTAAATGTCGAAATTTGGCTTATTTATTGTGTAGAATTTGTTGAGAAAATGAATAAATGTTGAAACTAACGTTCGAATGCTTCATACAGTCTCATTCCATTTTCGAAATGAATTTTTTCTAAGCTGTTGTCGATGTCTTTGAAACTCGCAATTATAAAGTTGATTGGCGGCTCGATTTCGATGTTATGAATGCGATTCTGAAAAGAGCAATTTATTCTGTCTCGGCTAAATTTGGTGGTGAATGTTTTGATTTATCAAAATGACATATTGTCGTCAGGATTCGCATATTATTTATGCTGAATATTTGCTGAAATTTGTCTTGACATGATCATTCCTTTCCTCTGTTTATTTTGCAGGAATTTCTACGAGAGTCAACTATACTAGCCTCGAATCAATTCGGACTAATTTTAAAATACATCAAGACGTTCTTGTTAATTATTTTGTTAACAAAAATTGAAGTCCATAATTATGATAATTCGATAACCTTGCATTTTGCCGAATACGATCGAATTCGCATTCCATTCTGATTTTGCACACGCTCGCGATGAAACGACGACTGTTTTCGAACTGTAGGCATTCGATGGATGGATGTTCTTTATTTTAGGATGATATTTCAATATACTAAAATGTATTTCAAGATTGGTCTGAAACTTTTTGAATTTATGAATTAATCTACACGCGAAGGAGAATTGGCACAACATTAGTAGAAAATTGGAATTTTGAAAAAAAAAACAACCAAAAATTAAAATGAATGATGTTCAAAAGAAATGGAACGTTTCAGTTCTCCACAATAGGAAGTTTTTCGATGAAATTTGAACATTGACAAAAATTTGATATGAAGACCAAAGTTCGTTTTGTCATTCATATCTACTGATTTCGACAAATATTGAAATTTACTGACAAAACTAGAAGGATATAAGTCATAACCGTTGAACTACTTCAATATTAATATTCATTTCTTTTTTTTCTAAAAATGGAAGCTCACAATCTTGACGTAGTAGGCTTAGAAAGTGGGAAAAGACAAAGACAGACGTTTGAATTAATTGATAATGATTGCTAAAATTGTTACAAAGAGTGTTTGGTAGACGGAACAAAAATCATCACAAAAATAGTGAGAGAACAATGGAGAATCGACACTCGTTTTTATCAAATCTTTTAGAAGATGGCCATGTTCGTCCAAAGCATTCATTGTATGTTTGTATATGTACGAATGCTTCTAATTATTATCTATGTTCTTCAAACTTTGATTCACGGAAAATTCTTGGTATATGCGTGGCAAACAAATTGTTGAATTATCGATAATTGTACCTACGTGATGCTTTCTATTCATTTCATTTTTTGATTTTCTAACAACTTTCGATTGATTTATTAGACTTTTTCGAGCTGGACTTGCTATTGCTTAAATTGTCATATCTCAAAAAGGGAGAAAAGGTTGCGGTGTTCGCGTTAAGACCTTTATTAAAGGCGCACACTCCGCACGTTGACTATACATGTAATAGTTTCTGTCAATTTTTTTGTTTCTACCAAAATCTTTTTGAAATTGTCGCCGCGAAAAAAATGTGTCTACTTCAACGAACAACTCGATTTGAGACGGAGACGAGAATTTTGGATTCTCAAGTACTTTTGACCCGATTCGCCGAAAATCATTCGCAAAATATGCATATGAAAGATACATATTTTCGGAACAACAACAGCAGATGTTATCGCAAATTTCGAAAAGTGAAATTTTTGGCGACACGAACAGTTTTATGGATGTCTGAGAAACGAACAGAAATTGGCTAAAGACTCACACTAATCTAAAAAAAAATGTTGAAATAATTGAATATTTCTCAATTTGTTCAATGTAGGAGAATATATCGCACATTCATTGATGTTCCATCGAAAATTCGTTTTAAAATCTGGCTGAATGTCTCAATTTTCGTGTTGGAAGATGTTGCCCAACGGATCACATGATTGTGGATATTTTTCAATTAAAACAATCTCTGAATTTCGCATGTTTAAAATGCGATCATGAGATTTCTGTGAGATTTTAATAATGATAAGAAATTTAATAAATATTTCCGAGAGTTTTCCACAATTCTGATATACGCTGAATCGGAATTTCGATTTGCCTGCGACTTAAGATAAATCCTAAAAGTTGATTTGATTTCTATTTTTTTTTAATTAAAAAATGGCAGAATCTAGAATTGAAGATACTAGTATTGAGTGAGCTTTTCATTAACCTCGAATTTCTATCAAATATTTCTATCAAATTTGTAGTGACAATTTTCTGTTTGCTACTGACGCACTTCGACTAATTTTAGTTATTCATTTTTTAAAATTCCATTTTTATATTTCTTTTTAATGTGTCACACCCAAATCCACATTTTACATCATTAAACAAACAAGTGTTCTTGAGAAGGAAGGGTACGTGTTTTTGAAAATGAATTTTGATATTCATAGATTTCTTCCAAACATGCTCATTTTGTGTTGTTTATTTACTAAGCTCACATTCTTTTTTTTGCCAATCTTCTTGGAAAACTACTAGTCTCATCGCAAATATTTAAACATCCATCCATCGTACTTTTTTTGGTTAATCAACACGAAAAAAAAACATCACTGCTTAGGACCCATTTGAACCGATTTGATGGGAAATACAAGCGAAATGCTTATGTTTGTCGAAAATTCGCATTAATCGCATTTTTGGGCATAAATCATTAACAATGTCTCACATCTGCCATCATCATGCGATGATCGTTCGACCAGTCGGTGTGAAGCGACGGACGGCGGCTCCGCGCGTGTCCCACACTGCTGCTCATCTCCTCGAATATCGGCGTGATCGATGGAAGCAATGGACGTCGGATCGTGCGACGCTTCTCCCCGACGAGGTTACTGTAATGAGGCGAACATAATTTCAATGAATTTGGTCATTGCGAATCGCACTTGGCTGGGAATATGCAAATGATATGACGAGGAGAGAAATGAATGAATTGAGAACGAAATCGACGTTGAAATTAATAAAAACGATGAGATAATGAGATTAATTGACTAACTTGTGCGAAACGCCGAAAATAGCATCGTCGAACCACCCAAAAATAGAATATCACGATACTATTTTTTATGTCTTTGATTTTGGTCTTGGAATGACTGTTTTTCAAAGTGAATTTTTGAGAATTGCGATTTACCGAGGCAGAGTTATATGATATGAATAGTTGCATTTCGGCTTAGTTTCATATAATTTGAAGGAAATTCAAACCATTAGAAGAATTTGAAATATAAGTTTTAATAATCACAAAGTGAATATAATTAGTAGGAATGATACCCAGTTTGACAGATTTTCCGCAAACAACGAGAGATTTACATTTAGTGCAACATTTTTTTTAGTTGGGTCCTAATTTTGCTTAAAATGTTCTTCTACAAAATTGAGCATTAATTGAGCACGTTTTCATGTTTTTGCGTTCCCGCGAATATTGCTCGTTCGTCGCATATTATTGTTGCCAATCGAAACTTGTCTTTCTCGAGCTTCTTCCTGTTTTCCAGTTATTTTTGCGGTCAGGAACATCCGGCAGAACCGCGTGTGCATCACCGCCACCAACACCGCCGCCGCCGCCGCCGCCGTCGCCATTATCACCATCATCCCTTTGTGCCTCGTTTTCTATCTGCTTCCTCACACTTTCTTTTCCCAATTTCTTTTTTTTTCGTCGCGATGCGCTCAATTTTAATGGCAAGGAATCATGTGTGGTACAACAATGGATAGAATTAGAGTGACCGAAATAGAATGAAACGGACGGCGGACGAGGAGGATTAGGAACACACGAGAATTGACAAGCACAATTCAAGATGTTGCCATGTTGAATCCGCGCGGATTTCAGCGCGTTTCGATTATTTTTCTTTTCATCAATCACTCGCACACAAGGAAACGCGAATTTTCGCGAACAAGAACAAAAAATGCCGAGAGAAAAATCTTAGAATTATGTGCATTTATGAATAATGGATAAATTGCACTTGGCAAAATGCTCTTCTTGGTTTCAAGAATTTTTCGAAATTTTTCTCAAGAAAATTCTATTTCTGTGAAAATCTACCTCAGATAATTAATTGAAAACCAAAAAAAACACGTATTAATTATTTTTATCTGCGGACATTTTTTGGAAAAGTTTTTTTTTGCAGAAGAAAGGGCAAATCTATTAACGACGGGTTCATGAGTCGATAATTATGTGAATTATATGTAATTAAAGGTGCGCGTTTGATGATGATTTTAATAGAACGAACCTGCTTGACTGATTCCGTCGAAACATGCTTTTTCGTTTTTTGTGGAGATTTTCAATGATTCTCGAGCACGACGAGGTCGCCGGCGGTTGGGGCAGCGGCGAGAATAATGGATAACTGCATCGGGGCGAGCTCGGCGATTCTTCTATAATCGAATCGAGATCGACGCCGAACGTGCCAAGCGCGAGAACACGCGGCGACGACGTCGTCGACGACGCCGGCGAGACGGTGCCGCTGCTGCCGACATTGCTATTGCTGCCGCTGCCGCTGCACTGCAGGATTTCGCCGAACAGCATTGTCGCCGCTTAATTGGTGCGCGGAGCGAATAGCAGAATGGAGACAAGTCACTCGAAGGTGTCGTTTCTGCTATTCGTGTGGCGCGTGTCTTTTTTTTTGTTGTTGTTCGTCTTGGCCGTTGAATCGGCCCGACCGCACGTCGGAAAAAACGACGACGAGCAGCTGCGAGATAGAGGGCGTGGCCGAAGGGCAAGGTTCGCGGCGACTGCGGTGGCTGTGGCGGCGGCGCCAGCGTCGTGTATGTGAATGTATGTTCATGAATCGAGTGTGGAAATGATATGGAGATTAGTTGTAACCTTTATGCAAAACAAAATGTGATAGTGTCAATGCTTCATTTTTAATTGGAACGCAATTCAAGAAATGCTAGGGACTCAGTTTTTCGAAGAGAACACCTCGTCATTCGTTGAGGGTATCAAGGAAAAAGCAGTGGAGTTGCTTTGAAGGCAGTGGCCGCGGTCGCGGCAACGTGGCCGAGTTTTTGCACTAGTCCGCGCGAAATTTGTGGAAATAAACGAAAAGCCTATTAATAAGATTTTGAGGCTTGTGCCCCACTTCCACTTTTTTTTTTTGAAAGTGTCGACTAAATTTTCTAGGGCATTCCAGCGCTATCTCTTTATTTTTCTGCTTCACTTATTTAATAGATTCTGCAAAAGATTTTCAATGCGTTAAAAATTGTTTTAAAAGTGATTTTTAAAATCATTGTTAATTTTTTTTCTCATACGGTAGGCTGAGCAAATTGAAATTGGAGACGATGAATGGAAAACAGAGTTCAATGATTTAGAAAAAATGAAAATGACACTACATATTTTTGACGGGTAGAGTATAGAAAATATTATTTATTGGTCGATCGCTCGATTTATTATAATAAAAATGACATAAAAGAAGGGAAATGATAAACGAAGAAAGAATAAACGAATAGAGAGCACCAATATATAATATTCAGATTCATTGAATAAATATGTGATCGTGGGAATTGTCACACTTGGACCATAAGTTGGACTGCCCAAGGGAAACTAGCGAGATTGCGTGCGAACGAACGAACACCTCATCTGTCTCAATTTCCGACCGTCGGGTGGGGTAATCGAAATCGAAATCGGTTATGTTTCGGAAAGTGACACGTGAAAGGAATTTGCGAAATTCGTTGCGTCCAACCCACATTCTCGGTTTGCGTTATCCGGACAAAATTGGCGGCGAGTGAATTCAGTTCGAATCACACTTCTGATTCGATCTTTATCGCTTGATCATCGCGCTTCTCTTCAATTTCCGCACTATTTCGTCGGCTAGCGGAATTTTGAAATCCGAACAATATCGCGCGAATGTTTATAGGTGGCGCGCCGCGCAGATTTCTCAATTTGACCCTCGTTTTAAGTTATTTTGATATGAAGTGAAATCCCGATGAATATATACGTATATATGATACCGATGACCATCCAACTATTCAATGATTCAGGACTTTATTTTATATTTGCATACCAATCAAACAATTGCCATTTTCCTGCTATACATTTTCAAGTTGAAAAAAGGGAAACGCTATTTTTAGAAAAAGATTTCCCAAAAGACTAATAGATCCCAAATGCAATATGATGATACATTGTGCAGAAAATAAACAAAAGAAAATAGGAATAATTATTGCTATTCACCTATTGTTGATTTTCCTTATAAAGGAAGTAAATAAGATTAAGCCATTATAATGTTATAAATAAATGATGAGGATGTAAAAAATAAGAGTATGACTGGCAGATTCGAACCTTACCAGTGTTTATAAAAGCAAAATGAAACATTTTAATCAAATGGTAAACCGCAAAAGCCAATTAGCAAAGGGAAAGTGAGGGAAAACAGAACCGGAATTAATGGGATAGAGTGATGGACAATTAGGTAGTCAAAACTGAGTAGTCTTAGCCATATATGTTACACAGTAATAATTAGAAGTAAGTGAGGAAGGAAGGCAATGATGGGCTGGGGTTGTGCAGAATTTGTAACAATTCCAATAAACACAAGAAACAAAGGCATAAAATTGGCTGAAATTTGGTCATCAAACGCGCACACAAAAAAGAGCTTGGCGACGATCGAAATTAGCTCCATTCATGGCGATGTTACGGTGTGAATCACATTCGCCATTTTATGCCAAGTTACGGTTGGCAAGCGCACAAAAAAAACGCTTGTCACGCAACATTGCGCTTCTGGACATTCGACTGGATGGATTTGACGATCGATGATGTCAAACGCAACAATCATCCATAATAATTCTTTTTTTTTTGTTCGGAATCGCATAAAGAGAGAGAGAGAGAGAGAAATTAGAAAAAATACAAGTATGATGAGGAGGGTCAAATATTACAAAAAAATAAACATACCCGTGATGGAAATAATTGAATCGATATTCCAAATATGGCAACCACTACTTCCTGAAAATAGTTTTAATATAATATGCAAAAGAATGGAAAAGCCGCAGATAGTAAACGAATTGAATTCTGTCATGGAATGGGAAGGAAAAAGAAATTTTTCGAAAGTTCGTACCGTGAATAATTTGGCGAGAAGGTTACTCAGTTAATTATATACACACCTCATAAAAGAATTCGAATATAAAAATCCGGATTTCAACCGAGTGAAATAATTTAATAACTTAAAATCATATATGGCATTGAACATTCGAATTTCTCTATGAATATCATATTCATGTATGTATATCTATATATTTGCTTATCAAGTCGATTAAGCACGAGAATTAATTGTCAAGTTAGTCTTCTAATTATGTTATTGTGAAAGGTTCTAATTCAAAAATTTTGAACTTAAATAATTATTGAATATTCATATATACAAATTTTTTTTTACAACTTTTGGACTGATATTTCTTAACATAATTTCGAGAAAAATTAAAACATTTAGAAATGAGTTACATTCAGTCTTCTGAAATTCGAATTTATAGAAATAAGAAACATGAAGAGTCTTGAATTGGGATGATGTTGGAATTGTATGCATAATGATTTTAAAGGGTAACGGACGAAATACATCTCAAGGTCGAATTGAGAGTGTCAGTTATGAATGAATGCCTTTCTCGGCAAATAAGGTTTTGAAATACCAAGATTTATAGCGGCTGCATATCATTTTGATCAAGCAAGCCGGTTTAAAGGCACATGACCTAAAAATGAATCGAGAAATCAATCAGTTAACATTGAAATATGAATGATTACATAAGGGGGGGGATATTCTCAATTTTCAATATTGATAATGGAAATTTTAGATTTCGTTAAAAGGGATTTTTAGGAATAAATTCTTCTTTGCAAAAATGATGAAATCGTCGAGAGAAAAAATTTGTGAGCGAAAATGGAATTTGGAAGGTGAAGAAGGAAGCGAAAACCGATAATTATTATGAACTGGCTTCTTCGTCTCTTCATCGAAAATTTGAGAAAATTGGTGGGTTTTTCTCGGACGGGAACAATGCATCTCTCTCTCTCTCTCTCTCAAATTTTATTGTCCTAATGCCCTTCATTCAACATTTGTCCATAAAATAACAAATCGAATACAACGCAAATTCATTCGCGAGAATCGACGACAAATTAATGGAGCACAACTCAAAACAAATATGTCGAATTGAAATCATAAAGACAATTCGACGGACTTGTCGAGGCGAAATCTAGATTCTTCGAGATGAGAACAACCGACTTCCTCTTGCATTCAGAATGCTAGGTATTCAAGGTTGAATATCACAACAATTCACACTGATTACACCCGAGACTCGCGTGTTTGATATGAGTTTCGCCTTTTTTTTTGAATATGCAAACAAACATCGTAAAACTGTTTCGATTTTTTCGGGAAACAGTATTTCTCAACAAAAAACACCAATTATACACCAGCAGTTTATGTACCAATTTTATCAAACAAAGTTAAATTATAAGGTGAACCTTTTGTTTATATTTAATTAATTAAAAATGTTTTATCATTTTTTTTCATTTTCTTTTCAAAAATATTTCAAATTCGAAGCTTTTTTTACTTGTCGAACGATCAAATGTCAGAAGTCGGCTAAAAAAATACATCTGGAAAAGTTATTTTCTAAGCACACACACACAAATATATTTATTGAGGAAAACTTGCAATATTTCAAATTTCTTTACCAAAAAAAACTTATTTTTTTTTTAACAGAAACATCGGGGATGCCACAATTTTGAAATGCACACTTTAAATAAACAATAACTGGAATTGCGTTTTCCTTTTTTAATACTAAAAAAAAACAACTCAAGTACCAAATAGGAAATGCCGAAAATAAGAGAAGTATTATTTATAAAACTAAAAAAAAGGATTTCTCGAATTGAAGCAAAAAACAATTGAAACATTTGAAAGAATTTTTAGAATAATTTTTCGAGAATCATTTCATACACGAATGAACTATAAAAACACGAAAATGAATTGATGAAGTCAGTAAATTTTCTTGGAATTGAGGAACAAGATTTTTCAACACTCAAGGTTCCTTGCGGTAATCTTGATTAGCCGGCATTTTAAACGATGCGAACCAACCTCATTCAAGGTCTCATAATAAGGGAAGGAAGATGAAGGCAAACAAAAAAAAAATCTGCCATCAATTTTTTGGGTGACAGGAGACCTACTTCTTATTGGGAGGAAACCGTGCCCAGGATTGTTTCTTGCAAACCAGAAATTATTAATGAGTGTTAATGGATGGGGCATAAATCCAGAGATAAATGAAAATGCAAAGTGGCGCACAAAAACACGCGCAACAACAACAACAGCATCGGATGAAGACGACGACGACGACATAAAGAACAGAATCGGGAATGCGGGAAGAAGGAGAAGATTCGGACGATAATTAGTGTTGCGCGTTCGCATATGAGTGCGATGAACTTATTCGGAGGCCTCAAGTCGCACTGACTGCCACCATGCGCGACAGGTAAACATTTGCGGATGTGTGTCAAACGTGTTTATATAACCCCCGACGATCGGGCCGAATCCCGCCTGAACCTTCTTGTGCGCTAGGATGCTTTCGACACCGTACGCGTGCCACTGCATCCAGCCAACGGGTAGCTAGTGAGCCGGAAAACGATGCGCGAACGTCGTGTTTGCTGACCGACTGACTGACTTCTACTTGTCTGTGTATTTCGACACCGAATTCAGTTCAATGACTCCGCTTCGTTGTTGAATTTCGTCCAAAATATTTCACTTCTCACTTTTCAAAATTCTTTATTATGTGTCACAATCTACTCAAAAATAATGAGTGAACTGGAATTCAAAGGAGTATACGCACGTAATTAGTACTACAAAAATTGAGACTTTCGAAACTTTTTTTTTGAAAAGATTTGTCGAATACTATACTTCCGGCATAATTAATTCGAGAAAAAACTCCCAATTATTTGGGTGCAGAAATAGAATCAATCTTCGTTAATTTCCTTGGCGACCCAAATTTTTCTTTGAAAATTTGTTAAGAGCGTCGCTATTTGTATTTTGAATGTCGAATTCAGACGTTTCTCATTTTTCATACTTATGTTATAACGTTAATAATAAGCATACAAAATTGAGTTTCAATTCTTGACGCGAAAATATCAAGTTTTTGAATGCGCCTTTAATGTACAGTAACATTGGAATTGTTTGAAATGCGACCAAAAATGGTAACGAAACCAGCCCAAATTTTTGGGCGCGCTCCCCCGGAATTTGTCTGTTTTCGACAATAAGAAGAAAAAAGCAAAAATGGACAAAAAATGAAACGAAAAAATGAAGGGAGCGAATGAACAAGTTGGAATGAATGAATGGAAGAAAGAACAACTGAATTGAATTGAATTGTTTCAGAAAAATGTTCGAAAAGCATCACAAGAGCCGTCGGCTGTTGGACGCGTGAAAGTATGAAAGACATTGGGATCTTGTTTGATCGCGCAACCGAAACATGAAATATACAAGCATCGCGTGTGTGTGTGTGTGTGTATGAGAGAAGATGCTCCTCAATTGACGCCGACGGCCGTCGCGAATACCGGCCACATGCACACACAAAAACATAATTCGGAAAACGATCGGATGACAAAAACGGACATAAAAAACGGGACGAGGCTGCTCGCAATCGGGGAGGAATACACATGCAATTGGGCGGGCGTGGACCGGTCCAGTTCGCACCAAGTTTCAGGCGAAAATCAACACACGCACACACATCCCCCTCTATTAAATCATTCGCTTGTCCCGATCATTTATTTCTTCGGATATTACTGGATCGAAACTTGTAACTAGGATCTCGGTTATGATTTTCACTTTCACCGTTCAAGTTTGCGGGAATGTTTCCAAAATACAGGGCTAATATACATAGAATTCCACATACTTTAAATTAGAGGGGGGTGGGTCAAAAAGATGAAAATGTTGAGAGTATTTTTTATACAGAGATATGTGAATATTTCATTTGATGGGCTGGTTATCCGTAGTAAGTTGTATAAACAATTTTGTTGCTGAAACACCTTTTTTTTCCAAATTCCTGGATTTAAGTCGTTTATTAAAAAAAAATGAAGACTATTTTATTCAGTACACGAGTTTCAGCAATTTTCAGAAAAGTTAAAATTAAAAGTTAGTGGTCCACAAATACTTTTTGATTTTTGTGCATTTTCAGGTTATCAGAATGTTACACAAGCGCAAATAATTGAAAAAATAAATAAAATTGTGATTTCGAGCGGCCTAGATATATTAGTTTCGTTTTGCGTTAAATTCAATTATTTTTATTATAAAAATTTTGATTAATAATTTTGAGAAATTCTAACCAAAATTGAAGCCGCTAAGCAATGTCGAACTCTTCGAATTAGTTGAATCATTAGGAATCAATAACTTCAGAGAAATGTTTAGGTGAGAAACTTTAAAATGTTACCAATAGAAGTTAATATTGTGATCAACAAACTCGCTTCGATTTCGGCAAAATGAAACTAACCTTATATAAAAGAAATTTGTTTTTAAAAATCATTTCAGAGAAGTATGATTTTTTTTTTCAAAGAACGATTACAAAAGGTTTTTAGAAAAATTCTCGACAAAAAGAATTTCGGGCGCTTCAGAAAAATTGTACAGAAGCCCGAAAAAAACTTGCATCTCAAAAATCAAACATCGCTCGTTTTGGTTCTTTATTACTAATAGTTCGACACATACATATTTGGGCCGAGAATGTTAGATCAAATGCTAACAGACAAAAATGGAGGTCGGAACGACGAAATCGTTTGAATAACTGACTGAATGGGCTGGCTAACAAAAATCGAATGCGATTATCGGATTTGATTTGAAACCTATCTGGTTGCGGCGGCAAACGGCCGAACATTCGTGTACCATTGAAATGAGCGAGCGAGCGAACGAGCGAATGGAAAAAGGAACGACGACGACGACGACGAAAAAGAGCCGTTTGGTTGAAGGTTGCGAAGACAATAGAAATGACACACGTTGGCGGAGAGGAATGAATTGAATAAACGATGAATAAGTTGGCGACGATGATCAAGGTGGCTGAGGCGAGAACATCGACAAACATTCCAATGTTTACCACATAATTCATAAGGCTTTTGCACCTTTTGAGAGCAACAAAGCCCCGACTGCGAATACGAAAAGTGAGCAATGCATGAGAAAAAAAACCAAGATTTGAAAATTTTTTATTTAAAAAATGGTGTCCTAGTTCGAAAATTAAATTTCAAAAATAAGTCGGAGGCAGTTTGTTGAATTGAATTCTTCAACGGCATTTTCAAATCGCAATTGATGAGGAAATTCACAAAAATATTTCGGCCACTTTTACGCAAAACTCATTCGAAATTCTTCATGACGAGCTGCTATGGCAACACGCGGCCAAAAAATTAAACGACAATAATTATGAGATGAATTGGTGCTGGCGAACGAGGCACACGGCTGTCCGATTTGAGGCCTTATTATTTACTCGACACGCAAGAGATTATGTCCCAGAGAGAGGTGGACATTGGCGCAGGTGGTGTTGGTGTTGGTGGAGCCATGTTTCGCCAAAGGTCAATTTGATAATATTGCATTCGATTTATTCGTATACATCCTGATATTCACAACAACCGTAAATGCAAGAGCGAAGAAATATTCTTCACACAAAAAAAGCAGCAATCATTTTTTTTTGCTGAAAATTGAGCACAAAATATTAAAGGCACAGCTTGATACCAGTCAAATAAAAATGATTCAAATGGCACAAGAAGTATGTATGTACAAATACCGTAATCTGATGATGAGAGGTGAAGGCGAGAAAATGAGCAAAACATAATGCACACCAGAAATTGTTTATGTGTCGATATAATAAGTGTCTAGTGGGCCCATCCACACGATCTTTTCACTGCGTCTTTCCACTTGGCAATTTCCGCTTCTCGCCAAGCTTCATCCTTGATTGGCTCGTATTTGATAGCCTTCAAATGTTTTCGCAAATTATTAATTATTGCCTTCAAAGCCTCCTACCGCTGTTGGCTGCGAAAGGAACTCGTCGAGACTGATCTGTTGGGCTCCGATGCCGGCTGCGACCGCTGCTCCCCAGCCAGAGATTTCGGTAATTTTCGGCGTCACAATATCGCGTCCCATGATGTCCGCTTGAATCTCGTTGAAAAGTGTGTTGGCGATCATTCCGCCGTCGACACGCAGCGTCGTCACTTTGGTGATTCCCTCAAGATCTTGCTCAACCGCAGCAATCATTTCCGAGCTTTGGAAAGCGACTGCGCGAAGAGCCGCCAGACAAATGTGCTGTTTGCTGGTGACCTGCGTCAAACCGAGAATTGTTCCGCGAGCCGTTGAATCCCAATATGGGGTGTAGAGGCCAGTGAAGCATGGCACGAAGAACACACCAGCGGTGTCTTCAACCTCTCGACAAAGCGGTTCCATTTCAGATGAATCCTTGATGAACTTGAAATTATCTCTCAAGAATCGAACCACATTTCCTCCGATTGAGCCAGACCCTTCCAATGCATAAATCACTGGAGAATCAGCTCCAAACTGAAAATTCGCATTCGATATTCAAATTTTTGAAATGCTCAAACTAGCCTGGAATCCGACAGTGGTGAGTAATCCATTTTTGGAAATGATCGGTGTGCTTCCAATATTGCACAACATGAAAGTTCCAGTTCCATATGTGTTCTTAGTCTGTCCCTGATTCAAGCATTGATGTCCAACCATCGCTGCCTGCTGATCGCCAAGACAACCGGCAATTGGAACTCCTTCAAGCGGTCCTTCCGTGAAATATCCGTATACTTCGGCACTGGATTTGATTTGAGGGAGAATGTCCATCGGAAGCGAGAAGAACTCACAAAGTTGAGTCGACCATTTGCGCTTATGAAGATCTCAAATAGGAAAATTGAACGGAAAAAATAAACGAGGAACATTACCGAGAAGAAGAGTTCTTGATGCGTTCGAAACATCGGTGATGTATGCTCCAGTGAGTTTCCAAATCAACCAAGTGTCGACGGTTCCGAACATAAGCGATCCTATAGCATTTTAGTGTAAATAGTGGAACGAGGCTCTAATTCGAATTACCCTTATCATAGGCGTCTCGAACATCAGCAACATTCTCAAACAGCCATTTGAGTTTGAGGGCACTGAAGTATGGATGAATTGGAAGTCCCGTCTTCTTCTTGAATTCATCTTTGTCTCTAAAATAGATACAGTAAGCCGAAATGAACAACAACTGAGAGAATCGTACTTTGACGGCGTTCGGGCAATTGCTTGTTCGGCGAGCGACGTCGTTCTGGTGTCCAGCCAAACAATCGCGTTATACAAAGGTTTTCCGGTGTTTCTATCCCAAACAATCGAAGTTTCTGAATTTTTAATTAATAATGTGTGAAAAACTTGAATCAGAACTCGGCATGTTACCTCTTTGATTGGCAACGCCAACGGATTTGATCTCATCGGGCGTGATCCCAAGATTCTCAAGTTTCTCAATTGTCTTGTTGATGCATTCAACCACCGTGTTGTACATTTCCATTGGATCCATTTCGACCCATCCTGCTTCCGGAAAAAGTTGGCGAACTTCAATCTAAAAACCATTTTCGAGTGATTCACGAAAATTCGACGAATCTACCTGATGACTTGTCACAAGCTCTCCGGTGTCAGCCTCGAAGACCAAGAATCGGCTCGACGATGTTCCCTGATCAATAGCGGCCAAAAGAACCATGCTTCTTATCGTTCAATTGAATTGATGCAATAGATTTCGTGAAATTCGAGAGGTAGTCTGGTGAGTGTGTTGTTTCTGCAATATCACCGTCTGATCAAAAACAAAACATCAATATGACGTCGTCGCGAATAATGCAAATTCGGGCAATCTTGATGATATATAACACATGTGTGTAGAGGCATATATTTGACATAATTCTGCATTCACAAAATGAGACTCACGTTAGTTGAAAGAATCAAATGAAATGGGTTAATTGAAAGTGGATGGAAATTTGAAATGAAAACAAGTTGACCAAAAAAAAAGTAAAATTGAAATGCATGACTTCCAACGCCATACGTTCTGATTAAAGAAAATACAGCATTTTGGGTCGCATATAAAATGGCCGAGACGGTGGGCGGGACCATGTCACCTGGTGTTTGAATGAGTGCACGTGATGATCTACCAGACGCCACGCCCATTCGCATGTCCACCATTGAACGTTTTGTGTGGATGGCCAACTTCTCCCATAGCCTGTCGAAAGATAGGAGATTCTCACGCCACGTGGCAAAGTTTCCTAAGGACATTTTGATGAAAGAGCAGTTTTTGAGAGCAGAGAATGTTTTGGAAGCAATTTTTAAAGAACTGAACAATGATTGACTGAAAGTGCAACATTGAAATGAAGAAATCGTATGAATTCAACGGGGGAATCCCCCAAATTATTCACATGCGATCACTTTGTTATCTGTCAATTCTGTCTGCTTCGAATTCTCCAACTTTTGAATTTTCACTGCTATTTTTATTACTGTTATTATAGCTTTTACAGATAACACAATTTGTTCTTTGCTTATTATTTCGTTTTTCATTCTACTGGGCGAGAATGTCATTGAAAATGTGCTCATTGAGCAAAAAACACTTGGATTACTGTAGCTGAGACGAACAAGAGGCCAAAATACATCAGAAACATAGACAAAAACTGGTCAAATTACTTAGAACAAGTTGTGAGTAAAGGGCGTTTTGATAGTTTTCGATCTATTTGATTTCTTGTGAAGAAATACATTATATCATAAAGATTTTTTCGACGAAATTTTAGATGTTCAAAATTGTGTTACAATGAGAAATCGGTAGGATTCTACGAGCATTTCAAATTCCAGAATAAATTGTTTTTTTTTTTTTGAATATTTGGAATACGATATCAAATATATCATTTGCAGATCATTTCGAGACGGCGAAAGTTTTGAAAGTCATATGAAGAAAAAACTAGTTCAAAAATTTATTAATTGAGAATGTTTTTTTTTTCGCTGAATATCTGAAAACATTTTTTTTTAAATCACGTTGATGGAATTTCCATATTGGAAATAGAACAAACTTCCAGGGATTTGAATGAAACGCTGTGTTGTTATTGAAGAGGCAAGCTTCTTTTCAGCCTACTTTCCAATAATTATTTTTGGATACTATTCTTAAATAGTCAATAATTACTATAGGATATATTGATTGTCGAATAACTCGGAATTTTTAGCCATTGTACCGTCGATTTTTGAATCGGAAACAAATCGAAACGATAGCGAGAGCGAAGTTTTATTCGAGAGAAACAAGGGTAGATTTTCTTCGAAATAAACAATTTGCGAAAATTCTCGCCATGTGATCAATTTATCAAAACCATTAGGTTCAAATGAAACAAAAAGGTAAATTGAAACGAAAATGGAAAAGTACACAATCAATTTCTCCGAATACGATGAATATTTTCTATAGATTTCTGATCTACGTTTATTATCACAACATATAGCCAAAATGTGATTCTAGTGATGATATTGACGAATGCATGATTCATTCATGATTAGTCAGGTTCAAAGTCCGCCTCGCGGTGTATATTGATTTTTAGATTTGTGACTCTGTTATTCTATGGACCCTTGTTGTAGAAATCGACAAGGTCAACCGACAGTTGTATCGTGACTACAACGTGTTGAGTGTCCTATCATTTGCCAAAGAACACAATAACGATGTCGAATATTCTAGAAGCAAAACGGACGTCGCCAATTGTTTCAAATTGTTAATTTTTGATTTTTATTTGATGATTCCTTATGCTAACTTGAACGTGTTGAATGTGATGAAGACTCCCTCATTTTCTCATCTCAAAACGAATTCTATTATGAAATTCACGTGAATATTCCATTTTGTTTTATCGGGAACATTTTTATCATTTCAAAAAACGAACACACTGTTGTAGATTTACGGTGAGTTTGATTTGCAGGCAAAAAAACGTAGTACGGTACCCGAATTCCCGCTGTTTTAATCGAAATTTGAATTGACATGGTCCACAATTATTCAAGACGCTCTTTATTTCAATGGTAAGTTCGTTGAATAATTTGGGACAAAAAAAAACAGAAATGTTTTACAGAAAAATCATCTTTTGAATGTTTCGAATTTGTTGGAAAAACGCCAAGAATTTGATATCAAACGGGTTTTGCGAAAAAAAAATGTAAAAATGATCAATCATTTATAAAAATCCTAGTGTAATTTGACTTTCTATGTGTTTGTAAGCTAACCAAATATTATTAAGCGGCAATGAATAAAAATATGTCAGGCTTTTTTAAATTTTCTGTTAAACGAAATCTATAAACATATAGTCGGCATCCGGCGACCGCTGTTCGCGGGTAGATTTACGAGTGCGCCTTTCGAATGGGTCTCGCCACACGTGAAGGCTTATGTTCTATTTTTCATGTATTTTTTCTTGATGAATATGTAATTTCTTTGAATTCTAATCACTGTTCCCGTCAAAAATGCAAAATCAGCAGTTAGTCTAAGCTAGACCATAGCAAAGGCGCCTGCACGGAAATATACCCGAATAGAGTAACGCCGAATACCACAATGAGTATAAAATTTGAATTTCATATACAAATATTACCGCCCAACCAGTAAAACCTACAGACAATTTAAATTCTATACAAGACTGTTTTTAGATCATTTTGACACTTTTTTAGAAAGTTTTTTTCAGTACTATTTGACTTTGTTGGGGCTCGAAAAAATGCCTAGCTTATTTCATGATTCCATGCAGATTCTGACGAAAAAAATCCGTTTTAAACTAGTCTTTTTTTAACGAAATCTGCATAATATTCCCATGGAAAACACATACATATTTAGACAAAATATTCCGATACTTATCCTTCTTCATTTGAATAAAAATTCTCAACTGGCGATGTGCGCTTTTTCATTCTCGAACATTCTCGATCAATGGGAAATCATGGAAACCGCGTGATCGTGTCACTTTTAATTAAAACAAATATCATTTTCCTGTGGCAGATGATTGATCATTCGAGCATTCAATTGTTTTTGTTTTCAAAAAGCGACAAAATGAAAAAAAGAAGAAGAAAAATAAAGAGAAAAATGCGATGGCGTCAGTCGTCAGAAATCGAAGCAAACCAACCCCGACGTGCCAAGTTGTTGTGTTGTAGGGCGTCGATTTTTATCACAACGCCGACTTCTTCTCTCGTCGATTTTTGTTCTGTTTCGTCGCAATTTCGCTATCAGCGCAGTTGCGTGCGTGTGCACCCGCACCGGACGCACGGACGGACCCATCAGTCGGTGTGACGTTCGACGACACGTGATTTC
Organism: Caenorhabditis bovis; assembly: GCA_902829315.1. Lineage (NCBI taxonomy): Eukaryota > Metazoa > Nematoda > Chromadorea > Rhabditida > Rhabditidae > Caenorhabditis > Caenorhabditis bovis. The sequence continues at coordinate 2,238,799 of CADEPM010000004.1, read as the reverse complement.
GCCGAAAGAATAACCCATTTTTTGTCGTCTCAACAGATATTGTAATGTCTGTAAAGGGGTCGCCGACAAACCGGAAACTCGAGAAATTTTTAGGCAGTGCGAAACGCTGATCTTTGTGTGATTATTCGATAGTCATTTTCAAGGGCTTCATTATCAAAATAGCAGTTTTTATCACCAATGATGGGATTTCACCTAGAACGATTTTCAACATGCCCTTGTATGGTTGTCAGACCAAGTTCAAAGAGCGACAATAAGTACTCTGTGCGCCCAACACAAAACTGATAAATTATCAACGTTCATCGATTGCGAATTGCACAATCTGATAAAATGCACATCACGAACCATTCCCAACTGATAACACCCACGCTCAATCGAGATCGTATCTTTTCTAAAACATTTTATTGTCGGCGTCAAATGATTGAACAGAATTTAAAAAAATGTTGGCTAAGTTCCAAGTGCCTTGAGACGTGTCTGCGTACTCGGCATTTTAGCGTACACGCATTTAATATTTAGTAGCGTGCAAATTTAAAAATTCGTAGATTTAAACTGATTATTCGATTTTGAATTTCCCGCCACCACCGATTATTTGATGCCCACAGTATTGACTAAAAAATGGTCGTAAAATGAATATTAATTAAAAAAAATTTCGATTTTTACAGCGATTAACTCAAACCATATAGACTATTAAGGATCTATGTAGTCAAATTTGGAAATACTAATCTCCAGACGATCTATCTATATAATATAACACGAGAATAACTGCATGCTATGAAAAAATCCTCAAATTGTATGTATAATTTGTTTTTATTTTTTATTGCATGAATAAGTATAATAAAAGCATAAGTAAATTGCATTCCTTTTATATAATGAAGAAATTCCAAAAAAAATCGAAGTAGATTCATCAAATCACCTCGATCTTTGATTATTTTTCGTAAAATCAAGGCATTTTTTGAATCAGGTCCAACTGTTTGAGTCAGCCTCATACCAGATCACAGCACCGTTCATTCTTGTTATAGTGTGTCAGCTGTTTCAGAATTTAACAAACAGAGACATTCTCAATGCAAGACAGACAAATATTGTGAGGCACGCTGATTATTGAACAATTCCATGTTTTCCCCAATTATTTGATTGATTGCCATTCAACTGTTTAATGCCCTTTCTTGGGTGGCGACTCAATGGTATTGTGAAACATGTTACAACCCGGGAATATTGCGATTTGAAAACAAACATCGCATGAAAGCAATTTGAAACAACAAGCGAAAAGAAACTTAAAATTGCAAACTGAGCACAAAAATTGCACTGCTCCACAAAAGTTTAGAATCACTCGTATTTTTTTTTCTTCAAAAAATGACATTTTCACGAAATTTCAAAAAAAAACGCGTGCCCACCACACTATCGCGTGGATACAAGCGAGGAATATTCGAGTTCTCGACTGGCCTTCTTGCTACCCAGACTTGAATACCATCGAAATTGTATGATAATACATGGTCAACAAGATTTACGAGAGAAATAAGTCGTACGACAATCTAAAATAGCTGAAACTGGCGATTATCGAGACTTGGAGAAAGTCGACCAACAACTGATTGACAATCCACATATGGGATACTGAAAAGAACTATTTTTAACCATATTTTAACAATACAAACATTTTCTGAAATTTCGTGAAAATGTCATTTTTTGAAAAAAAAAATATGGGTGAGGCTAAACTTTTGTGGAGCAATGCATAATAACACATAGAATATGATATAATATTTGTACATATAAATACTGTTTATTTATTAAACACCCGTTGAATTTTCAAGAATAGTTTATCCAAACCTTTATTTAAAAATAAATAAATATTAAATTTCAGTTAACTTAAGTTTCAATTTCAGATTTCAGTGTTGTCAGTCTTATTAAATTTATTATTCGCAAACTTCAGAAATAATATGAGACGGAGGTATTCTGGTAAGAGTTTTTTTCTCAATTTTTCTTCAGTGTCTAAAAAATAGAATTTGAATGCCTTCAACAGAAGAGTTGTGGTAATGAAAATTCATGGTGCCGTGGGTAGAATGCGAGCTGCCCGCAGCCGATCCCAATCCCCCACGACCTGTCCCGCTCTTGCCCTTCTTCGGACCCCAACACTCGCTGGAATGGACTAGATTTGGAAGTCTCGACGGGCAAATTCCCAGAATGAACCGGCCAAAGATTCACTGAGTTCACTTCCAATCCAGGCCAATGCGACTTGTCTCCACAAAATTTCCAAACCTACCATTTTTTTTCATCTACCTGACCCTAGATTTTTATCACCAGAAAATTCGCTTCATCGCAGGGATTCCTCATCCGATTTTCATGAGAACATTGAATCGACTTGAACGTGTTACCCTAATAAAATAGCTTCCACGAATAAATTAAATTAATCGGTTTCTATTGATTATTTCAATATTTGTTTTTAATTTGCAAAAATCTCGCTGGCAAAATGGGTAAAGAAGAGAAGTCTAAAAGCAAGGGTCGTGCTGATAAGAAGAAATTGACATCAAAAGAAGAAGTGAAGAAAATGACATCGAAGGAAGAAACGAAGAAGATGACATCGAAGGAAGAAGCGAAATCTGAAATGAAGTCTGAAATTAAGACCGAAGCGAATACAGTAGGAGAAAAGAAAAAGAAATGTCAGAAGGAACCAGAGAAGGATAGAAGATCGAAAGAAAAAGACGAAGAAGAAAAAAAGGCAGACGATAAAAGAGAAAATGACGAAGGCGAAGAAAAATCCGAAAATTCCGAGGTTCCTATTAATATCGATCCCGAGGTTATAGATTTTCTTTTGGGATTCGAATTAAATTATTCGAGATTTCAGGAGGCCAATTTCCCACATTCTGGCGGAAAATCCGAGCATATCATTGTTAATTTTACTAACAAAAGGATGGCTTTAAAAGTAATTTTGGATATTAAAAAAAATAAATTTAAAAATAATTAAACAATAGGTTAGATGCGGAAGCAAATATTATCGAGTAGATCCAACATATATGATAATCGAACCAAATAAGTGTCGCCAATTGAACATCACCCGATTAGCCGGTCATTTTCAAACTCGTTATTTCAATTCGATCATTTCCAATTTAGGTCCCATTGGAACTGATAAAATTGTAGTACAGTATTATGAATGTGATAAGGATTCTACAGATGCAAAAGGAGTTTTCAAAGTATTATAATAAGCAAAGTTTAACTATAAACTAGTGCAATTAAGGTTGCTGATGCTGAAGGAAAGAATATTCCGAACATTAAAATAAAACTAATCGTGAGTACTCAAATTGAAATTGGAAAATCTCCAAATTTACAATTTTTGTTTTTCATTTAAAATGTTTCTTTTGTCTGTTAAGAATTTTCGTGTTAAAACAAGTCATTGTAGGTGGTGATTTTGATTGCAGGCATCAGCAAAAGGTGGTCCGAAAATGTCGCGAGAACTCGTTGATGAATAGCCGGTCACGATACCATAATCCCATGCAATCCCACTAATCTTCAACGAGCTATATTGCAAAAATTTCACATTTATTTTTAATTGCCTCTGAGAAATCGAGGACCCGTTGCATAAAAAGTATAATAATAATACGTGGTATACACATTCCAAGTGCAAATTGCATATTGCTCATTAAAATTCCAAAAAAAGACATCTTACAATTGAGCGAATTTTGGTAATTAATTACAAATCACAAAGTTAAACCATATGAGGAACTTCTTCTTCATCTTCATACTCGCAATCGGGATCTTCGGCATGATCATTGCTGATGACAAGAGTCTCGGTTGGTTTCGATGAGCAAATCAGATCATTCGACATGAGTCGGCGGGCGATTGCAATTGCTACTGCATCAATTTCAGTACCAATTTGACGAGATGAATCACTGAAAAATTAAAAAAGACAACGTTTGTTTGCAAATTGAAGTCGAATATGGTAGAAGTCAGGGTGTGCTGAAGAAGGATTATGTGAGAAAAGAATATCATCCACATTTGTTCTAGAAGATTGCCACTTTTTCCGATTTTTGAACAGTGTAAAAATTAGGAAGATGGTTAATGATAACTAAAGAACAACATTTGAAAGCATGCTAAAAATTTCGCACTTCAATTGCCTTAAATCGCCAATGTCGCGTGACGCCGGACCAAGAAGAGTTAAAGTGCCAGATACTAGCGGCGAGGACCGTCTGTAATTGCATTTTCCACATTGCAATTCAAATTATTCATTCATTATCGGTTTTAATTGGTCGGAATTATTGGTTGGGTGGGAGAGCACACAACTTACAAGCATCTCGTGACCGTCACATATTCCTGTTTTCTTGGCGGCGTTGCCGAATGACAAACCAAATGTTTAATTGCATCGCGAATTTCCTTAAAATCGGCAAAAATGTTGATAAGCATTATTTGAGTTTCAGATTTTCAAATTTTTTGAACGAGAAACCCGAAATTGATAGTTTTACCTGATTGCACAAATAATAGACGAATAGGCGTGTGGCGCATACGAAAATGTAAAGCACTGAAACGACATCGGCGCAAGTTTCATAAATCTGCAAAAATTCCGCATCTTCTAATTTGCATCGTTTTTCCAATCATACATCAAAATAGGTGTCTTGGGTCGAATCGAATGACACGTACTCCCACAGTGTGATCATTACATTCAGAATATTCGCCGTCAAATAGGAGCACACGACAAACACCATGAGTAATGTGGCCGATCTGATCTTGGACTGCAATTTACCATCATATTTATGGTATAATTGGATTATGAAATATTCGAAAAAAGGAATAAGTAAAATGACTTAAACCATACGCAAATTGCGAAAAAAAAAACTAGTTTTAACGAGAGTTTTTCTTTCCAAAATCTACGTAGTGCCATTAAATAAGATTCATTAATTTTTTACCTTATGGTCACTAGAAAGCAGTCGAAACATTTGAGCGGATCTTTGTTGCATTCGAAGGGTTTTTACAATTTTATAATTGAGAATTGCGAGACTCACGAACGGCACCATGACTGTCATTATATTTCTTAAATTAATTTGATTTAATCTCGGAAAAAAAATAATATAAATGTCACCTTATATAAAATCGATAAATTGTTCCGTACCAGAAAGTCTCGACGATTTTGTCGAGCATCGGATAGTACTCATTGAACCTGCCTTCACATTCCGGTCGTTGCACAATCTGAGAAAACCGAAAATGGCGACAACTCATCGCTCAACGTACCACCATCTCGAAAAGAATCGGTCCACGAAGAAGAAGCGATAATACAAACACAAGAAACGCAGAAATTCGTCGACATCTTCTGAATGCTCCGAGACATTTTGATCGTTGTGTGATCAGAAATCGCTCAATTGTCGCCAGGATAATCAAATAAGTTGAGAATGTCATAGAAGTTTGACATAATGCCAACAGTGGTCCGACATAGACGAGATAGAGATCATTAAGCCATCGTAACTGAAAAAAATGAATTGGAGTAGCAGTGAGCAAGCACAAAATCTACTTGAAGTCTATCATTTATGATTTCCATTGCAATGACAGGACCATAGTTTAAAGAAAGGAAAGCATCTGAAATGGCAAGAAGAGCAAGAAAGTAGAAGTGAGCATGTTTCGATGAAAATAGAACCTGGAACAAAAACATTCTCCATTATAAATTCTCGAAATAAAAATTAATTGGTGATTAAGTCACAAATACAATTATTTGTGATGGTATCTTGAATAATATACTATTTTCAAATGATATTAAAAAGGAAGCGATTGGCCTTGGTGTTATCAGAAGAAAATGTCAAACCTTCGCAATAACGATGTTAGTGAAAATGGAGATAACTGAAAGCGATGTTCCAGCAACCGCCACTAAGTACCATCGTCGATCGAGACTCTGAACATAGCACGCATCTGAATCGTTTCCAGCAGAATCTGTCGCGTTGCCAGAATCTTCTAATATTTCCATCGTTTGCTGCCTAATTCCTTTTTTTGCGTATCTCTGCAAATTTTTAATATATCTTATAGAAATTTGAGAAAATATGAAAAGGAGAAGTACGTAGGCCGAATAATTCCAAGAAACGGGATATCGAGATAATTGATGAATCAAAAAACAATAAGAAAAATTGTTTGTAGGAGTGCCATCATAAATAATAATAATGAATATGAGGTTGGTCTGGGTTGAGAAGCGACGGGGGGAATTTCGCTTTTTTTGCAACAAAATATACTCATTCCATTTTATGTATTCAAAGGAAATAAGTGAAAGGAAAATGGGTTAAATCAATGAAAAGAAAAATAAAAAAAAGAAGGAATAACAAATTACAATAAAAGTAGCAAACAATTTGTTGAGGCAATTAAATTACCGTAATTGTTACAGGATTATATTGCAAGTAATTATGGGACCATAAAATAAGGATTAGTGACTTTTGAAGCTTAGCTTTTGCAAACGAAATGTTTAGTAATTTCTCAAAACTAATGTGTTTTTGAAGCAGTTTTGCAAGTGCATCCAATTTTTCAAAACAATCGTAATTCCAAGGTGAAATATTACGGTATCAAAGACGTCAGTTTGATTAGTATTTTCGAGCTTCTAGTACGTTCAAAACTAAAACTGAATATCTACTATTGTGGTAATTCCGACTCTAGTTGAAAGTTGCAACAACATGTTTTTAATTATTTTTATTAGTCGCCTTCGAGGTGAAGATGTGCGGATGCCTGCAAAGTGGTATTATAATCACGTCATCCGATTCTTCGCCATCCGAAATGTCACGTGCAATATGTTCATCGGTAAAAACTGGGAAATAGAAAAAAAAATTAATTATATTAAAAAAAACACACACACATTTCGGATCAATTATGATATTTTGAACTAAACTGGAAATTTTTGAATTTTGCAATAAATTAATGGGCTTTTAACCTGGTTTTCACCAATTGTTCAGTAGTTTTTTGTTTCAAAATCTGCATAATACCAACACCTCATTTTTGCGTAATTTTTTCGTGAATCCAGTGTTTCTCACGCGTATACTGTAGCTCATGTCATTTTGGAAAACGCATTTTAAGAAACTTCTCATTTCGTGAAAAAACGTGAGAAAGAGCAGGGTTTGGAAATATCGAAAATAATAGTATTTTTTCGGTTTGAACAATGCGCGAAAGTACAACGTCTTCCGATAAATATTTCAGGATACTTAGGAGATTTTCAACAAGCTCAAAAAAAATATTATATGTCTCAACAATGGATAGATTGGAACACAAAAATGAATGGATGTAAATTTAGGTTCGAATGAGATGACACAAAACACAAGGTTAAAGCGATTTTTAATAAATTCAACACATCGGCGTCTCGATTCGATTAGAAGGCGATTTTTGGAAAAAAAAACGCAAAAAATGTAAGGGAAAATATTTCAACGAAAGCTTTTTCTATAGTTTTGAGCTGCAGCACTAGATGGAGGGATTGGAGAAGCACCGCGGGTTACGGTGACATCCGGAATTTAATGAGATGGTTAATAAGATGGAAATGCAAGCCGGCAAAATGGGGTGTCCAATTAGTTGAATGCTATTGGATTTGCACGAGATCGCAATGGTTTGGCGACCATAACAAGATGAGGAAGAAGCGGATGGAAAGCACGGCGAATCACAAGCGAGTGCGATTCATTCGAAATCATGTGAATGGAAATCGCAGCGGCAAATTGACGAGCTCACAGAAAACAGCACTTTGAGAATCAAAGCTTTTAAATTTTAACTTTCATATTAAAAAAAGTTTCAACTTAAATCGAGGGAATCCAAAATGAGCTTCTTTTGAAAAAATTAAATATTTTGGAGTTGAGCCTCTTTCAATTCATTTAGAATGTATTCAAAATAAAATTATTGCAAGATGAAAGAAAATAAGAAAATAAAAACAATTTTGTAGTTCAAAATGTTATTTTTCGCAAAGAATATGTATATGTGTGTGTGTGTGTTTTTTCGGCGACAAAAATTGCACGACCCAATGGATATAATGGTTGTTATTGGCGACCCGGAAGCATTTAGTATTGGCAATTTAAAATATGCCCAATCTCGACACTAAATCAATTAGACCGTTAAATTAGCAGAATAATAAAAATAATGGGATTTTGTCACAAAAGCAATGCGTTTCAAAACAGAATCTCATCGAGTTGAGTCGATTAACTAATCCAGTATCGAGATCATGTTTAAAGGCGCATTGCCGAAAATGAAAAGGTATTTGATCAATATCTAATCTTTGAAAAGGAAAAAAAGCGAATATTCGGTGAGAAAATTGAAATGTTTTATCAACTTCTATTCGCATTTATAGCTTTTTTCATCGATTCTCTCAACAATTGACTACGGTACTGCGTGAGAATTGCAAAGAAAATCGGTGCGAAACAAAGTGGAAGAAATCGAGCGAAAATTGGCGGTTTCTACTCAACGTTGCTTGCTCAATCATCAAAAATTTCGATTTGAAAACCGCGAACGTGTCACAATTAGATTGAAGATATACGACTGACACCATCCATCCATCAATCATCATTGAATGATTATGAAGATAAACGTTTTCTGATAAAATTATATTTTTTTATTTGGAGGAAAAATGTGAAGAAATGTAAACCGAAAATGTGCTGATTGGCATTGTATTTCATTGAATAATTCACAATACGCCGCTGAGAATCTACCGAAAAGCGAACAATTCTCGTATTTTCGGGAACATTCGAAATCGGTTGAATTCATTCATTTGGATCTTAACACTTATCAATGATAATTATAGTCGACGTCCGGCAACTTCTGGGTAGATTTACGGGGATGCTTCTTACTATTGGTCTCGCACGGAATAACTGGTTATTTCGCATTTTATAGATCGGTTCGATAATTTCATTCACGTGAAATTATCAAAATAGGCGTTCACACGTGGCGAGCCCATTTCAAGGCGCATGCGCGTAAATCTACATCAGTCGCCGGACGTCGACTATAATGACCAATAAAAGTGTCAAAACACTCGTTATATAATTAAAAGGCATCATGAAAATCATCATAATGGCAGAAATATTTCAGGTGAAAAGTTGTCTGATCAGTGATCGCAGTTTAAAGAAATCGCAAAAGTCTACGAAAGCGAAATTTAGGTTTGAAATTTATTTTCGCAATTTTTTTCTTTTCATTTCATTCAAGAAAGTTTTTTAAAAAGCATTTGAAAAAGAGATTGGTATGAAATGAAATGTGTGCAAAATTGCGTATGTGTGTAAACAGACAAAATGGGACAAAAAACAGAACCCGCCCATTTAAAGTTTTTTTCCTTCGTTTTTTAAGAATTTTGACGAATGAAATGGTTTTTATTATTTTCAAATTGTCGACGTCGCGCGACTGCGTAAAATTGACTGAATGCAAAAAATTTAAAAAGAGGTATGCGCCTTTAACTTATTCTTATACATTGACAATATATTTATTATAGAAGTTTATTTGAAAATCGACCGGAGTTCTGCCGCTGTTCCTTCAAAAACTTCCTATCTATACCAATCGTGAGATAGACGTTTAAAAAAATAATATTTCTCAAATTTCTGCCCAAAACATGAATAGTCGGCGTCCGGCGACTGCTGTACGCGGGTAGATTTACGCGCATGCGCCTTGAAAAGGTCTCGCCACGCGTGAAAGCTTATTTGCTGTTTTCACGTGATCTGCTTCATTTTTCTTGATGAGGTTCACATTTCCTCGAATTTCTAACAATATTCCATTAAAAAATTATCGAAATGGTCCATAAAATTTGAAATAACCTGTTAGTCCTTGCGAGACCATTTCGAAAGACGCATTCCCGTAAATCTACCCGCGTACAGCAGTCGCCGGACACCGACTATACTTGGTTTTATACTTATTTTTGTCGGTTTTAAATGGCTGATCGATATTGATAAAAAAACGATTGGCTATATGCCAAGGTCTCAAAGCAAAAAGAACTATGCGTGCTTGCGTACCCTGCATTTTAACGTACGAGCGTTATAGGATAATGCAGAAAAAAAAATCGTGTTTTTTTTGCTGCATTGAAATTCACCTCATTTTTTGGTCCACTGCCTAGGACCTTAAACCCCCCCCCCTTTAAACCTAGGTTTAAAATTTTTATTTTGCAAAAGATATTCGAGGTAGTTTGAAAGAAATGGTGACAAAAAGCTATGGTTGGAAAATTGGAGGTGGTCGAAAAATACAAATTGGGGGTTCAAATGATGGGTGGAGAATCTGGGTAAGGAGGCGATGGGACCATTGATTACTTTTCAATTTGTTTTGCATTATTCTTCTAAGTATTTTGATAATTCAAATTTTGATTTAAACAATAGAAATAAATATAGAGTATTACAGTTAACCTGCGAATCAAGCACGCTGGAATTCAGACGAGGGTGCCCTTTTTTTAACGCGGGGGGTCACGAGGAACTGGCAATTTTGCATTTTATGGGTTGGTTCGATAATTGTTAATTTGAATGATGTTAGAGATTTAAGGAAATACAAAAAAATAAACAGTTCACATGAAAACAACGAAATAAGCGTTAACGCGTGGCGAGACCATTTCGAAAGAAGCACTCGTAAATCTACCCCGAATATTCTATGGTAATATTAAAAACCTGAACCGGATGCAGTAGATGGCTATCAAATATAATAATTTGAAAGAATGCATCGCAACAAACGATAGTTGAAAGAGATCTGTTGAATTTTGCTCGGCAGGACAAAAGTCATCTTCTCGTCAGTGTGCTCATTTTATTAAATAATTAATTAGCAAACAAAGCAGACTACTAGACTATTTGGAAATGTTTCGAATTTTGTGTTATCATGTTACACTCGGAGAAAATTACCAAATTGACAATTTGGCGCGCTATTCAAAATCTTGGAAAAATACCAATATTTAATGTTGCGAGTAAAATGGATAAAAGAAGAAATTAATTAATATATAATCTTCAACGCTCTTTGTGCTGAAAAGAAGAGAAAAACACATTGAAATGGATTTCGAAACGAGCTCGGATTATAATCGAATCAAAGCCAACCAAATTCGTGGATCCATTTATTTAAATAAACCGCCACTCGTCCATTATCTTGTTTATTTTTGCTCGAAATCTCCAATTTCAAATAAATATCAAACAGCAGCAAAAAAAGGAAAAATACAAATTTGGTCCGCGAGGTAGAAGTATCGGGAAAATTTTTGAAAAAAAATCTTACGAATCGAATAAGTTATTCTCTTTTTTTCGTGACAAAGACGACTCTCAGCGGCGATTCATTGTTATGAACTTGGCGATGCGAGGGGAAACCGAATTGCAACAAGAAAATAGGTTGGCGAATATTCCTATCGCAGTATTGAATGATTAAGAAACAACAAAAATTCGATGAGAGGAAGCTTCTTTCCTGAATGAATCTTCAAATAAAATTCTGTTCGATGTTTCGATGCTGCTGCTCTTTTTTGTCCATGAACTTTGCTTCGCATGATTAATTCGTTGCTCAAATTATCAAGAAGCTGGATAAGGACCTATGAAATCAAAAACTCAAACACTTGACGAATATCGTAGGATCACAAAAAAAATGAGTTGAAACTATATATACATATTCTGAAACGAATTTAATAGAAATAAAATTTGAGAAATGCTCGGTTAATGTAAATAAAACCACTAATAACACAAATATCGAGCAGAAATATGATTGAATTTCTTTTAATTGCTTTTCAGCTGTATAGTCGTGTACACAAACGGGTCTGAAATGGAATTTATCGAAAGCAATTTAATAAGATTTTATTGGAATGCGGAGGAGGAGCCGGTTGAGGCGAAACTCTTAATCTTTATGAAAATATGTAGTGAATGTCTACTATATTGGCATTAATTGATGTTCATTCCATAAGAAATTATTTTTTGTGTTGAAATTGAGGGATTGAGGGACCCAAAAAAAAGGGGGTGGGAAAAATATGGAAGTGGAAACATTGAACTTTGAGATTTGATTAGATTTCGTCGTCAACTCGATTTGTAGTAATCAGAAGTACACATAATTTTGGAAAAATGACTGATGTGAGGTCGAATAAAATGCAAATGGACGGACGAGCAAATCTATTAGAAATTGGCCGATAAATTATTCGAATATTTAAACATGACGCTGATTATGACACACGAGGAAGTGTCGAACAACTTTTTTCCGGAATTTTTATTCCTGAATACTTTGAATATCGGAAAATGAAAGAGGGCGATTTTTTGTGAATACTAACTGGTAAGATTGATGCAGGAAGCACAGAATTGATAAAAGGAAGTTCAAGCTCAACATCGATTCTCTTCTCTTCTCGTCGATGATAGTTTTTGACAAAAAACAAATAAATAAATTTACGACTGAATAGGAAAAAATGTTTTTGGAACATTAAATGACGACAGCGATGAAAAATGTACTGGTGATTTGGAAATTAATTCATCTCGTTATTCCATCAAAAATGGGACCCGTTGAATTGGATGCGCAGAGAAAACTAGGTAATAATAAAAAAAAAGGGTGGCCATGTGAGGTTATAAAATTTGTCGAATTTCGATGGATGGAAAATAATTTCGAAAACGTATTCTGAAAAACAACGCAAACGTAAATAATGATATCAAAAAGTTGAAATTTAAATCGAAATAGTGAAATGAATCCCGAAAAAATGTATCACAAGAAAAGAAGAATTGAAGAGTGTCAATAAAATATGTCGGTTTAAGCCTTAAACCCACACACTCTATTTTCTAATATTCGCATTGAAGTGTCTGTTTTTATTGTTTTTATGATTATTGTTGTTTTTTTTTTTGAAAGAGGAATTTCGAAGATTTTCCTGTTCCAGCAAACTGAACGCTTAATTTTAAAAGCATTATTGGAGCAAAAAAAAATTATGCGGATGAGTCAAAATTTTTCATTCGCGTAAGCTTTTTACCATCCTCATTTTTCTCGTTTTCCTAATAATAAAAATGGATTGGCAGAGCAGTGGTGGCTTGTTGAATTATTCAAACTTTTCATCATACATATGTTAATGCACATATTCGAGGATGGGAGTTCGAGACTGCCTGGCTGACTGACTGACTGGGTGGGTGACTGACTGGGTTTGAGAAAGAAAGTAGTCAAAAGGAGATGACCGAAGGAGGAGCTGGAGTATCTCATAAGATGAAATTAAAAAAAACACAGAATGCTTTAAATAGATGGACAGTTTAAGTGTAGAATACGGTAGAAAAAAATGAGCTGACCAACGAAAATGGAATAATGAATTGAAAACATGAAGGGCAGCGATGATTTTGAACGAAAACAACCGATGACATTTCGCACTTATAATAAATTTCGCGAGATTTTTTCGAAATTTTGACTATTTCGGTTTGTAGTGTCTTTTTTTAAGCATTTTTTCGCTGTTTACACCTCATCCGTTTACCACGGCATCTAAACACATTTATGCTGAATTTATGAATTTTCGAGTTCAAAAATACTCGCCGATTTCTGAACATTGAAAGACGATAAATGTGTGTGCGTTTCAGATCTCATTATATTATACAAATGCACATACATGTATCTCTTCCAGGAAATTTCTATTGCAAATAAAACTAAATATGTCAAATTCAATTTGGCCCATTTGTTTTGCTTCATTGTTGTTCCCAACCCGAATGAAAATGAACAAATGGAGAAGCCGCAATTGCTCGACATCGCGAATGGTCAAATGTCGAACTTGACAAATAAAACTAGAAGATCATACAATTAAATAGAATTAAAAGAGAACGAATTTGCGTGTGATTTGGATTCGAATCATCATAAGAGATATGAGTTCAATCATGATAAGAAATGAGTATAAAAGGTGGAATAAACTCCGGATGAGCATCGGTCTCTGACAGCTCTCAGACATGGCTCAATCCGTCCCACCAGGAGATATCCAAACCCAACCAAACGCGAAGATTGTCTTCAACGCTCCGTACGATGACAAGCACACCTACCACATCAAGGTGATCAACTCGTCGGCCCGTCGTATCGGATTCGGAATCAAGACGACCAACATGAAGAGACTTGGAGTTGACCCGCCATGCGGAGTTCTCGACCCCAAGGAAGCCGTCCTTCTCGCTGTTTCCTGCGACGCGTTCGCATTCGGACAGGAGGTAAATCGGTTTCAGGAATCGTTGATCCGACTAATGGAATTGATTGCAGGACACCAACAATGATCGTATCACCGTCGAATGGACAAATACCCCTGATGGTGCTGCCAAACAGTTCCGTCGCGAATGGTTCCAAGGAGACGGAATGGTCCGCAGAAAGAACTTGCCAATTGAGTACAACCCATAAGGCGCCGAACCACTGTTTCTCACTCTCAATACATAAACAATTACTCTATAATTACTAATTTATTGGTCTTTTTTTTTATTCACAAAAAGCCACCACCGACTTTCGATTAGGAGAAAGATCACATGGATATAAGCATGAGCAAAATAAATATAAAAGAAAAAGAATGAAAACTGGTTTTTGATTCGGATGAAGAATGGAAGGAAATGAAGAAATACCCATAGTAGACGACAATGATTGATTGAGAAGAATTCCGATTAAACGATCAATCGAGCTTAAAAATGGCTCGGAGCAAAGAGTCGAAGAACGAAGATGGATAATAAATGCGGAATGAATGGTGTCGAGTGGCGTGTTGTGCTGCTTCTCGCATCAATCTTGGCCCATTCTTTCTGTCGTTCGCGTATTATGTCCTCCTCGGTTCTGAAATGCAATCAAATTCTCGATTCTTCATTTTGAATGACAACGCTCACCTGACATCCTTGGCAATTTCGCGAGAGTCGTCCTCGTCAAGGAAAACCGGGGGCAGTTTTGGTTTAGCCGCCTGTGGCTCATTCGCGCTGCTCGTGATTATTCCGACATTACTGTGATTCGGAAGACGAGGAATATTGATAGAATTGGCCAAGTCTCGCTGCTTTTGAATTTCTTCCTCCAAAATTCTCTGCTCTTCCAGCGAATCGCGAACTCTGAAATATTCAATCTCATTTTTGATTGGGACTAATCTATATAAATATGCAGATATTATTAAGATATTCAATAGTTTTCTTCTTTTTCCAATTCAAAGACATTCATAAAATTGAGGAGATAAAATGGCATTTGTTTACAGCCCATAAATTTGATTTCCGCATTCGAAATGGTTCCTTTTCTTCTTCATAACTCACCCAGACATTTGAGCTTGTTGAAGAAGTGAGAGCCGATTGCACAGGGTGCTCGAGCAGATGCAGAAGTTGACCATTCCACCTTCACTTGTTGCGCAACCATCTTCCAACTGAAAATCATTGGAAATTTTAAGTCAAATAAGAAGAAGAAGATGAAACCGTTTCCCCAGGAAGGAATACTGCCGCTTCTTTTTCAGACAGGCACTTTTTCTCCATTGCGAATGAACCTGCAAACGATTTCTTGAGTCCCGCGCGAATTTCCAAAAATAGAAATACTTGTCGACATTTGTGTTTGTTTCGTCGCGCAATACTTTGCCGATTCGTCGCAAACTTCTTCGGACATTGCCGCACAGTCGGCCGTCGGATCCGACATATCCGTTTCCGTGCAGATTACACATCGAATTGACGATGAAGCTGTTGATGCCGGCCGATTCACAATCGGGATTATCGGCTTTGGTGGAATTGGTGACGGGTGTGGCGACGGCGGCGGAACTGTTGTCGTTGATGTGGTAGTCGCGGTGATCATCGTCGGTCTCAGTTCGGGTGTTGTAGAGGCTGGCGGCATCGGGATTTCAGGAACCTGCATATGGGCAGAAGCTAGTTGGGCGGCTGTCTTCGAAGCACGAACACTCTTGAATAATTGACGCTGAAAATGACTTGATATTGAATTCGTAAATCTTATTTCGAAATTCGCACAATTTGTTAGTATTGTTCATACACAAATCGTCTATTGCGCGCTCATTAAACCATTGTAAAAAGTGACAATTATGTATGTATATGCAGACGCAAATTTATGTCAATTTTCGCTGTTTTTAATGCCACTATCATTTCTCAATTGTTTTGTCGTGTTCCTCCTTGACGAACAAATGTTAATGTATTTGACCCGAATTGTCAAGAGGGTCTCGAGCGCTTTTGTATGATTCGCAAAGGTTAATCCGCAGCGACTAGTAAAGAAGTCGCAGGCACCTGCTGGCTTAAATGAAAGTTGTTGCACAGCGGGGATGTGCAAGCGCAGAAGTGCACCCTTCCTCCGTTCGACGATCCGCAGCTGTCCTCGTTCGGGACTGCTCCGAACTCATTGACGAGTTGCTCGGGCAGAACACACATTTTTTCCATTCCAAACATTCCTAAATAACCGCATTTTTTGAGATAGCCATTATGCATTATCGGTTAACCATTTCCGATGGCGATTTGCCTCGTGAAACACATTGATCTCGGCGAGGAGCATTCGACTTGAACCTGCTTCTTACACTCTTCATACTCGTCTTTCAGTGATCCATCGCCACATTGAATGCATTTCATCACTCCTAAACAAACAATTCACTATTTTCTACTCTGCAGTCCGGTTGGTTTCAGGATGAATACCGGCTTGTTGGAATTCTTCGCCTCTCGCCGGAATTATTGGATTGCCAGTGCCAACGAAGGTCCCTTCGCTGATGGCGGTCTTCGGCAAACTCATCACTCTGCCAATGTCCGATTCTGAAGATGACATTGTTCATCAGAAGCAAGGTCAAGAAATTGCAATGACAATAGGAAAATGCGGGCAAAAAAAGAACCTCTTGAGTTAATCACAGGTCGATTCGCAAGAATTTCTGATTCGATTCCGGCGCTTCTAGAAGGCAGTTGTGTTCGGCGGATTTCGATCATTTCCGATGATTTTGAACCATGATCGTTGATTGGAACAATCGCTGGCGGATTGAGAATCGGCGCCGCAAATGAAGGAGGATTTGGTGGAGATGGAGCATTGACAGGAAGTGGTCTGATTTTAAGTGGAGCTGGACCAGTTGGGAGACGAGTTGGAACAGTTGGCTTCTCCGTAACAACATCATCGAAAAGCTCAGGATGTTTCTGAAATCTTTTTAAAAGTGTGTGATTTTTAATTAGATTATACCTCTTCAAATAGCATAAACTGATCGGCAATGGTATTTCGATTACAGTAATCAGTTCTGCACAAGCAATACGCCACCTGCAAATAGTAATTATGGCGAAAAACGAAAATTGTGTGGATACTTCTTCTCCCTGCACATCAATTAAATCGCATTCCTCATCAAGTCGGTAGCCTTTCTCCGGGAAAGTCTTATAATGGTCTTGTTCCGTAATGCACTCTTTCATAATTGTGAATGTATCTGAAATAAATACGTTCGTAATCTCCTCCAAATATTTATTTAGTAGCCAGCCAAAAACCGAGAAGCTAAAGCTTTTCCATCCAAAAATGGGTCGTCGACGCACTGTCGAAACTAGCAAATTGTTGCTTGCATGTTGCGAGCGAAAGTCTCCTCACGAAACTTTAATATTTGTCGCTCGTCGGATAATTCGAGACGAACAGGTTAATTGGTTGGGAAGAAGAAGAAAAAGAAGAAATACGGGATGCCTCTTACAGCAAAAAAAAAGAAGAAGAAGAAGAAGTCTGTTTGCAATAAATAATTCATTCAGCAATTTGCATTCGGAACATATTTTCAACGGTTAGAAGGGCTTCCGATAGCCCACACCGGGTCCGTAATCCCATTTTTATCCGGTTTAGCCTAACCCGAATGTTTGTTTCATCGTATTCATCTAAACACACCGCCCGTTTTTTTTTGTCACCACTATTGTTTCGACGCGCCTAATTTGGGTAAAAGTGCGCAACACAAATTGCGCAAAATATTAATGCGAAACGGCGATGGCCATGACACACTCGTTCCGGTTGTTTGAGCCGGCCGCGAATATGATTGTGATGGGGGATCGAATGCATGACACCTACTGTTCTGAGCGGATCGGTGACGCGTCGTTCGGCAATACATGCGTTCGTTTGCCGGGAATCGCGTCGCGTAATTCGCGCAGTCGAGTTGGAATTGGGATGAGCATTCGCCAAACTCGTCGAGATTCGTATCCCCACAAATGTAGCATGAGAGTGAGGAAACTGCAAATGAAGAATAATTGAAGAACAATATTGTTATTTGAATAAATAAAATCGAAAATAGATTTTAAAAATTCCACTAAATTTCAATATTAAATATTTCGACAAATCGTAAGCTTTTTTTTAGTCTAGTTTGGGTTTATTCATTTTCTGAATTATTAGATTATTACTAGCCTGAACCCACCAATTGGAAGACATCCGAACAAAAGCAAGAATGCCGCGTGTGGCATTTTGGACGTGTGTGTGTGTTTAGACTGTTCGCGTCTTCTTCAAATTGCAATGTCGTTCTTCCTGAAAGTGATTGTGAGAGTTGACAAGAATACGTTTAAAAGAAGTTAGATTATTTTAAACTGAAAAACCTGAATTTCACAGATTATGCGGGTGGTAATAATATGGAATTAAAGTGAAATTTAAAGATAAAAAGCTAGGGAATAATAATACTAATAAAACACGACATGTTGTAAAAAGGCGTCAGATTGGAGATATGAAATTCGAACAATCATTTTGATAGTGAGCTGATTAGATTATACATATCACAATGCTTAAAAGGGGACCATTGGAAAGAAAGGGAATAAAGGACAGCTTGAATGAGGAATGATTTGACAACCTCTTCCGGATTGCGGATTCAAATTTTGTGTTTGTTTATCGTAATCCGAAACTTCGAAAAGTTGAATCGCGTTGAATAATAACAACAATAGTCAAAAAGTTTGAAATGTGTTGACATGAATCTTACAACACCTTTGAAAAAAAAAACTGTTAAATCGAACGATTGTATTGCATTTGATGGGGGACACACCGACGCACAGCTTATGAGGGACGGGTCAGTTGAAATTGCACACCGGCCGGCTACTGGTCAGGTAGATATGCGATGCGCGAGAATATGACCGGCGGCGAAACACAGAGGCGTCGGATTGAAACAGGCTTGACGGTCGGATGAATAGAACGGATCGGAAAGGGGCGGGCGAAGCAGACGAGAGTGGACACAAAAATGAGAAGAATTGAACTTTTATTCAACACAATTGAACATGATGATGGCGATGATTCAAAGTAATCTCAAATACTTCTAGTTTGCCACCCATGTTTGATTTTTGATATGAAATCATGTTTCAGCTATCTTTTGAAACTATCCTCCTTAATTGGGAATTTCAAATATTTGCTAATAACTAATTTTTGTTTTTCAAAACAATCAGACAGACATTTAACTCATGTCTCCATTTGTATTAACATCGCAAATAATCAAGCACTTTGAGTATTTATGGGTCATCATTATTTTTCATGGCGGTAATTCGAATTTGAATTAAACAGTGGGAATTCGGGGACCATATTTTGAAAAAAAAATGTGTATTTCGAGAATGAAAAAAAATGTCCTCGAAGGATGAAATCTTCAAGACGTTTTTGAAATAATGTTCTCCAAATTTTTTGAAGAAAACTCAAAGAACTCAAAAAAAAAACGGTTTTTTACGTAATCTTTTTTATATGGTTTATAGAGATTTTTTGAGTTTTCTTTTTTACCTGCTGTGGAAGTTTTTGGCGAAATATTCATTTTCCATTCTAATCAAAGACAATTGTGATTTTCAAAGCGACGCTTTGATTTATGCAAACAAATTGCGTGGCACGAGTTTGAGCTAAGTTTCTTGGAGCTGCACCATGTTTGGAAACTGAAAAGGATTGCGAAATGGAAAAGAAGTGAATAGGAAAAAAAAACGTTTCCCGTTGGGCAATTGACTGATTGATTTCCAGTTTGCCAAATGATTCAAGTGTCTTTCTGAATTGCAATCCATGACGGCGGAATTTTGAGTGTTTCGCAAAAAAAATGAAAATAAAAACATACAGACAGACAAAGACACAAATCCGAATACGAAATAGGAGAAGACGAAAGGGACTAGTCAACATTTAACTTGGCAGCCAGAGAGGTGTGAGAAACTGAAAGTTGTGTAGACAGGTAATTATCCGGACGAATTCCGACTCGGATTTTAGAAAGGCAAAAATAGACACCGACAGGCGATGGATAATTGCGAGTGCCGTTCAACACTCGGATGCCATCCAGATTTTTTTGCGCAGACGAATTTTGCTAATGTTTGAATTTAAGAGCGAAAGGTAGAAGAAGAACTAGTCGGAATGTTTGGGGCGTCGATTCGAGGTCGAATTAAAGGATCATCCCGCTACTTGTGATCCGGCAGGTTGTGGACTATTGGTGCAAACACAAACAAGTTTATGTCTCAGAAATTGTCTATAAATATTACAATCATTTTTGGATGTTGAAATCACAGCGACGGATAATTGTTATAAAAACCATGTGCGATAAGCTGTTGGTAGTAATGCCATTCGGATTCATTCGAAGCATGACAATGGTTTTTTTTCCGAAATTTTCCACTGAAACACATTGCTAACACAAATAATACCAAACGAGTAGTAATACCGTATTCATGCATAGACGTGAGTGTCTGGGTAAAACTACGAGCTAAATATTTTTTTCTAATTTTTACAACAAATAACTGTGGGAAAAAATAAAAATGCACAATTTGAAGAAAATTCAAAAAAAAATAACATTGAAGATTAAGAAGATGGGAAAATTTTTTATTATGACATGAGGCGCATAAATCGGCATCTACTTTCATAAATGGAGCTATCATGTCCTTAATGCATTTTTAGGCAAATATTTTCTTTTTTTTTGTTTGAAAGTAATATGAACTGGTTTTATCATTTCCGTACACGGTAAACGTGCAAATCTAAACGTTTTCATTTAATAAATTATCGAAACACATCAATTTTTGCTATATAGTTTGATCGACATTTTTTGATTTTTTCCAGATCGAGATGAATTTGAGAAATTCGGGTGACGCATGATTATTCCGACTACATCCTTGTCCATTATTGAATCATCATTCATGTTGCAAGTGAATTGAATTGAATTGGTTGGTTCAAACAATGAATGTGTTGACTATCATCAGCAGACTGTTGATCTTTGCTGTTTGTGGCATTTTTAGCCAAGGTCACAAACAGCTTCAATCAATCCCAAGCGGATTCGTCAAATCTTCAAGAAATCAACGTTTTCCAAGATCGTCTGGAATAAGGAAGCAAAAATCAGAGAATCGGATTTCAACGAAACACTTGAACCAATGGCAAAACGTTGAATTTGTTTTTATTGTGAATTGATAAGATATCAACCGTCAAATGGTCAAACAATTTCAGAACTTGAAACAGTCTTTGATCCGTTCTTGCCCCGCCTCCTAATTCTATTCGGTCCATCGCCAATTGATAATAAATGAAACACGCGAATTAATTGCCACTCCCTCCTCTTAATATTAAAAACTATCAAATTTTCTGACAATTTAAACTTTTTTCCTCCACTTTTTATCCCTAATATCATATTTTTAATGTGAATATCAAATTGGTGTTCTTTTTTCAAATAAAACATATATGTAGCATATTTCCGAAAAATAAATTATGGATTTCGTTCAGTTTTCCTCCATAATTTTCTAATTTTTCATCAATTTTTGATTTAAAAATTCGAATTAGCTCATTAAAAAAATATTTATTTGCATAAATGAATTGAATTTTCACCGATGATTATGCCCTAAATGACAATTGTATCGCATGAAATTCGACGGGTCTTATCATGAAGCCGTTTCTTCAATTTCTTTGTTGCAGTTGCCTGCTTACTTTCGTTGATTGTTACGCTCGCCGTAATGCAACAGGTACTTCTTCTTCTTCTTCTCAATTCATTCATCTTAATTGTCAAATTTCAAGAGGGAATATGATAAAGCTTTTGCTTATAAACGGGTCACTTCGGATTCATGGCTTCTAAAAACATGTAAAAATTACTCGAAAGTTTTCTCAAAAAATGGTGAGAGCTAATCAAACTGCCAAATCTGAAAATCAACACTAAAAATTCAGAATTCAATGCGGCGGTTTTGCGAAGGATCCCAATTCTGAAGTGGCTTCCAATGTAACCACAGTGTATTTTTGAAATATCAATTCGCAATTAAAACCTGTTCAGGTATAACTTATCATTTCTACTCAGCGACATTATTGCCGGACTGACGGTTGGCGTGTACAATGTTCCACAAGGTTGTCCACAAACCACACCATCAAAATGATGGTTGTAATCTGAAAAATTTAGCAATGTCATATGCGACTCTAGCCGGTTTATCCCCAGTTTACGGTTTATATACAAGCTTCTTTCCGCCGCTCATATACGCAATATTTGGCACAACTTATCATTCGAGTGTTGGTGAGCATTAAACCATTTTCTAAATGAGTAATACATAAAATACCAGGAGTATCCTCATTACTTGCAATTATGATCAACAAATGTCTGGTTAAACTGTTAAGTGGGGAAGAATATGGTAATCGGAGATTTTGTTGCTTTTGATCGAAATTGTTCCAACAGAATTTCTGCAAGTTGATCGCGTCGAAGTTGTCACAAGCTTATGTCTACTTTCGGGTGTGATTCAGACAGTCATGGCTATTCTTCGATGTGACAAATTGATGAAATTCCTGTCGGCTCCAGCAATTTCAGCGTAAGCCATGAACCATACATACATATGCATATTAGAAAAATATTCATTTAGGATTACTGTGAGTTCATGCTTCTATGGAAATGTGATGCTTCTTCCAAAAATGCTCGGCTTGAAACTTCCCCCTCGAAGTTCAAATTGGTTCAATATGTTTTATGTAAATCGTAGCATCTTCAACATCAAACAAACCAGATTTTACAGCTTCTGAGAGACATTTATGACAATTTTTATAAAACAAATCGAATGACTTTAATCATTTCGTGTTCGACATTGGTATTTCTTCTTTTCATGAAATATGTAATTGAGCCGCAGTTCAAAAAAACAAGATTTGGCAAAATTCCATTTCCAACTGAGTTGATTACGGTAAAAATATATTATACGACTATTTTGTGACTTCAATGTGCATAGATTATTGTGAACGCTTTGATATCATATCATTTCGATCTGCGACAAAATTATGGTGTTGAAATTCTAAATGAAATTCCTCGTGGATTCCCACTTCCAAATATGCCGAGAATCGATCTTTGGCCATATATGGTTAAGGACGCAGTGCCAATCGGTAAATTGATGAAATTTGATGGTGTAAATTATGATTTTCAGCCATTGTTTCTTATATGCTTACATTGTCGCTTGGTCAAATCTATTCGAAGAAACACAAATTCCGATTGGATTCGAATCAAGTATGTTTAAAATAAGACTGTTCACTGGAATGTGATTCAGGAATTATTGGCAATGGGAATTATCAATATTGGTTCATCATTCTTCCCCACATTCACTACAACCACATCGATGTCGAGAACGGTTCTCAACGAATCCTGTGGTGGAAGATCCCTGGTATTTATCCAAAATCATATCCTAACCTGCTACTTCTCATTCATTTTCAGCTTTCGGGTGTTGTAAGCAGCATTTGCATGTTGATAGTCATCACTTGGATCGGACCTCTTCTGGCTCCTTTGCCGTCTTGTGTTCTAGCTGTCATCGTCGTTGTTGCTGTTCGGACCCTCTTCAACAAAGTTTACGAGCTTCCAAAATTATGGAGATATTCGAAACACGACTTCGTATGTGATATACTTCGAAATTTAATTTTAATTTTTATTTTTTAGTGGATAATGGTTCTGACGTCAATAATCACCCTGATTTCGGGACTTGCCGAAGGCGTTGCCGCTGGAATTATATTTGCGATTTGCACCATTGCGATTCAATCACAACAGTAAGACACCATCAACACCAACATAATGTCATATGATCGGTTCCCACGATGAGTGTTCATTCGTTTCTGATACCCGCCGATAGTTTTTAGAGGTCGAAGCAAAGCGGAAAAGAGAGTTTCGAAAAGAGTTACCCTGAGAAAAATAGCAAACAATCAGTTTTGAAGATGAAAAATACACGAAAAATATTTCAGGCCATCTATCAAACACCTTGGCCAAATCAGAAGCAATGACTTTCGATCTTTGGCTCAGTATAAATCTGCAAAGGTTTTTTACAGTATAATTTTTTTTTTATAATTTTCAAACATGCTGCTGATTTTTTTAGCCAACCGATTTCAAAATAATTCGATTTGATGCGCCTTTAATATTCACAAACGTTGATAAATTCTTGGTGAGTGTTCGAGAAGCTGCGAGTGATTTGCGTAAATGCAACAAAATTACACTGAATGAAACTGATTGGACGGCGATTATTTTGGATTGCCATACATGGACATACACAGATTCAATGGGAATAGATGCAGTCAAAGAGGTAAAAAAAACCACCAATTTCCGATAATTTTCCAGTTTTTTTTCAGATTGATGATGACTTAAAGAAAATGAACATTTATTTATTATTGGCGAATTTGAAATGTATTAATCAATATCAATACAATTCATATATTGTTACTTTTTAGCTTCTCTTCGCAGGCAATATGAACATGCGGGAATTTTGAACCAAATCAAACCATATCAACTTTATCCTTCAATTCAAGATGCTTTAGACGCAGCTCATGAATTGACGGGCCACGGTTTTAAGGAAGAATATAGTGAAAACGGGAAGGAAATTGAACCCTTGCTAAAAATTGTATAAATTATTTTTTTTGTTTAAAATGTATAAATAAATTGTGTAATTTTTTCCGTTTTACGCAGGGAACTATTTGATTTTTTAACGAAATTTGCAAGATAAAATAATTTTATTGTGGATACGGTTTGCATTTTGGTTCATTTTGCGCGTCGCGTGTTTGCAGACACTAGAATGTCATCAAAAATTTTTAAATCGGCATTGCTACTTTCCGATATTCTTGTTAGTTTTTACCGCTGTTTTTCTTTTCTTTGTTTTTTTTTCTTTATAGAATTTACAAGAATACTTTTTAGAAACGATGGAGAGATTTTTGCGTTTCGGAGCTGGACTTGGACAGGTAGGAAAAACCAAAAAAAAAAAAAAATATTTTAAATTGATTTTTTTAGTTCGGTGGTACCCCACAGGACTCTAATCAAGTCGATACCTCGGAGACTGTTTACATCTCTTCGTTGGCTCTCTTGAAAATGCTCAAGCATGGCCGTGCTGGTGTTCCCATGGAGGTAAGTGATATATTATGTACAAATTATAGCGGCACTATTAAATTCTAATTTTTAGGTTATGGGTTTGATGCTGGGCGAGTTTGTTGACGAATACACTGTTAACGTCATCGATGTGTTCGCCATGCCACAGTCTGGAACAGTTCGCATCTTTTTTCTATCTTCACTTTTTAATCTGATAATTTCAGGGTGTATCTGTCGAAGCTGTGGACCCTGTGTTTCAAGCGAAAATGCTTGACATGCTGAAACAAACTGGAAGACCAGAAATGGTTGTTGGATGGTTCAGATAAAATATATAACTCAAAATTATTATTCATGTTTAGGTATCACTCTCATCCAGGATTCGGATGCTGGCTCTCTGGAGTTGATATTAATACTCAACAATCGTTCGAAGCTTTGTCTGATCGTGCGGTCGCTGTCGTCGTCGATCCAATTCAGTCAGTAAAGGGAAAGGTAGCATCATTTTGACAGAATTATGAGAAACATAATATTGCCTAATTAAGGTTGTCATTGATGCGTTTCGTACCATCAATCCACAATCGATGGCTATGAGCCAAGAACCAAGGCAAACTACCAGCAACATTGGGCATTTGCAAAAGCCAAGTATTCAGGTAAATATAAAAATAGACAAATAATTGTGATAAATTGAAATTTCAGGCTTTGATTCATGGCTTGAACCGCCATTACTACTCGATTCCCATTGCTTACAGAACTCACGATTTGGAGCAAAAAGTAAGAAATATCGATAAAATGGCACTCCATTTTGTAAATTTTATACTTTAATCAAAAGTTTCTTTTAGATGCTCTTGAACTTGAACAAATTGTCATGGATGGACGCCGTTAGCGTTGAAAACTATAGTAAATGTGGTGAGAAAAATAAGGAACATTTGAAGGCGATGTTAAAATTGGCTAAGAATTACAAAAAGGCACGATTTCCTTCTCCGATCAAAATAATATTCTTTTGGTTTTTAGGCTCTCGAGGATGAAGACAAGATGACGGAGGAGGAGCTTGCCATTAAGAATGTCGGAAAACAAGATCCAAAACGACACATCGCTGACGAAGTCAGCAAGATGCTCAACGATAATATCGTTCAAAATCTTGCTGGTATGATGGCAACAACCTCGTTCCAATAATTTTTCCACCAGCATCCCCATTATTCACCCTTTTCCTCGTATTTTAAGCATCCCTGTGTGGTTGACTTTCTCAACCAAAACGTTTTAATTTATTTTTTCGACTTTTAAAATTTGAAATATAAACTTAAGGTACGTTTAAGCTTTCATCGTTTTATCAACAAAAAATGCATAAGTGCTGAAACAATTAATATCGGTTTTTCGTCCATTTTCCCAGTAGTTGAGGTAAAAGCATAACATTCAAATTATTATTATCAACCGATGGAGTGTAATCATTGATGAGTAGGTATGGAACTTCCACAATTGCGTGGGGTCGTGTGCTCATTGTTTTATGAGCGGCCTCGCGTTGAAGCTGTATACCGCGTGGACCATCGTAACATTGCCTGAATAATAACGATTGGATAATTTGTATCATAACAAAAAAACCTAATTTGTCGGTATTCTTTGCGAATAAAAGCACTGCATGTCTGCATTGCATGTTCAACATTATACCGTTGAATGTTGTGTTCGAAGCAGACAATAAAAGGAAGAGCACCTTCCACCTGAACAATTTACTATTTTAATTTCGAGTACAATTCATTATACCTTCATGTTGTCGATGACGCATGATTGCAAACGATTCGCATCGCACTCCTTTTGTCCATGATTACACGAGAACGACCCGTCCTGAAATGAAAAAACCACTAGTACCCAAATAATTTTTGATAAATTGGGCAGCTGTTTGGTGATGTTGGAAGTGAAACTGATCACGACGACATCAATCAATGCTTGAAACACCGCATCAATTTGTGTTACTTGTGTGATTCGCGAATTTCCCCACGGAACAAGTTCGAGAGTGATATGATTTTGGAATTGATTGACGATGCTTCCAAGCTGATTCGCGATAAATCTGCAAAATATGAGAATTGAGCTGTAAAATGCATCAATTGACGATCAATGATCACTTTTGGCAATATGGACAAAGTGCTTCATAGATTAATGTGATTTTGATCGGCTGACGACGGCGGCGGAGTGTTTCGCATTGACGAGTGACGCCGCATTGTTGAGCAGCTTGCGGACTGTCACACCTGCATATTTCGCATAAATTAAATCGAATATTACTACTCCTAATAACAAACAGTAATCTCAATAAGTACAGAAGAAACTATCGCATAACGTATTATCAAAATAGGTTTTTTTGCATATCGTCGGATAATTTCTCAAATCTACTTTTCAAGTTTGCGCAATTCGGATGCGATTTATAGTTAACAGAGAAGGTCAAAGGCAACATTGGCAATTTTTTCGTAACTTGTGCATCGGGTAATTATGGGTAATTATGTTTATCGTGCTCACTTAAAAAATCGGTTTGTTTAGTTTTAAAATTGGATTTTTTTTAAATTGATTCATAATCTTACCAGAAATCTGGTGGAATGTCGCACACTTGATGCGTCGGTTGATTGGAAACTGAAGCATGAGGTACCGAAGGATATTGGGTGTGATAAGCTTTTATTGAATCTAAACAAATGGCTGTCAACAAAATGTAATTTTAAATAAATTGACTTGGACTTGGATATTGATTATTCGTATTATAATATGTGTTGTGCGTCGTCTGAGATTGGCGTTGATGCTGATGATGCTGATAATTGCGATAATTTTGCTGATACGACGGATGCTGTCGGTACTGGGTCAATGACGTCTGCAAAAATACGTTGAACTTTCAATGTTACACTATGACATTATTGGTCATTTTGCACCGGATGGCCATTTATTTTTTATTTCATTTTCCGGCGAGGAATCGAGTGGACAATCGGATATAAAACTCGTTGAACTATGATTTCTTTCGTTGAAGATGAACTTTTTGAAAAGTAATGAAAATATTCCGCGGTAGTCGTTTTAGATATTACCGAATTTTATAAATCTGTGATAAATACCATCTTAATAGTTCATTATTCAACCTACAATATTGAAAATATATATTCATAGTTTAAAATTCATATTTTATTTAATTTTTCAACACTTCTCATTTTTTTTCGTTCTCTTCTTACAATTTGCAACCACATCGTTTGAGTGTGTAAATTTTCTCAACTCATTAATCAAGTTCTCGTAAAATCAAAATCGAAACGAAGCGAAAAAAATAAGCCTCGTGGTGCCAGCTGACCATTCGACAAAGATGAAGAAAAAACACAACGCTTCACGATCATATTTCAACGTGTTGGCTCACCTGAACGAGCAGGACACAAATTGCAGGAGCGAATAAAAAATGGGACATTTTGTGTCCGAGTGGCGACCGACGACGAAAAGGTCGCAAAATGATGGGAAACGCGCCACGATCGGATGGATAACAGGGCGGTGCTCCCGCGAGCCAAGACACCGACGAAGACGACGGCGACGGCGACAGCGAGGACGATCAGCCGACGAGAAGAGAGCAGCGGCGATATCGCGATGAGCCAGGAAAAGAGCGAAAGAGATAAATGCACAATTGTGCAAATCATCCCATCACATACGGGTCACTATCATGTCCTTCCCATAACTTTTTTTCTCCAAGGAACACGTGCAAAAGAAAAAAAAAGAAAAACATGTATGCCATCGTACTGTCAGTCAAATTACTGGTGTTTTCCTTGTTTTGTCGAGCAATTATTTTAAAAAAGGGGACAGAAAAAACAGAAATTAATTATGTTAAACGTTATAAAGTGTATATTTAAGAACCTTCGCAGCGCGAATGAACGACCTCAATAGAGTACAATAATCCATTTCCGAATATAAGAAGTTGGTTGTAATATACTGCTAATATGTAGTAGTATACTCGAAACATATTCTACGAAACCAAATGCTTGAACAAGAAATACTAAAAATTCTAGCGAAAAATTGAAAGCCACGATGGCAGACAAAGAAACTGCGAAGTTTGAGCAATTTCTAATGGACCTATTCATGCAATGAAAAAATTTTTTTAAATCAATTTTTTCATGTGGATTATAATCCGGTCAATATCCAGGCAAAAAAAAATATCCAGGCAGGAGCCAAAATTGTCTTGCAATGGAAATCTGATTATCCCAATCAACGATTTCCCGACTAGTTAAAACATTGGAAGATCGAACATCCAGCACATATTGGCTCGTTAAATTACAGTTACAAGTCATTTTTCTAAATTTATTCACTTGTTTGTTCTAATGCGAACTTACGTGTGATGCACTTGCAAATCTCTGAATTAAAAAGTACGTTTACGTTTTTTTTATCTTTGTCAAAAATCTTCACACACAACATACTACTACAGTAATGGCGCTGGGAAAAGGAAGACGCATGCATGTGGCAAGGCTGCCCCAAAACACACGCTGGTCCATACTTGAGATTTAAGAAATTTCAGAATATTTCTCATAGTTTCATTCATTCAGATTCCTCCATCATTCAATTTCTCGTTCGACTTTGAAAACGACAGAACAAAAGAAATTGCTAATAATGAATTCCTTTTATTATATGAATACTTATTTTTTCCTTGGCTTATTGTTTCAATAGTTCAATTTCGGTATAGAAATATAAATAATTTATTAGATAGGACAACTCTCATTTTATTTTCATTTTTCCATACAACAGATTGACTCATCTCGAGAGAAATTCGTCATTTTAATTGGTTAGTACAAAATGCAACAAAAATCCATCACTGATCTATTACTCAAAAGAACCCAAACCTATAATTTTCCTAGAAAATAAATTAAAGAAACATTTTTGTACATTTAATAATATATTATTAAAAGATTCTTTCAACGAACCAATTTTCTCCACACCCACAATTCAGCGTCATTTGACTGTCATTTATAATACTCTGCAAATTTTGGAAAACAATCTCAGCTGGTTAAAAACCCGAAACCATTTTGAACAAAATAAGAAAATGCATGTTGAACCACAGATTTTTAATTTTTTAATTTGTCGAAAATCTGCATAATACCATTACAATTTCAGTTCTCCTAACCTTCATTTTTTAATAGAATTTACACAAAAATAAATATTCCTGTACACTAATGATGTGTTTTTTTTTAATATCACTATTCGTATATTTTTTGACAAAAATGAAATCTTATATTTTTATTCAAAATTTATAGTGACTATATGAATTTTGAAGTTTTCAAACAGAATTATTCAGATAATTTTTTCACCAATCCAATTACATTGAATTTATTGAATTGTGTGACTTTAATATTATTTTGGCATATTATAGAAAACCATCTATTTGGATGTTTTCAACAAATAATTCAGCCACCCATATTCTCAATTAGAATCGTTTTTCGAATCTCATATTTCGCGTATTACGAGCTTCATCGTATTATTTTGTACCCAAGAGCTTCTATTTTGAGATTCAGAACAACAGAAGCAGCTAATCGGCTAATTTGTTTTTCTCATTCCATTTTCGTATTCTCCCATTTGATCTCACTCAACACATGCATTATTTGTGTGTCAGTGGCTCATTCAATGATGAGCATTACGATAATTTGTGCCAGCCGCTACCATTCCTGAATTATTGAGAATCTCTGCAGAAAATTAATCAAACGTCATCTCTTGATGTTTTCCAAACAACTCTCATCATTTGCCGGCAATTTTCTGGATCCTCAGTGTCATTTTGAAGTGATATTGACAGCGTTCGAAATGAATTTGTGTAGTATTCAAATAACACTTTTTTCTTGATAGCAAATAGAAAAAAAACCTAATGGACCTATTCATGCAATGAAAAAAAAATCCATTTATTTCATCTGAATTCCCTATGCACGCACGTCGAAAATTACAAAAAATTGGCGCGATATATCGTAATTCTCCGCTATTTCAAAGGCGCACGCGAAAAGTTGTGCGGGTCACGTCGCGAAGACGGTACTGTAATTTTTATTTTTCATTCTGTGTGCTATTTTCTGTATTTTTCAAAAACTTTGAAGATGAAATGTGTAATCGAAGAACGAGGGAAAAAACAATTATTGGTATAAGTACTCCTAATTCGACAATATAAATATATTTTTCGTCATTTAGATACAAATTATCATTTGAAATAGTGATATTTGTGTTGATTTGATGCAGACTTCGCTCGATGACGTTTGTGATAAATTTTTAACGTCGGTTAAACAAAATCTTACAGATTTCCAAAAAAAAAAACTTTTTAAACGCTCAAAAAATAAAAAATTCGAAAAAAAACAGCCATTGAAAAAATACAGTACCGACATCGCGACGAGACCCACACAACTTTTCGCGCGCGCCTTTGAAAATAAATTGCGGAGAATTACGATATATCGCGTCAATTTTTTGTAATTTTCGACGTGCGTGCATAGGGAATTCAAATGAAATAAATTGATTTTTTAAATTTTTTTTCATTGCATGAATAGGTCCATAACTTGCGTAGTAATACTCAATTGCGTTTTCTGAACTCAATGAGTGTTCTCATTTTTTGTTCTCAAAGAAAAAACCAAAAAATTTGGATAAACAAGACACTCATCACACTCCACCCGCGCAATTCGATTAATCATTGTTAACAATTTATCCGATGTGAATTCTGAAGTATTTCACCGTCTACTCGCTTTTCGATTTGCCAAAATTGGAAGTAATTTTCCTGTTATTTTTTCGGAACTTTTCGAAGCGCATTATTTGCATTCTAACACATCAAAAATCATTACAATTTTTATAGTGAGCGAGGGATACGCATAACTTCCATTTATTTTTTATATTCAATATAAAAATGACAACTGAATAAATGCTTGGAAAAATGGCATTTATTAGTATAGAGAAATGTTACACAAAAAAGCAAAGATTTCCAGATTATGTATAACATTATGACACAAAGGATTGTCTCATTTGCGATTAATTTTCTCATATTTGCTCACAATAGACTTTTGTGGCATTTATCCCCTAAGCCACGCCCACCAATGAAGGTGTGAGATAGAAATCGGTTATTTGGTGGTGCTGTGCAATCTCAAGGTATTTGCCCTCTCCAAAAATGTGTGTGGCTGTCAATTGGATGGTCCATTTGCTCAATACGGATCGTCATTTTTCTTCCTAATTCGTTTATTTTAGAAGTGCTGTTATTTGAACACACAATTTTTATTTATTTTAGTTGTTTTAACGAATTCAAAAATTTGAACGTCAAAGTCATTTCTTTATGTAGAGATTTACTTTTCACGATACTTCAAATTTTCAAGAGCAATTTTTGAATTTTAATAGAAAATGCGAATGTGCTCTCAATATTCGCATGCGGCTCTTCAATTGTGATCTCTGTGTGTTCTCACTCTATTAAATATTCGATTTGACATTTTTACACTTTCTCGCATTCATTTAAGTACATGCTTCTCCAAAAATCTCGACATTTTCAGCTATTTTCAACATGCAATTCTTCGCTGTTTTCACTTGCGTTTTCATCATTTTTCCAATGGTCAAATCGCAAGAAGAAATCATTCTAGTCGCAGATGAAACGATGTTGAAACCTGTGGATACCCAGGATGGAAGGTAGCCAACAATCGAACTCGAACGAATCTCAAATTTGATATTTTAGCTTCTCAAACCACATTGTTGCTCTCCGGCCTGACTACACGTTCTGGAGAATGATAGACGTGCTTAAAACAATGTTTGATAGCCAAACGGCAGAGAAACGAAGACTGATTAGAGATGCAGACGAAATAGAAGGTAATCCGCGATTGAAGGGGTCTTCAAATCAAATATGTCATAATTTCAGAACGCTCTCAGAAGCTTCGATCGCTTCGCGGAAGACGTCCATTTTTGAATTTCGGGCGTTATCGCGTTCAGTTCTAAGTTAGAATCGTTCGAACGATATTTTCAAGTGTTTCCTGTATTTTTTAATTGCTCAACTCCCTAATAAATCATCAACGAGAAACTGTTTTATAACGTTGTTTGGAATGTTGTTTGATTAGTTCAGAAACCGAGACCAAATCTGCATTAATCAATTTTGCACAATATAAAAAAGCTTATTTGCCACTGCTGGTTTGCTTCTTTTGCGGTGATTTCTGTTCTCGCGCTAGAATTCCTCGCATGGCAAAAATGTCGAAGTCGGGATGTGCAATAGAGCGCAAGTGCCATCAGTGCATCGGCAGCGACCTATGAGAAAAAAAATAAAAAAAAAAACAATTTAAACTGATTGTTAATTACCTCCTCTAACCGATGAGGAACCTCCAATTTCTAGTCGCATTCGCCGGAATCCTTTTAATGCTGCCGGGGTGCCATCTGCATTTAAAGGCTCAGTCCTCCAGCAGTGAAACGAGGAAGTGCACGGCTTCCCCAACTGAAACTAATTAATCTGAGAATCAAGAATCATTCGACTTCAATCTCGAACAACAAGTTTCAATTCAAATTTTGTGAATTTTCTGCTCAACTCAACTGCATGCCAAAAAAAAACGTTTTTTTCTGTGGGATTGCAGCATTTTCTTGTTGAAAATGTGGGAAAAACTCGAAGAAAATGAAATACCTGCTGCAATCGAACAAGAGGAAATGTATTTTTTCACACCGGCTGAGAATTTTTCTAATTTTGCCCACAAATAGTTCACAAAATTCGCTATCGAGTGAAAACGGCCGAGCACACTCGATGGGAAATTTCAAATTGTGTGCAAAATTCGAAAAATTCCCAGCCGGTCGAAAAAAAACTTCCCTTGTAAGGAAACCAAAAGAAAAAGTGCTACCTGTGTGTCGAATTGGGCGAGTGTGAGCACGACGGTGAAAATTAACGATATAATTGTCGTTAAAATCGTCTTGTTGTTACCCATATCTGAAAAAAAAACGAAAAAATAATTAAAAAAAAAGAAAAAAATAAAAAAAAAAAACGAGGAAACACGTAGGCAAAACGTAAATGAAGACATTTAAGACATTCAGCCCGTAGGTATCAAACTCGATTCACCTGCTTTTCCGATGTGAAAAAGCACGCGGAAGTTAAATATTGGAAGCCTTGAAAGGGATTTCATTAATTAGTAGAAGACGTATTAAAAGAAACGTCTAACAAGAGATGAAATATAAGTAAAAATTGAAGTTTTCAACATTTTCGGGTTATGTTGTTAACAATCAACGAAAAGCATCGAACATATGGAATTTAATAAACAAAATTTGGCCCGATTGTCGTATTTTTCGTTTTGAAATTTGCTCAGTTTTCTTTTTTTTGTCTTCTTTTTGTGGTTTTTAAATATACTAAAAAATGAGTAATCATCGCAAAAATCGTTTTTGTTCGTAAAGAAAATGTGATTTTTGAGTTGTTTGGAAACAAAGAAAAATGAATATTTTATATAAAATTACTGCCGACCAACGTCAACTTTCGGAAGCTTCGTGAATGACACGTCGTCATATTTTGAGACGAAAATTGTGTTCGCGAAAAGGTCTTGATTTCAGTTGGTTTCTTCAACTCAACTTTTTTATTTTTCAACAAAATCAAAAATATCTGGCGAAAGATCAAAATGTTCCGAAATTCATTGAATCAGCTGCAACTGTTTTCGAAAATAGATCAACATATTTAAAAATAAATAAGAGATTTATAGACTTTTGTGGCATTTATCCCCTAAGCCACGCCCACCTGTTGCATTCGTTTCAAAATTTCCATGGTTCATCGAACTTTAGCTATTCGACAGAAAAACCTTCAACATTTTTGATGGAGTTTACATAGGTAACGAAATTTTTCAATGGCGTCCAGGCTTCTCGATAAATCAAAAATTTAAGCCAATGAAGATGTTTAAAACATATTTGACAATAAAACAAATGGTAAATTTAAATGTGTTCTATCATAATTTTCCACGAATTTTGGACTGATGGACTCGAATCCGATGATTTGATGATATTGCAAAATTTGAAAAGTGCTTTCTAGAATAGGAATCGACAATGGGATTCATATGAATTTCATGCGAAATATGCATATATGTTTGTGGCGAATTGAAAATTATTCAATTGCCTAGGTGATGATGTTTAAGAGACGCTAGTTAAATTTCGGTATAAAATTCACCTTCACGACAAGCCAGATTTGGAAATTCAAACGTAAAAACCGCTTCTAAATAATACATTTTTGAACTTTTCTGAATAGCTTAATCTTAAATAATGCATGTTTAAAACTAGACAGTCGTTCAATATTACGATATTGGAGACATTTTGTTAAAAGTGAGAGTATGATTAGCATGATTTCAGAAATAATGCCGAGATTATCATCATTGCAATTGTAGCAAACAAAAATAAAATATTTAGAGTGGTTTTCACTCACAAATATATATTATATTATACAATAACGTTTGATTAAGTTATAGGGTGTACAGGAATACAGAATTTAAAATTGGTAACTTAAGAAATATTTCATAGTATCAATGTGGAAGTTAAATCGGCGATGATTAGGATTATTTAAGCAAGAATACTCCGTAGTTTGCGGGTTTTATACAAAATAGAATCAAAATAGAGCAACCAAATTTGATATAAAATGAGGAGAGATGATTTTCAAATTTGGAAGAATTTTGTTGAGATTTGTCGAATAACGAGTATAGAAGACGAAAATAAGAAATAAAAACGAAAATTGGAAAATCTTCAAGAATTCAATCATCATGTGCTAATCATTCAAAGGCGTCTAAATGGACTCTAGTGTTCCCGTTAACTTTTTCGAATTCTAACGTTTGACTTTTCCGAATTAATCAGGAAATGAAGTCACATCCCGTTTTCTTCATCGCTTAGAAACTTCTGATTCACTTTAATTCAGGCTTCACAATGCTTATAAACAAAAATTTGAAAGTCACCATTCAATTTTTTTTGTGAAAAACTGCCAAGTCTAGCAAACGAAATAACTATGTAATGCCACAATCGTTTTATTTTTTGCAATAACTTTTGGACTACGGTATTAAAAATGTTTCTGAGTGGTGCGGCAGAATAATGATGTGTAGGAATGACGTCAAAACTTTGTTGTTGGGGCACGTGGAATCTTGTCAAATGCTTTAAGTAGAAACAAAAGCTCGGAGCGAAAAAAAAAGCGGCGAGTCGGACACGATTTAAATTGAATTCGAATCCCTTTCCGTACACCTTCTTGTTTCAAACGCGAATAAAAAAAGAAGCGTCGTCCCACGGGAATCGTTTCGAAGCGCGACGATCTCATTTGAAAAAAAAAACATGATTGTGTTTTTTAGACGAACAACAACGAATGCATGCGACGACGCGTCTTGTGATGATTTTTGCGATCGCTTCGGCGACAGCTCCTATCGTCTCGCAAATCGAAGCACGCAGATATCGCAGACAAAATGAGGTTTGATGTTTTCCGAGCAAAAAAAAACAATTCACAAAACGAGTGGGTGTCTGACAAAATTTGATAGTCGAAAAAATTGAATGAAAAGGAAGCAAATCAGTACAAAGCGACGGCTGGCGACGAATCCGAACATAAATAATGAAATTAGCCAAATTTGTAGCAATTTTCTTCGTCAAAAAAAATGAAAACATTCAACTCCTCGCCCTACTTTTAAATGTATTGTCATATAAGGAAGTCCATAAAAATTCATTTCTGAACAACGTCTGCAACGATAGATTCATTTATGTATTTACACGCTCGTTTGCTTGAAATGTATCCTATTTCTTGAATAACGGAGTCACATTAGAGGTTCCGTTTTGGCTATTATTTTAGAATTAAAACAAGGATATGGAGTGTCTTCTTTCCAAAAGGGGAGTGTTTGTTTGGAATTAGCTTCTGAAAGGAAGAATACTCGCATTAAGGAAGATTAACTGACCTCGGTAGCTCTAACGCCAATTTATACATTTTTAGAATAATAGGGAAAAGTGTAATGGTTGCGTTTTTTTTTCTATTTATACCCAAAACATTTTAATTTTTGAAAGTATTTTCAAATTGTCGGCTATAGCATTATTTATTCGGTGAATTCGATTAAGAATCTAGACTAGACTAAAGTAGTATGCTTGTGAATGAAACCTATAAAGCAATTCAAAAAAATTTGGAACCAATATTGTCCCGCCAGTTTGAAGTTCAGACTAATTTTTGACGTTTTTTTAAATTTAAATTTTATTTCAATACATTGATCATTTTAAAAATGTTGTAAACTCAAAAATATTTTTAATTTAAATTTCTTCTCCAATGGATGGTTGTTGCCAAACTTTTCGAACACCCTGACACACATTTTGATTGTCTCATAAAAATGAGATTTTAATTCACTAAACTGATTGATGATTAAAATTGTCATAGAGATTTTAAGAGAATAATTTAGGTAACAATTCATAATTATGCAGAAGCCAACATTCATCTTCGATGTCAGTCGATTAAAATGGATCAAAAACCAACATTTTTAGGACCAATGATGTCGTATTCGTTTCGTTTTCATGACATTGATAGAGGTGATTATTGCTATGAATTTTCAAATTGTGTCCCTTTTTATAGGAAATCGACACTTTTGGTGCGATGCGTTGGGCCTTTTCGGATTTTTCGAATCATTCGACGTTTATGGACGAAGTGCATCTAGTCGAACAAATCAAACATGGTTTGCATTTTTTTATTCACAAAGTAATGTGGAATCTCGCAAAAATGTAGCCTATGATTTTTTCATCGTTTGATAGGTTTTGGTTATACAGCAAAACTGATTCTATTCGACGAAAATTCAAGTCTTCGTTTTTTCATATTCAAGTGTTAAAAATATCCATTTGAAATATCCATCGGCTAAAAATATCCATTTGAAGTGGAGTGCTGGCCATCAGTTGTTAATAATTGAATTCTTGATCATATGATGAAATGATACGATATTTGCTTTGCCGCACTCACAACATTGAGATATTCGATTGTTTCGAAGCACAAAAAAAAGAATTGTTTGAATAATTAAAAAATAATGATTTTTAGTACAATATTACAGACCAAAAATTTTATAAACGAAGCAAACTCACTTTTTCAAACTCTGTCAAGTTTCAAGAAAAACGAGTTACTCGCAAGTCATGTGGAAATATTTCAAAAATCGCTGAATACAAAGAATGTTTGGGTGTGAAGAATATTTATTTGATTCGCAAACCTCATTAAAATTCAAAATTCATATGCCATCGCTTTGAAAAATGAACTCATTAATTTTATTTCAGTTCCTTATAAAATATACTTTCAGCGATTTCTCGATATATAAAAATTTCCAAAAACGGGTATTGATCTATCAAATTATACATAAATAGTATAGACTGTTTTGTTCGTAGGTGTGAATATGTGATACACCAGATTTGGTCAAGTGCCCTGGGATCAAACTTCACACAAATAAGATAATTCGATTTTATTCACATTTTACAAACTTCAGATATTTTTAGGTATCTGAAGAATGATGGTCTCTATTATAATCATCAAGAGAATCGGGTGATTGAATGGACTTGGGTCTATCCACCTCTTGATTCGTATGCAATCGAATCAATGAATGCAGTAGACATTGGCCCGCTTCCAGTTTAAACCTCGTACGCTCAAAAATCAATCTATATTTGGAATCATTCTGCTTTTTCCGAATTTGATGATTTGTGTTCATCCCAGACCATCGTCCAATGTTTCATTGCAGCGTGTGTCCATTCATTTAACGCCTCATTGTTTTTGAGCAGTTTGAACATGTTTGCTCTTTTCTCATTCATGTCTTTGTTATTTGCGAAACTTCACACCCTTAAAGTGCAATAAAAACTTGCGAGAAGCTTACCAATGAGGGCGACAAAAAAAACGGGTCACCCGGCAACAAAAGAATTCTGACGACGGTTTAAGCGACGAAATCGGCAACGATAATCCGAATAAGTCAACGGTGGCGGGCAATTGGCGACTGGGATGATGCATGATGGAATTGGCCAAAAATTCGAAGAGAAACATAATGAAGTTGAAAGAGACTCAGAGATGGTTAAAAACTTATTTCCGATTGTTTACCGACGCAAGATCGGGTTCTGAGCATGACCCCCGCGACCCGAAAAGAGGCTGACCCTCCAAGTTGAGGGGCGAAGATTCATTCATTCATTCATTCACTCTCATTCACTTCAAAACACTCACCGTCGGCGTTATTTGTGTATCTATCAATTTCAAATCATCGAAATGCGTCGAATATTTCTGATAAGCGTTCTTTGCATTCGTTTCGTGCCCACACTACCGACTCCCGCCAAAGCGCCACCATGCCAATTGCCACCATTTACTAAT
Source organism: Caenorhabditis bovis (assembly GCA_902829315.1). Lineage (NCBI taxonomy): Eukaryota > Metazoa > Nematoda > Chromadorea > Rhabditida > Rhabditidae > Caenorhabditis > Caenorhabditis bovis. Next base: position 2,199,512 of record CADEPM010000004.1, on the reverse strand, counting down.
TTGTTGCCTTTGAATTCACGTCGCGAGTTACGCAAAATTTGGGCTGGATTTCATTCGACGACGGCGGCCAAAAAATGCGAACGGTTTGCTTATGAGAGTTCAAAGATGATTCAACTTTGTCAAGTTCAGACAGTTAGCGCAAACTCGAGAGCTAATTGCTGGTCTTCCAGAAGATGTCAAGATTCGAATTCTTGACTTTGATCGCGGAATAGTCACTCCTGTCGAAACTTCTCACAAAAATAACAATTTTCTTTCGGGATTATCCGAAGAACAAACTCATCAATTCTCACAGGTCCTCAATTTCACATCATTTTTTACATACAATCGTATAATTTTTGTAGATTATGTCTAATCGATCAGCGACTTCCGAACAGAAATATGATATGCTTCGTAATTGGGCTTCAGAATATTTAGATCTTGATCAAATCAGTAAGGTTGATCAGTTCATTTCATTTTTGCAAAGGAAAGATAAAAGTTTCCAAGCCAAGGTCAACCATAGTTGCTTAATATTTAAATCACTATTCATTTTAGGTGAAAAACCTTTCTTCTGAAGCACGAATTGCCCACGATAAGCTTGAATCATTAAGAAGATTGAAACAAGATGTTTATAATGAATTATCGGATAAAGCTAAAAAGGAACTTGCTCTTCTATACAGGTGACATTTTCTTCAAAATAGGGGGTTTCAAATACGTCAAATTTTTCAGAGCAAAGTGCCCTCGTGGAAGTATTTATGAGTCTAGCGATCTAGACGCCGAGGAAATTCAACTAGCGTGTTCTGTTGGTATAAATTAAATCATAAATTTATTCAAATTTTTGAAATGATTAGATGAGCGAATGCCGTTGCTTCGGACTATTCCAACTAATTCGCATTCAAGTTCGACGACTCCATCAACAATCGTAACCACGAAATTGCCAACGGAAACTACCACCACATCCACAACGCCTTCAACTACAACAACGACTCCAGCAACAACAACTTCAACACCAACCACGACGACGACAGTGACAACAACATCAACAACGACGACAACTCCATCGACAACCACAGCTACGACAAAGATACCATCTACAACAAAATCTCACAGTAGCCCTGATCAGAAATCGTATTCAACAAATAAATCGCCTAATAATGAACAGGTATTTTCCGTTAGAACGCTTTTAGAATGTGTGTGAATAATTCATTGAAATAATCATTTCAATGAAATTTCGAAATCTATAATTTTTATTTTCTTATTTTTTTATTTTTTTTTAATATTTTTTTTTCAGGAATCGCTGTGGGTTCGTCTGACGACGCCGGAGACCACAACCCATGGTCGTCTTTCATTCGAAATCGAAAGGAGTAATTCGAGTATTCCAGTGATTCCAGGCCGACCGAATGGAGTGGCTTCGATGTTCGTCGCAGATCCCGAAAAGCTGTCAGATTTGTTGAAAAAGATTTTCAAACAAAACTGAGCCGATATTGAGCCACTTCGTTCATTCCAAACCCAGGGCCTTGTTGAGTGTTGCTCGACTCGTAAGGTAATTGTGTATCACAATAAATATTTATTTATGGATAGTGAAAAAAAATGTGATTGACATGGTAAAATGGGAATATAATGGAAAGACATGCAAGATAATACTTTGTGAAGTGGTTTTCTACGAAGAAAACTGATACATTATTATCAAGGATGTGCGAATGAATAAGATAAAACAAAAACGCCCGAAAATAACGCATTTGTATGTGAAGAGAATCACAGGGTGTCTAATCAATTAAACAAAACTATATTAACTCTGAAATCACAGGGCAGACTAGAACCCAGAAAAAACGTATGAAAAAGAGAAATTAAATGTATAAGTTAAAGTCCAACGGTGCCTGATTGGAAGTAAGTCTTCGGATTCGACATTCGACGTAGACGATCCATCAAGGGCATCCCCCCACGCCCAATTGTCGAAGGAGATACATTTCCGTGCCACCCCGCCGCTGCCTAAAATTCGTATTGTTCAAGATCTCTTCATAACCAATCTGGCCAATTTTTTGTCGAAACGAAATACAAACCTGAATGAGGCGTAGCCGTTGTCGATAGTTATTTGCTCGTGTGTGGTCGTTAATGATGTTCTGCACATAGGAAGATGGAAACCAGCCTCCCATTCCATCAGATAGCCTCTCTCCGTACAACCAACCTAAACGTTTTGTTGTCAATTGCATACAATAGCACAAATACACCGTAAAACTTTCACCAGAAAAAGAACTAGACAAAAAAATGCGATAAAGAACAATTAATGGTCCCCGGGAAGCCCCAAACATGAAAAAGAGAAGCAAATCAAACCGTCAGGCATTTTTCGAAGAATGTTGATTGTGTCGCCAATGTTCAGCGATAATTCGTCACTTTGAGATGGCTGATAGCTGTGGACGACTAGAGCTTGGGGACAATCCCATTCGGCGTAAACTTTCTCTTCAGGGTTAGTAGACTGCAAACGGGTATGATAAGCAAAAGAGGCACACGATCGAGAGAAGAGGTTTGATGGGGTTAGGCTTACCGGTGGAGGTCGAACAGCGCTCAACCAGCGTTCACGGTCAGTTTCGGATTCTGCTGACAACAGAAGTTCAGTCTGCCTATCGCGCGCATTTCTCATTAAAGTACAAAGGAACAAATGTGGTCGTCCTACTAACGCGCTGATTGCTCCAACAGGAATCTTAAATAGTTAATGTTATGATTTGTTCGATTTCTTATGCCAACCTTTGGGTTATCCGGCTCGATCGGCTGCATATCTACAAACTTGCGAGAAGCGTAATCTTTGCAAACATATGTGCCATTAAGCTTCTTCTTTGTTATCATCAGAATATCTGAGAATAAGAAGACATGAAGTGTTCTCGCCTTTTGTCGACTCTATAAAATAACTATTTGTAAAATTTGATGCGATTGTAGGAAATCAAACCTGTAGAATATTGGTTGTTCTTCGTTCCACGAGTTGTGTTAGAATTCCACGCTTCACGAGATATCGACTGTTAGAAACCAAAGGAATTCGTCTAAAAATTCAAATTTCGTTAAATATTGTTTCATTTAAAGTATTACTTGAGATCAGCATCTTTGTAGACAAGTCTTCTATCAATTTCGAGTAACTGCTCAGTTCTCTCCATTCTTCTCGCCCCTTCGTTACATTCTCGAACAACACGATTCGACGCATTCAACGCTGCCGTCGCCGTTTTGAATCTCTCATCTGACGAATCCAAACGATCTAATATCGCATAGAGAAGGAGAGGATATCTTAAATAACCGTTTTAAATTATTGTTTTTATCTATTTGAAGGCACCTCGTAATTCTCTGCATAGGAAGCATCAAGAATGATCTCATATCTAATCCCTGACATTGTTTGTTCTCTTCTAGCCGCTGAACAGCAGTCAAGAACGCAGGATTGTCAGATTTGAGACGTCTGAGAGTGCGATCTTGATAAACTTGATTCGAACAATATTTCACATAAACTTCGAAGTGCTTGTTAAAGTGCTCGAGGAGAATATCGCATACATCATCGAGTACGAGATTCTCCTCCAAACGACTTTCGAGATCACAGAGAAGTCTGAAAGTGAGTGTAACGTTTTCGAGATGATCACGAATCGATACCTTTCCGAACAATCTCGTACAGCGAAAATATTGCTGAACAAGTGTTTTCTATCGGAATCAGAGAGTACCGAATGCGCAGACTTCGAGCCCAGCATTTGCGGGCTTGCCATAAAATGTGTAATGAGCACATTCAGAGAAAGAAGATAACTGGCTTCAGATGTTATCACCTCGAAATAGGCTTCTTGTCTCAATTTACTTTCATCGTCAAGAGTTTCCAAAAGCCCAGCAGCTTTCACCTTCAATTCGTAAATATTATCACTTGTTGTTAAGTCAGCAGACCTCTGCCAACTCGCACCATAAACTGCGTTGTGACCCAAAGTTAGAGGCACCAACTAAACGATCACGTCGCATCGATGTGTTCGAAGTGAGAGCAGATGCTGAAGTAGTTGAGCAATCAGCGCCTCGTCCAGAATCTGACGATATCGAAGATTCTCGTCGAGTCTAAATGTAGCAATACAAACAATGTAATTTTGATAAAAACGAAATACCGCCGGCTTCAGCGCAATCTGTTCAAGATTTAATGCCTCGGGTTTTGGAGCAGCAACAACTTCTTTGGGCTCCTCAGTTTCTTCACGTGCCTCTAACATATAGTGTTGATAAAGTGGTTGCTCGTTGGGAAGCATTCGAAGTTTGTATTTTCTTTGATAATCAGCTTCTTCGGGAGACGGTTCATCCTAAACAGTTTTAATTCGGATCATTCTTGAGTCACTTGTTTACCTGAAGGGGAGAAGGTGTCCAAGATTCTTCCAAAGGAAGATGCCCGACAGCAGGTCTCGCGACGCACGAAGTCATTGATTCATCATTGTTTCTCGACTCGACTATCAAATCGGCACTCTCATAATCCGACGACATTTCTAGAAAGTAACACGCGAATAGGAAAGGAAAACAAAACAATTATGCATTATTGCTACTTTCATTATATTATTATTATTATTGTTGTTGTCGTCGTCTATTTGCAGGTAATGTAATTGTTTTTTTTTTTCTTGTAGAATGTCATTAAAAAAACAAACGGGAGAGATGTGCGCATACTACCTACTAGTTCAAATTCATTACATTCCACAAAAAAATGAAAGAAGTGAATTTTCGTAAAGTCAGAAAATTGTAAAGTGCCATGCTTTTAAGTTACACTCAACAGAAAAATGATAAGAAGGCATGAGTGAATACAGTTTTTATATTAAAAATCACAAAATGCTCAAAATTTTCTCAATATTAAACATATTAAAGTGTACAACTATTTTTGAGATGAAAAGAAGATCGTTCACAAGAACTTTTCAAGAATATCAAGCCCATAAAAGGAAAAAACATTAAAACTTACGAGATCGATTCGAATAGTCGGGAAACGCTTTGTTGAGTTGTTCTTCTAGTTGGCGATACATTGAAGAACGGCGATCATCTAGAAATGGACATATAAAAAACGAATTCACGATCAAAACAATAACATTAGCGCGGTCAGAAAGTACAGCGGTTTGCCTTATTTATGTGCGCATGCATGTATGTGTTTAGATGCTTTGACGAATGTCTCGTTTGCCCGTTTTCGCCCTTTTCGCGCCGTTTCCTCAACACCGTAATGTATACAGAATAAGACGACGACGGACGGCGTCGTATTGCCGCCGACACCATTTTTGAGCAGCTCATCATCGATGTGTTATTATGTTCACGACGGAGACGCAGATCAAAACAAATCGCGTTGGTTGCATTTGTTTTTTTTTTATAAATGTTTCTAACATGCCTCAAGTTCAATTAGGGGTCTCAAAAATGCCGAATATTGAGATTTAAAGGTTATGACGAATGGTATCAAATGAAAGAGTGGCTGCAAATGCATTTGACGATTACGAATATTGACAAGGTCCTTTCTAAATTTGATGATGAGTTCAACCTTTCAATTATGATTTGCACAATTATTCTTGAGTGTTTCATGGTCACCGAATTTCAGAAATTACGCATTATTTGGGTTTTAAAATAAGACAAAGTCCATTATACAAACTTTGAAACAAAATTTTTTGTAAATTTGAAAACTTCATAATCTAATGGATACTCAAACATACGAATTCCAATTAATTAAAAGAAAACAAAACAGAAGGAGAGTATTCCAACACGCTACAGACCTTACAAGTGCGGCTAATTGAGAATAAATGTTTTGAACGCAGTAAAGAATTACTGCCGAATACAATCGATGTAGTCTTTTTATAATTAGGAAATCTCATTTCCCCATTCACAACACTAAAATTATACAGTAATGTAGATATTTATACGACATTTTCCTTTAACTTAATCAACCAAACCATCTACTTCATTTTTTTATTAATTATTTTCGATGTCGCGCGGCTACGGAAAATTGGCGAGCACCAAAAAATAGAGGAGAGTTCACAGTTTGCATTGTGCGCCATTAACCTATCCTTATGCACATATCTTGTAAATCTACAATTTTATTTTTGCTCCAATACCACCGTCATTGGTTTTAGCCAATTTTCCATAGTTTTGCGCGAAGTCGACAATACTTCTATTTTAGTTTTTTTTCAGTAACGCAGTAAAACGATGAATTGAAATGGAATACAGTATCTGGGTTCAGATTTCGAAGAATTGCTTCAAAAACAAACAGTGAAGGTCTTGAACAACAAACTTTCCTCGAAATAAAAGAAATAAAAATTATTGAATGCGTTCAAATGCACGTGTGTATTTATGTGAAGCGTACCAAAATACGAATAATGTTTGCCTTGAGAAGCATTAGCGAGCGAAACGCATGTTACGCGGATTATCACACTTTTTTCGATTTTTTGAAAAGGATTGAGAAAATTTTGAAAGCGAAAACACTATTGTCAAGGTTGGAAGTAGCATGATCATCGTCGTTTTTTTTCTGTACAAAATGCAATACAAACATGTATTGTTTCCCAATTACACCAGGAATGTTGCTCGTCGTCGTAGAAAAAAGACAAAAGGAGAGATGAAAAACGTATCGAAAAAAATGTACCTTGATAAGTATCGTCGTCTTCGCTACTCCAGTCGTCTCCATATATGTGTTCGTCGTCCTCAAATAGTTTGTTAGAACCATTTTTCTTGGACATCTGAAACAATTATTTTCAATCTTCTGATCGTTGACAGAAGTTTTTGATTCAGATATAATCACTGACCTGACTCGAATAATCTGTGTCCAGTAGATCAACACTGACGTGGCACTTTGAAGTTCGCTTTGATGGTTTTTCCCCAACTTTTTGCCTTAACTGACCAACCTAAAATTGGGAAGTTCAAATTAATTATATTTTTAATCTAATATTACCTTTTTTGAAATATTCAGCTGAAATTCACTTTTGAAACGGAATAATTTTTCAAGTTCAACAGAGCTTACTCGTTTGCCAGATTTCGAGCTTCTGAAAAATCCACAAAATAAAAAACCAAGGCTAAGATTAATATTTTGCGTGGTAAAAGTCACACGACCGTGGGAAACCGGATGGAATCCATAACGAAAAAAAATAATAAAATCGAAACGAATCTAACCGTTGCAGTGTTGCTGAAAGAAATCGTTGCTTCACTTTTGGCATCATGTTCTCTTCGGCTTCCGTCGCCTCATCGAAAACTTCTTCGTCGTCGTCATCGTTTCGATGACATTGGGAAGAGGAAACTGTTGGTCTGGAACGCATTTGATTAAACTAGATGAGAAAAGAAGAGAAAAAATTATCATCAATTAAAATGGAAATCAAACAAATTCTGTCGCACAAATTCATATAAACGTCTTTAACTAAAGTATCTTTGTGGAAAAAATTCCACTTATTTCTACAAAATTTGTCAATTATTCTTAAATTTAAACAAAATACTAAAATTACGACAAAATACGCCTATAAGTAATAATTAAAAAAAAACTCGAAATACTAAATAATGCTTATTAAAATCAAAAAGTGACTATGTATTTCGGAATTCCGAAAAAAAAAACAGCTCGTTTTAATTGTTAACTCATCAAATAGTGAACGATAATACCTGGAAAAATCAGTAGTTCCATAGGCATAGTCATCATTCTGTGTTGACATATATGGATGCATCGATGTTGACATTGGGGGCCCATCCGTCAGTATCTGTTCATAACAATCTTCGTCGTCGATAATCGCAGGAGTTTCAGGCACCGGTATATTTGGTATTCTATAAAATGCTACTTTGTTTATTTTACTCGAATCACGTCAAACTTTGGGAAATTTTCATTGGTTTGCGGCATCGTTGGAGGAGGTGGCGACTTGAATTTTGGTCGAGGTAATGTTGAAGGAGCCATTAGTGCAGGAGAAGTTCTTGGCGCTGGCGTCGGCTTCAAATGAGACGGTATCCTTCGAATTCGTTCTTTCGAAGGCGGCATGGTTGGAAGTGGTGGTGGCGGAGAAGGTTGTGCTTGAGAAGATGACGAAGAGGAATCAATGGTTAGTGAAACTCGACAACGCTCTTCGTATAAAAGTACATCTTGATTTGCTGGCATATTTTGGATTTTCGACCGTGGTGCAGGTAATGGCACTTGTTTCACGTTGTTCTCCCCCTCAACGGTCTTCCTTTCTATTGTCAGCTTTTGATTTTCGGCGTCGCTTCGTTCTTGACTAATATTGAATTTGGGAAAAACTCCGTTACTATTATTATCGTTGTTGTTTTTATTGCTACGTTTCTCGTCAAAATCGATCGACTTGCTCTTCCGAATTTCAGAATATTGCGCAGATGAGTTCAACGAGCAAATCTCGCCTATGCTTTTCGTTCGCCGTTTCAACGAGCTTCGACGACGCGGTAACGCGTTAATACGGAAGATTTTCGACGAATTTCTAATCAATATAATATGTATAAATTAGCTTAAAATGGAAATACACTTACGCAGAGTTTTCGATGATTCGAAATTTGCCTATTCGTTTTGTCGGTTTCGGTTCAAGTTTGGCACCAGACTCGAATCTATAAAATCATAACATAAATTGACAAACTGAACACTTTACAGTGTCTACGCGCTAATGTTTTGGTCATTTTCAACCTGTGATTAAACCAATAAAACTAAGGTCCGAAAACAGTGATAAGTGAATATTTGTTTAAAATAAGCGAGCACTATTGGCAGGCATCGCGATGAATTGAATAACGGAAGGCAAACAAGAATACACACCAGTTCGCTTTATGACTTTTATTATTATTATTATACTCTTAGTTATGATTATTAGAAGAAAGAGAACAATAAAAAAGATATTCGAATGAGGTTCGCCACAATGCTGTTGTTCGAGCGAAAATTTTGTTTCAAAGGCTTGCTGTACAACATTGAGAACTGTATGGGAGAATCAGGAAACTCAATTATTTATAATAAGCATGTTTCTTTCACATTCGGGTGCAAACGAAAAAAAGAATTCTGGAAAGTCGTGGAAATTATTTACTTCTTAAAAATTAATAATTTTTCAAAAATGGTTTGAAAAATCCTACGTTGTGAGAAATAATAGAAATTTGAAGCTTTTTTGAAAGTAATTAGAAAAATATTTATAATACGCCAAGACCTATTTAATATAATTTTCTTTGAGACTAAAACCGTTAAATTTTATAGCCACATTTAACGATTGACGCGGATTTTATTTCAAACGCAAATCCACAGACAGCTATTATCGTATAAAAAGGTCAAATATAATGTTTTCTTTTGAGTATATTATTTAAATTATCTTTTTAGTGTGGAGAAGCCTGACGAATTTTTCTTTTATTTGTTCTTTATGAGTTTTTCAGAATGTTAAAAATAGAATATAGGTGTAAAAACAAACCTTTTGGCGAGCTCTTTGACATTGGGAAGTGTCATCTTTTGTGTTGTCGTCGACGCCTTTTCATCGAACATTAGATGATAGGCCCAGTCACCCGCGACTAAATACAATCAAAATTAATTAATTCGGAACAGCGGTTCCAAAATCGGAAATTAAGCATATAAGAAAATAGGCAAAAGGAATCGAAAGCGCAAAATGATGAGGAAGAAACAAAACTAGACGACATCGATGAAGTGAACAGCAAAAAAGGGCAAAATAAGGAAAGTGTAAGCAACGAAGCTGAAAATGGGCTGAATTATAATTACTTATACATAAAGAAACAAAGCTGACAATTATAGCTCGAAATAACTATATTTTTGGTTAGGTTTATTTTATTGAAAAGGGAAAGACTCACTGAATTCATATTCAATTTGGCCAATGACAAATTGAGTGCTATCGAGAAAAAAATTCGCATGCATTTTCGATTTGACTTATTCTTTTAAAATTTTCGCACCGAAAACCATAAAATGAGGAATTTCCTAAAATAGTACTCGAAAAAAAGGTGTAAATAAACGGTAAAATGGCCGATCAAGATGGGTTAATCGCTTGATTCAACATTCGCATTCGACAGATTTTGCCCACTATTCATGTTTTTTTTCCATGAGACACATCGAAACTTTTTGTGAATACGTAAACACCAATGTAAATAAATAAAAAGAATGGTGAAGCAATAGAAAACAATTGGAACTTACAAGTGTATCTTTAAGAACCTTGAACAACATATGCGATTACAAGGAAACTAATATGAGAGAGATGTAAGTAAACGAGTATAGAAGGTCATTTTTTTGTTGTATAGCACTCTTGGAACGTAAATTAGAAAGGTAATGGCTTCTTGAAACCTTACTTCACGCAGAGAGAGTGCTAGAGGCAAAAAATTTGAAGAGAAAATAAAATATGTGCAACGCGTCATTACGCAAAATTGCGGAGTTTATTGAAAATGCACTGCCGTTCCATTTTAATGTTTAATTAATATTTGTAGCAATTTTCATAGCGTACCGTTAATTAATTAAATATCGTTTGGAAACCATCATTGTGAACCGAGACAATAGAGACAAAACCCATTGAAATAGCGAACAATCGGCGGACACGGAGAAGCGACATATGTGCATGAGCAGGTCAATTGGAGGTATTCAGAATGAGGTGTGAAGAACACAATCCCTTCATCCATCTGCCCACAAAAGTCAAGAATGCGAATAAGGAAATTAAACGGAAGTGAACGACGAAAATTCACGGGTTAATGAAATGTAAACACTGCCACTACAAGTTGTATCAAAGGGTCCCCGCCCGTGTAGGTCGGATTAACCCGAATTGTAAATGACAACCAACCAACGGAAGCATTGAACGATCTGCAGAGGCAGACGAGAGTGACACTAGTTTATGATTGCGATCCTCATAATTTGACGATCAACAACTTGTAATTGATGTGATTTCAACGCGATTGACATTAATTGACAGCAACGTGCGATTGATACTGAGACAGAAGCTCAGATTGTTGTAAACTCGTTTTATTACTTCGCAACGGACAAGTAATTTGATATTTTTCATTAAATAGAACATAAAATCTCCAAGTTATTACAAACATAATTCGAATATCATGATTATCCGAGTGATTTACTGTAAAAGAAACAAAAGAGAAAATATTGAAGAGTTTATCTGAAACTCTGGAAAAATTGGAAAAAATTAAAGTTAGAAGAAAAAAGAAAGAATGCCCAATGGAAATTTTCAACAAATCCCAAAAGATTGGCGGCGCAAAGGGCATTAGAAACAACCACATGCACAGATGCATTACACAAAAACGAGTGCAACCCTCGAATGTTTTTCGGCGAAATTGAAATGAGCGGGTCTACAATGCGATTTGAAATGAGTATTTCGAAGAAATTTGTGACGATGAATATGTATACTAACGAATTTACGGTATAAAATGGCATGATAAACACCAGTTTAAACGGACGGAATGCGCAACCGATTTTACGTCCCAATGGTCATCAATTTATGCATATGTCTATTTGAAAACGGCAGCAGTCAAATTCGTGAAAACGAGTAAATCGGCGACGACTACAGAAGTTGCAAAAAAATCAGATGAACAGGGTTGGCTGAATAGTAGCCGCTTCCAAGGTTTCGACGAATTCACACCAATGACGAGGGGTCATTTGCGGGTCCGGAATGTGTGGGTATGTGTAAAGAATGGATAAGACCAACAACAAATAGAAGCATTCGTATTCGGTGGAGACGCCGAGCTGCGCTATTTAATATCAAATCAGTGAAGAACACCGCAACCGGATGAGTTTTGCCGAGTTTTGTCGCCGTCGAGTGGTCAATACGCCGAGCCCGGATGGCACACTATTCGAGAATCTTTTTTTTCTCGCTTCGTTGCCTATCGCACCGGGTGGCTTTCAAAAAATCAAGAGGATCAATGTGTGAAGATTTATGACGGCCGACAATTGAGGTGGCAATTAATCGTCGCAAAAGTTTAATTGGGGCTAAATCGCAATGAAAATCACGGGGTTTTTGGGAAGGAAAAAAACAAGGATATGTTCGGTGAAAAAGGTGAGAAGACGCTTTTTTTGTTTCGACTACTGTCATCTGTGACCAGTGTCTTTTTTTTCTTTATAAGACCGCATACCCACTATTCTATGTATCGTGCGGTTATTTTTCCTATCTCACATCGTCAAGAATTGAAACCTCATTTGTACTCGCTGGAATTCTTATTTCTTCCCAACATCATTTTTCACAATTGAAAGCCTGCCGCACATTAATCTAGATGGCATCTATTATTCTTGACACGGGTCCATAAAATTTGACGGACCCGACAAATTGCAAGACAATGTATGATAGTCTATACGGAAGTTAACTAGCCAGAAGGAACCAATAATTGCAAATGATTTTCGATTTTAAATTCAAAAAATAATGAAAAAGAAACATTATCATCAACAAGTAAAACAGCAATACCGGTCTCTCTTATATGGACGCCTTTTTTTGCAATATTTGACGAACAGAATTGATTAAATTGGTGGCGGCGAATTAGAAAATATCTAGTGGGAAAATGGCATTCGTGTATTCATGCGCGAAAAAATTCAGGGAAAATTAACAGGTTTTTTTCATTTTCATTTTAGAATTGAAACCAAAAAAAAGAAGCTCCGGGTGCATATATGTACATATATAGGAACATGTAGATGTGCAAGAGCAATTGTGAAATGCGCTCGCCGGGACGGGCACGTCTTCAAGCCATCAAGTGGAATAATAGGCAAGTCGAAGAGTGCACAGACAAATCGCAAATGTACCGGAGGAGAAGCCGAGGGTCCGCGCGGACAACACCACTCGTTGACCGACACACACACACACACACACATCTATTAATGAACGCTCGGAAAACGGCTTTCGGGTCCCGAAACCTAATTGAACAAACGGGAGGAAAGGGTGAACGGATTAGGCGTCGGATATTCGATATTTTTCCGAGAAGCGGCGAGCTGTTCAGATTAATACAATTTATGATTGATGGATCCGATTACCACGTTATTATGAATTTATGGAGCGCTGCTCCTTTCTATGACGAACATTCGCTTTTCGTTTTGATTGAATCTCCTTTAAAACTTATATTTCGCATATATCGTTATTATGTATTCAATATTAGTGTGAATTTAAATTTAAAATTTTTAAGAATTTCAACTTTGTTTCGAAAAACCTATTGAAAAAATTCCAATAAAATGTGTTTTTTTTTTGGTTTTTTTCTGTGACATTGTCGTGCATTTTCGCGAAATACCATTTATTTTAATTTTCCAGACATTAAAAATTTTCAAATATTAATAATTCAAGATCAAAGTCCAAAATATGAAAGATATTTGCGAGAAAATTCAAATAATATTGCAAGTCCGCTATTTTTGCGGAAATTCAAACGCCTTTCTTATTTTAAGGAATTTTTGAGTTTGGCTGTATTTTCTTTATATGTATGTATACTGGAAAAAAAAGAATTAAAAATATGACCATATTTCCAAAATGTTAATAATGAGCTACGCGTCAGAATTAGTCTTTCTTTGACAATTGTTAGGCTAATATCTTGTAAGCTATATAGAGCCATTTAAATAGGGTTAAGCATGAATATAATAGCATATAAATATTATTTGACTAGATTGCCACGCTTGTTTGTTTTTTTATGGTGGAAACTTCAATCAACACATATTATCATGGAATTTGAATTTTAATCACTCGAAACTCTAAAAAAAACAATTCTAAAACATACGAGGAAATGCGCTGCATGCAAAGACAAAGACAATGAAATAAATAAATATGATTGATGGGTCGTCGCGATTTCGAGAGTTGTGTTTTACGAAAGTATATAGCCATTCGGAATTGGTTCGACGGTTTTCCGTTGAGTACGATTTTCTTTATCTAAGTGTGAAAACTAGAAATCTATACAGTTGTCAGCCGGGCGAGAAAAGACGAACGGAAAAACTGAATGAGCCGGTCGTTCAGGTTTTGTTTGAGCTCTCACGCGTTCGATCAAGGATCAGGGATAATTTGAGAGAATGGATTTATTGAAAGGAATTATGTGTATATTTTTTTTTCTATCGGTGACGGTCTTCAATTTGCAAAATCACTGTAGATATACGTATGTGTAATTTTATCGTCAACTGAGTATCAAGCTCAAATGCACAGCACACCGTCTCGGATACCTCAGACGTTTGAAACCGGCAATATTTATAATGATAAAAGGTCTGATTGCAAATAAAATTTTTGAAAAAAATTAGGTTCAGTCATTAGAAAGATAATCTGAGAAAGGAAGTTGAGCAAAAATTCAAATACATCTCTGAAAACGAAAATTATGAAAACGAATGTACAAAAAAGTCACAACTCGAATTTTCGAACATCACTAACATATAATAATTGAAACAAATAATTTCAATTACAAAACACGAATTGAGATTTAGAAGCATTGTTTTTTTTTATTATTTTATTGTTTTATTGTATATGTATTCTATTGATGGTAATTATTGGAGGAAAATCAGAAAAGGAAGTGTGTTAAAATTGATATGGTAGTGACGCAAACGTGAAAACTGAACGTTGCGAATTGCGCAAACACACATGGAAGGCATGGTCGATTGCGCCTCGGACGTGATGTTTTTTTTTGTCGTTCAGTAGCATTTTGAGCCGCCGCTCCGTCATCATTACCGTCCAGGCAGTTTTCCGCAAACGCAATCGTCCGGTCGGTCGGCACAACGCCAACGGACACAACACAAAAAAAAAATGAGTTCGCATGTGACTCCATGAGAGTCTATGTGTGTGTATTTACCGACGATTATGAGCTTTTGTGGCACGTCTTTTGTCGCGCAACCGCAAATTTTGCATACAATACTTCGTCCACAAATCATAGGCAACCGTGGGCACAAGTAGCCAATGCTGGACAATTGTGAGGCGGGAAAACATAGTATCTAAATGAATTGAATGAAATATATATGAGAAAAAACTTAAATGGCCAACAAACTGATTCAATCTATCGTTTTCAACTTGAATATACTTTCACGGATTTTTCCAAATAGGGTGTTTTTCTAATTAGGGTAAATTTTTTTCTTGAATAGGGTATCACCATTTTAACTATTCGAAACGGTCATCTGCAATTTTCAAAGAAAACATACTTCAGGTGAGATGAGTTAACCAGGTTCTTGCTATCATCGGTCTTCTGTTCCGGGTATATTCCAGTATATGTTGTGTCCTTCCGAACGAGCTAACTTATGAATATCCAAATTATTGTCGATCCCGAGCAACTTTGAAAATTGGCAAAATTCCAAAAAAGAATTACAGTGGTCTTGGCTCAAAAGTAAAAGTGTAGATTTACGGGGCTATACTTATGGATAGGTTAAAGGCGCATACCGAGCACTAAGTCCTCTTCTCTCTTTTTTAGCATTTAGCCCGGCATTTTTCCGAAGTCGACAATACATTAAGAATACTTTGAATACTAAAAATATCGCAACAAAACCAAAATTCACGTGCGTGTACCGATTGTAACACTAATTTCCCAAAATTAAACCTGATTCCTTCATTTCTAGCCAAAAATTGACTTCGGACCTTAGAACATACACACATAAAAAATAGAAACTTCATCCCGACTTCCCCGTTTTTCGTCATTTGTCTTTTTTTTCCTTGGCTCAAAAACGGATAATTTAAAATGCTCTCTCGAATTTCGACATTGAAAATTCCGCAAGACAAAGAATAGACGCAATAAAACACCAAGGTGTTTGCCGAGTTTCCATGGGATCGAAGTCGACAACATATTCAGCCGTTTGGCAGTTATACGTCGAATAATGTTTCGCAAGCTCCTGTTTTTGGCTATTTTTTGCGCTTTTAATAGTGCCGATGGTTTGAAATGCCACAAGTGCGGCGGTACTGATGGCATACCGAAAGCGGCCAAATCGTTAATATCTAAACTGAATATTACGACTTTGGACTCGGTGAGCATTACTATAGAAACTGTGCTAATAAACGCAACATTTTTTTTTCTTTTTTAGCTTTATGGAGATTGCAAAGCTAAATCTGGAAGTGATATGTGTGATGACGGAAAGTTTTGCTTGAAGAGTTCACGTAAGTTTCAACCTACAGTGCGTTTCACATTTATAAAGCCACCTCTATCTTTGGGCGTAACTTTGTCAATTGTGAAAATGTTTTATTATGAAAATTGGTAAACATATGTGTGTATTTTTATCCCCGAATTCAATTTTAAAAACAGAATTTAAAAATTTTCGCAATTGCCAAAGTTACACCCAAAAACAGGGGTGGCTTTATAAATGTGAAACGCACTGTATAATGTTAATGAATGAAATGAATTTCAATATTTAGATGTCTATGAAGTTTCCTATGGTGGAGTGAGTGCAAAATGGACTTCTTACACCAAGGTAACATCAACTATACAATACAATTCGTTTGTATTAATTAATGAATTGTTTAGGGATGTGCGACTCAAAGAAAGGACAATCAACTTGACCCAACCGCCACCTGCTATGATTTGGGTCTGGTTGGGGACCATTCCGGTTATACTGTGGTAATTAATTAGTAATGCTTAAAATCATACGGACTTGCTATTTCAGCGCAATATCGATTGCTACTGCGACAAGGAATTCTGCAATTCTTCCCAATTGCTTTCCATTATTTCATCATCGGCTTTAATTGCTATCATTTATTTGTTAAAATTTTAACCAATCTATACATAATTGAGAATAATCTTAAACTCGTACATATTTCTTCTTATTATCTATATAATTCGTCGAACGCTTTCTGCGTAACACATTTTGAAGTTTTTTGAAGCACTCGCACGCGGTTTTGAGCTGTTTTCTTGCATCCAATTGAGGGAAGCAAAAGCCGCCATCGGAGCCCTGGAAAATGAACTTGAAACTGCGAATTCCCTATACAACTTTGTCCAACATTATTTTCATAAGTTTAAATCTGTCTTCAACGTTTTTTTTTACATTTTGTAGTAACAATGATCGCTAATAAAATTAATTCATTCATTGCTAAAAATAAAAAAGAAGGGAAAAGCGATTATAAGAAACGTTTCAAGTCGGCAATTCATAGAATACACCGATTTAGTCTGTATCTTCAGATCAATTGAAAGAAACAGTAAGATGACATTGTTTTAAATTTCGCAAAAAATTAGAGACATATTATCCCAAAATTGTAGATTTCCGAACTAATCAAAATGAAAGGTTAAAGGCGCACACTGCAGGCATTTAGATAATTTTTTCTCAACATCGAATTACGCATAAATTAACAAATTGCTATGAATCTGTAGACCACGGACGGTTTTCTTCAATTCATCCCACACCCACCTGATCTTTGCATTTTTCCGAACATCCCAACTGTCTTGTTACGCATATCTTTCCATCAAGTGGAGCCATGTATTCATAGCATTTACAGCTGAATTTTTTTAGTGGTGAATACAGTATTTCTTGCTAAAACTAGTTTTAGGCATACCTAAAGTTGAAACCATCCCAACCGATGCAATGTCCATACCAAAAATTGTCAGTCTACAAAAGTGAGAGATTTTAGATTAATTCGAATTGAACTGTTAAAAGTTCACAATAATAAAAAGTTACAAAAAGAAAATTTTGGATAGTTGTTTGTTTTTTCGTTAACCCTTGCATCTTCTCGAGGTGTTTACCTTGCAAACCTCATCGCATGCTTGATGATCCAGAAACGTGCAGGCGCCCCTAAAAAAGCGAAAAATTGTCATTGTCTGTCGGAAACACGACAATTGGAACATTTCGCAAAGCTAATAAAATCCTAAATGTACAATGTTCCTCGATCTTTCCTTTCTTGTCTTATAAACCAAAAGTGAACAAAAAAGTCCAAAAGGTTTCAGACAATGACAGAATGGATCCAATTATAATAGCAATGGTTTTCAGTTTGCAATTCGTCGCCTGATCTCAAACTGGTTTCAATATATATATATCTAATATTCGCGATTCTTCTTTTTTCGTCGTGATTTTGTGATCTTGAAATGAAAATCACCGTTCGAATCATCGTGCGATAATTTCAATTCTATTCACAGAATGAAATGATCCATCACAGGCGGGTTTTGAATCGAAAATTGTCAAATTCAAGTTGACAAAGACAGCAACTCAACACATACGGCAAAAAACCGATTATATATGGTTTTAGAATCGAATGCAAATAAAAAAATATTAATATTTGAATTTAATTTGTCATTGGAAATTAAAATTCAGCTTGTTGTAAAACCAATGAGTAAACTAAAAATAAAATCTCTTGAATCATTTTCTTTTTCTTTTACAATTTTTTTCTTTTATATAATTTTAAGAAATCAAAAATTTTCAAACAATTCAAAAAATATTCACAAGTGAACGTGCATTTCAGCGTCTTTCGATATTTTTTTGAATTCTAGTTTGAACATTTTTGTCGTGTTGCATTTTCCCATTATTATATTGATGGATTGCCATCAGAATTTTCATCAATCCATGATAAGTTACGACGTCTTAATTTTGTTACTTTGAACACGGAAATATGACCAACGGTCATATTTAGAAAACAATTCTCGTGCAGAATTATTACACAATTTAATGCTTGCAATATTTCGCGTTTTACACCATTACCATTTATAGAATAATCGATCCCTTGAAGTAATCGCAATTTCACTTTTTAGTCTTCGAACCTTTGCTATGCTGTGTTAAAAAATGACTATTTTGTCTTTTAATCTGAATAGGTCCTCTTAATAACATAGAATTACGTTGAGGTTCAAACCGTCATTAGAAAGTCGCTTTATGAGTCGGTCCGATGACCTTAATCGACTAGTGTAATGTAGTTCATATTATCATGAAATTGACGATAATTTCTAGAACCGAGATATCAGACAATTCATTGAAAAATTATGGGTTATGAAATCGATATTTTTTTTAAATGGTTAGATTGGAGCTTATTTGAGAATACTTAGTTATCACTATTGTAACCAGACAATCTGAAAATTCGATAAAAACTCTAATCATTTTGAACTGGCATTATTCAGTTGTTGTACTATGGTCTGGTCTTTGTTGAACGTTTTGGCCTTCGTTCGAAACAAATTAAAATCCGAAATTAGCCCCATTTCGAAGCATCCTTCGAAATTCGTTTCGTTGCAATTTCTGGCGCCATTCAAAAACGAAAGATTACCTGACTTTGATCGGATGTAGCGAGATTAGCATGGCGAACAATAGCAAAAGCATTGCGTTTCGGTTTCGTTCGAGTAGCTTCTCTTCTCTGTCGAGGTGTTCGTCGTCGGACACCTGTGAACACACGCGATACGCTTCGAAAGAATGATACTTGTTAGGGCGGGACAATACCACACGCAGACAGTATAGGTTTGACCTGAAACAAGTTAAGAAGACGAATTAAAGGAGAAACGAAGTGGTAGTGAAGAGTGGGACGGCAAAAGCACTTGAACCCAATTTGCATATGACTTCCTCTTTTCGAATTCACAGTTTAAGCTAATTTCACTTTAATAATAATCTCCGTTATTGCTAGAAATCACTTTCCGAATTACTAACAAGTTTGACGATTACAGTGAAGTTATTGGAAATCGCAATAAACTAACTGTTTTTGACATTTAATGAAACTACTGTAGTTATTTTATTAGTAGGTAGTAAATTACAGTCGAATTTCATCTGGAATTAATAATCAGTTTTGCGTTTTGAATTACATTATCTACAGGGTGTCATTTAAGTTCCCGCACAAAAGTTTGACGCCATGAAGAGCTTGGCTGGCGCACTTTTCGTGCACCAATACAATTTATTTTTGTTAAATAAGGTATATTTTACTTACTTTCCAAGTTTCACCTCTTTCGGATGTGTTTCCGAGAAATGGCGAAGGCTAACATCCATCGCGCTTCCATTATCGAAGTTCATAAGCAAAATGTGAGCCCGAGAGACATCATTGAACGCCTCGCTGTGCCTCGTAGAACGGTTTGCGACACCATCAAACGTTTCAAGGAGCTAAATACGACCAGTGACCGTCCCAGACAAGGAAGACTCGTCTCAGTAACCACTCCTCAGAAGATAAACGCCGTCAAATCGAGGATCAGGCGAAACCCCCACAGGAGCATGAGAAAGATGGCGTCAGACGTGGGAATGAGCATCTTCGCTATGGAACAAATCGTCAAAACGAAGCTTGGACTGACCCCATATCGTGTCCAAAAAGCGGCAATTCTATCGGCCGTCAACAAGCAGAGACGCTTCGAAAAAGCAAAACAACTTCTTGCTCGCACGCAGTCTGGAGAACATCTCGTCACTGTCTTCTCCGACGAGAAGCTATTCACTGTGGAGGCGGCATTCAACTTACAAAACCATCGAGTACTTGCCCAGACATCCCAGCAAGCTTCTGAGAAAAGCAGAACAATACATCGAGCCTCACATCCTGCCAGTATGATGGTTTTCGGTGCCATCTGCTCAACCGGGAAGCGCCCCTGGTTTTTGCAGATCAGGGGATGAAAATGAACAAAGAAGTCTACGTTCGGGACTTTTTAGAGGAGCATGTGATGCCCTGGACCCAAACGCATTTCGTTGGGCAGAAATGGGTCTTTCAACAGGACGGAGCACCCGCCCACACTGCCAAAACTACTCAGGAGTGGTGCCAGACCCATTTTCCCGACTTCATCAAGTCATCCGAATGGCCTGATTGGTCCCCAGACCTGAACCCGCTTGACTTCTCCGTGTGGGGTCTTGCAGGAGAAGGTCAACGCAAAACCCCACTCAAGTGTAGAGACTCTGAAGAAGACATTACTGGCGGAATGGCACAATCTTTCCATCGAATACCTGCGTACCACAGTCGCATCCTACCCGAAGCGTCTCTGTGAAGTCATAGCTCCGAAAGGAGGCCGAATCGAAAAGAGTTAATAGATAAATATTTGTTATACTATAGATAAAAAATATTTCGAGTCTCGTTTGATTTGGACCTTTAGTTTCAGAAATATACGTCTTCAAAGTTGTGCGGGAACTTAAATGACACCCTGTAGCTTCAGAAAAGTAATTTGAGAAATGCATTAGACACATCGTTTCAAGCATAATCAAAATTTGAGTTTTCAAAACACTTCAGCGTTCATACATAAAAAAAAATATTTTAAAAGTGGATGAAAAATAAATAATTTTATACTCTGTCCCGGTTTTCATCCACTTTTTGAACATTTTTGTCCCTTTCCAATTTTTTGCAGTGGTGATACATCGTTTGTTTTACTGAGCTCAATTAATTGATTTGAGCCTAAAAAAAGAATATTCCTACGAGTTTCACTAGCACATATCCTTCAAAACCACTGTCTACTTTAGCTTATTGGCGTTTCCATCACGCTCTTCAAAACATCATGCGAAATAATTTAAAGAAAACTCATCAACCTCATAATTTTCAAGTTTTTTTTTTCATTATTTTCGGCAAAAATATGAGGCGATTGAATTAACTTCATTAAAAAAATTTTAATCGATTAAATTTAATGAAATGAAACGATAAAAATGGTATTTCGTTTTTTTTTTAAATCTAGTTTGCAATTATTGGATATACGGCACATCGAGTGTTTCTCAAAGCACAAAGTTCACACAGTTCCGCACGTGAGTTTAGCAAAATTACGTTTTGTTCTCGTCATAATAATATGTTTACCGGAAATATAATGAAACGGTTTTCTTTAAAAACCGTTTTTATCAATTTTATCAATCCTTTCGTTTGTTCTTGATAATTCTACGTATAAAATAGTGAGACGGTCAGTAGATGAACCACGTCTGCCAACACGACCGATTTTTGATACCACCCCTAGGTGATCATTCGTTTTTTCTGAACACACTGGTTGTCTCACCGTTTAATGTCGAGTTTGCGCCATACATATAATTAAATATAGTCTAACGTATAGTTTAGATCTGTATTATTGTTTTGAAATTATCGCTTTGATGAACCTGAATATTTCAAAACTCATTAATTCGTTTTTCTTTGACCCTTGCTTATTAATAGAGTATAAATAAAAGAAAAGAGCAGTTTCATATTCGATGAAAAATATAAATGCGTTCTTTTTCATTTTATTGTGTATTCCAATGTTGCCTGAACAAAAGTTGAATTAATTGCAGATAATGGCAGAATGGTGTGCAGCGAATCTTCGCAATTGTGAGGTTTGCATTGATTTTTTTCAAATGATTTATAAAAACAGTTTGTTGTAAATCGTTGAATCGAAAAAATGAAGTTATGACTCATAATAATTTTCGAGAAATTCATGAACTAAGAAAAAGATTTCCAGTGCAAATGAAAGGTTCTTCTTTTACTGGATTGGAAACATTTGCAAACAAAATTTGTACATTTTTAATGGAAATGAATTGATCGATTAAACATTTTATAATAAGACTAAGAATAGACTTCTTTTAGGGTTGGAGATCTGCAGGTCTTGAATTGTCTACAACGAGCGATGAAAATGCTCGCTGGCTTGATGCTTGCATACGTCAACTTGTCTCATGGTCCGATTGTACTTCATTGGGGGGATTCAACAAGTCTTTAGAGAAACTAGTCGAGTCTGACCCAAATGCTAGTCAGTTCGAATCGAACATTTTTATTTTTAACATTTTTTTTAGTCATGGCTAGAAGTTTCATTGTCGGTCTCAAAGGCTTGGGAACTGAAGCTGGTGCGCGGGACAAACAGTTTGTTGAGGAAATGAACAAATTAGAGATTGATGGAGAAAAAAACGGAAACGAAAGGGAAAAACTGCATGCAAAAGCTGCTATTCTGTGGGGCAGAGGGTAACAAACAAAATAAACGTTGGGATGTTTTGAGCTGTTCAGGAAGCACCACGAAGCTGCAAAAGTTTGGGATTCAATTCTCGACAAATTCCCAACTGATTTGATAGCGGTTAAATTCGCACACGATGCTCATTTTTTCAATGGAAGCGCCATCGGAAAATTGGAATCGATCGAAAAAGTGATTAACAAATGGAATGCTGACTTACCATGCTATAGTCATTTACATGGGATGTACGCATTTGGTTTAGAAGAAAATGCAATTTACGACAAAGCAGAAAAGGAAGCAAACATCGTATGATTTTTGATAGAAAAACCACTATCGAATTGTATTTTGGGCTCTGCAATTGAATCGATTCGACTGTTGGGCGACACATGCAAAAGCTCACGTTCTTGAGATGAATGGAAGACACAAAGAAGGAAAATCTTTTATGTATGCTACGGAAGATGATTGGAAAGTGCGTCTCATTCATAGGTCGATTGTCAATGACTTTTTTCAGCACGGCTGGATCTTGGCAAGTCACAATTATTGGCACACTGCTTTGTTCCACATTGAGTTTGGAGAATATGAGGACGCAATTTCGATTTTTGACAAGTGATCAATTTTTTGAAATATTTTAATATGTAGCGAGATAATATGCATTTCAGAGAAATTTCGAATCGCTTCAATCGCACACGTTCATTGCTTGACATGGTCGATGCGAGTTCATTGTTGTGGCGATTGGAACTTGAAGGGGCCAACGTCGGAAAGGACAGATGGATGATGCTGAAAAATCTCGGAAACTTCATCGACAATCATTCAATCGTCTTCAACGACGTTCATTTGGGTTTGGCCCTAAACCGACAAGAAGACTTGGAAACTGCAGAGAAGCTTCGAGATTCTTTAGACGAATATTCGAAACTGCTCAGTGAAGACAATGCCCAAATTAGTAGAACGATAGGAATGCCCCTGTATGATGGAATGATCGACTTTGCGAATGGAAAATACGATGAAGCCGTTCTGAAAATGTATCCAATTAAAGACGAAGTCGTGAAAATTGGAGGAAGTCATGCTCAGGTGCATTCATATTCAGTTTTTAAAATGTTGAAAATTCCATTGAATGCTTTCAGAGGGACATGTTTGTGCAGACATTGATAAGGTCTTGTATGCTGTCTAAAAATGAGGAGAACTGGATGAAAACCCAGTGAGTCTTTCACGTTTCATCCTTATTTATGAGTTTTTCTGAACGAAAAAATATTTCCAGGGAGCTTCTACGGCAACGTAGCGAGTTCAAACCGAACTCTGTTCTCGGAGAACGTTTAGCCGAAAAGTTTCGAATCCTTCATCCAATTTCTGTATTCTGATTTTGATGCGATAAATATTTATTCCGTGTAAATGCAATATGTGAAATCAATTTAATGATGAGCACGAGTTTGCTCGCGAATAATAGTTCTGACGCGCTTGCCAAAATCTGGATGGATTTTCGTGAAATGCTCCAGAATACCATCGATGATGAATTGGTGACAGTTCTTCAGGGAATCAGCAAAATTCTTGCACATTCTTTCGCGAGCTCCTTCATCGAGAACTTTCTCCCAAAATTGTCGGGGTTGCTCATAATTGTGATCTTCTCCGGTTTCGAAACGATCGACATCACCGCTCAATGAGAACACCGAGTCCTTAACATCTTTGCGAGTCACATGCCCATTGAAGCTGTTGGGGAAGTAGTTCGGAGCATTGCCTTGATTGTTGTAAGCCATCAATCCATCTCTTTGAGTGTTATGAGTGCGGGATCTGTACGGGCAATTGACTGGCAACTGAATGTAGTTGGGTCCGAGACGATGGAAATGGGTGTCGGTGTAAGAGAAAATTCGTCCTTGGAGCATTTTATCTCGCGACAATTCATTGGCTACGCAGATGTGAGTGAATATTCGTTTCAATTTTCGGATTCAGTATGCAGACTATAATTTACAGATTGTTTATAAAAAAACAGACGTGACGGAAACGTATTTCCAAATATTTTATAATATTTTGAAACTAACAAATGTCGTAATTAATTACAACATTGGTTGGTTGCGGTTGCTCTAGGAATCACTCAGTATTATATTTAAAAGTTTGTTTCCGTGCTCCGTACTTACGGTGGGCAAATAAAGCAAATACGTCCGCAAACGACGCGCAGCGTGTTTGCAGATCAGTCGGCGGCAATATATTTTTTGAATTTTTGAATGCGTTCTATTTTTCCGACGCTGATTTTTCTATAATCGATAAAATAAAAATATTATTTTTTATAGAGCTCAGAGTATTTAACACTCGTAGAAGAACAAATAGCCACGAAATTTGTTTTAATATTGATAAAAATGATAACATTTCCTTGAAAACAGTGTTCTTGCGAAATTTAGAGAAAAACAACAGCATCATGTTTTTTTTCCAATTTATATTTTAAAAGAAACGCAGCGAAACGGATTCGATCTGATTTAATCTCATTTTCAGAAGATGGGGACACTGGGTCAGCCGTCGCAATTACTTGTTCCGGCCACTGGGATCGAATATGAATTTGTTGGAAACAATCAACGGACCAAATTTTTAGCAACACCGTTAGGTATTTCGTAATCATTTTGTTTTGAACAATTAAATAACATTATTAGGAGAGCAATTGGAATATTTCGTTCGCTTTGACGATAATTTTCTTCAAGTTTACAACGTTTTATATGAGACTGCTGTACACAGCTTTGATTTCCCCAGCGATTCGAAAATAATTGATGTCGATTATTTCCCAACAAAAGGTATTTCGCTTTTAAATATTTCGATTCTCATTTTGCAATTCAAGATGGATCATTCGGCGTAATTGTTGCCGTGAACGATGAGAAATGCACATGGGAGGCTGAAAATTTTGTGGTTGCTCTTCACGTCGACGAAAATTCTTCAAAGAAATTAAAAATTAGTCACTCATTAGAAATTCCGGAGCATGTAACGATCTTAAAAACTCTATTTACGAATGAGGACATGGACAAAAGAAGGCAGGAATTCAAGTTGTTTTCCAGAATTGCAAGATGGCCTCATATCATTGCGATTGGTTTTTACGGTTATATTTGCATTAACTTTAATTTCCATTTTAGGAGCCAAAAACTCAAAATGCTTTATCGGGAGGCTTCTTGAGCATTCACCAGAAGATGAGGCATACACTGTTAAGCACGATTCTTCAAAACTTGTTAATTTCTTAGGTAAAAATTAATTTGAAAAAAATAAGACAAAATAATTAATTAAAGGAAGTCTCGTGCTGAGAAGTGGTGAAACGTTTCGATACGCTGTGAATGATGTTCATAAAGATTATCCTGGTATGATTGTGTCATTTATTTCTTGCATCAATAGTTGAATGAGTTCAGTGAGCGCTATAAGTGTTACATCTCTTGCTCTGATGCCTCGCAGTCGAACTCTTCTTGTCGGATTGTCAATGGGAGGGATTGTGTGTGCTTCATTAAATCCTTCGAACAGCCTGTTTGTTTTCCAATTGAAAACCAGAATTATACTGTTTATTTCAGACAAATTCTCGACTTACGTCATGAACGCTGTATTCGTCATATTGTTCCACTCGAACCCGAAGACGATCCGGAGAAATATGAATTCTTTTTTGCTGCTGCTGAGTAATTCCTTTTTTTTTAAATATAATTTGATGTTCATTGCGTTTTTTTTGTAGTGGATCACCTCGCCATCCTCTAATTATCCACTTATACCGCGGAAACTTCAAAAGCGAAGAAGAAGTCTCGGAAGAATCCCGATATGATCGCCCATTTTTCTATATTGTATTCGAGCATGCTTTCAAATTCAGCAAGAAATGGATTGCAATCAAAGGACTTACGCAGCAACGAGCGATTGGAAACGGATTAGGCTACCAACGAACGCGTTCGAATGAGGACAGCTTTGCAGAAATCAATTCTTCCTCTTTACTAAACTCTTCTATATCTTTCGGTTAATTATAAACATTTGCGTTAATTCATCGATCAGTTTAGGTTCTTCATTGAAACGATCGATGGTATTTTTTGTTTATGAGAAAATCGATATAACTCAAAAAGGATCTACTTTAGCTGTAAGTCTTTATTGTTCATGTAAATGTAAAATATATAAATTTAGGGTGCAATTTTCGACATAGATCAATATTACTACAAACGAACTCCACAATGCTTCTTGCCGGACAAAACCATACTTCGACAATGCCCATTCCTCTCAAGTATTCAATCTGATATCTCTTCTGCCGATGTTCATGAAGCTTGTATTTTACTAAATCAGCCAACTGATATTTCTAAATTTGTTTCGAATGTTTCCGACGGAGATCAGCTATTCTACGCATCTGCTCTAAATGTGGGTTGTTAATTTTATTCATCTTTAAAAAAATCTCTTCAGTTTGATCGGGTGATTATTGGAACGTCGTCCTCGATAATGCGAATGAGAATTTCGAGTATTCAAGACAACGTAGGGTTATTTCTTTTTCGAAAGATCGGAATACAAAATTTTGAAAAATAAGACGTCATTTTCAGCTTCTAAATAGTATTGCATCAAATTTCCCAAAAGTTTTTAACTCTCCGCAAACAGCTGCTGAACAATTATTGGCTTCTGGAATAGTCCCTCAAAACGTGGCTTCGTTATCTCCAAATTCGTCAATGGACACAGTATTTTGATATTTAAAGGCTTATAAATTCTTTAAATTGTTTATAGAGTGTTCTGAATAGCCAAGCTGCCGATTTGAGTGCTCATGAGAAAATAGTGCTAAGTGGAATGCTTTATAATGGAAAAGTGGACGATGTAATCCGAACATTAACGGGGTTAATGTTCGAATCTTCTCGTCGAATGGATATCATTATGTGGGCATTTTATGAATGTTGCGATTTCCGAAATACGATAATTGATAGAAGTAAGATATGCACTTTAAAACTGTAATGTTTTCATATGAATTTGCAGTTGCTGATGTCTTCGAAGGTACATCCATGAATTTGTCGCCAATTGCGAATGGAGTGATTTATCAAGGAATCCAGCTTTTTCATGACGTCCACAAACTATTACTTGCTTGCATCGATGTGATGAAAGACAGCAGTTGGATATATTCAATTTTAAACGTGACTATATACATATTTATAATAATTCAGCGAAAGTAAAGAAATGTGCGACTTCAATCAAATGTTTCCATGATCATACTCGTCTCGTTCGCCAATTCATAATTGCTGGAATTGTACCAAAGAACACGAGAATTACACGAAAAATGAAAGATGCACATACAATTAGAGTTCGTACTGCTGGACAGAATGGGTAATATTTGAGATTTTTGAAGATTTAAAAAATGAAATTCAGAAAAGGACTTCCTATTCAAATTCTCGTTCGCCGTTTACATTCGTTCACTTCTTCGTTGCCGTTCTGGGATTCGATTCCGCATGATCAATGGTATCCCCCTTCAGCTTTTGTGAGTTTCTATGGCGTATTCGTAATTTTAATTTTAATATTTAGCATTTATTGGAGCCAATTTTGGAAAGAAATGTTCCAGAAGGAATGAAAAGGGAATTGATAATTCAATTCATCGTTGACTGGATTCGGGCGAAACGATATGGCGAAGTATTAAATTTTTCTATTAAAAAAAATGCATACTATGAGTAATTTTAGCCACTTACAGTTGAGGAAATCATCAAGCAGGCGTTGTTTACCATTGGTGATCAATTCTTAGGAACAACGCATGAACGAATCGCGTTTGTTTTGGAAAATGAAAAGTTTGCCCTTCAAGATTTCAATAAAAAGAATGTCTTTAATGCCGATGTTTGTAAAATTTATGATTTTTGTGTACTTTGTTTATTTAGGATTCAACAATTTGCCCTAATGACGAAACTCGGAAGAATGATACATCGATAATGGATCCGTGGACAAAACAGATTGAAGATCAATTTGAGCAACGATATCGATGTTCGAAGACCAAAACCAAAGGTTCATGTATGTTTCCAAAATATTGTTTCAACTCATTTTTTTATTTAGTGCTGACTGACGATGAAAATGACAGTAGATATCAAACATTCCTTATGAGTCGTCAAAAATACTCAGATCTTTCCAAGGTGTTGCATTTATCTCAATTATTTATATACAATTTATTCAGAATTTTGTCAATTCGAACGGAATGCTCAGAAAACTTCTGCCAAACGTTATAAAAAGTAAGGCAAATAGCGACAAAACAGGATCGGATTCGAAAAAGGAAGACGATATCAGAAGCGTTGTAAAGGCGATGATTTCAAGAGGAAAACATGGTGATGTAACATTGAATACTGGTTCGAAACCGACTGGCGTCCCAGCATTGGCTTCGATTCCACAGCCCACTAAATTATTAACGAATAAAGCACAGAACTCGACTACTGGAAGGAAGAGGTTGTTAGTTGATACAAAAAATGATGATAAAGTCACATCTCCATCAGGCACTGAGCCACCGGTAATTTTTTTATGTGTTAAGTTTTGAACAATTTCTAAATTAGCTTGCCAAACGACGATCACAGCAATTCGAAAATGATAAGAATTCTGGTGATGTTGCTCCAGCTCAAGTACCTTGTGATGAGGATGACGAGATGTTGAATGCAGTAACACGAACTCCAGCAAGATATTTGCGACGATTCACTCAGCGTGTTGACGAATTGTCGCCGACTGAGCGCATGGTTCCTCCAACCATAAGTATCGCACCATCGAGCATTCTGAAGACAGCCAAATCTCGTATATCTCATATGCATGTTTATTTTAATAGTTCGTTTATAAATTCAGAGCAATCGCCAAGTCGTGGAAGAATTCGTTTTGCTAAAGGTCTTAAGAGTTCGCCGGATCAAGATCTCTTTGCCAATGACGAGAAAAGTGTTGTGAAATCGCTTAATGTGAGATTTTTCTTGCTCGTTCTTTTTATTATTCGTTTCAGTTCGATATTCTGGAAGAGGATGATGCTGGATCGACATTTGTGTCGTGCGATACTGCAAATGACAAAGAAACAGACCAAGATGAATGCATTGAAACAGAAAAGTCGTTTGAAGTACAAGAAGATATGCAGAAGGTAAATTTTAGAATAAATGAAAAATCGATAATATTGTAAATAATTAGGAGCAGATCGAAGAATTTGAAGTTTATACTGATGCGACACCACCACAAAATGCATCGAATGCTCCAATTGAAGCTTCTGTTGAAGCACAAGAAGACGAAGTGAATTCGGATGAAAACGCTGATATTGCAAAGAAGCAAACTGAAGGAGAGCAGCATAAACAGACTGAAAAAACAAATGAAATTGCTGAAGATAACGAAATGGAAGTTGGGGATGCCGGTGAAGAAGTTTCAAAGAAAGTGGAAGAACCCGAAGAGAGAATTTTCGAAAAAACGTTCGAAGTTGCTGATGAATTGCCATCAAAAGAAATTGAGAAATCAGTAGAGATCGCTGAGGATATTGTGGAGCGGGAAGAATTAGAAGAAGTGGTCGAAAGAGAAGAGGAGAGCGAAAAAAAGGAAATAGTTGATATTGAATCGGAGGTTTTTTCTGAGCCAATTGTGGACGCGCCAGAAATTGCTGGGAAAATTGACGAGCCGAATGCAGAACAAGCAGAACCTAGCGGTGATGTTGAAATGATGGAAACCGATGATCACGATCAGAATGAGCATAATGGAACATTTACTGTTCATGTCGATAAAGATGGATTTGAACGAAGTTTTGAGAAACAAATGGATTCGGATTTGGTTGAAAAAGAGGCGGCGAAATTTGCGGCGCCATCAAACGAGGCATCTCGTCCGAATTCATCAGCTTCTGGATTTATTCAGACAGATGTAATCATTAGGGAAACAGTGGTATCGTCGCAGATCACACCTAATAGCCCCAATGAAATGGTTGTCTCTCGTTTCCCGCTAAATTTATAATTCTTTAATTGCAGCTCACAAATACGACAACTCGCGTGACTCGCTTGCAATCTCGTACTTCTTCGTTTAGCGAAGAAAGAATTATATCTCCTGAACTTAAACTGGCCCTAGAAGAAAACGCTTCTGTGAAGCCTGATGCTGTTGTTTCTCAGAAAACCCCAAGCAAAAAACCAGCAAAAGAAAGAAAAACACCGGTTCGAAGTTCATCAAGGGCGCGATCCACAGATAAGGAATCGGAAATGACCATACAAACTCCTAGAAGATCTGTATGTTTTCATTAACAAATTTTATTTAAAATTTTAAGTTGTAGTCACGATCACGAACTGCGTCAGCATGCCAAACCGTAACAGCGGTTGAGAAGAAAGCGATTCCAGAAGAAACCGAACCTGTTGAAGCACCCACACCAAGAAAATCTGTACGCTAATAATTCATTCTCGATTACAGCAAAATTTTTTAGGCACGATCGAGAAATACTTCAATCGGAAGAGCGGCAGACCAAATTGTGAGCAATGAAACAAAAGAGGAATCCGAAACCGTCATTGCTAAGAAAACGCCAAGAAAAAGTGTAAGAGCAGTTTAAAATTATGTTCATTATCGATACTAGGTTTAATTACCCAAGTTTGAGGTAAATTGACCTTCCCTGATGATGATCTAAAGATCGAAACGTCGGATAAAAAAATTTTAACAGTGTGCGACATTTAAAAAGGGTCATATCAAGAAGATCTCTTCTACTTAACAATAATCCACACGATGCACTCAAAACAAGTCGCTCCACAACTCACAAAACATTATCGATGCTTTTCAGGCTCGATCAAGGCAATCATCTGTTCCAGTTGATCTTGCTGTTAATAATCAGCCAACGGAAGCAGTTCCTACTCCAAAAAGTGGAAGACGTGCGAGATCAGTGTCGACATCAAGGAATGATCCAATCACAATAGAGCCTTCAGAAGTTATGGAAATGATTTCAGAAGAACCAACGACACCGAAGGTTATTTTTTAATTATTATCATTCTTTATTTTTATTTTTATTTCTAGAGGGGTCGCGTTTCGAAAAGTCCAGCAAGAGCTAGATCAGTTTCTACATCGCGAAAGGCTGCTGCTTCTACTAATTCAGATAACGTAATTGAAGTTATTCCGTCTGAAGAACCAGAACCTGTTACACCATCTAGACGCGGAAGACCGAGAAAAGCTGCCAACTCTGAATCTCGTATGCCTACCCTATAACATCGCAACAAATAAACGAGCACACTGGGTATTTGAGGGTCATCGTATTTTTTGGGCAGCAACTTAAATTTGATTAAACAGTGGGAATTCGAGTACCGTACTACGAATAACCTGCAAATAAAACTCGCCGTAAATCCACAGCAGGGTGCTCGCTTCTTTGCGATTGCAATTATCAACTTTTGTTTT
Source organism: Caenorhabditis bovis (assembly GCA_902829315.1). Classification (NCBI taxonomy): domain Eukaryota; kingdom Metazoa; phylum Nematoda; class Chromadorea; order Rhabditida; family Rhabditidae; genus Caenorhabditis; species Caenorhabditis bovis. Next base: position 2,167,607 of record CADEPM010000004.1, on the reverse strand, counting down.
AATATTTGAATTTAAGATGACGTCATTGTGGAACCTGTTAGATCATCAAAGAGAATAACCCGAGCTTCTTCTGAAAAACCGACTTCAAATTGGAGAAGCAAATTTGAGGTTTTTTTTTCTGAAGAATGACTTGCTCTTTATTTATACTTTGTTCAGAATGCTTTGGTGCAGGCTAACCAAAAGATTCCAAAAAGATCCAATAAAAAATCTGATGATGAAGTTTGTAAAAGAAATAAATCTTAAAATAATTTTGTAAGTGTAGGTCGCTCCACAATCTCGAACAAGGACTCCAAGCGTTTCTTTGCGAGGTTCGGTATCGCGAATTCGATCGCCATCCCGAAAATCAGCGAAAATCGACGAACTTGAAGAGTGTGATGCGACAGAAGAAACAACAACACCGCGTCGATCGGCACGTCGCCTTGGTACACCTCGTCTTTGAAAAAAAATTTGTTTCATAAATTTAACTAATCCTTTAAAAAAAGCAAATTTTCTCAGTGTTTTATTCGCCTAATTTTTATGTGGAATTCTGTGAAATAATGTTTATTTTGAATTCGTTTTGTTACGCGAATGAAAACTAATCTTGTCTATTGTTCATACAACAGAAATGCTAATTAGTTTTGAAGAATGCACATATGTATTATGGACCTATTCATATTCATATTATTCATCATAAATTTTCACAAAAAAACGTAAAAATTGCATAAATTGTGCATTTTTTTTAAACACTGCATTGGAAAAATGTTATTTTTTTTTTATATTTCTTTTCATATTAGATCGAAAATGAATATAAGATCATGGTGTCACAATTTGAATAATAAGCAACGTCTCCGTAAATTCGTCCGTCCTCGACAATACGAGAATTTGATCACGATGAATTCGTAAAAAAGTACTATGAGGCATATACGAGGACCCCCTTCATTGCCTTCTCGTATTTCTCGGCTATCGCACTTTTCACGTCCGCAATCATTTCCTATTCATTATTTATTTGCTCAGTTTATACATTTTCGGTTATTAGTGCCAATTTCTTTCAAAATTATTATTGTCAGCGTCGCGCGACTGCTGAAAATTAGGTAAATGCCCAAAAACAATAGCAGTGGTCTTGGCGCAAACTAATAATGTAGATTTACGGGCATATTCGTAATGATAGATTAAAGACGCACATCTCGCATCAAGGCCTCTTCAGATTTTTTGGCACCAGTTTTCCGCAGTCGTTGATCAACGTATTGATAATTATTGTTGAAAAATTTAAAATGTATCCAGATGGCGTTGTTTTCGTAAACCGCTGAAAGGATTACGGTAACTCACTCTTCCAACTCTTAAAACACGCAGAATCCCACTCCGTCGGGATGCTACGTACACTTTCCTTATTTCGACGATAACTTGCTCGCGCTTTTTGATATGAGTGTCAAACACGGAATTTCACACAAGTTATTACTACCTGTGTTAGCAAATAATTTTTGAGAAATGCACAATTCCGCAGAAGTTATGTAAAAACATTTGATCTTCGAAAACGACTGCAAATATTATCTATACCCTCAGTTTTTGTTTGACGATTGACAGCTTCAAAAATGACAAAACTCGTCGATTTTCTATTTCAGCAAAAATTCCAATCCGACAACTAAGAAGCAAGGCAAATGAAGTATAGTATCATGTGGTGAGGTTGCACTTTTTTGGAAAACAACAAATCTAGAATAATTAATGATACATATTCGGAAAACAAAATACTAGTTCGCTGAATATAAATTTTAAAATTCTGCTAATTTTGGGAGGGATAGTCGAAATACCTGACCAAACTTGAAACACCAGTAGTTTTTGTTTTCTTCTTTTTTTAATTTTTGCATTCTTTGGCCAGTTTGTTATAAAAAGGGCTGACGGTGTAAACAATTAGTCGATCAACACGCACTTTTTATTTTTTGTGAGAAAATTCACCAAATAAAATCTCTGTTTTTTTTTCTAGGATTTCGAATAAGTGCATTGAGTGGAAGTTGTTTTCCCTCACTTCTGTGGTTGTGAAACTGTTTTTTGGCTTATTTGTTGAATTCTTTAAAGACGCCTCTGTTTTGTTTTAATTGTCATCATTTATTTGATTGCTATTTATTTCTGATGTTGTTTCTTTCTTTTGCCTACTAGTTGTGGGGCAGGTATTGTGTTTCTTGTTAGACACTCACGAAAATTCTTCATTATTTTCTTTATACTCATTCGATTACTTTCAGTCTTCTAAAATAATTTTCTTCAAAATGATTAAATTTGCTGAGGATCAACTCAAACAATATTCTGAAAAGCATCCAAATCCGGAGAATCTCACCACTGCCTATGGTGTACCACTTCACACTAAAACAGCCTCATTGACTGCTGGACGACGTGGTCCCATGCTGATGCAAGATGTCGTCTACATGGATGAAATGGCTCATTTCGATCGCGAACGAATTCCCGAACGAGTTGTTCATGCTAAGGGAGCAGGTGCTCATGGATACTTCGAAGTCACCCATGACATCACCAAATACACCAGAGCGTGTGTATTCAGCGAGATAGGCAAAAAGACACCAATGCTTGCAAGATTCTCAACAGTTGGTTCGTTTAAATGTTTTAATCTAAATGTGCGAATATGTATTCATTCAGGCGGAGAAAGTGGTTCGCCAGACACGGCGAGAGATCCAAGAGGATTTGCGTTGAAGTTTTATACAGAAGAAGGAAATTGGGATCTTGTAAGCACATACTATCAGAATTATCGCAAAACTCCCGTCTCATTCATTTGTTATGCATTTTCATCCGGTTAAAACTAGTTAACAATTATTTTTTTTTTCAATTTACACTGATTTAGGTCATATCCAAAATAATGCTTTAAAAATATAATAAGATGAATCGATTAGTAGAATATCACTGTTTTGGAATGTATTTAGGTCGGCAACAATACTCCGATATTCTTTATTCGAGATGCTATCCACTTCCCGAATTTCATTCACACTCAAAAAAGGAATCCACGAACTCATTTGAAAGACCCAAATGCCGCTTTTGATTTTTGGGCAAATCGTCCGGAATCGATTCATCAAGTGATGTTCTTATACTCGGATCGCGGAACTCCTGACGGATATCGCCATATGAATGGCTATGGATCGCACACGTTCAAAATGATAAATAGCGAAGGACAACAAGTGTACTGCAAATTCCATTTCAAACCAGTGCAGGGAGTCAAGAATTTGACAGCAGCTGAAGCAGGACGACTTGCTGGAGAGGACCCTGATTATGCTACACGTGATTTGTATGAAGCCATTGAAAATGGAAACTATCCAGTTTGGACAATGTACATCCAAGTGATGACCTTCGAGCAAGCCGAAAAATGGGAATTTAATCCATTCGATGTGACGAAAGTGTGGCCACATTCCGACTATCCTTTGATTGAAGTTGGAAAAATGGTCTTGGATAAGAATCCTTCAAATTATTTTGCCGAGGTTTCTTTAAACATTTCATTTGGAATAAAATGCTCTTTTCAGATTGAGCAGGCTGCGTTCAGCCCATCACGTGTAATTCCAGGAATTAGTTTCTCGCCAGACAAAATGCTGCAAGGCCGCATTTTCTCGTACCCTGATACCCAATTCCATCGACTTGGCCCGAATTTCCTTCAGCTTCCGATCAATTGCCCGTATCGATCTCGACCTCACAATACCCAACGAGACGGACTAATGTGTGTGAATAGTCAATTGGATGCTCCAAACTACTTCCCAAACCGATACAATGCGTATAAGACAGCTGAAAAAGCATATGAGCCGCCGTTTAGTGTTATGGGCGATGTTGAAAGATTCGAGACTGGAGATGATCACAATTATGAGCAACCAAGAGAGTTTTGGGAAAAAGTAATCTCATATTTTGAGCTGTAATTGAGAAAAAATACTCTGTAGGTATTGAATGAAGATCAACGTGATCGTCTCTGCGAAAATATCGCGGCTGCCTTGAAACCGTGCTATGATGAAGTACGTCAAGCAATGATCAAGGTTCTTCAAAATGTGCATCCCAACTTCGCAAATCATGTACGCCACCTCACTTGCGATACGGTAGATTCTCAAAAAAACGCTCACGATTTCAGTCAGTTAGTTTCAGCATTGATTCGTCCGAATGGCATATCGAAAATACATAATTAAGTATTTTATCGTTTCAATAAAGATTTTTGATTTATTCCGTTATATACATTACAGGTCAAAGATAGTGCTTCACTTGCAAAAGATAAAAGAACAAATGATAACGGTAGAGCATGTGCGATTAAGTCGTCATGAAACCTATCAGCGTGACTATAAATAAGGCAAAGCTGGTCAATTCATATCGTGTACCTTTCGTTTCCCATTTTGTATACATTATAAAAATCACTAGAACTTTGACTTTGCATATTTCAATTTAAAATTCAAAAAATATCTCTTAAAATTATGTTTTTGTTGTGTCCTTGTGAACGAGCCAACTTAGGAATACATATAATTATTATATATATATATATATATATGTCAAATAAGAATAACTTGTGAAAAGGGGTTTTTAAATCGATCCTATAAGACGTATGCACGTGGAATGCCACGTAGTGTGTCACGTAACGTGTCACGGCTCCAACAGTTTTAAATATCAACTACGAATATCGAATGAAATCATTTGTATATTTGAAAAATACCGAAATACTTTGGGGATTGTGACCTACAGTCAGAATTAGGCACGGTTGTCAGAATGCATTGATTCCATGACGCGCAGAGAAATCATCGTTGACCAATTTGAGTAGTCTATCGACCCCAACACTCGTTATCACACACTACACTGTGGCCATGTTGAACAACACTTCAGTTTTTGTTTAATTGATAATCATTTTGTTATTATATCTGGATGTTTGTCCGGTTTCAAATCAGTTTGTTTCAGTTTCGCCATGGGCCACGACGATCCAGCTGACAATCAACTAAAAAACTACAAAGGCGCCAATCCGGTATGGATCATAAATTGTTGTAATATACCATTATGATTTGTGTTTAGCGTGCGAATGTCATTACAACATCGAATGGAGCTCCGATTTACACGAAGACCGCGGTATTGACCGCTGGACGACGTGGTCCCATGCTGATGCAAGATGTCGTCTACATGGATGAAATGGCTCATTTCGATCGCGAACGAATTCCCGAACGAGTTGTTCATGCTAAGGGAGCAGGTGCTCATGGATACTTCGAGGTCACCCATGACATCACCAAATACACCAAGGCGAATATTTTCTCGAAAATTGGCAAACAGACTCCGTTGTTTGTCCGCTTCTCGACCGTTGGTGGCGAGAGCGGATCTGCGGACACCGCTCGGGATCCTAGAGGATTCGCGATTAAATTCTACACCGAGGAAGGAAATTGGGACCTGGTAAGTCGTGAGATTCGAAATAAACAATGTGCAATTCAAAAATAAGTGCGAAGTACAATCGTGCTAAATAACGACAAATAGAAAAAGAAGAACATTGATAAGAGAAATCACGTTGGCAAAATATAAGACAAACATCAATATGTGATGAGAAAAGTCACATATGTCTTGTAGAATCAATGATTTTAGGTCGGCAACAACACTCCGATATTCTTTATCCGGGATCCGATCCATTTCCCGAACTTCATTCACACTCAAAAACGAAATCCTCAAACTCATTTAAAGGATGTCAATGCCATGTTCGATTTTTGGCTTCATCGCCCAGAAGCCCTGCATCAAGTGATGTTCCTGTTCTCGGATCGCGGCACTCCAGATGGATACCGTCATATGAATGGCTATGGATCGCACACGTTCAAGCTGGTCAACAAGGATGGACACGCGGTTTATTGCAAATTCCATTTCAAGGTAAGAAGCACAAAAAATCGACAAAAGTAAAATTCTTGTTGTCCAGCCTGTGCAAGGAGTCAAGAACCTCAAAGTAGAAGATGCGAATAGATTAGCTGCCGAAGACCCAGATTACTCGATCCGAGATCTTTTCAATGCCATCGAACGCGGTGATTATCCGGTTTGGAAACTGTTCATCCAAGTGATGACCTTCGAGCAAGCCGAAAAATGGGAATTTAATCCGTTCGATGTGACGAAAGTGTGGCCACATTCCGACTATCCTTTGATTGAAGTTGGAAAAATGGTTTTAAACAGAAATCCGCAAAATTATTTCGCCGAGGTTGAACCAAAATCATTTGTCCAATACCTTTTGTCACTATTTAGGTTGAACAATCAGCGTTCTGCCCAGCTCATTTGGTTCCTGGAATCGAATTCTCGCCAGATAAAATGCTCCAAGGACGAATTTTCTCTTACACCGACACCCATTTCCATCGTCTCGGACCTAACTACATTCAGTTGCCAGTCAATTGCCCGTACAGATCCCGCGCTCATAACACTCAAAGAGATGGGTTGATGGCTTACAACAATCAAGGCAATGCTCCGAACTACTTCCCCAACAGCTTCAATGGGCATGTGACTCGCAAAGATGTTAAGGATTCGGTGTTCTCATTGAGTGGTGATGTCGATCGTTTCGAGACCGGAGAAGATCACAATTACGAGCAACCCCGACAATTTTGGGAGAAAGTTCTCGATGAAGGAGCTCGCGAAAGAATGTGCAAGAATTTTGCTGATTCCCTGAAGAACTGTCACCAATTCATCATCGATGGTATTCTGGAGCATTTCACGAAAATCCATCCAGACTTTGGCAAGCGCGTCAGAACTATTATTCGCGAGCAAACTCGTGCTCATCTTTAAATTGATTTCACATATTGCATTTACACAGGAATAAATGTTTATCGCATCAAAATCAGAATACAGAAATTGGATGAAGGATTCGAAACTTTTCGGCTAAACGTTCTCCGAGAACAGAGTTCGGTTTGAACTCGCTACGTTGCCGTAGAAGCTCCCTGGAAATATTTTTTCGTTCAGAAAAACTCATAAATAAGGATGAAACGTGAAAGACTCACTGGGTTTTCATCCAGTTCTCCTCATTTTTAGACAGCATACAAGACCTTATCAATGTCTGCACAAACATGTCCCTCTGAAAGCATTCAATGGAATTTTCAACAATTTAAAAACTGAATATGAATGCACCTGAGCATGACTTCCTCCAATTTTCACGACTTCGTCTTTAATTGGATACATTTTCAGAACGGCTTCATCGTATTTTCCATTCGCAAAGTCGATCATTCCATCATACAGGGGCATTCCTATCGTTCTACTAATTTGGGCATTGTCTTCACTGAGCAGTTTCGAATATTCGTCTAAAGAATCTCGAAGCTTCTCTGCAGTTTCCAAGTCTTCTTGTCGGTTTAGGGCCAAACCCAAATGAACGTCGTTGAAGACGATTGAATGATTGTCGATGAAGTTTCCGAGATTTTTCAGCATCCTCCATCTGTCCTTTCCGACGTTGGCTCCTTCAAGTTCCAATCGCCACAACAATGAACTCGCATCGACCATGTCAAGCAATGAACGTGTGCGATTGAAGCGATTCGAAATTTCTCTGAAATGCATATTATCTCGCTACATATTAAAATATTTCAAAAAATTGATCACTTGTCAAAAATCGAAATTGCGTCCTCATATTCTCCAAACTCAATGTGGAACAAAGCAGTGTGCCAATAATTGTGACTTGCCAAGATCCAGCCGTGCTGAAAAAAGTCATTGACAATCGACCGATGAATGAGACGCACTTTCCAATCATCTTCCGTAGCATACATAAAAGATTTTCCTTCTTTGTGTCTTCCATTCATCTCAAGAACGTGAGCTTTTGCATGTGTCGCCCAACAGTCGAATCGATTCAATTCCAGAGCCCAAAATACAATTCGATAGTCGTTTTTCTATCAAAAATCATACGATGTTTGCTTCCTTTTCTGCTTTGTCGTAAATTGCATTTTCTTCTAAACCAAATGCGTACATCCCATGTAAATGACTATAGCATGGTAAGTCAGCATTCCATTTGTTAATCACTTTTTCGATCGATTCCAATTTTCCGATGGCGCTTCCATTGAAAAAATGAGCATCGTGTGCGAATTTAACCGCTATCAAATCAGTTGGGAATTTGTCGAGAATTGAATCCCAAACTTTTGCAGCTTCGTGGTGCTTCCTGAACAGCTCAAAACATCCCAACGTTTATTTTGTTTGTTACCCTCTGCCCCACAGAATAGCAGCTTTTGCATGCAGTTTTTCCCTTTCGTTTCCGTTTTTTTCTCCATCAATCTCTAATTTGTTCATTTCCTCAACAAACTGTTTGTCCCGCGCACCAGCTTCAGTTCCCAAGCCTTTGAGACCGACAATGAAACTTCTAGCCATGACTAAAAAAAATGTTAAAAATAAAAATGTTCGATTCGAACTGACTAGCATTTGGGTCAGACTCGACTAGTTTCTCTAAAGACTTGTTGAATCCCCCCAGTGAAGTGCAATCGGACCATGAGACAAGTTGACGAATGCAAGCATCAAGCCAGCGAGCATTTTCATCGCTCGTTGTAGACAATTCAAGACCTGCAGATCTCCAACCCTAAAAATCTATTCTTAGTCTTATCTTAATAGATAATTTTTTAAAATCAATTCATTTCCATTGAAAATGTACAAATTTTTCTTGAAAATGTTTCGAATCCAAAAAACAAAGAACCTTGCGTTTGCACTGGAAACACTTTTTCTTAGTATTACGACACATAACTTCATTTTTTCTGTTCAACAAATAAAATGCATCCCTTTTTATAAATCATTTGAAAAAAATCAATGCAAACCTCACAATTGCGAAGATTCGCTGCACACCATTCTGCCATTATCTGCAATTAATTCAACTTTTGTTCAGGCAACATTGGAATACACAATAAAATGAAAAAGAACGCATTTATATTTTTCATCGAATATGAAACTGCTCTTTTCTTTTATTTATACTCTATTAATAAGCAAGGGTCAAAGAAAAACGAATTAATGAGTTTTGAAATATTCAGGTTCATCAAAGCGATAATTTCAAAACAATAATACAGATCTAAACTATACGTTAGACTATATTTAATTATATGTATGGCGCAAACTCGACATTAAACGGTGAGACAACCAGTGTGTTCAGAAAAAACGAATGATCACCTAGGGGTGGTATCAAAAATCGGTCGTGTTGGCAGACGTTGCGGTCGTATGGTTCATCTACTGACCGTCTCACTCTTTTATAGGTAGAATTATCAAGAACAAACGTTAAACGAAAAACGAAAAGATTAACTAAATTGATAAAACTGTTTTTAAAGAGTACATCTCCGGCAAACAAATTATTCTGACCAGAACAAAACGTAATTTTGCTAAACTCACGTGCGGAACTGTGTGAACTTTGTTCTTTTGATCATTTGATGTGTTCTCTTCAAATTTAAACGATTGTACATTTTTTAAATTTGAGAATTTGTTTAAAAAAATGTCAAAATTTATCACAGACTGTAAAAAGACTTCAATTGTAGAAATAAATAAATTACGATCCGCATTTCAAAATTTTGGCAATTAGCAAAATTATACACTATAACATGGAGGGTCCAAGAGACTGACAAAATGAGAGAGTGTGTGCGGCGGCAGACACAGATTTTGCGTCGAATTATTCTGGATTTAAAGAATTTCTAGAATCAGCCGTTTTTTTTTAATTTTACACTCATATGTTTATAAATAAAGAAAAACATTTTGCCGAGAATATTCAATGAATGTCACCAGTCCGCCAGCACCCGTCTATTAGAAACCACCACCCCCCCCCCCACTTTTCAACCACCATCCCTTCTAGGACTGAAAATTAATAAATGACTAATATTTTCCCAATTTTTAGGACTGTTTTATTTTTCGTATATTTCAAATTTTATACCACTTTCAACAATATTCCATGATTAATGTGTCTTTCAGACTGCGTCCGACTGTAATTCCATGTCATTCCATCAATATCCGTTCATTGATTCGCTGGTTTTTTTTTGTAATTTTTGGTAAATTTGGCCCATTTAATTGTTCCCCTCCTTTTCTTATTTAATATTGTTTTTCAAAAATAAATTTATATTCCTTAAACGTGTTAAATTGTATTAAAAATTGAAGCCTATTTGGTTGCTACTTTAGTTTTTAGGTATATAAGACTTGCAAAGAAGCTTGATATCAAAATGCACAATTGGACACTTGAAAAATATCGACAATTGTTGGAATAGATTCACGTTTACGAAAGACGAAATCTTTCTGAACCGGGTTCTCCGAGAATAGTTCATTACACTTAAAGTTTTCAGCCTTTCATAAGAACACTACATAGTTTCTAAAAAAATCTAATTTAGACATCAATTCTGCGAATCTTCTTTTGTTAATTTGAATTATTGCAAATTTTAAATTAAAAAAATTTACTGCTAAACATTGCTGTTAGAAACTGCAAATTTTGAAGTGCAGTGAAAAAGTTTTTGTTTTGGCGGCAATTCAAATGCATTTCTCATTTATTTGAAGTTTTCGAGGATGGGTAGTCTCTTTAAATGGAATGAAAGACTTTTTCGACTTTAATTATTATTTTTCCAAAGAATTCAAAAATTCGTCATTGTTGTGATCCTATTTCATGTGTTTTTCTAAATAATTTATTGCTGCAAATCCATGCATGTCATTTTGTGTTTTTTTTCCGTGTGTTCGCGTTCGTCTCATTGCTTCTTCCAACACATTTTTTTCGTGCAATTGTCGCATTAACTTACAGTCCAAATAAACTTGAAAAAGTGACCAGACAACCTTATGTTCAATTTTCGTTTTCCATAATAATAATAATAATAATAATAATAATAATAATAATAATATACTCAAGTGGGCGATTGCGTTTTCAATCGGAAATACGCAGTCGAATGAATCGTGTACGCGTCGAGACCGTCACGATGAAAACTGTACGCGCGCAAATGGAAATCGTTGCAGCGCGGAACAAGGAAGCCGTCAAAGAAAAAAAAAAAGAAAGCTTGAAGCATCTGTAGCATATTACGGAATGATCGACCAAAACTGGAAGCGCGTTTATGTTTTATGCCTTTTTTCAAAAATTTATTCGACAATTTTACGAATTTTGTGCAACATTTTTTAAATGTTTTTCAAAACTCAACTGTCGTATTTTTCATCAAAATAAGTGCCAATATTTACCTACTCGCTCTATTGTTTTTCATTTATTTATTTCTAGAGAAGCTGTGTGTGTGTGTGTTTCACATTTTCAGTTTTTTTTCATTGATGAACACTGCAAAAAAAAATATCTGAATATATCGAATTATCCGGCCCACAATGTCCTTGGAATATGTGGACATCGAGAAGAATTGATTTAATTATACGTTCGAGTTTTAGGCTTTCAAAGAGACTACTTCTCCTTTTTCATTATTTTATTGAAATCTTTCTTTTCGCGAAACATCTTTCATCTAATATTCCCAAGAGTAAGAAAAACATCACAACTGTTGAGTGATGAGTTTGATTATGTTGAGAGCTCTATTCAATTTATGCACAATATTAATAGAAATCCGCATTCTTTCCATCCAAAATCGTTTGATACATCGTACTTTGCGAAGCTTCCTGAACTATATAGTGATTCTGATACCATTTTGAATTTCAAAAACTAAAAAAAACGCATAGCAAAATAAATAGTAGTAAAGTTATGTCCCAAGATGCTCAGATCATATTAACTATGCAAGTATAGGTAAGAAAGTCATAAGAATTTCTGTTAATTCAAAAAGTTTCAATTCAAGTAATGAATCAATTTAATTGATCCATATTAGGCTATTTAGGAGTCTTGCGAATTAATTGCGCGACATCCATCTCGAAATGCGAGACCTTCATTTTTTTCTAGTGCTGTTTAATGCAATATCATCATTCGATTGAATGCAAATACCAATTAATAATGTGCTGTCGCGGAGTTTTTATGAAGAACGACCCGTTTTAAACTTGTAGCGAACCAACTGTCAAATGGCATTTGTCAAGTTTGCGCGAGCCGCGACCCCGTTGCCGCCGCTAAACACCATAATTCGCGGACGGCGCTTCTTCCTCTTCTTCTCTTTCTTTTTTTTTCACTCGTCCAAATATAATTCACTTTTCAGGGCACTTTTATGGACGTGAATAATTCAGTTAAAATTTTGAGTTTTGTCGCAAAAGTCGCGCTGAGGGCCGCCATTCGCCGTTGGTTCTAATTGCAATAATTTGGTGTTGTTCGTGGCCGCTCGTTTTACCAAATCACTCTCTCCCCGAACACCCCAGTTACATCTGTCCCGTTCCATCAGCCATCTAGTACATATTTTCATAATTACTATCACATTCATTCGTTCAATTCAATTCCGTCTCGTTTCGTGCGAAAATCTCAAGCTTTCAAAAAATCGGAAACACATGATAAGATATCGTGTAATTCGAGTAAGTTTGCAAACATGCGTTCTATCATTTTTCGAATGACGCTAGTTTGTTTCAAACAAAATCACTTGTGCAACAGACGCCGAGAAAATCGCGCCGTATTCAATTCAAACTGGGTTTTTGATATATAAAAAAGTGTCGAGACGGGGCGGTCAATTCGCATTGTATTCGTGCAAACACGGCTCGAAACATTCGCGCAAACCTCACCTCAATCTTCGGTTTTCATTCTTCTAGTGCCCATTCTTTTTGTAGTTCCTCTCATTAGTTCATTCTTTCACTTTTTCCTCAATGTTACCACAAACTCTTGGTTTTTCTGAATTTTAGGCTTCAATATGCATGTTGTTTGAGACAAACTCGCATTTTGCGCCTTGACACTTACAATTCGGTTATTTATGTTTTTGTTTGTTTCTCGAAAGGAGTGTCACGTCGTTTGCATAATGTTCTATCTGATAGCCCACTATTTATTTTACTTCAAACGCTTACCCGCTTGTTTTTTCCAACCCATATGCAATTTGTTTTTAACCCATATTTGGAATTTGCATAGAACTATCCATTTTTTTTTAAATCTATTAGTCACTAAACAGCGATTTGCAGAATATTCAAACAGTTTTCGCCGATTATGAAAATAATCGTATTGTGTCCACAAAACTTCCAGTATTGGTGTCATTCAATCTGGCACGTTCACGAAACCTTTTTCTTTAAATATTCGTAACCATCAATTTATGAGTTCACCAACCTTTTTGTACCGGTTTCTAACAAAAAATTAAAGCGTCTTCATTTTTTTTTCAGACGCGACCTTTTCGCGAAACGTATTTCAATATGAATTTCATTATTAATGCCATATTTATTTTTATTTCTAAAATTTATTTCAAAAATTTTATGAATAAGACCCCAGATTGGCACCTTCTGGTGTTCTGTTTCTTTTAACGGGTCAACTATAACGTATGCAGTCCGATTCTCGTGTCTGACGATAGTCGATAGGGACATCCCGTCGAGGAGGCAAATTCTCAAACTCATATTCAATGACTGTAGCCTATAATTTTATTTCAAACAGGGGTTATTTTTTGTTTCTAAAGAAAAAAATGTGCAGACAATCACTTATGTCACTCTAGAAACGAATGTTCATTATTTTTTTTTCGAAACTTCATATTTATTCGCATGAAATTCTTCCCAACTGTTCAATTGTCCAGATGTGCATGATGTTGTGCACGTTCTGCATATTTCAAGTGGGCGGCGAGAATTCTCTCACCAAAACACCATTGTTGACCCGGCAATTCGCATTCAAAAAACCCTAATAAACTGTGGGATATTTTGGGGTTGCCGAGGTGTAAAATACATATTATTGGCTAACTATGCGATGCTGTTTCAACATGCTTCTTCTTCTTCTTGTTTTCGTGTTTGTTTTCGCCATAGTTCTCACCGCAAATTCTCGGCATGCAGATGTTCTTCTCAAGTGGTTTCGTTGCGCTTAATTCGAACCATATGCGTTGCGTCGGCGTCGTCGTCGAAAATGCGGCATCACGCTAACTTTGGAGGCAACTTTCGCTTCGTCCCTCCCATCCAAATTTCGCTTTTATTTTACTTTTTTTTAATGTTTCTATCTCGAACCATTGAAACTTTTGGTCGATTTTTCGTCGACTGAGAGGATCGGCAAATAGTGCGAATATCTTTCCCGTCGTTATCATTCCGGACGCCCAAACGAATATCTTGCGCGTTTTAACCGAAAGTGCGTGCTCGATCACAAGTGGTTTTCTACTTTTTTTGTTGATTTTACTCGTTTCAATTCGCTTTGTCGAATCCCGCCAGTTGATAGTTAGCAGACTGTATTTTGCATCAGAGCCCGAATATCCTTTCCTCTATTTGCCAACGTTAATTGACAGTATCTCGTCATTTCGAAACAAACAGTTATGAAACAGATATCCGATGTTCTGTTTGTTTTCAAAATGTGTTGAATGTCTGCGGAAGCCGATCAAAACTGAAATTGTTCCGATTTTATCGATAAATATATGTATGCGATAATTCTATTTGAAAAAAAGCATATCGTGGGAAAATTTTGCTCAAAAATTTAGTATCAACAACAAAAACTGTTTTTCGCTTTTTTTTGATTTTAGGGTACCACAGTTCACCGGTTCCTGCAGGTTGAACAGAATAGTTGTTGAAAAAAAGAGCAAATAAACACATTGTTGTGAAAAGTGCAATTGAAATTAAAAAAAAAACGTCTGTGCAAAACACTCTTTCGGTCTGAGACACAAAATGAAAATCGAGAAATTTCGTGATGTTCAGAGGTGCTATTAAAATAAACGAGCCTTGTTCTCGAATTCGAATGAATATTTCCCGACACTGCTATATCTTAAAATTAGCTCAAATCATGTTGAAATTTAATTTCCCCAAGTCTTCAATTCTCATCCTAGTACTAGAAGGAGTAGTATATCGTTGTGCAATTTGATGACCTCTCTCCCTTCCCACTTTCATGTTTTTGATTTTCTTGAATACCACTCCCCCACCAGATGCTCTTTTCCGAAATCCGATGCTCATTCTCATCATCCACTGAGAGAGAGAGAGAAATGTGTTCGATAGCGCTGTCAAAACCAGTAATAATCACTGCAAATATTTGATTTATTCATTATATTTATACATTTGATGTAATCGCTGAGCTTCCGAAATAAATGCATGAAATGTTTACCCGACGCGTCAAAATTATCGAAAACGCGGGTGGTCGTTCTTTGATAAACTTTTGCCCTCAATCCACTAAATATATTTATAGTTTTTCGACATGATTCCAAATGTATACCGATAATAGTAAAGACAGGTGGTTTGCGTTGAAAACCCAAAATAAACAGTTGTAAAAATAGGATTGAAAAAGCGACAGGATTCAAATTTCGCACATATATCCGATTTCATAAGATTTCGTCGCCGAAAAAAGGATATCACTGCGCAGTATACTAGTTTTGTAAGCTAAACGAAATCTTTGTGTGTTTTTTTTAAGTATTTACTTTATTGTGTGCTCAAGAAGTTATTAATTGAGTTTATTTATGCCCGAACAATATCTCCGGAAAAATTCGATTTCCAGCACTTTCAAATAAGATCCAGCCTCAAGTCTGCGCAAACTCTTCACGTCTATTTTTTTGCCATTTCATTCATTCGAGGTCCAGCACAATAAGTGTATTTTACTATTTCTGACCACTTCTACAGTTTTTTTGTTTTTGTTATTTGTTTATAATACCTTGTTTTGTAATGAATCTGAAAGTGAAAAATCAACAAATCTTCTTCCAGGTGCTCAATAAACCACGTAGAGCCTCTTGTTAAAAAAAATAAAGATGTGAAAATGTATATGTTCGCACCTCGATATATCAAATTTCATCTAGAAGAATAAGTAATTCAAGTTTTTTTTATCTTTTGAGTCTTGAAATTCAAAGCTGACTTCCAGCACCTTGAAACAAGATTTTCACTTTTGTCCGACAAATGTTGTTTTGCACAAGAATTGAATGGTAATTGCAGTTGTTCAGTGTCTAGTCAATTGGTTTAAGAACACAAATAAGCAGAAACAAATCATTTTACACAATTTCTGCAACCCCAACTCCATGTGTTGACCTTAGTATTCAATCGACGGCATCTGCGGCGATGTTCCCCACTCGAAACGTTTCAATCAACCCGTTCTGTATATGATTATGATGACATCTGAATCATACACCTCCCATTGTGTCCTCGCATGTCATTCGCTCATAAACCATTCATGCTTTTTTTCTCGTTCATTTCACCAACGATTTTCAGCATTTGCGCCCGACGAACTACAATTTTTCGATATTACCATCAGCTTTTTTTTTTCTACGAACGCACATGCCAGAAGTTATTCTCAACGCAACAAATAATGCACGAAGACAGTATAGGTAATTTAAATTTATGTCGAAATATATTTTTCTTCATTTGAAAAGAAATGTTATGAATTATTCAAACACACATTCCTATTTTATTTATTCAACAAATGTGTGACTTATAGGCGTCTTTTCAAAACAATCAATTTTTTTTTCTCGGCGGACTAGATTTTATGGCCGCCATTTTTGCGGCCGTCCCTTTTCTAGAATTGCAAAAAAACGCTTTGCGATATTGAAACGATCTGCACGGTATATTACTTCAAAGTAATTAAAAAATAAAATGAAATCACGTGGAAGAGGCAACAAAAAAACTAGATTTGTTGAAGATTTTAATTCACAAAACGTCATTTCTGAAAATTCAATGGCAATTTCTCGACGCTTTTCAAACTTCCGTAGTATTCTGAAAAGTCCGTTGAAACTTGTTCGGAGAGAGAATAATTTTAAATCAAAACGGTAGGAGTATCGAATAAATTAAATTAATGACATGATTTAATTTAGTCTCCTTTGGTAAATTGGCAAAAATTCAAGTAAAAAAAAACGCAAAAAAATCAATTTGCAGATCGGTGGCATTCGGAACATGGCAAGTTGGAGGCGCACGACAATTAACCGAACGACGACCCGATTGTTCGTCATCGAATGTTCGCCTCAAATGGTACGTGATTTGGAATATAGGATTATCCAGAGTAATCGGATTGCGGCCCTCTCCAGCCCCTCCCCTATTGCGCATGTTATGTACCTGTAATGCGGAGCGGCCTCCAATAATATCTCGCTTGAGAATAACCAGCCTCGACCGGCTAATTGCCGTTTCATTCGTCTACCATGCGCGGCCGGCGGCTTCACACAATTGCCGTCAATTCATTCAGTCAGCTTTTTTGTTCTTCTACTCCCTCTTCCTTGCCTCGTTTAATTCGTCTATCTTCATCTTTCCGTTCATGTGGTTTTTTATTGAATTTTATTTTATACCTCTTTTACCTCACGCCTTTTGTTCGTCCACATATCGCATTTTAATGATGTGGAACGAACCCAGAAGCAAAATTGTCCAAAAATGGCGCGTTTTTGTACGTTTGGTTTGCCTAACCTTGAGTGACTGGAGATGAATTTGAATTTCGCCCACAACCCGTTAATGTGGGAAAATGAATGCTTATTTGGAAACAGCAACAGAATGCCGATTACGGTAGGCTGCACCTCATCCGTCGAGGTCGACCGAATTCTAATTTCTCCTCCTCATCACCTGCCTGTTGCATTGCTATTGTTTGCCGAGTTTTTGAATTCCGAAAATTCTTTGTGTTCGCATATTTATGCGCTCAATTTTTGAGCTCATTATTATATATATATTTTTTCATTCAAACTCTCAACTGATTTTCGTTTGTTGAAAATATTTTGTCTTGTTTTCTCACATTTTATTTATATCGAACATATGAAATTCTGTTCGATTCGTTTTCGAATTCCATTTCGTATGGAGTTCACATTCCTTATTTTTTTCGGATTTCATTGATTTGATTTAAGAAATTCATATTTAAAAGTTTCTTTTTTTGTGAAATATTTGTGTAATCATTCAGTGATCAGTTTTTTTGAGATTAATGTCAGATTTGTATTTTGATCGATAAGTTGAAACTGCTTTGATATTTTGGTTCGGATTTTTGTGCGCAGGGCGTGGGGCGGATATTCTCCATACTACCCAGAGCCCGGGACGAACTCGCAAAAATTAACTGAGAACATTTTAGCTAGCTCTTCATACTTCTCAGTTTTTCTGAATTTTTAAATTGAGAATGTAACTCGTCAAAACAAATAACCATGTGTTTCTGTTCAAAAACGCACTTCGGTGAAACCGAAATGCGGGTTGTTCATTATAGAAATTGTTAAGTTCGCAATTATATCCCAGAGATCAAATTTTAAATGAAACTTTTACAGAAAACCCTGTCTTCGTATCCAAACCAAGCAAAATATATTTAATGTTTGTAAATGCTTGAGACGGTGTCAATATGTGAAATGTGAAATTTCTATCATATTCTCGCGATTTATTCCTCTTTTTCCTTCCCAATACGCATGTGTTGTTGCTTTTGAATAAGACATTAGCGATTGACAAATAGTTTAAACAAACACAATGGATTGAAGAAGCACAAACATATAAAAAGCAGCGCGGCGGCGTCGGCGACGGTGCAGGGTCGTCGATGCCTCAAATAAGGCAAAGAGCAGGCTGGATCCGATCGGATGGCACCGACACATTCACTTTCGCCATTTAAAACAAACACCACCCATTTTTTTTCAATGGGTGTTGTGTATGTTGGGTGAGGCAGTGAGTGTTTTCTAATTTCGTTCGTCCCAACTTGACATCGCCAAAATTGCCTCAAACTTTCATTGCAAGTTTTCCGCAATGAACTTTTCGCGAAAACTTTTTTTGCGATTTTAATTTTAAATGATCTTGAGAAATGTTAATCCAACAACCTTGTCTCCACAATAACCGAATTCTTGAGATTTCTTTACAATTTTGTAGAGAATTGCTATTATAATGTTTAACCTTATTCATAATCCACTAACTATACACATATTGTACATATATTCAGTTCAATTCACATAAAATGTATCTTTACCATAAGAACTAGGTCGCCATGCCTGAGTGAATTCGAACATTTTTTGCTTCTTCGTTCGTTTATTCATTCGATTGCCTGTTCTATTGTCCACGAATTCCGCTGGCTGTTGTCGTCGCCATAACAAACTTGTAATTAAAATCCGCCATTCATCCATCCATTCTCCACCTATCCATCAATTGCCTCTTTTTTCCTCTTCGTCGTTTTGTTTCGCTCGTTTTTGATTTGTTAGCAATTCTCACCCATAAGTGTCGTCTTGTTATCCGTCGAAGTATCGAGGGTCCAGTTCCTTTTTTTTTCGGCAATTATGCGCGCCTATTTGATGGGTTCCTATAGGAATTGAAAACACTTTCTGTGTCCACCGAATTTGAGCAATTTTCTAAAGAAAAAACCCGAAACTCTGCTTATATTTGTCTGCTCATATTCTCTTCTCTTTATTCTCTTTTTTTTTCATTGAATATTTTCCCATGAAACTAAGTGTTCCATAATGGGCTATCAATTGCAAAAAGAATGCAATTGGTCGATTTCCCTCGCATAACGTTTTGATCGAATTGCATCTATTTGCGATGTTCGCCGTTTTTTTTTTCGATAAATCCGAATTGACAGCTCTATTCGCGCGATTCGACTCACTATTTCCCACTGAGCAAATGTCTGCACAAAATTGTTTTATGTCCTTCGTTTCAAAACGTCATTTTGGCAATTCGTTGCTTAAGAAATTATTATTTAATTACGAATATTGTTTATTTTTGAGTGCCTACGATTAACTTATATTTCGGTTGGTAAAATCTGTTAGAAATCATAAAAAACGTTGCATTTTTTTTGAATCAACAATTGAAATTGAGTTTCAGCCACCGAAACTTTCTACTGAATTCAATGAAACACTGATTGGCTTGTGCTTTTTTAATACTGCTTCATATTCATTGTAAATTGATATTTTAAATGATATTTATGATTTAAATAATTCAAAATGTGTTCAATAAGCTTGTTTCGTAATTGGCACTCGAAAATTACTTTTCGTATCATTTTTCCTTCGGTTTTTTTCGGCGTTCTTCTGTTATTTACTCATTCTTCCAGACAGAGTTTTATACGTTTTTTTTAATGATGCTCAATTCGTGTCGATTCTCAAATCAAACTCTCATTCAATATTTATATATTCATTTATTCGATAGTGATATCATTTTTTAATGTATTTTTCTCATCTAATTTGCACATTCTGATCTCGATATGAGACATTTTCTGATGCGAAAAAAAAACGAAGTGAAACGAAAAAAAATATGAAAAATGTAGCATTCCGAAGCGTTTTTGGCAGCGGTGCATTCTCGAATTTCATTCAACATTTTGTCTATTTTTATTGCTTGAAAAATGCCTTACAATTAGACTATGTAGTAGTAGTCTTGGCGAAGGCTCGTCTTGTTTTCGTCTTCGATGCTCTCCACAAGACACATGGAAAATATCAATTTTTCTATTGATTTTTGACCTGCATACCTGCCCGCTTCATGCTCCACCAATTTTCTCTCATATTTCGTTTCAAAAACGAAATTCGACAAAGTGCGGTTCATTGAAGCTTTTGCCATACGTTGTTGGTCATTCGTACATATTTGAACATGTTTGTTGAACGGATGCACCAACTCAAGTAGGGTTTAGCAGCCAGATCTACAGCTCATGTTACATTATTCATTTCAAATTGTGCACATTATTATTGCTATCCATTTTCCAACATTTCGAGTGGTCGGTCAATAAAAATTGGCTCATATTTTCGAAAAATTGACGACACTTTTTGTTGAAATTGAGTTTCTAAGAGGGTCGACGAACTGTGCAGCGATATCCTTTCATTTTCTCACCATTAGTCGAAGTTTCATTATTTTCTTAGTTGACTTCTATTCTGTGAAATTGTGAAACGAAGAACTTAAACGGGCGTTGAAAAATTTTTTTCTAAAGAGACATAAGTACTGAATAAGTCTAGTAAGCATTGCAGAGTAGTGCGTTAAAAATTGCCGAATTTAGAGGAAATGCTCATTTATCTCGAATAAACAAGAAACACGTCGATAAATAATTAAAGGAGTGTTCATTCGTTGTTGTTTTTTGTATGCGCACTCGAATGTTTGACTAGGCGGTTGTGTGAAGCAGCGTGGTCGTCAAACGGCAAATTTTCCGGATTTCGTGTGAGAGTTGACCACTTTTGATTATGACATTTCCAGATTGTTCGTCACTATTCGCCCAAACCTTTGTTCTTTCGTTCTTCGTTTTTTTTTTCCTTTCTTTTCAGCAACTCCCACCAATTGTCTTTGAATCGAAATTGATTTTGATCGGAAGCAATTTTTTGCATTCCATCAATCAAGACAAATGTTGCCATATGGTGTCTTGTTTGACCGTGATATTTTCGAATTTTAATTCGTAGGTTTCAATTGTTCTTCTTTTTCGTTTTGATGCCAGTGGTATGCATGCTTCTTCAGAAATTTGGTAAAGCAAACTTTCGATAGTTCTTTATTCTATCTTGAATACTTTATAAACCCCTAAGAATGAGTTAATTGTTCCATTATATGTATTATTATAATACTAATCCAGTTTCTTGGTTTGAAATTACCTCGGTATTATTCAACAAATCGAGCCGCAAATCGTTTGAAGGAAACCGTTTTTGTTTTGTTTTGTGGCCGATTATCGAAAGTTTCTTTTGCGGCAATTCTCGTTATAATTGAATAGTATTCAAACAAAGTTTTTCCTTGACTCCTTTAGCTAACATTCATTCTTATTTCCTTCATTTTCATTCGAATTTCTACATGAATTGTTTATTTCCAATTTATTTACATCATCGTCTTAGTTTCCGACGGCTAATCCTTTGCTTGTTCCCTGAATGGCACTCATTGAAATTATAGTCCAATTTTTAAAGCAACACTTTATTTCATGTATTCAGTTCGTCTCCGGACCTTCATCGTGGCGTCGAACCGAATAGCCTGCTGACGGTTGACAAACGACATAGTCGACTTGGGGAGAGCAGTCCGAATTTATCGAGAATTCATCACACGCATACACAACTTTCTCTTGGTGGTAAGTTCGAATTTATAACGTTTGGAAAAAAATAAATTGCTGAAAAATGCTACATACATATTTACCATATATAAGACTAACGTTTTTGCCTTTTTTTTTTGATTTTGTGGACAAACTAATCTTGAACCTGATAGTCGCTTCCAGTTTTGACGAGTTTCAAATTCTTGTTTTTCTCCAAAAATCGCGATGAAAATCTCGAGTGGCATTTCAGGCATTTTCAGCAGTTTATTGCATTTTTATTCCCGTCTCGATTCCACCGTTGCATCACGTATTCGACACAAAAACTCCGAATGTCCCCAACGAGATTTCAATGTTTGAAATTGAGACCCTCGAAAAGTAAAGTATCATTGCAAATCTTAACAAGATAAACAAGAAAACGTCGCGATTAATACGATCGTAAAATTGAAGAGAAAAACAATAACCGTGGGCATCATTCAATCAAATTCTCTCAGAACTAATATTCAATCATCTTCTTGACTTTTTAAGGTCTTCCAAATAAAATGTCGACCTCAACAACAGCCCATGACTTCTTATCAAGTAGCGAGTATTGTCGTTATGTATGCAGTCGGGATGACGTTGGTAAGTATTTTTTTTTAATCAATTCAATTCTTGATAACTCATTGACGATTAAACCTTCGCCAATTCTTTACTAGCATTCTAAACAATTTTGGAAACAATTAATAATGGAAAATCTTCACTAAGTGACTAAGTGAAGATTTTCCATTATTAATTGGAAAGTAGTGATTCTCAGAAAATCGCTGAATTCGTTTGATGTTCTCAGCGTCTTTCACTTTTTATGTCATGTCGATCGGACGATGTCCTCGTCTTTTATCATATTTTTGAATCAAATTTATGGCGCGCCCCACAAAACGTTTTCAACTCTTCTTTTTTATGTGTTTTTTTTTTCTTTGTTGCCGAAATGCGAACTATGTCACATTTTATTTATTTTCTGACCAAATTCTACCGATTTTTTGTTGGTAAGATATGATATTAGAATAAAAATTCGGGTACCGTATTACGGATAACCGGTGTAATGCAATAGTCCACAAATTCACAGGTTTCTCGTTTTTTGAGAATTTTTAGAAACAATAATAATAATAATGAAAACACTTGTTGATGGGCTCTTTATTCAACACCGAACCACACGTTTTTTGGTGTTTTGTCGAGCACTTTTTCGAGTTTTTCCCAATGTTTGTGTTCTTGAACACTTCAATGATCGCGAAATGATCAATTAGATACAGAAAAGTCGGCGAGAGCTGGCAAAAGTCTCGACATTTTTCACTTTGTATGAATCGCTGCCGAAAACTGTTTTTCATCACGCGGGTTTGTTTGAACTCGCGGATTTCAAGAGATTTTACCGTCCATTGTTGATATGAAGTTAGAGAAGTGGTGACAAAAATAAAGAAAACGGACGCAAAAATATTGAAAATATCTACTAACAAGTGTAAGTATTTTAAATAATAATTGAAAAATGGACATTAATTGAAAGAAGGGTTACTGTAGTCAATTAATGTCTGTGAACATCATGGAACATTTTAACAGAATATTTATTTTCGAAATTTTACTTTTTCAATCAATTTGCCATTCATTTTCATATCCTCACATTGAATCTGCTAAATGTACAATATGTACGTATAATTAATATCGTTTCGATGAATTTGAAAAGATAAATTCTATACTAGTTGTTCAGCTATTTATAACCAACTTATTGCAAGTTTCCAAAACCGTAACAATGCTGGCATTTTTCACTTTCACCGCGATATTACGTTTCTAGTTTCATTCTTTAAAAAAGTAAACTTTTTGTGATGTGAACCAGATAAATAACTCCTTAGATGGTGATTCCGAATTAAATATGACAAGATGAAGGTCAATGACATCGTCGTACAAATGCTGCAAGTTGTTTATGTACGCTGAAACGGTTCTTGTGTCATTTAAACAGTTAAATAATTGCGTTCAGTCACTCGTCAGTCAATTTTATTCTTTGTTCTGTTCTTTTTTTGCGTTCGTGAGTTGCCTGTGTGTTATTAGAAATTTATAGTTCTGCCTATCATTGAATACACATGTTTCAACCCACCGAATAGACCGGTACGCGTGTAAGTCTTGTGTGTTTGCTTGCGCAACTTCTCTAGCGCCTCACACGCACAATTTGGACAACTCTTTTCTGCTCGGTTCGCCTGTGGAATGCAAGGTGTGGGATAGGCATTATTGCGAAGTTGGCTCGAGACGCGCCCCGGTTGAGTACCATCGCCGCCCTGTCGGCTCGATTCCGATATCATCTGATATCCGAACCGCCTCCAATCATTGCTCGTTTTTATTCGATCGTCAGATTAATGTTCATATTAATAAGTCTTATTGATCTATGGACATGGCTTGTTGCTGTCAAAGATTTCTCGCTGGCAATATTTATGTCAGGTAGGTATTCTTCGAAAACTATTATTACTACTTTCATTCTATCTAATTTTCGTCGAAAAATGCCGCCACACGTTTCACTTGTTGTTTTGAGATTTTATTCGCATTGTGTTATTTCCGCGCAAGTCTAAATGACTGCTAATTCTAGTAAGTGGCCTAATTTGGAATCGCATTCTTATGCGTGCTCTTACTCTTTGTTATGTTCTTCTTTCTATTCAATGTCTCTTATTGTCGTTTTATTTTTTAAACATCAACTTTCTGATTTTGTTTCGAAACTATGTATTAATTTTTCATTATGAAACTCTAAATTTTCGAATTTTGTTGTAATAAAGAAAAATTAAAAGAAGAAAAGCGATTCTGAGGAAAAGTGAGAAAAGTCGAGAAAAAATTCAAAAATTACTTGAGAATTCTTCCAATGTTTTTCGATAAGTTTTCAAACATCTTCGAATGTTTTGAAGATTTCTTCAAGATTTTCGAACATTTTTTGTCGTCATTCGAAATTCTCGAATATAGTATAAGGAAATCGACCATTCTTCCAAAAATTCTCGATTTTTTTAATGACATACAATCCAGAGTACTTTCGCCATGGTGCCTGGAGACACCTTGGCGCGTTGCGAATATTTTTTTGAATTTTAATCCGCAATAGAAAAAACATTGGTTATGTACAAGGATTCTGCAGCTGAGAATGCATTCCAATTTGTGATTTGGTCTTCGCGCCGACCTTATTCAAATTGGTATCGTTTTAAAGATATAATTAAAGGAATGAAAAAATATTTTGGTAGCCACATTTTGGGAAACAGACTATACAAAGTATACGAATCTAGTAATACGACCCTTATTTTTTGAAATATAGCTATTTGCACTTTTAATTCATATAAACTGTATCTAAGTTTATTTTTAATGTAATGTTATATTTCTCTCCCACTTTGTTTTGTGCTCATAACTCTGTGAAATATCGGACCACCCATTTGCGAAAATGTTAGAACTACCCTCTCGAGAGTGATTCGAAAAATGCATGTTTAACTCGTATTGTGTTTCGATTGGAGAGAAAAAAACGTGATATCGGTGACAGCGGTCTCTTTCACAACTATCGCATAAATTATTTCGGTGCTGCTGCTTTCCGGAGCCACACACAAGCACCTGTGTCGGCCTGCTTCCGCTATTCCACCCGCTCCCTCGTCCCGTTTTTTCGATATCTTCAATTTGACTCGAATCGAAGTTTTTGCGATGTTTCGACGACCTCAGTGTTGCATCGATGACATGATCTGCCGTTCGAAAAGTGCTATCCAATGCCCTGCAGCTTTACGTTTTTTTGCTGTGCCTCTCGTTAATTGGCGAACTCCGTCCATCGCTCGGCAATTGTTCCGAAATATCAGCTCACGGACTTATCACTATCATATTTTTTCTTCCGACTCAACTGCTGACCTCTCATTTTATTTCTGCTGTTCAAGGGCCCTTTTAATCGAAATATGGTATTCGAACTCACCTACATCGTTCGCGACAACTCTGGTAGGTTGATTGTGTTTGTTTGCAGATCAGATATAATTTTCCGTTTCGAACATAGTTACTGTATTCTAAAAATAGAAAATTGATGATAATGGTTTGTCGGCTTGTAGTGTGCAGTATTGTGAAAAATCACTTTTCTCGCAAATACCGCACTCGTTGCTCACTTTATTACCAGTTTTGTGTTCTCTAATTTGGACGTTACAATAGTCGTCGGCTCTCAAGATGTATGATGGAAACTTGCATCGAAATCTAGCTCTGATTGTCGCATGACTTTAATTATTTTACATTTATTTGAATGAGATTATCTCCACTAACGGACGTTGTTTTTTTTTTAAATTTTTTTTAGTAAAAAATGTTCACATAAAGAAAATCTTTTACTTTTTTATGTTTTTAAATTATTAATTATTGTTGTAAGTATATATTTTATTTTCAGTGCGTTATTTTGAAAATATGTATATCCGCAATTTAATTTCGATAAAATGCAATGTGTGAGTGCTCACTTATTAAACTTCATCCACCGCTCTTCCAAATTAATTTTTAAAAAGCTCGCGTCGTTTCGAAAAAAAAAAACAATTATTTTCTCTCTCTCTCTCTCGATCGGTTTTTGTGCATCTCCATTTGTTTTTTTTTTGTCATTTTTTGTTTTCTGCTTCTGAAAAATAATAAGTGCGTGTGTGTTTTAGACCCTTGTGATGGCGATAATAGCTATAGTAAATGTATATTTATTGGGTGTGTGGAAGATGTCGAGTGTCAAATGCCATTTTTGGAAATGAGAGTACCCGACGATGGCTACTCGAGCCTCGTCTCAAAATTGTATTTCCGGTGGCTTTTGCGACAACAAGAAATTTCCAATTTTGGCGTGGTTTGACCGCGTTATTCAATTACTCATTTTTTCGTGTGCCATCTACTCTTGTTTCTTTCAATATTTTGTTCGCATGTGTGAATTATCAAAACATAATACATTTTAGAAACAATTCATTTTTTTAACGTAATCGCAAAGAAACTTTTTAAGATTATTTTTTAACACTACGTTGAGATTCGAAACGTTGTATGACCTAAGGCGATTCACCTGCCTTCTTAGCCCCTCAGTTATAATTGTTTTGTCATTCGCCCTGAAACAAGCGTGCATAGTCCTTATCAGGACTACTATTATAGTTTTATGAACGCAATGACCCAATGATAGGTAGCAAACATATCGAATGGAATGCGACAATCTAGCCTCCTCCTCCTCTTTTTATCACAAAAATGCAAAAAAATCAATGAGTTTTGAAATGATTTCAGATTCGATCAACGGCAACCCGAAGGCGATCGAACCAATTCAAGCGGCTTTTCGAAAGTCGCGAAAGGATGAACTATCTGTAGACGAGACGAAAAGCGCGCGAAATTTGAAATACTCGCAATCGTCGCGACGGAAATTCGAAACCGCCACCATCGACGCTGATTTGTCGGCGGATCGAGCACATCACAGGTGATTTTTGTCTACTTCTCATCCTCGGTGCACTTTATTGTCTAGTGCAACTTTTCCTCATCTTTTCACATCATAATAAAAACATTTAATGCTTCTGTCTCTTCTGAGAAGGGCATCGTTCACTTGTCGCATTTATTTTGAGACACTAGAATTATTGACTGAAGTTCGAGGAAATTTTTCTTTCGTTTTTATTGAAAATTGCATTTCGATTGAATGTCAAACATAAATTTAATTTTGTTCGGTTTTTCTTCTCTTTTTGGTTTTTCTTTCTTTTCAAAACTTAACGTGAGAATTGACAGATCGCATAGCGCCGGACCACATACTGCATATTCGACAGCTCACACGGCATCAACTTCCGAAATGAATCGATCTGGGGTTTCTCGAACCGATTCGAACACAACGTTCCTTCGTGCCACCAAAAGATTCTTCAAGAAGATTTACACGTCGGCGACTCTGCCAAAAAAGCAGAATAGCACGTCCGTTGACAACTTCCAGAAGCCGTCGATGTACTATGAAGAGAGGTTGGTGACTATTTATTTCAGTTTGGTTGTTAATTACATGTTCAGAAACTTGAAAAAGGTGGAAAATCAACGAATTGAGGATTCACATTGTCTCGCTCGTCATGATTTGTACGATGAGGATGATGATGATGTGAGTTTTGTCTTTATTTAACTGGAAAAAAGCTCAAAAACGCGATTTAAGAAAATTTTAAACGTCATAACATAGAATTTCGTTTTTTCATATGAAAATTCAAATTTAGACAATGCGTTCCGAAAATGCCACCATGGACATCAGCTACCCAGACAGCGGATTTGAAATGGATAGGTGAGAACTCCAAATTGTTTAAATCCACTGCAAAAAAAATTGAATGAAAAATGTTCTGATAGTAAATTTCTTAAATACCTAGAAAAGAGAACTTTTATCTCGTTAATATTAATATCACAAAAGTAGATTAGTGAAGATGCCGCTCAGTTTACTTAGCTTTTGTAAATCAACAATTTGACACTCATAGAAACATTTGTGTTTGTTTGTCAAAGTGATTACGCAGTGCACTACTGGTTTTCGTGCGTGATTCTGAATCGAAAATAGTTGTTGAGAAGCGCGCGTGTGCGTGCTGCTAATACACACCCTTCACTGTGAGTTAATCAAGCAATATTGCAGAGCTTCGACTCCCGAGCAATCGTCGGTTTCGATGACATCGACATCGAAAAGTGACGATCAAGCGCCGGCTGAGATGAACTTCAGTAATCTTTTCGAGCAGCTCAAACGAGAAATGGTTGGTGTTTTTTTTTTGTTTTTCAAATAATTTTGGAACACGCTATATTTTCGGACGATTGCATTAAAATGTCGTTTCATATTTTCTTTGATATTTTCTTTGTACTTTTTGATATATTGATTATTTTCATTTTTTATGTACCCATATAAAGTTGAAACTGCAATTTTCAGAAAGAGATGCGCGAACGTGACGCGCAGATTCTCGCCGATTTACATCGCGTTGAGACTCAAATTCAGACGGTGAAGCAAGCTCAAATGTTGGCGGCACTCCAAGACGAATTCGAACCGGTAGAAAGTATGCAGCTTTAGAGGATGACATTCGTCCAGTTTTTCTGTATTAGTTTGCCTCGATTTCAATCCGGTCTAGTCGATTTTGCTTGGAATTTCGTTGAACGGGTCGTTTGTCATCTTACTTATTATTGTTCACCATCGGTTATGCTTCCGTTTTGTATGACATTTTACTTGTTTTCACTCCTTTTTTAACGTTTCTTTTCAATTTTCTGATAGCGTAATTAATAATCCTTTTTTGATGTTTGTTTTTTTTATATCACGAAATGTTACCTTATAAATCAGGCCTCCTCTCACACTCCTTTTCCCGTTTCTCTTACTCATCCTCGTCGTATGTAAATAGGATCTGTCGTTCGGTGTACCCTACCGTATTATTTTAAATATCATCGTGTACCGTTCTAATTGGTTATTAAGATTCGGTTTTTGGTAGTCTCTTCTTTGGGTTTTTCGTGAGGCCCGACACGAAAATGCATTTTTTGAGAGACGAAGTTTTATGAAAACGAATAAATGATGTATTTAACACAATTCTACAATTTACTTCCTTATGATCCACACTGTTACGATTTGTGAGATCGTAAAAAAAATCAAATAATAATAAAAAAAGGGAAAATTACACAAGTAATTTGATTTTCAATTCGGAACATTTTCTGCAATGGTTTTCACAAAAATACTGTGGCTATTAGAAAGAAAGTGAAGAACGGATGGACGACACTAGGATTCCCGGATTGGCGGTCACAGATCCTTCAGTTGAAAACCACACAAAATCACCTTTCCTATTCATGCTGGCGGACTTCCGCCGGGCATACGACGAACTGGAGAAGATATCATTCAACTGACTTTGGGAGTTAGTCAAAACTAAAACGCGTCTATCAGATAAAGCAAAAAATAGAGCTTTTTCGTGGAATGTAATGAATGAATAATAAAAAGTTTTTGCGGAACGGATTGCAAAAAAAAATACAGTAGCGTGGTGTCAAGGCGCAGGACACCAAGCGGTGTGGCTCCCATGACGTGAGAGAGTACGGTGTGGCCACGGGCGGGAGAGAAAAACAACGAAAATCGCCATTACGTGTGCGGATTCGCCATCGGTTTGCTTCCGTTTTGTATGACATCTTACTTGTTTTCGCACTTTTTTAACGTTTCCTTATCGTATTATTTTAGATATCATCATGTACCGTTCGAATTGGTTATTAAGATTCGGTTTTTGGTAGTATCTTCTTTGGTGTTTTCCTGAGGCCCGACACGAAAATGCATTTTTTGAGAGACGAAATTTTATGAAAACGAATAAATGATGTATTTAACTCAATTCTACAATTTACTTCGTTATAATTATTAAATTTGCTTCGATATTTAGTTTAAATAATATGGTCGATAGTATTGAAATGGTTGGTAATTCGGTGAGTATGAAGGGAAGGAGAACTGGACTGGCGACGGATTCATCCATCTCGGATCAAATTGGGCCCATTTGTCGTACGGCAAACTTGATGGGAACAGCTCGAGAGCGGTGAATGAGCTCTGTTGATTCGAGATTTGCTGTGGAGCCACTGTCACTGGCTCGGCGAATCGGTCCGAGGATTTGATTTTGTTTAACTTGTTCTGATGGATGCTTAACAATGGCCTGATCTCGTCTTGTTCCAATAACATGAACGGAGCGAATATGGGCGCCAGAAGATGAGCAACGAGTTTGTCGATGTTCTTGATGTTTTGGAATTTAGGCTTATTCAGGTTCTAACACATTTACCGTTTTTAGAGATGTGTAGTTGATTTTGAGACCAGAACGAAATCGATATTTGATTTTGTCAATCTAAAAAATAAACGATTAAAATTTTCATTCAGAAAAAAATACTATCATACTTTGCGCGCATATTCGTCGTTATTCGAGATTTCAACAGCATTCTGAACTGGTGAAAACTTCATGACGTACAACACCAATCGACGACGAAGCTAAAAATGTTCATCAAATATTTATTTAATTCATTGAAGACAATTTGTAGGAAAATCTCACGTCTCCATTGAGTTTCCTTCCATTTCTCACGAAATCAATCACGAGCTCTTGTGATTCAAGATCGAGATCATCGAGTTTGCTTGCGAGACTGACTTGATCCGAATTGTCTTCGAAAGGATCGGGAGGAGGTTTTTGTGTGGTTGATGAATCAAACTCTTCGTCAAGATCATTTTGTGCGAATATTGAGAATATGAGAGAAACGAAAAACAGAATATCAATTCGAAATAACATGGTTTGATTGGAATTGAAAATTGCAAAAAAAGGTCGAAATGGTTCTTGAAAGTAACCGAGGACGAGCTCGGATTATTTTCGGTTCTGCCCATTTTTCCACTCGCTCGCACCAATTCCATTCCGAATCATTCTCAAGGCTACGGTAAGCGGTTTACCGGAAAGATGTAAGAGGTCGTTGAACGCGAGAAAATCATGAAAAAAAGTGGAAAAGAATGCAAAATAGACAACATCGACTGTATGCGTGCGGCTAATTGCTGTTGACTTTGAAACGCTTCGCATTGTCTATTTTGGTGAGGAAATGATGATTGGCGTTGAGAATTTGATTGCCTTTTCTGGACATTTCTAGAATTTGAATTGGAAATATGAATATTGACAAAATTGCAATTTTTGAAAAATTAAAAATTAAATGGCAAAGATTCAATCAACGTAAAAGTGGCCAATTATTTCAAGTATTACACTGGCAAGCATAATTTTCTCGGATAGGAAAGATCATAACGTGTCTGAATTTGTGCAAACAAAAAAAAATCTGTAAGAGCTCATTTCGATTTGCTTGCAATTTGGAATTCCGTTCACATAAACTTATACTCGTCTGTTTAATACACCCTAATACTTGTTTGTTTTCTTGTTTGTAGAATACCATGCGAATAGTAAAAAGAATAGTACGCCATCCATCGAATTTCGCGGGTTTGAGATTCGCCGCTCCTAATCGTTTTCCTTTATTCGCATTTTTTGCAAGTCTTGATTGCACACTGCTTTGTTTTTATATAATTTCTCAACAAATTTTGTTCTTTCTAACTTGTACTGTTTCTAGAATTCTAGAATGGTATAATTATGTTAACATCCTTTTATTTAAATTAAGATCGACTGATCCAGTTACAATAATATATCCTTACGTTAGAAGATTGATTTCTAACACGGGATGTCTTTTTGCTGTCCATCATAAATTTTTTTAAATTTTTTGCATACAGATTCTTTAGAAAATTTCCAATCGAATGAATTAGGTTCCTACCTGCGCAAACTTCTAGTTATCGAGGTATGCACCTTTGTATGTTGTCAAATCGAAGTTATTTGCAACTCTCTACTAAAATATGAATGATTTAAATTATTCAAAATTTGTTATAAAATCTGTATTTCCCCAGATGCCAATAAAATATTTGCTTTTGTGATTCTATTTCGACTCGTTTACTTTCCCACAAAACCCTTTTCGACGCCGAGTCTCCTGTGCTCCTTATGCCGTGGAATTGTCGAGTTTTTGCCGGATATCTGCGACGACATGTCAAATAAGTTGTTGAAATGCAAACAAAAAGGTGTTGAGTGCGCGGATCGAATTGCATTAAAAGAAACACCATCAAACCGATGAATCCATTCGAATTTCAGTTCAATTTTCGTCCTTATTCACGCCTCTTCGTTTTTCGAACTACTACTACTTATTGTTGTGTGTTTTGTGAGTGTGAATGTGTCGCCACTCGTAATAGAATTCGCCGAGATGCGCGAAACTTGTCATTCATTCATTTTGTGCTCTTCTCCATCTCCTTCTTCTCCTTCTTCGTCCTCGTCTTCTGTGCTCGTTCTGTCTTTTTTCACTCATTCTTCCACACGTTTTTGCAGTTGGTTGTCAAAATCCGAAACGAGATTTATTTGGTCGGCGAACACAAATTGCAATTACTTGCAACACCCTCTTCGTGTTCAGCATTCATTGTTTCGAACTCGCCGTTTTTCTTTTTTAAAATTTTGCTTTCGCACATTTCAGACATGGCCCCAATGGATAAAAACCCTTCTAAAAGTCTTTAAATCTTACATGATTTTCTTAAATGTTTTCATCTGTTTTATATCATTTTTTTTAGTCAACTCGCCATTTTTATTTAGATCAGCAAGCCGGCAATTATCTAGCTTTTAAGAATAATTCAAATTAGTTTCTTCAAAGTCAACTCAGAATGAATGAACGAATAATTTCACGTTAAATAACGCACTGGCGTGATCATTTAAGAAATAATACAATAACATTTGGATTTGAAATTATTTTCCACTGTATGAATTTTTTTTTAAACTTTTTTGGGAAATATTTTTAACTCCGTAGTTAATTAAAAGTGCTAAAATGAGGTGAAGATGTCATGGTTTATATACAATAATTTCTTCTTCTCATTTTTTTCAAAAACGTTCTAAAAATTTTTTAAAAGGCGATTGATTGGTGAAAACCAAAATGTATTCAAAATTGGTGTGTAGAAAGACAAAAAAACGGAATTATTTTCAAACGATGGGTTCTTTTAAAATTTGAATATTCATAAAAAAGCCTATTGGCAATGGAAAAAAGGAAATGCCACTAATTTTGCGTAAAATATATAAAGCATTGTCGGTTTCAAACGACTGATCGAAATTCAAAAACAATTGTCTATGTGCCACAAACTGTCGATTCAAAAAGAATGGTGCGTGTCTGCGTACCCGGCATTATAGCGTACGCGCATTTAATATTTAGCAGCTTTCAAATTGTCAAATTCGTAAATTTACACTGATATGCGATATTGAATTTACTGCCACTGAGCAGCCATTGAACCCGTGTCGGATTAACCGTCTATATTATCAGTAAATGATTTAATCCAATTTAATATCATTCTTATAGCTTACCTTTTTTAATTGTTTGGTTATATTGTAAACGTCGTGCGACTACTGAAAATTGGCTAAATGCCACAAAATTTAAAAAGAGGTCTTGATGCGCGGTGTGCGCCTTTAACCTATCCTCATACATTGGCCCGTAAATCTACACTTTTAGTTTGCGCCAACACCAATGCCATAATTTTTTGGAATTTAGCCAATTTTCCGCTGTCGCGCGACAATACCAATATATCAGTTGTGGATATCAGTTTTTAAATGTTTACTAAAAGACTTTTAATGTTATATTTCTAATATATAAGACCGGTTTATTCAAAATTCGATATAAAAATTAATGATGAAAAGTCTTATGATTTGTAATCAATAATGTTTGAATAGTCGTAATTGGAAATTGGCGAGCATAAATTATTCGGGAATAGTTAGGTAAATATATTGGGAAAAAGCTGCCCGCGGCACAATTTCTTCTACGAAATAGAAGAAAAACCAATTAGGGCTCTTATTCATTTCACTGCGCTTCGCCAGATTAAAAATCTTTTAAGGGAATATAGGAAAACACACACACACAGCGATTATAATCAGAGACTTTTTCTCTGATTATAATCTTTAATCAAACTTAATCCGCAAATATATTTTCAATTTAAAGAATGTTTTCAAAAAATCAAATGAAAGGGCTGAATTAAAAGGGAAACAGAAATGAAGTGATATTCTCGAAAAGAATATCGCAGATTGGAAATTTCTTCGAACCTTCAATAAATGTTTCAATATTCTTCGATACTGGGTGTCTTTAATATTCTCGTTGAGTTTTCAATTAAATCCTTTCCCAGCACCTTATTCAATAGCGAGGCGAGAATCTCATTTGGAATTCAATTCAATCGGAGGTATCATCATTCCTTTCAGCCGACATTTTCTCTTATTTCTGAGCTCGCTCGACAAGATTTTACTTATTATCCGATTAAATAATAATCTTTATTCTTTTTTCCTAATAATCGTTTTCAAATGTTGTATCCATCGAAATAATAATAATAATAATTCGATATTTATGGATGAATAAGTTGGTCCGTCCGTTCAATTCCTCTTCCATTGTCTTACAAACGAAACGTTAATATTATTCGCTGCACTTCTTTGTTTATTTCTAACCATCGATTTCTTGCTTTTTATGGGTTTATGTGTCCTATAAATATGTGCTTTTTAAAGATTTATATGTCATAGTCAACAAATTTTTTGAAATTTTAGCAGACAAGACACCAGAAAATTACTAATTTTATTAGAAATTTAAAATGTGAAATAGAAGGGTTGGTATTTTTTAAATATCGTTTTCTTCCCAATTTCACTTATTTTTGCCATCCACCACATTTTACAATTCAATAACCTTGAATTATTTTTTTATTTTTAAAGATTCTGTAAACACTTGAAGAATTTTTTATGTTTTTTTAAGCATATTGAATTTCGCGCCAAAACAAGCTTATTTCCCACACCAACGCGCTCATCAAATTGAAATGTAAATCAATATAAGTGAGAATCTCTGAAAATTTGTGCTATATCAAAGTCGTGTTTTCGGCGTTTGTTAGTGGATTTAATAGCATCTGACAGGGCTTCCAACTTCTCCGAAAATTATTTCCCAAAAGTATTGACGAGTATTATTTCTAGTAGTTTATACTTAATGGTCAAAAAGAAAATAAAAAAATTGCAAATAACAAAATAATATCTCTTGCTATTAAATAATGATAGTATTTAAAAATATTGAAGTGTATTTGAGGCTCAATTTCAAATCTTTGGACTCTAGTCAATGAAATTCTTGTGTTCGAACGACAATATATTTTCGAGGTCGACATTTTCGAATTTTGTTCCAATTTTCAATGAATTCCAAAGAAGAAACTTCTTTAAAAGATTCAACTATAATTGATCCAATAAACTCCGAGTTTCTTACATTTGTTTCCTTTCTGTTCAGTCGTTGCTCATATTTCTATTTTCTTGCAAATCGCGCATTTTATTTTCATAATAAATAGACATCCTTGCAATTTTTTTCGCTTCTTTCACAACTTTTCAATTTCATTTCGTCGCTCGTTTTTATTGTGCAAAATATTGTGTCCACAATTATTCATGTGCAATTCATTTGAAATTCAATCGTTGCCAAGAGTTCGATTTCGCGTTATTCGAGCTCCCACTCATCCATTACAAACAACTATTACAAGCTTATTTGGAATTCAAAAAAATTGTGCGGTATTGTTTACAAGATGAAAATAAATTGCAATATTGACGAGACAAACAACGCGCGAATCTTGCTATTGTGTAGTCGATGTCCAAATTGAAATATGTACATCCGGCCGAGGAAGAGAAATGCAAATTGATGCATTTTTCACGCTGTTTTTGGTGTGAAAAATGAGCGGTCGCACAGATATTCGAGAAAAATGAAGCTAATCGAATGACAGACACACTCACACAAGCAGACAACTTTCTAATTAAGCATACGGCTCTTTTTTGTGTGAAATATTTTTATCAGACTTGACGATTATCAATACAGGACAATCTATCTGATATCTGATTACCGAATAAACACAACTGGAATGATGATATTCTGGTGGAATTGGTCATTAGATTCAAAAACAATGAATACTTGAATATATTACTACATCCTAGTAGTTTGTTCGGCATATACTTATACTTTTGATTTGACTATCCCATACATTTGGAAATAAGTCAAAATTCAGACGAACCGATTCCATCAATCTCGTCCATCATTCAATTTGTGGCTTCGGGAGTGCAGCTAAGTCAGCCGGTAGATGGCCCCATGGGACGCCTCAATGCGATTCTTTTCTGGTCAGTTTCGTTCCAAAACTTTTTCTATTCTTCTCATCTTTTCTTTTGGGTTTGGTTCGTCTAGTTGTGTGTTAGTGTTTCCTCTTCTCCGAATTTTCCTTATTCGTTTCGTTTTGTTCTAGTGTTGGTTCCACAAAAAAAACACAGACATAGAGACACACACACACACACATCCGAAAACGAAATGACGCCGACCGACGAACAACGACGGAAAAGAATTTTGACTTGCGTGTAGCTCCGCCCATTATAGGCGAGCAGCATGCGCAGGAGTGTTGTGCTCGGTGCATCGGCTCGAATGTCTAACCGTAGCTCATAGATGATGCCCAACCCGATTTATATTTGGGTATTTCTATTCAGGGCAATCGTCACCCAATTGCCCAGCGAGACGATTGAAGAAGCGCCGCCGTCGCTAGTACAGTTTTCGCAGAATGTGCTCCGCGATTTCGAACATCAATCCAAATTTTCTTTAGTTCAAGAGGTAACTTCATTTTCCTCACTGCTTTCTTAAGTACGTTTAAGTCTTAATTATATTTGATTATAACAAAAAAGAAACATGCTGTTGCGAATATTTCATTTTCCAATGTATTTATTACCCGTAATTCAATATCATTTGAATTTCGTATTGATTTTTGCGTTTTATTTCTGAGTTTGCTTTATTCGTTTTGAAATTTCAATATTGTTAATTACCCTTAGCAGATTAATGGTTAATATGAGACATTTTTAAAAATTCTCGAAATCATAATTGATAATTAAAATTGTAGGAGTATGAAAAACTGAAATCGAGCATCCGATCCCGTCGCGAAAACGCTGCCGAGAAATTGCGTGAAGCGGA
This sequence comes from Caenorhabditis bovis, assembly GCA_902829315.1. Classification (NCBI taxonomy): domain Eukaryota; kingdom Metazoa; phylum Nematoda; class Chromadorea; order Rhabditida; family Rhabditidae; genus Caenorhabditis; species Caenorhabditis bovis. Next base: position 2,130,337 of record CADEPM010000004.1, on the reverse strand, counting down.
GATCTATCTTGATGATCTCTTCACGAAACGAGTCGACGCGCTCAAGGTTCGTACATAAATTGATGAGAAAATGCACTCGACTGCGTTAAAATAATGAGGAATTGAGAGATAGCGAAATTGGTCGAAATTTACTATTCATGAGGTTTCGAAAAATCTCGAATGTCTGCTGTTTCGTGGTATTCCATGAAATAGTAACATTCAAAAAAAAGAATAACTATATTATATATATATATGAATAGAACATTTTCGAATTTCTCGCTAGAATATGCGATGCAAGTGTGAAAATTAGCGAAGCATGTAATAATTGGAAATATATTGAATGTGCATAATTCAGGCGTATTCACATCGCCTTTTATGTATGACACGAAAAAAAAAATAATATCAGCGTGAATTGTAGAAAATTGTGGCGAGCGCTGAAGCGTCGGCAAATGCATTTGAAGAATACAATGATATGGCGGTGAGGGAAATTCTGGGGACCATTGACGACGAAATGAAATATTGCAGCACTCGGTGGCCCAAAACGAAGCCAGGTGCGAAGTATACATGAAGAAGATGAACGACTCCGATGTGCATTATGTCTCGAATTTTGTTGACGGGCATACCAAGTCGGGAACTCATATCACGATTGAATCGTACCAATGTGGTAAGCAGCTTCAAAAATGATTTATTGTTTGATATTTAAGCTGCGTATTTTCCATTTTAGATCCGAATGTAATGCGAGACTACGACTGGACGGGCACAAAACATCTTGAAAATGTCATGACAGAAAACAAAAAAGAATCGCCGGAAATGGGACATCAGTATATTGGGACATACTCGGGATTGACAAGGATGTATCCAAGTATGTTCAGTGAGACACAATTTATTTTCAATTTTTTATCAGTTTAGGAAGAAGCTGGAAAGTCGAACCATCGCCGATTACCATCGACCTATTTGATCCAAGATTTCGACCCTGGTTTGTCAATGCCGAATCTGTTCCGAAAGACGTTGTCTTCCTCATTGACTAGTATGAATTATGATTATGGCTTGAATGTATACATTCAATTCAGTTCCGGAAGTGTCAAAGGACCTACAATGCATCTCATCAAGATCACAATGATGTACATTCTGTCGACACTCAATCCCAACGATTATTTCTTTGGTATTTATGGGTCTCATAAAAATCGAATCAATTTTCTTTTAAAGGTGTTTACTTCAATAGCCATTTCAATCCGATTGTCAATTGCTTGAATAGGACATTCTTGCCAGCGACGACGAGCAATAAAAAGGTGTTTTTCGAGGAACTTGGATTGCTCGAGGAAAAAGACCAAGCGCACTTTGCTCAGCCATTGAAATTCTCTTTGGATGTTTTGCGAGGGGTTTGTGAATTCAATTTTCTGCAATTTGCAATTGACTAATCATTCAGAATCTCGAATCAAATCATTCAATATTTTCGGGATATCGTTCAGAAGGCCATAAGTTGCTTATTATTTTTACCGACGGAGTTGATGAATGGCCTCATCAGGTGCTCGATGAGGAATTTCAAACAAGAAACAACGAATTGGTTTCTAATTTTTCAATTTTGAAAATAAATTTAAAACGAATTTTAGATTAGGATATTTGGATTTTCAATGGGTTACGGTACCAATCAACTTCCCCTTCAAAAATATATGGCTTGCAAATCTAGCGGAGGGTATTCAGGTGAGTGTATCAATCATAAATCGTAGCATTTCAAACATTCAGAAATTGATTCTATAATGGACGTCAAACCACAATCTAGAATGTTTTTGAATGTATTAAGCAGTGTTCGTGGCGAGACCCTCAGAACAGTCCCAGTTGAGAAACGACAACCTAGTTGGTAGGGGCTTTTTCATAAACAATCAAGATAAACAATCAAGTTCTAGGACTCAATTGTATATGGAAGCACAAGGTCTTGGACCGACAATAACACTTTCAATGCCAATTTTAGCGAGCGATCATTCAATTTGGGGACAACAAAAAATTGCTGGCATTGCTGGTACGAGTCGACACACGATTTCAATATTTCCAATTCGATTTCCATTTAAATTCTGTCTTTATTTTAATAAATTAATTTACAATGATCATTTTCAGCGATCGATATTTCAATTCGCGAGCTCACCAATTCGCTTCCACTCACTAGTGAAGACATGTATGCCTATATTGTCGACAACAACGGTGTGCTCGTTTATCATCCTAGTTTGAATATTCCAGTAAGTTCGAACAAGAAATTATTGATTCATTGGATATTTTTCAAGAAAACCGAAGTGCATTGCGTGCGAAGAAGTGCTTGTTATGATGCTTCTCAAGTGAAAATGAAGGCTGGATCGGGACTTCGAGTAATTTAATCCCGAACAAAACGCATTCTATCAATACTATTTGTCAGGTGCAATATGGGTTCAGTGATGAGCGAGTCTATCGACTTGTTGGCTTGATTGACAGCATCCCAACTATCGATATGTATGACTTGGAAGCTGATCTAACTGCCGTCAAAGATCTGAGAAGAAGAATCACTACGAAAACTTGTCATGAGGAACCGATTAAAGAGGTTTCCACATTGAATTCCAATTTTTCTGATCGATTAAATTATACTAAAATAATTAAGGGCTCCAAGGAGTATTATTGCGCCAATTTGAAGAACTCGCCGTACACTATTGTAGTTGTTCTCGACAAAAATTTGAGCAGCCTTCACTATGACGATGACATTGAAGAAATTCCAATCATCAATAATAAGCTGGTGACATTCTTATACCCACGAAGGTAGTTTTTTTTTACATAAAAGAAATATATTTATGATTTTGTTATTTTAAGAGATGTTTGCGATTGGAAACTTGATTCGTATAGTGTTGTCGATCGGTATGCCGCCTGGGCCCATTTATCACAAACCGATGCGTGCAGCAAACACGATATGAGACTGGCGAGGGCACTGTCCAATGGAATGACAAAATGGGCACAAGCATGGCCGTATTCTGGTGAATCCATAATTATCCGCGTTTCATATACGTCTTCTGATTCAGATGTGGAAATTCCGTGCACAAAAACATTGTTGCCTCGCAATGCGTCAGCCCTTCATTACGTCAACACTTTTATTCATACCCGAAAGAAAATTGCTGCGTTTTATCCAGCGTGGTGAGTTGAAATCGAGTGAATTCCAAATAAACCAAATTTGTATTTCAGTTCAATCTCAAACATGAAACAAATCGTTAAGAAATTCGACAACGAAGTTCAAGAGATGGATAATTACGATTTTCTTCAATTCTCAATGCGGGCCGGCAATCTTTTCATGTACAGGTTATTCAATTTATTGAGCAAATTTTGTTTTGCTAACAAAATGAAAAAAAATTGTAGAACTATTGCCGATTATAACAACAATCGTCTTGCGGTCGTCGGAACACAATGGCGCGAAAATTATTTGGATGAATATTTTACGAATTTCACTTCAAAACACGACGATTGGAATATATGCAAGAAGGTTTTTTTTTGAAAAATATAAGGGAAAGTGGAATTGCTGATTTCAGCAAGAATGTTCACTTATCACCAGAAATGGACATGTCGTCGCGTCGTCGTCAACAAGAAGAGTCGCTCATCTGTCGAAATTCGATCCGCAATTGTTCGAGTCTCTCGTTAAAGGGAATCTCGTTGCTGTGTAAGTATTCCAATCAGTTCTCGTCCTTCAAAAACTCATTCTGCAGCAATACGTGGGTGGATGTGCAAGCTGAATGTATGGCGAAGAGAACGGCACCTTGGAGCAGCCCAGCTCCAGGACCAAGCAATTTGCTCAGACATTCCGTTCAATTCTTGTTCGAAACGTTCAAGATGTCATTTTGGTATGTTGCATCATTCTTTGTAATCCGGACCGTCGAAATTTCAGGAAAAATCTGTTCGAGAGCCTTGCACTTTTCGTTGACGCACAACCATCGATGACTGGAAAAACTTGCACGTTCCAACGGATCAAGCCATTCGAGCGATGCTCTGTCAAACATTTCCATTATCGAATGACGCTGAACATCACCAAACAACTTCAGCTCGTCGGAATGTCGACGTGTTCTAGGTGCGTCATTGCCGAGAACCCTTGGCGAACACTTCATGAAATATGAATTGATTGATTCTAGGTATGCAATGTTGTATCCGGTGCCAAACACGGCACTCTCGCTCATTATTGCGGATCGTGCGTGCTCAATGTACAAACCGAAAAAGAGATATGAGTCGGATCAAAAGAAATGTTTGTTTTTTTTTCTGGTCAAAAATTAAGAGAATACATATTGGATGAATGTATATCAAAGTCCATTTCGAATTTGAAAGCGATATCATTTTACTATACGTTTGTATATGGTATAATTATCAACTAATTGCATTGTTTGCAAATCAGTCTGTTTCGTTGATTCTAATCAAAAATCATTCAGTGGAGAAATGTGACGTAATTCACTCGAACCCGCGCCGCCCACCTCCAATTTTGGATGATTGGAAAATCCATCGACAGGTTTCTTTTTTTATTGCCATTATAATGATATGAAACAGACATTTTTCATATAAACATATTGATTGATTTCAGGAAAGCTACGTGGATTGCGAGACGGAAATCTCATTGTCGAAACGATCAACTTTCTACATTACAATCTCGATTTATCTACTACTTTTATGCATAATTTATTAGGTTGTTTAGTGTTTTTCGTTTCAATTTTTGTGGCTCATTCACTCAAACGTTGTTGTTCTTGTATGTCTTATGGATGTTCTCAAAACGGGTTTCCCTTCATATTTTCAAAAATAAATCGTTGGGTTTCTAGCACTATCGAGAAACGAAAAAACTTATTCTGAAGAGTTCCGTGTGGGCGAAATCTGGTTCACGTGGACGCAGACGGTCCCACACACAATGTTGTGATTTTTTATGCAGAAGGTACTTGAAAGTGGGTTTTACCATTGTGAATGGATATATAAGAAGATAGAAGTCCAACTTCGCATTTTGCTTATTTGTTTTTTTTCTGCCTTCCGGAGCTAATGGTCCTTTAACCAAAGAATCCGAGACAATTGTGATATTATTATGATTGCTCGTTGGTTTCTGTTTTAGACTCAATCTTCCCATTTTTTACGAACCCGTTTCTTCAATATATCAATCTTCTCGCAAAATTGCATTGTTTTTATTAGTGGTCAAAGCAAAACCACCAGTGAAGAACACCATTCTTGTTCATCGAATCCATTCTTGAGACTCGTTTTCTCTCTATTTCTCACCCATTTGATTTTTTACATCAGACGTCGGTATTTGCAACCGAGAAAAACACACACACACCAACAGAATGGTCTTTCCGTATTGGGCGGGACATTATTGGTCTTCGTTGATTCGAATCGGATTACTGTGGGCGATGAAGAGCGACCATCGGCACGGGACCCAATGCGTCATGCAAATATGATTATCTGAAAAAATGTGGGCGAACTCAGATGCTTCAAACAGATCCCGAAATATGCTTTTCATCGGAATTCCGAATGGCACTGTTCTACTTCCCTTCGTGATGTCGAGATTCCGATTATAATGGAATATATTCTTGAATATCCATTGGATATTAGTTTGAGAGAGTTCAATAAGCCATTTCTTCGATCTCCTTCGACGCCAATGACGTGATGTCTTTCTACGTTACCCCCAATGTGCAATTCTGTGCAAATCCGTGCTTCTCCGCTCAGAATAATCTATTTCGTTCCATTCAGTGTGTATTATTCCAGAATCCGTCCACCTCTTCTCTTCATCTTTTTTGCGCCGACAATTTTAATCAACTACGTGGAAAATGCGGTGTGTGTCATCAGTCTTTTGTTCGCATTCATGCGTTTGTTGTGTGCGGTTCTTCGGTAGTCTCGAGCTCGTATAAATTCTCATTCGTTCGCTGCAAACACACACACACACACAGACAACCACTGGAACGCTCGCGATTACAGCTGAATTCGATTTGGTCGTTGTGTGATCATCATTTCCTGCGAATTCTTTCTCTTGTCATCACCCGCCCCCCCCCTTTAAGTTATAATAGTTATTTTTCTGCAGTCATTTCATTTTTATCATGGCAGGTTGTAGTTTGATACCGAATTCCGTCGGTGTGCATATAAATATAACGGCGAAGAATCATAGGACGACGCCAGTTTGTTGAGTAGTGCCTCCGCATTCACACTTTTGAGGCACCTGCCCACCCAACACGTTATCCATTTACAATATAAATATTCGGCGAATCGAAAACACAAATGATTTGTTGCAGAAGCAACATGCGAGCACTCATCTTGGCTCTCTTCGTGCTCTTTGTTCTAAGCGAAGCGTTCCCATCCAACCAATACCAAACAAGATTCCGCAAGAGTCAAGCTCGTAAGTTTTTTCTCATTCTTTTCATTAAACGCGATAAATTGAAATTTTGAAGCTTCAGATGATTCGAACATCCAACCGTTCATCAGATTCCGAAAATCTGTTCCACCCCAAGTTTGGATGTACCACGAACCGATGGATCAAATATTTGAGTAGCACGATGGTCCATAGTTCTCTCGTCTAATGTTCTATTTTCTATTTAATTATGATGTTAATCACATATTTTAATGTTTGAATTCCAAACTCGAAATGGGGGAATCGTACGCATCTTGCTTGCAGCAATATTTTATTGTTCGATGTGACCACCAGAACGATCAATAAATCAATGAGATATGTTAATCCGGAGATATGAAATCTTAGCTTTCTCTCAAATTATTTACGGTAAGTCATTCAAGCATAACGGTTCGAAAATTGAACGAGAAAGAACGAATAAGAACAAAATTTTAGTTTTTTTTAATTGTAGTGGAAAAAAACAATGTACTGAGAAAAAAAAATGGTTGATAGAAGAAAATTGATTTTTCAACTTTTAAAATCGATTTTCAACATGTCGAATTTTATTGCGTTGCAATTTTTGGTTTTGGAGAACACGGGTAATTCACGTTCTTAAGTACGCCATTTGTTATCTGAGTAGAACGAAATAGGATTGCTAATTATTGCAAAAGTTCAACAAAACTGTGTGTTGAACAACACTGAAAATAATGTAGAAAATGAATACATTTTCATAGAGATTCAATAGTCTCTGTTTGTTTTAATTGAGATGGATTCTCTCTAATGAATACTTCATAAATTAACAACTCACTGAACAGCTGTGATCGATGTGATTGATGGACCACCTCTCGAGATTAATGATAACAATAAATTTGCCCCCCAACATTCTTGGCATGCGAAAAAGAACAATAATACGATTCACGAAAATTATTAAATTAATATGGTGGCAAACTTGCGATAAGATCAATTTTTTGAGAAATTTGAATGAAAATAACCAAAAAATTGGAGAAACAATTGGAGAGTAAGCCTTGATCACGAAAACGTGTCGCTAACATAAATGGTCCCAAAGAACAGGCACGTGAACAGGACCATCTACGGCAATTGATTGAGTGATCAAATTTCAGGCCAATTCTTCTAATTTTGAAATCGTTTTCCAGTGTTCAAACAATGGTTGGCAAATCTAAGAATCGAATAAAAAAGGAAGTAATTATTTCAAATTGCAGCCGACCTCACTCTTTTCCTTCAACTTTTATCCATTCCCAATGTTTTTTTTTTCCAATATTGAATAAGTTGAGGAGAACATTGTTTGCGCAGATCGCGGAAATATAAATTAAACACATTCAAGTAGACCGAGCTGTTTTGTGTTCATTTCATTTCATATTGTATACTTCGATTCTCATCCAACTCTTGAGCAATACATTGGGATTTGTACACGCTGACCCGATTCATTCTCCATTTATTCTCAATTCTGTTTTCCGCTATTTTTATCGTGTTCTGAACATCGACAATTCTCAAGTGAATATGCGACTTTTCAATTCCCAAATAAAATTTCGGGGGGTTCGAAGCAAAAATTTGTCGCCGTCGAAATGTTCACCCATAACTCATCTTTTTTTATGGTAGAAAAATCCCGTATATGGATAACATTTTGGAATTAGTTTTATTTATTGCTCGTTTACTTTTTTGTCGAAACCAATGCTCTACTATGCTGAATTTTGAAATCTGGTCTGACAAGATATTCTTCTTAATTCATTGAAGAATGAATAGTTATTTTTGGTCTTTAACAGCAAAAAAAAAATAAACGGCATATCAGTTGAAATTTCTATTTTAAAAAAAGGTCTTGATTGGAATTTTGTTTTTTCATTATATATAAGGTTGTGACAAGTTTAATGGCCAGTAAAGGGGCAGCCATAAATTGCAATGTGCATGCATGTTTTTAATCGTCGACAACCCAATCCACTTTCCATCATAGTCGTTCTAAATTATATGCTTCGTCTAGCGGCAAACAATTTCTATATATCCATATATGGCTCGAAAAAGAAGCAGAAGATGAAATTGAGTTTGGCACAGTATCCAACACACAACTTGGAGGGTTTGATGAGAGCAGTTAGTATGTTCGTATGTCTTATTTCTTTCCATGTTTTGGGAGCCAGCGGTCCTCGTCCCGATATCCGTCTCGTTTTCATCTTTTTGCGTCGTCTTTGAAGACGAAGAAGAAGAAAAAGAAAAAATTGATATTGCTCGTCGGCTTCCGCTTTTTCTTGCTTTGTTTCATGCCGACAATATAATTTTATTGTTTGTCGACCAATTTCTTCTCAAAACATTTGTGCAACATTGACTTTTTTGTTGGAAAACAATGAAAACGAAATCTAGAGATCAAAGAGGAGTTTTTTTTTCAGAGATTATGAGTCTTATGAGAAGAAAAAATGATTGTTTTTTTTTAACTTCGACACATTTTTGGATATTATCTTTCATTCGACTTGATTCGTAAAATGATATCTGATTTTCATTAACATGATGAAGTTTCTTCTGGGGAACCATCTTCGTTAGATTCAATTAAAAAATGTTCTCACCCGATATTGCCATTATCCGGAAATATCCTTTGTTCGGCTCCGTTAATGATTGTTTTCCGGTTTTCGACGATTTCTTTTTCTCGTTACGGAAAAGAGTAGAAATTCAAACCAAAAAAAGGGTTCAATTTCATGTGGCGAACAGAAAATCACTCGGATTTCACACCGCCATTCAAAGTGAACTCACGCGTTGATTTCGTTTTTGTCTCCGATTTCGGAATTGAGCAGCACACTCCTTTCGCCTACCAAAAATAAGTCCGCTTTAGCAAAATTGGCATTTAACAAATCAATTGTCACATGCGATTTTATTGACATGAAATTCGAAAAGAAGTGATTGATAACTTCAGCCGATTCACTTGTTTCATGTTCTCCTATCTAGGCTATGTTCTTCTCGTTCTCATCCTCCTTCTTCTTCTTCTTCTTACTCGTCTTCTTAACAACTCCTTATCAGTTACATTTAGAAATTCTAATACATAAAAAATCAGAACCTCAATCTTTCAAATATGTCCCATTTTTAAACTTTCCAAGTCCGTGACATGAATAATTTTTAATGTGAATTCTGCACGAAACCAGCATCTATCAGATATGAAATTTTTTGTCTAGAAGTTGTCGTGTTAAAAAGAAAATTCAACCAAGTAAAATTTTAGGTAATTTGGCAAAAATTTAAAAAAAGGATGTCAAAAGGTTCAATCTGTAGAAGTATCTATTTTTCTTCCACTTTTTAACAATTTTTTGCCCCTTTCCCAGTTTCAGTCGTTTTTGTACGCATGATAAAATGAAAAATAATATTTTCGTTTTTTTAGGTACCTTGGTCGGTAACAAATTTCAAATTACGAGGTACGAGCGTATTACTTAGGCGACCTACATATTAAATAGCAACTCGTACATTAAAAACATTTTCAAATTCAATCGTCCGCAACAATATTCTTCACAATTTTTTTTTGTTTCCATCAAAAAAGTTAATTATTGTAATTTTTCATACATAACGTTTTTTTTTTAAATCGGCAAAATATTCTAACGTAAGAAAAAATCAGATAATAAATAAAAAATTTCGAAATAATGGCGTACGTGAAATATACCATGGCCGAATAATTTACGGACGCGGGGGTGACGGCCGTCCGAATAGAAGCCTTAATATATTAATTAATTTCTAAGAAAAAAAATTCGTGCATTGGAAATCTTAAATTTCTATTATCCCGTGGCAGCGATCTAATGATGCATTTTACAAATTTTAAGTCAACCTCTAACTAGCATATGTCAAAAATTTCATTTTTGGGAGAAGAGATATATAATAGAAACTAAAGTTCGATTCCAAAATTCTGCGAAATGTCTTTGGACCGATATCAAAAGTTATTATTGAAAATTGCAATTCAATCTTAAAACGACTGTACGTGAAATTTTGAGATGGTTTCAAAATTTTGAAAAATTATTAATGTGTCGCATGCGAAGACGTTTTAAACGTTTCTCATTTTCAATTAAAATATATCAACTTGAGATATTAATTCAAACATAATTAACATTCAATTTCACTTTTCTGATTCATTTCAATTGTTCATCATTATTTTTTGAATCGTCATTGAAATATTCAACTGAAAAAGCCCATTGAATAAAAAAGTTTTTGAATGGAAAATAATTAATTTTGCGCATAAAATAGAGACATATTTTACAGTGATATTTTCAACAAAAAATAAATAGAATAGTTTGAATAATTTATATTTATTATTTGTTGATTGGTTCGCTTAAAAATGAAATTGTATTCTCGAATAATCACTGCAAAATCTTGTTGTTTATGCGCATTTATTCATCATCACCAATTTATTTTGATTTGGGTGTGAAATCCCCGTTCGGCAGCGGTGGCGACGTCGGCGACCGCCTGCATGTTCTGTATGTACGTGTCAAAAACAAATGAATAATGAATGAGATCGGTTCAGCATTTTCTTTGCCGTTTTTGCCGACATCAATCCGTTTTTCTCTTTTGTTTTTTTTTGCTTAACAATGAACCTAATAATCTGCCTTCCACTAGTGCAATATGTGTCAGCGACATGCATATTAGCAATTCGAAGAGACTATTCGGTTCATGTCTGCTCATTATCCGCTTCTTTGCTCCGTCTTGTCTTATTTCTCTCTTCATTTTGCCACCGCTTCTCAATTTAATCTATTTTCAGATTTTTGGGCTCCAAAAAGGGAGTTTTCGTACGTTATGACAAGTTAGTTTTGAATTTTTTTCGCTTAAAACATGGTCTTAAAATTGTCAAAGGACGGACGAGTTGAAAAAACGTTTTGACGGTCATTTCCCCAGAAGAATAATGCTTTGAAAACTCTTAACTTGATAAAAAAAATTAATCCGAATTGGATTGATTTTCACTTAATTTATTAATGACCAAAGTTCTCATTTAATCCTTCGAACTTATGAATTTTTGAAGAATTCATAAAATAATCATCATATATGTGTATGAATATTGTCGATGTCTCGCGACGGCGGCCTGATGGAATTGCGTCCCGCAACATGAGTGTCGATTTACGCAACTTATGAAGTGGGGCATGCAACTCATCTTCTCGAGAACATTTCTGACATTTCGCCAATTTGAGCATCAAAAACGAGCGCCTATTCTCGATTTTTTAGAATGGAAATATAAGAATTCACGCAATGAAAAGAGTTGCAGACTGCGCTCCTCATTGGACGGGAGCTGCTTGCGATTGGCCGATCTGCGTTCACGGACGGGCAGATCCGTCAACAAAGTTATGCAGCTGCTACAATTACTACGCTCCGCCATTTTGTATTTCGTGTATGCCAGGTACTTGTCAAAGTCACACCATCAACAAGAATGCAATTATTAATCATAGGATATTGGGGAGAATCATGCGATCGGCAACCATTGAAAAGTGTGAAATCGGCTAGCGAATTCCCGATCGCCATTCCACCAGCTCTCGTCAAACCATTATTCATCAGTATCATTCTTCTCATATTATTCCTTATTTGTTTCTGTATATACCGGTATGCCTTATTTAATAGAAAAAATGATAGGTAGAATTGTTGATTTAGGCTTCGTCAATATGTTCTCGGACGTCGTCCACCGAAATACGAAGACATTGCGAAAGATCTTCCACCGCCATATACCAACTAGCTGCCAAATATATTCAAATCACATTATACAATCCACTTGACATTTACAGTTTCACTTTTAATATACGAGTTTATAAGTGTATAGTTAATAAATTAATATATATATATATATAAATTAGTTATTGCGTAATCACTCCTGAATAACCCGTTCTTCGCCAGTTCGTCCGTTCGTTACAGTAATTTTGGGAAGTGGGAAAATGTCTCTAACAGGCGGCGCAGGAGGAGTTTCCTGAACGAAAAAAAGTTTTTAAATGAGGCAATATAAGATTTGAATTGTTTTTTTTTTGTTGCGGAACTCGAGCGTTTGGAGCTGCGCGTTATGTAAACATAAAATTCTATTTGTGTGGATAATGCGGCGAAAAAAATGCAAAGCAATGAATTGGATGCAATACGATATACTAAAATTTGGTTTTAGACATCAAAATGAAATTTTATAAAAATATTTTCGTCGACAAAGATATTCAGATGTTGCTATAGATTGATGACGTTGTGCGCCTGCAGAAAATTGGCAAAATGCCATGAAAATTTTGGAAGAGGTCTCGGTGCGCCAATTAACTTATTTTTTATACTTAGGCCTACTTTTCAAAGGGCCTAAGTATAAAACTTTTTTTTCAAATTTTTTTTTAATCTACACTTCAGATATTCGGCATCATTATTTTTTTGGTATTTTAGATAATTTTTCAATAATTCCGGAGTAAAAATGTTCTCATTTTAGTCTGGAAACAAAAAAATCAATCAGAATCGGATCTGAAATCGATCTGATCCGATCCGATGTTTTGCGAATCAGATTGTGAAATAACTATCGTATCCGATTGACAACCTTTCTTGTAAAATATTTAATATTCGAACTCGATTTTAATGTGTTTTTTTTTGTAAAATAAATTATTAGAGACTGCGCAAAATCTGCTGAAAATCTATTTTGTTTATATATTACTTTTTTTGAAAAAATATCGACTTGTTTAACAACCAATATTTCAAAAATTGTACCAAAAACCCAACAAACCTCTTGTCTCCTTTTGGTGAAATAACATTCTCTAAAACATGCGGCAACAAATAGGCCCATAACAAAAAAGAGAATAAATATCGGGACTAGTTGGTCCCAGGTGACGTCGATAAACTCATTTCGGAACGAGACCATTATATTCAGCGCATTTCAAGAAATGTAGATCAAAAAAATAAACGAGGCGATGAGTTTCTTCGGGACGGGAAAAACGGAAAGACGGACGGGTCGGCCGGCGCAAGACGAAAAAATGGCGAAGCAAATAAACAGGAGAGAAATCGCGAACGATCGTGATCGCCAATCGACTTTCTTTGTATGAATCAACGCGACATTGTCGTTTCGCCAAAAAAGGATTTGTTTGAGAAAGCTCTTCAAAATGCCCCCCTCGTCATTCTGAAGCGCACGTTTCTTTTCAGATTCCATTCATTCTTTGAAGACATTGAAATGAGTAATGAGCAAATAAAGTAATACCACTCATAAGTTTGTTATATCATTTTTTTTTCAAAAATAATTCGTGCAAAAATGATTGTATAACTAGAGAAAGGAAAAGCACTTTTGAGTTCGGGTATATACTATATGGAGGGAAGCTGAATGGGGGAACGTCTATTTTTTATTCTTGAAGGGGCTGGGAAATCGTGATGAATATTTGAAAAACGTAAAAAATTTAATCGGCGCGAGAATTGAACTACAAAAAACATATGCCGGGTGCGCTTATAAATTCAGAATTATAGGCGTAGAATCCAAAATGAAGCAGAAACCATTGTAATTATTTTCTTGATGTGTTTTTCAAAGGTGAAGAAACCTTTGAAATTTTTAATTGGTTTCGTTTTTCACACAGCTCGTTAGGCTAACATTGATTTACCTTAGCCTATGACTTGTTAACCTAAACCACTCATATGGATCAATGTTTGATACAACCTTACCCCCATTCAGAAATATCATTTTTCAACCTTACCCCACCCCCCCCCATTCAGCCTTTCTCTCCATTCAATATTGGCCTTGAGTTCAGTCAGAAGTCAAAAAAAAATTTTGCATCGTGCAAGCCTAGCCTAGGCTGAGCTTTTTTTCCGCAATCCATTCGGTGATTTTCCAATAGATATTGGAGGATTTCGATGCATTCTGTGGCAAACTTAACACCAAATTAAAAAAAAATCATTTATGCAATTCGAAATTGATATTTAATCATGGTCGATGTTCCCTCAGAAAAAAAAAACAAGTGAAAATGGAGTGTTTCAAAAAGTAACCGTAATGGAAACAATAAGAGAAGAAGGGAATTTTAATACGCGCATTGTTGAATTATTCCGTTTTCACAAATTCGTTGATTGATCCATGTTTTGGTTTTTCAAATATTCCAAATTCACATAATCCGGCTCTTCCGGATTTTTCATGGTTCCTGAGAAAAGCAAACTGTCTGATGTTCCATAATCATCGTTTAATCGATTCACCTAAATTCAATTGGAAAAGCTCAATTTTTGAAAAAAAAATAGTCGTTACGTATTCAGATTGAGACATCTGTTCTGGAGGTGCAACAGCTTCTTCCGACGTCAAATGGCCGCGACTTCGAAGCTCGGCGTCAATTGCATATCGATATTGAGCATATTTTTGCTGTGTTTGCCAAATGTATTGTTTTTCTTCCATTCCAAGAATCCGCAAAAAATTATCGAGCTCAGGAATTTCGAAGGCATCCCACTGAAAAGAACAACTTTCTCAATCCCTTTTTTTTTATTTTCTTTTCTGCTTTTGCTTCACACAATTTCGCAACAAACTTTTACTAATTCGTGTGCTCGCGCATCATTCTCGTCAATCAACTCACCAGAATGTCGCCAGTGTCGTTTTCCTGAAGCACAAGACATTTTCTTCCGTCGGGCTTCTCCCAATTGAGCACAACTTTGAGTGGGCACGCGTCGTCCGAGATGCGCGTTAGTTTCCCTTGAAAATCATTTATTAATGGCTAGCCAATAGGAAATTCTTTACTTTGCAAAGTGCAGGTCGAATCATCTTGGCTCTGCTCGCATTCATAAAGAGCAAATTTGCGCGGGTTATCGGCAACATGGAATTTCTTCAAAAGTGTCACAATCATTTTTCTGTAAATGTCACAAACTGATATTTTCGTCAAAAGAGACTGGAAAACCTGGCAGTTGTTTTGCTGTCAATATTTATAGTTTTTACAGTATTTCTTGGAAGAAAGAACGAGGTAATGGTTCGCAATGTCGATGACTTCGAAGTTGATTTGGCTGAAATTTTTCGAGATGTGATCTACGATTTTTCCCAGCTTTAAATTCACAAAAAAAGTTCACAATTTCTCGCTTAAAAAATCGAAAAATTGATATTGGATAACACGAAAATCACCTGTATTCACAACATCATACACCGTCGGAGGGGCGACACCTTGAATAACACTGATCGGCCTACTCAAATTCATATGAACTAGAATATGTCCACCATAATTAATACCATCATCGTGCTGAATTTGCGATAGATCACATTGAAACATGCTAAAATTACCATAGTGATTTCATTTCCCTTAAAAACTGCATTATATGCATCAATTTTTCGCTGCAAATCTTGTTCCCTATAATCTTCGGTCCATTCAAATGGAGTATCTTCTTTCACGTATCGTTCAATCACTTTTAATGTCTGAAAAAAATACCATTTCATTTACAATTTTAATATGTATAGGACGACTAACGGAATTTTGTGATTCTGGCGGTGCTGATGCCTTTCGCTTTGTGGGGCTGTCGATCGGTGAGAAAGATTTCGGAAGGGTGAACGAGTGCTTCGTTGAAAATATTGGATTCTCAACACTGGTTTCACATTTCGTCGGAGTGTTTCCGTTTTCTTTGTCAGACCCCGTGCTTGAGGTCATTGATGGCAAATTGAGATTCTTCGGAATAGTCCCTAATGTTCCGTCTAATTGTGGATAAATCGATTCATAGGCTTCTAGCGAATCCAATGAACTCCCAGGAGAACGACAATCGAGAGTGACAAGATGTTTGCATCGCACATGGCACGTGTAATTGCAATCTAAAAATGAGCATGAAAAATGCGAACCGCGACGAAAATCGAAACATACTTTCACATTTTAGAGCTTCTTTCAAAATTCCCCAAATGAAATCGCCGCACTTATCGCACCATGTCGGATGAACAAGACCGTATGTTCTAAAAATTATTTCCGATATTTATTCAACATAATTTCAACACTCACTTGAAATTGTGGTTTAAAGTTTTATTTGAATTTCCGGTTGTGATTAAATCTTTCAAAGGACCAAAGTGTTGCCGTTCAATTGTATCCGACGATATATGATTCGAATCCAAATCTGCTAGAAATGTGGCGCCGAAATCCCAACACTTAAACAAATCAACCATTAATTAATACATCTAATAAAAGTGTTACATCGACCGGATCCAGCTCGTCTGTCTGTGGACAATTTTCAAGTCGAACTGGTCGGAAAACTAACGTACTCTCATCATATTCCGCAATCTCCTCATTTTCTTGTTGGGAACTATTCGAAGCAGCCTGAAACGACAAACATCATCTTTTGTTTTTTATCGATTTTCTAAATGGCAGATAAAAAGCATTGTTAAAGCTGTTTTCCTTTGCAAATGTGAAGGTTTATTAGTTGAAAAATCTGTTGTAAAACAGCAAAGTTTTTCATGATTATTCCAATTCCCGTCAAAATGAAAAGAGATGAATCAATAAATATGAGCTCAGGTGCAAAAACTGGAAGAAGAATTTGTTCATTTTTAATCATTTTTGAATTCTTGCAATCAGCCCAAAAATGAATCGAAACTCGCTCACCATTTCTTGATCGGGTCCGCTTGTTTTGAGGCCCAATTGGCTCATCCAATCCGGAAACAAGCCCAACTGCGAAAGTTTTGATCGAAGACCGCCGAACCAGCTGACAAACAAATCAATAAATAAAGAAATACATGAGAAAAGTGCTTGGAAACGAGGTCTGTGAGCATGAACGAGAGAGAGAAAAAAGGCCGAATGAGAAATGGCAAAAAGGCGAGCAGATGGTCGAGAAGGCCAATTCGAAAACGACGCACAATTATCACCGAAACCGGGAAATAATGAGTTGAAAATTCAAGAGACTAGTTTGTCCTATGGAAATTCCATATTCTTCTTTAATTAACACCAATCACGAAAATTTCAGACTTGCCCTTTTTGTTGTTATCTTATATTATGTATATAGATGTATTAGTTATAAAAATGTACAGGCTTGTGACAAATGTGTAACAATGTTATAATTAACGATAACGAATGCGGTTGTGATGACGGAAAGAGAAGATAAAGGAAACGAGAAGAGATGAAATTGAAATATTGTGACAGATGATTGAAACTAATCGATTTTCTCATCGTTTTTCTCTCGACTAAACAATTTCGGTAAATGCCTGCCGGCCGACTGTTTACCTAGTCATGTTCAATTTAGGGCCACGCTTAAATATGCAAAAATTGAAAAGCCACACCCAATCACAAAATTTTTTTTGAATTTGAATCATCGTTAAAACAATACCAAAATTTTAAAAATAGAATCGAATTTGAAGACGAGTAAACTCATTTTTTGAAGGATTCACAAACTTTCTTTAATATTTAATAATTAGGTCTTTGCAATTGAAATGCACCATTTTAACCCGTAATTAAAAAAAAATAGCATAAACAGCTTGAACTCATAGAAAAAAGATAAAGCGAAATTCGCGTATTGACATATGAAAAAAGCTTCAATAAAAATGAAAAAAAAACGAAGGATATTGAAACAACGTTTAGAAAGAGAAATCGATAAGCTTTCGAATGATATACAAACTCGTGGTATTAAAGTAAAATTTTTTCTGAATGAAATGAGTGTAAAATACAAAATACAAAATGGTACTTGCAACAAATTAAGACTAAAGAAAAAAATACGAAAATAGAATCCAAACTAGAACTGAATTGAGTTGACAAAATATCAATGAACGGATTTTTAAATGACTCAATTTTTTTATAAATAGTATAGTATTAAATCACATCTGCTTTGAAAAACACAGACATTGGATTATCACACGTGTTGAAGCAATTCTCCAAATATTTGCCTTGATAGATATTTTAAAATGTTGCGATTTGAGATATGGTCTCAATAAAGAATCGGTCGAGTCTTATTTTTTGTTGTTTCTTTTGTTCCTTTCATTTTCATTCAAAAATCGATAAAATGAAGAAGATAAAAGTTTGAAAAGACGCCGAAACGGCCAGAAAAAAATGATGAGAGATGATGGGATGAGAAGAGAATTATGATTATAAAAGTGGCGATCAAACGGATTTGTGCGAAATAAAAAAAACGTCACGTTGTGAGGAAAAGCTTGCTTACCCGTTCGAGATAAACGGAGATTGTGGCAGGTTTTGAGGTGCCACTGAAGTTGAAGGTTGAAATGCGTAAGATTGATACGTCGGGTCATCTGTGGCGACGCGAACGCTACCCGTCGTTTCTGAAGAAAAAACGACGAATTTTGTTGACAGCTTTGAACTTTTTGCAAAATCTCAGTTGGCACGCAAAATCTCAACACAAAAATAATTATTGGCAATTTCGGTTGTCAGTTTTTGGCTGTTCGCTTTTAATTCCCCACCCAATGCCATTAAAACATTTCTATCCATCGAATTAATAATTAATTTTCACACTCGTTATTCAATTTTGTTTTCATTGAAAATTCGTATAGAAATGGTCAGAGGCTACTTTGTATTTATTGGTATGAAAAACTTTCACGCGCTGCTTATTATAGTCATTCTAACGGCATCGTGCTTGTCGAAGTGCGAAGAAGTATGTACTCTAGTTTTTACTACACAATAATAAAAAAATAATAATTCTCGAAATAACAAACTTGTTTCTACAAACTCGTCGAATTTTTAAGATATATGAAAAAATGTTTGTGACTTTTGAGCTTTGAAAATACAATTCTCATTGAAAAAGTTGAGAAGATAAAAATAAAGTATGACCGACGAATAGTCTCTCAAAAGCCAAAAATTATTTTTTGAGTTGGATGATAATGGAGAATCAAAGAGTTTGGACGACGACCCAAATTTATTTAAAATTTGAAATTGCACAAAAATCAAAATAGAAAATAAAAGCAAATTAGTAATGCGAGAACGTATTTGGAAATGCATACCTCGACTCCGTTCGTTGTTATTTATTACTGAACGTAGCATAGGGATAAACACCTGAAACAAAAATATTTCATATGTCGAAAATTTGTTAATAAGATTCTCGTATGCACTAATTGAACCAAATTGAATAGTAAAAGTGAGACTGGTATCGCCTATAAAAAGGCAGACGGAGGTCAGGGTGAAGAAGGAACCGAACAGCGAAATACTATATGGTTCGACGAGTGTGGGGACATAGTCAGAGGGAAAGAGGAGAACCGAATGCAGAGCACATTGCGCACGACGATGAGAATTGCGCACGACCATGCGTGAACAATCCCGGTTTCCATATTTGTACATTTACATCATACGAATCAGCATTTTCAAATAAAAACAACACTTCTTCAAAGAACATAAAAACTGCCTCATAGGGAGTTTTTATTGAGTGAATCCCATTTTATTTATTTTTTGTTTGAAAGAACAAGTTCTATCATTTTAGCAAGAATAAATGAGTAGATGCGTACCAAATACTATCTGATAAAATTTTTTCATAGAGCTTCAATTGCTTTTAAAGATTTTTTGAGACTTAAAAACCATTTATCCAATTATTCACCACGAATTTCAATGCTTCCATTCTGAAAACGATAGTTGTTAATTTTGCGGAAAAAATTTACCTACATTTCATAGAAGTTGTGAGAAAATCGTTCAATAAGACATCCAATTCCCAATAAAAACCGTATATTTTGAATCCTTGTTCATTTTTTAATATGACAATTTTGGCGAAAAAAAAAACAATGAGGAGTATCGAAATAAATCTTCTTGAGGAGTAGCGAAATAAAAGATAAAAGAGATTATCTCTTTTCACTCAAGAGAAATTTGATATATTTTTCGGCGATAAATAAATAATTTTTTTGCAATGAGCATAAATCTTTCTAACTATCAGTCTTTACAAAAAAAATTAAACAAAAAAAAACTAAGACGACAGTGATTTTTTTATTCAACAATTTTTGCGCAAAACAATATCGGAAACAACAAATTTTTCAATAAATACCGGTATTTTAACAAGAACAAACAACGGGGATTTGAAATAAAAACCGTTAAACATTTCGATAATTAATATGATGATCTACTTGCGGAGAAGAATATAAAATAAAACGATTTGAAGCATCAGTACGATGAGAACGAGAGAGAACAGGATAGCGATCACACGCCATTGCCAAACGCCTCCGATTTGAGAATTACGGTCCTGTTGACTGATCGAGGTGAACACCGAACCACTTTTTGTGCTAAAATTAGAATAATTAATTAACTAAACTTTGTTACCAATTAATCAAAACAATTGTTAGGTTCTTATTAACATGAATACTAATAGATTTTCTTGTATTACTGTCAAGGATAAACGAATATACAAAGTTTTTGCTCATGATTAAAAATTTTACGACTAATCTTGCGAGAATTTTCGATATCACCTAGTATGAAATTCATCAATGTCTACAGTAGACATTAAAGGCACAAGAAAATGTTCAATTCGCATTAAAATCTTCAATAACCAACTTACTTGGTATCATGGTCATGGAAGGAAGTTGCCGCAATGGTACGTGGAGCAAATATCGACTTCGTCGCTGCCTATAATCGCATTATCCAATGTTTGACTGTGTTATATTTAGGAAAAACCTGTGATGGTGCAAGAACAGATCTTGCTGGTGAGTTGAGAGGACGAGCTGTTCTTACAGAATAAACAGAAGATGGACGGTTGAGTTGGTGGCTAGAACTCAGCGACATCGAGGCGACTGATGGCGCAAGCTCGCGAGCAGGAGTCGATTCACGCAATTCTCCCCTCAATCCAGAAGTCTGCGACAACAAGCTCGGCTTGAAGAGCGTTCGAGTGGTTCGTATGGATTGAGCCATTGATTCGCTATCATCCCAATCCATTGTCTAAAAATATGGAAAATATACTAAAAAAAAATGCGAATTATGATATGCCACCTCATTCTCCTTGTTGAACACACTAACTTCTGGATCAGGGCTCATAGCTCTTTCTCTCCAATGCAATTTGGTCGGCTCATTTGTTAGATCTCTTAAATGACTAGCAAACGGTTCACGTAAATTTGTCTTCATTGAAGGCGACACGGATAGCGGTGACGACTTTTGTAAGAATTGAGTCGGCGAATGATGTTCCAAAAGCGATGCATTCCGACTTGTCTGCGAGGAGCATTGCGAAATTGGAGTTGAAGCAACAGAGAACGCGCTAAATTTTGGTTATTTTTAATGTTTTAAATAGATAATGCATAATGAAAACAAACCTCGAGATAATCTTATTTGGTTTCTTTTTATGAAGTTTCTTGCGGGGAAGTAAATATGAAGCCGCGGCAAGAATACTAAGAAAAGACGAGCAAGCACAACGACAAAGAGCGAGGTCATCGGAAAACCCCTGTAAAGACAATTTACAAGTACATAATGAAGTACTTAAACTAAAAAATCACTCACTTCGGATGAAATGAAATACGTGAACGACGAGAACAGAAGAATTAGGGGAATGAGAAGATCTGGAAGTGTAGTACGACATCTGAATATAATTATTACAAAGAATTCAATCGAACAATTTGACAAACTTGTTGATATAACATGCGTAGAGATGAGCAATCAAAATCAAAAAGTGGATTTCAGCAGAGAATTCGTAAATTTTTTGAAGAATTCTATTAGCGGTCGGTGGCATATTCACAAGGTTCACTCCAGCATCCTATAAACATTTCTTTATTTAGAAAATGGAACCGCAAACCTTCTGAAGAAAATCAACATTCGCAATAAAATATGAGATTGCGCAGGAAAGCACAAGAAATCGAAGACTTTCGCAAATTCTGCCCCCAGCAAAGAAAAACCGACGAGACCTCTTAATTCGGCGAAATTTTTCATGAAAGGCATTTAATAATCTTACTTTTGAATTTGGATTCATTAAACCATTTATTGTCGATCCGATAGCACGTTTCAATTTGTAACGAACATCCAGTAAATACGAGTATTTTTTCTGTAACAGATAATTTAAAATTATATATAATGATTCTATGCAATGATACTTTATCTTCTTCAATTTTCCCATGAACTGCTAGTGTACATCTCGGACAAAGCTGATAGATTCGGTCTAATTTATAACGAAATTCTTCAAGCTCCTCATTCCATCGTTCCTGACATGATTTCATTATTTCCAGCAGTCTAAATCATTGGCTACCTCATTAATTGGTTCGAAATCTGCAATTTTCTTCATGATCAATTCTTGATTTCGATTACAGTCGCCGCATAATCCGTTTTCATTTTCTGAAAGTCTTATTTTCAAAAAAGAAAAACATATTTGAATGTACTCGTACTTGGACTCATTCGTAATCCGTTCAAGCGTTCGGGAATCAAATCTCGTTTCTTTGTGGCATTGACTGACTGGCAAAAACTGAATGAAATACGCAAAAATCAAATAACAAAATAAATTCTCCAATTTACCGTTTCGGAGTTGCCATTGAATGACTTTGCTCGGGAATTCGTCGATTATAATCACCATCCTTGGTGAATCCATTGTATTGTTCACAATGTGGACACACGAAACTATTTCTAAAACGAATCAGAGATTGATTGACTACAATTTCAAAACCTACACATTGACCGCATCAACCTTTGTGTCTTTATTGCAAAACCAGCAATTGACTGTCTTTTTCCTAGGTCTAAAACGCAATTATTCAAGTACAGAAAAAAAATCATGGGAATTAGATTTTTCCATTTAATAATAAAAAGCATACCGAGCAAGTTTATATATAATTGGAGCACTGATAATACATGCGCCAATCGTCGCCGCCACTTCCATCTGAATCTAGCTAAAACTACCAAAAAAGAAAAAAATTTTCAGTATCAAATCACTTTGAAAAACACAATCAGTTTTCTTATATAAAACCACAATTTTAACGAATTTTTATAAAAGCAAAATATACCAATGCCAACATATATACCAACATATATACAGAGAAAGAGAAAGAGGCAAAAAATGAATAAATCTTGATAACGGGATGGAAAAAGGAAAACGGGGAAACTGAATAAACAACTAGAAGGAACTCACGACAAAAAATATCATCCAAAAAGAATAATCATAAGGATTGGAAAAAAAAGTTAAACATGAAGAAACATTTAAATTAGGATTGCTCAAGGAGCTCAAAATGCCGTTTAGCGGACCGGATATTAAGAAGAGTCGTAGCGGCTGATGCGCTTCCATCTGGTATCACAACCTGAAAAAAATTGCTCCATACAATAGAATTTCAAGAATAATCAAAGACTGACCATAACGAAAGTGTTGTTAGTGAACGAGTCGATAAATGCAGAAAAATTGTTATTTTTGACATGAATTGATTCGAGTCTTGAACCCATTCGGCTGAAAATGATAATTTCAAGAATTGTAATTATTGCTCTTATTGTAAAACCTGCATGAAAGTTTGAACTGTTTTATTATGTTCGAGACTTTTTCGAAGCGATGAACATCCTTATGCTCTTTTATCGCAGCGTGTGCAATAACCAAAAATGTGGCACGTTCAAAAAGAATCACCTACAAATTTCAGTGATTAATCATTTTATCAATATTTAATTTGAGCACTTCATCGGCATCTAAAATCTGCCCAAATCTTTTCAATTTTTCCTCCATTTGATGTACATTCGGAACCAATTTGTACACGATTGCAGACCATGCCTCAAATTGATAAATATGAAAATGTTCACGCCAATATATGTCAATACCTTATAAAGGGTTTCATCCCAGATGCTGCTCTTGAAGCATTGACAAACAGCATTACCGCGCTCTAATTGATGCGGCTTCGCTGCCAATTCGCTATAGCGAAGCACATCAGCTTCGCGTTTTTTGAAAATCTATAATTAATTTCATTATACAATGCGCAACATTTTTTGAAAACTTCATCTCTTTTCTCTTCTTCGATCAAATCCATTTTATGAATCAAACAAAATACTTGAGCTTTTGGGGAATTCTGAAGAAGCGCTTCAAGGCACGATTGATAATATCTCAAATCCTTCTCGAATTCTCTACTATCAACATCGAACACATATATAAGAACCTAAAATATAGAATTAGCAACCACTTTATTAGACATTTGTGCAACCTGAACATTTTTAAAAATCTGATCTTTTTGGGAGACCAAGAAATTTTCCATAAACGATTCCTGACCACCACAATCCCACAAATGAAGTACCAAATTACCAAGGAATCTAAACAATTATAGTCCTTCATTTTTTGAATCACTGATAGTACTCTTATCAACCGAACATTTAAGACGAGATAATTTTTTAACACTATCAAATTGTTTAAAGTATCGTATTGTTGGTGTCAAAACGAAATTTTAAAAATGTTTAGTATTTAGCTTTATAGCTTTATGGATCTTCACTGAATTAACGAAATTGTATTTTCACAGATCAGTCATTTGACGCTTAAAATTACCTAACATGGGCGTGTTCAACTTCAATTGTTGGCCCAAGTCTCGAACAATCTCTTGCGATATAATTCGCGAAAATGATCGATCTCATCGACGTTTTTCCGGACCCACTTTTTCCCATCAACAACACTTTTCGCTTCGCAGACATCTCTCTAAAAATCCAATTCCAATTAAATAACAAATAAAAAAAATCAATATTCAGAAGTATGGAACATGCCAAACAACATGTCTAAAAAACGAATAAACGCGAGCAATAAATAAAATTATAATAATGAATCGTCGATGTCATTTCAATTGAATAATATTCAAATAAATAATGGGAGCGAGGAAACAGAAATGAATTAACATTGAAGTAAATATTATGAACGATAAGAAAACAGTGAAAAATTCAAGGAAAACAACTATTCAAGTGATTATGTGCCACCAAAAAAAAAAAGAGAAAAAGTAGGAAACACACACACATACAAATTTCAAAGGAATATTAAATATTATCATTACTTTGAATTCAAATTATGAATATTTCGAGCTTAGAAATCAAATCGAAATCTAGTAATAATTAAACATGAACTTGAGTTGAATCGTAATTGATCGACATTGATTCGTACAATTCTTATCAATTTTTGATAGTGAACGAATTTCGATAAATTACCTACGAAACCAATCGAGAACTGAATTATGGAATTTGATGAGGAGTTTCTTTTAAGTGACCATCAGCAAACAAAATTATCACACGGAATTCAAAAAATAAGAGGAAATTATGAATGAAAAGTGAATCTCTTCGAGAAGAACCAAATTCGAACTCATGAACAAAAGAAAATAATTGGATTGCATACTCTATAGATTTGAGTGGCCGGAAAAAAAAACTCGCAATTAAGTCACCGATAAAATTAAATAAAATGAATACAAGTATGCACGTGGTACCAAAAAATTAAATATTAATCGTAATCGTATTTGGCAAACCCCCGTAGAAGTGGCGAATCGACCCAGACAACTAAGCATCGCTCGTGTCCTCGAGATTGTGCGAGATTCCAGAGACAAATCCTACGGTTAATGGATCAGATGGTTTGAAATCGTGCGAATTGCTTAGTGGCCAGTCCGAGCTCTCCTGGAAATGATAAAAAGTGTGGGCTGCTTAATAACTTAAATAATGTTGGATTTCTGATTAAAAAAAATAAAATTGAGCTTACCCCTTTTTCTGGTTGATCAGCACCAGGCCATTGTACATTAACTACTGTGGCTCCTGTTGAAGACGCTGGAAGTGTTGAGAAATCGGCCCAAGAATCATTTGAATTGGAGCTTCTCCCAACATCTTCTTTTAACTTATTCGGCCATAAAAATTCCCCGGTTTTCTCTTAAATCCACATTTGCTTATTCATAAATATTGGCCAACTTCTTTACCAAATGCATTAGCGACTCCTTTGTTATTTTCTGTTGGGAGTCCAGGCCAACCACTGCACGAGTTGTTCGAATCTTGCGAAATGTTTGAGTTGTTCAATGAGCACGATGACGAGTTCGCACGTTGTGAGCACAGTTTTCGGAATTCATCTTCATCTGGGGTATCATCAAATGGCCCACTATCGATTTCATTAGGAAACCGATCCAAGCTGAAGTTGAATCTAAAAAAAAATTAAACACATTCAACTTATTATTTGAGTACTTGTCAGCGTCGGATGTAGAACTTGCTCCAAATGGTTTTTGCGGCGGGTTCAAGGCGAGAAATTGCGAAGCATCTTTCCATTCTTCGCTGTCATTAAGAAAATCTCTATCGTCCGAATCAAACCCTTCAAACATTTTCTATTAAAAAACATAACTGAAAAATATATTGTTGAAGTCGAGCTATTACGAAAAACTGGCTAAATGCCAAAAAGACAATGGTCTTGTTGTACGACTAAGTGCAGATTTACGGTACTAAGTATAAGAATAAGTTAAAGAAGCTCATCGCGCACAAAGACCTTCGCCTATTTTTTTTATTTAGCCAATTTTTCGCAGTCGCACAACGTTCGTAATATACATTACCATCGGAAAAAAACGGGCACATTGAACAATTGCGGACCATCTCAATTTATGGGACGGTAATTCAAATTTCGATTTAAATAGTGGGAATTCGGGTACGGTACTACGGATACTCTATGAATAAATCTCACTGATAACCGGTGTAGATGCTCGTTTTTTTGCGATTATAAGATTTTAAAAAAATTACCAGGATTACTCGTTAAATTTGATTCGTTGTTGTCGTGAGGCGGATTGAAAGGACGATGATGCGAGTTATATTCCTTGATCGAATCGCTTATCTCTTCCCAGAGGGTCTTTTTCTGAAGACAAAACAATGAGTGATCAGAAAATGGTCAAATTTTACCTGAACCAGCGCTTGAATTGCCGACGCCATTGGAGCGCACATGCTTGATTTATAAACAGCTTGAGCGAGATTCATATTGAATGCTCGGAGACCGCACTGTTCGATTAAACTGGGCATAGGCTTACTGAAGAACATCGTTCCATAGATTGCTTCAATGAACGAGGCATCCTCAAATATGCTACACAATTAAAACTAAAACGACTAATACAAAACAAACCTTCAAAAGGTACTCGGCAATAGGAGATAATGTCTTTTTATCAACTTTCGAGTATAGAATATACACAAACATTTTTTCGACTAGTGCATGAAGAACAGACATTTTCGGATTTTTTTTGGCAATCTCTACGAACTGAAAACGGAGATATTCTATTTAATAAGTTTTGGAATGGTACCCCGACTATTGGAAGCTTTATGAAGGCGGAAAGTAATTTCTCATGTGTTGGCGTATGGTTTGTGTTGCAAATCGCTACAAGTAATTCCATCAGCTGTTGCCAAGCGGGAGATTTTAGCTAAAAAAAAATTAAAAAATTAAAATATTTTACAGAATTGTTAAAAATGTACTTCGATGCATCTTTTGGCAACTTGAAAAACAGGAAGAATTCGTTCGGCCAGAATTGTTTCAGCAATCCGATCTGGATCCGGCTGATAAACAACTTCAAAATTTTCCACGTTATTTTCTAAATGCCTTGTCGAAATGCTTCCACTGTGGCGATCGTCCAATTCTTGCCTCATTTCCTCATCTATCAAATGCGATGGTGCATTGAGAACAAAGTTTGTGCGAATCATAGTATCCATTATCTAAATTAGCTGCATTACATTGCATTATTTATAAAAAAAAAACGTCAGAAAATATCGAAAAATTACTTTTGAAGCAGCTCTAATAGTGGCAGACTTTTTCATGATATTGTCGTCAGCGCAGGATTCCTTAAAACAACAATTTGAGCGACTAATTACTGAACTATAATTACATCGATGGCAATTTTATCGACAATCTTTCTAATGAGATCCTCAGACATCATAAGATCGTGTAGTGGATCGTCTTTGTTTTCTAATACATAAAGCTTATCACGAATTTCCCTGAAATTTCGAAAATATTTCACATTTCGCCATCGGCTGCAATACTTGACAATTTCGCTGTAAACCTCTGAGAGACATTCGTTATCGTCGTCCGATGTATTTTCATTGATACGGTCCAAAATTTTATCGAAAAGATTGTCATCGATCATCCACTGAAGAAAAAACTTTGAAAATATGTAGATGATAGTGATTTTCAACCTGCTTCAATACATTCATGTTATCAATCGATGATGGAATTCGAAGAAGATTTTCGAGAAGGCATTCAATAGCCCCAAGATGGATATTTTGAATACATTTGTCGAAAAATGGTGTATCTCTAATGATGGCGTATGTCTGAAAATAAACGAATGAAACTAATTGACGGATCAAAATAGTACCGCGTCAAATTGCTTTGAAAGCAAACATTCCATTATTTTGGCAAAGAATCCGGCCACTAAATGATTCAATGGCTCCTTGCTATTTAGAAAATCAACCAAAACTTTCTTCGTTTCATCACACTGAACAATTTTAAAATTACGTAAGTAATCAATCCATATATCAAACCGTAACGATGACGTGTTGGTAAACGTCTGACCCTCGTACAGTGAGAATTTCGGAAGCAATGAATGAAAGCCTAAATTTCGAGATGTCTATGACGGTTCCATTAGATTGCACCTGTATTGTTGTTTTACTGGAAGATTTGGGTCAACATCTGGACACAAGCTCAGCTGCACCAGTTTGATAATATTTTCCTTTTTCGTTATGCTAAAATTGTGAATATTCACTGGTATGTTACAAAAAAAACTTACAAATTTATGAGCGATTCTCTGCAATATCGCGACTCTTGAACAACATATTCATTAAGTAGAACCTCTTCTAAAGTAAAGTTCGATGTGTTTAGCAACTTCACAAGCGAGTTTTCATCTTCTGGTTGACTCCAAAACATCCTACAAAAAATCGATTATGTTGACAAGAAAACGCATAGCAAAATGGTGTGTAGAAATTGAAAATGCATGAATGTTTTGATTGCAAAAATCTCATAAAACCAACAGTCTGCAGTTTCGCGTCACTGCATGATTAATACGCATGACCCTACGCACATTCACAGACCTCCCATTTTCTAACAAGGCTTCTCCTCTCGCTCCCTCATTTTTATTTCTTTTTTTTAGAAAATCGCCAACGAAGCAGGCAATAAATCGTCAGGGACAAGTTGAATATGTAATCGAAAAGCATGGGTACCCTTTCATTAGGCATTCAGCTGTTTCTCGTTTTTCTTTTAACATCATATTTATTGAATAAGGTTAGAAAATTGTATTTGTTAAATCCAATTCATTATTTTTTATTCAGTATTCTACCATTCGAAAACAGAATATTATTGTAACTATTTCAAGCTTTGTCGGATGGTTTTTCTCACTTATTATAATATTCGTTTTACCACTGGACGTTGCAATTGTAAGTTATTAGTGTACATTATTGCATTTATTACAATAAACAATTCAGACGTTTTATCACAAATGCGAGCAAGATCGCTTAAGGTCGCCAAACAAAACTAGTCAATTATGTGAATTACCGGGTAATTATGTGCCCGATGAAGTGCTTTTTGACCTTTGGAGAATTGTATATTGGACGGCCCAGGTTTTAACGTGGTACGACAATTACTTACATAAAACATAACACAATTTCAATGGTTCAGGTTAATTCTGCCACTTCTTCAAAGCTATGTTACGGCCGGAGAATTTACAGTTTTCGGAAAATTTCGCGCTGCGGTCATTAACAATGCACTTTACTATGGCATCTATTCAGTATGCTTTTTTGTAATATTGATATATGCGATGATTAAGGGAGTATCAATGAACATGTAAGTCCCAATTAATTATCTTTAATTATCCAATTATCCGTTTTTCAGAGATAATTTAAAGGTAGTCATAGTCTCCGCTTCAAACACATGGGGTCTTTTTTTGCTCGTAGTATTGCTAGGATACGGATTAGTCGAGTTGCCCCGAGTTTTATGGCATTTAGGAAACAGACGTAATTTTTAAGGTTATTAGATGTTTTTTAAATGTTTTTTTTTTTTAGATTATCGTTTACGAAAAACTTATTTTGACATAGAAAAGTTGGCATCAGAAAAGAGTGAAGCGGAAGAAAATGTGAAGGATGTCTACAAGTATGCCAATTTTATTTCTTCCTTGTTAAATATGATTTCTGTTTAGAAAAGTTCGGATGATGTATAATTCGCTCAAAAGCGATCAAGAAATTCAGCGCAAAAAAGTGCGGACTATTTTAGCAAAGTTTGAAGATTCGGTTTGAACTTCTGCTGGTTTGAATTTCCACATTCGACTTTCAGACAATTGACAAATTGTTTCCATCGAGGCAAATAATAGATAATGTTTCTCCGCAAAATGAGAGCAAGTTTTCAGAGGCGAAATTGGTAATATATTCGAAATTACTAACATATTAAAAACTATTTTTTAGATAAATATTCACAAAAAGGCGATTTCGGCGATCCAAACTCTCAACAATACAAGTGCACAATGGAGGTATTTTTTCTCGTTTTAAAAATTTTCACAAACTTCTAATTTTTATTTATGTGGTTTATGGTAAATAAAAATATCGCCATTCTGTTCTTTTTTCCAGTGAAAATGCATTATTTATGACATCAATAATCATAAGTCATTAAATTTCCATAAAATTCATTAAACTATAAAAAATAATTGAATTAATTTTTTCAGAGAGCTTGTTGATCGTGCTTTGTTTTTGGAAAACTTGGCATTTAGTGAATCTCAAGGAACTAGTATGATGATGGAACGATCGCGAATTATCCCGGCTTCAGTTCGAAGATTCTACTATTCTTACTTGCAAGTACCCTTAAGCAAGGTGTTTATTTCATCCCTTTCATAGCGAATTTATTCAAAAATTTTATTCTTTTTTAATATTTCAATCGCCGAAAAAACGGTAACTCTGTGCATATTTACGACGATTTTAATTCGAATGTTTTTCGTAGTACGGTAGCCAAATTCTAACAGTTCATGTTCAAATTTGAATTATCCCAATAAAAAAAACGATGGTCCACAAAAATTTTTAAACTATGGTAGCATTTTATCTAGCATTGATTTCAGATTCTCAGTGCTCTTTTCGTGTTTATGACAGTTTTCATTCTCATATCTGAATGCACATTCTTCGTCGTCTCGCCGACATTATCTCCCGCTGCTCTTGTCACCGAATATGCTGCAAATCGTTTTCACTACAAATACACACAGGTTTTCAATTTTTTTTTATTGCCTCGACAATTTCTTTTAAATTTAGTTTGTTGCTTTTGGAATTATTGTTTACCTATGTTTATGTGCTTACTTCACAATATTCCGACTTCAAATATACAAATATTATCATTTGGATCCGAACGGACATACCGATGAGAATAGCATATTGTTTAGTGCAATGTATGGAAATAGAATTGCTTATTCGTAACCAATTCGCATTCAGCCTTCTTTGTCGTCTAACACCGCCGATTTGTCTTAATTTTCTTGGAATGATTCATATGGATTCGCATATTTCAATGGATCAGAAGATGGGAATTGAGACTCAATTCACAAAGGTAAGCTCTTCAAAAATCTGCACGTCTCAAATTATTTTTTTCAGTTGATGGGACATCTAGATTTGATTCCAATCTTAGCGAAAGGTATCAACATCTATCTTCCAATGTGCATCATTTTGTTTTGTGCTGCTCATTATTATAGGTTAGACTTTAGAAAATGAGAACTAATTATTTTTTGTTAAAAAAAATCTCTAAATTTGCTTTTTAAGAGTTGGTGCTTACATATTGCATTCAATTGGATTTGACCAATTTGTCGAATCAGATGAAATGACAAATGAAATGGTGAATTCTGGAAGATCACTTGTACAAATTGAACGCAATTCGATTCGTCGAAGCAATGAAAGAGTTCAGAGAAACGAGAAATTCAAGTGGAAAAGCTCTTCAAAACACAAATCTAACAAATGTATAATTTCGGTCGAAATTTCTTTCGAAAGTGTGTTTTGTTCCAGATAAGCCGAAATCTTCCAAGTATGACGAAGAGCAACCAATGCTTGCTGACGACGAGGACGAGGATTCATCGGAACAATCCTCTCGTGTCGTCAACTCACCAACAGAACATCCATCATCTGCCGGTTTCTTTGATGATATGTGATCTCAAACTAATTTTTCATATCTCTAAGTTTATTGCACCATTCTTCTATGTACATTAAAAAATAAATTATTAATGTTAAGTTATTGTTAAAAAATTTGGATTGGGTTTTGAAGCCTTATGTAATTTTTCCAATATAATACAAAACCTTTCGAATAGCTTCAGTTGTTCAGAATGTCCTTCGCAACGACATCAAAAAATGTTGCGTTAGAAGATTTATTCGGAAATCCATTCAAACCAAAAAAGGAAAAGAAACAGGAGAACAAGGTTTGTTATCTAATTTAATATCCTAAAAATGAAATGAACAGCCGGAATTCGTATACAAACCATCAGGATATGTACAATTGATCGATCAAATGATTGGAACCAAATCGAGACCTTGGAATCCCGAAAGGACACCGATTAAGCCTATTCAAGTTCAAATAAAACCCACATTATAATATAGACTTGAAACATTTAAGATGCTTACCTTACCAGAAATGACGAAAGAGGAAATATATATGCAATGGGCGATGGAAAATTGTGCAGTTAAAGCAACAATCTCAGGTGTTCTCGGTTTTGGAGTTGGAGTCGCTTTCGGAATGTTCACAGCATCTGTTGATCCTTCAATGTCGATGGTTGGTGGAGATCCGACGAAACAGGTAAAACCTAACTGTTCTCTCGTTGTATTTTGTATAAATTATTCAGTTAACATTAAAAGAGACATGGAAGGAAATGTCAGGAAGAATGAAGTCATACGGTAAAAACTTCGGATCAATTGGTCTTATGTTCTCTGGTAATTTTTATCAATTCAAAAATTGGAATTTGTACCACTTTTTAGGAGTGGAATGTGCACTTGAAACAGTCCGAGCAAAAAGTGACTGGCGGAATGGAACATATTCTGGAGGTAACTAACTTCTCGATTTGTTTTTCGCAAAAATTCGACTTTTAGGAATTGTTGGAGCATTATTAGGCCTTCGCGCAGGAATTGTTCCAGCAATTTGGGGTGCTGCTGGTTTTGCTGCCTTTTCAACGGTTATCGACCATTATATGAGAGGATAGACTTCACGTTTTTTTTTTCGTTTCTTTTCCTTGTTTTTTTTCGATAGATGATAGTTTAATAGCATTGTTTGGGTACTTGTTTGAATATAAAACTTTTTATAATTAACCACCGCCTTGGCATATGAGCACGACCACATGTTGGTAGTGTGAGGTTCACACCATAAATTTGCCAACTGAGCACTAATGTCTGTTGTGCGAACTAATTTCGACATTTGTGCGAATTGGGTGGTTGCCTCAGCAAATTTTCGAATTTTCGCCGGTGGTTTATGTCTTTTTACATTCTACTATTTCCAGCTTAATGTTTCGATTTAAACTCTTAAACTGTTGCAGGCTCATAAAAACACGCGTTTTGAAAATGTTTAAAAATTTATAAGAACTTTTCAAAATATTAGAGCTGTATTGCAAATAGAAACCCCTATTATAGGTATATAAAAATATTCACTAAATATAAATAAATACAAAACTTGTTCGGTGGCCATCCCTCATTCAATGGGACCTCCCGCATCGTGGCGATAACTCGAGTCAAAGGTAATCTACCGTAATTTTAACCGACAATGACCCTCGATGTATCATCGCATCGGAAGCAATGTCGGGGAGGTGCAAAGTGTGTTGTCACTCAAAACACGATCCTTAATCGCGAATGTCGAACACGGCTACTACAAATCGTTTACGATGCCTCAAAGGACGAGCCGCCGCCTGAGCCGACACCTGACCAGCCGGAAAAGTTGTAACCTGCTACTTTTTATTGCGTCCTGTCTTATTAGTTTACTGTGTAATTGGCCTAGGTTTTATGATGGGTGTTGGCTTGATTTATTGCGTAATATCGAAATTGCACTCAAATTAGAACCTTCACACACAACTAATTCATTTTAAAACACTTCTTTGTCATTCCACATTGAAAAAATTTAATTGGGATCGCAAAAAGAACGTGCATCATATGTAGATTTAATTATCCTTTTTTAAATTCTATCTTGAATTACCGCATCGGAAAAACTCGAAGATCCATAATTGATCTAAGTTCTCGTATATTTGAGAATAAAATATATATTTATCACAATCGCAAAAAAAACGAGCGCCTTGCATAATTGTGGACCAACGCAATCTTTCGGAGCGGGAATTCAAATTTGTATTGAATTGGTGGTAGTTCGATTACCGTACTCAGGATATCCTGCGAAGCAGGGCTGTGCGGCAATGGAATTACCGCACAAATTGCCGAATTGCCGAATTGCCGAAGAGAACGTTCGATCGGCAAATTGCCGAATTGCCGGATTGCCGAAATTTTGATTTTCGGCAATTTGCCGAATTGCCGGATTGCCGAAATTTTGATTTTCGGCAATTTGCCGAATTGCCGGATTGCCGAAATTTCCGATTGCCGCACAGCCCTGCTGCGAAGCTAACTCACCGTAAATCGGCGTATAGTGTTCGTTTTTTTAACGAGTGTATTACTTTCGTAAAATAAAACAAGCAGCCTGTGCCGATACGATACTCTAATTCGCCACTGTTTAAATCGAATTTTGAAAAAGTACGATGGTCCACAATTATTCGAAGCGTTCATTTTTTTGACTTTCTCGATTATTTGACACTATTTCAATAAATTTATCGAGAGTCTTTGAGAGTTTCCCAATCAGGGAAAGTTCGACATTTTCACCAGGGCTGTGCGGCAATCGGAAATTTCGGCAATTCGGCAATTCGGCAAATTGCCGAAAATCAAAATTTCGGCAAATCGGCAATTCGGAAAATTGCCGAAAATCAAAATTTCGGCAATCCGGCAATTCGGCAATTTGCCGAAAATCAAAATTTCGGCAAACCGGCAATTCGGCAATTTGCCGAAAATCAAAATTTCGGCTATTAAATGTTTTCAACGATAATTCGAAATATAAATACCGAATTTTCACGGTATCCCAAATTATTCAATGGACATTCCTTTTTGTTTCGCCGATTTTTTTTGATATCAAATTGCCGAAAATCAAAATTTCGGCAAATCGGCAATTCGGCAAATTGCCGAAAATCAAAATTTCGGCAATTTGCCGATCGAACGTTCTCTTCGGCAATTCGGCAATTCGGCAATTTGAAAAATCGGCAATTTCGGCAATTTCGGCAATCGGCAATTCCATTGCCGCACAGCCCTGATTTTCACGCGACCACCGGTGGTAGTCTATAACCTGAAGATTTTATTTTACTGCTAATGTTGTAAAAAATCATTTTTTTTTTTGACGATTTTTGAACAAAACGTCATAGGGACAATACAGAAAAATAAAAATAATGAGAAATAATTCATTTTTCTTTTTTTTTTATTTTTTCTCGAAATTTTCTATATTTTTTTCTGCATCAGAACTTTAAACTGAATAGAATTCAATACCATTTTCAAACAACGTACAACAAGTATTTAGCGATGAAATGTTTCAGTTTCTATAACAATATATATCTATTATGTTTTCTTTGCCGCATTTTTTCACTTTTCGTGAATTATATTGGTGTGTTTTGTTGTACGAATTAACTGGCATCTTCAGTCACGACGGTTTGTCATTTCAGAAAAATTTGAAATTGTTGAAATAAGATTAGAATCTCTGCGAAAAAAATCAGCCGCATACCGTACACCTTCGTTGACTATGCAGAATAAAATGTCATTTCGTTTTACACAATTTTCGTGATCGCTTCGAATTCAAGCGATTACCAATTGAATGGCCAAGAATCAGAAAACCGCGTATTTACTGAAAATGCCGTCATCGTATTTTTTCATGTCCCTAATTGTAAGTGTGTATAGTAAGTGTTTGTTTTGCATTCGTTTTGATTCGAAACGGTTTCGCGTGCACGCTTCACTGCGCAACCTATTGCCGATGCCAAATAAAAAATGGCAAAGATGAAGATGATAATGATGAGCTGCCTGATAAAATCTAAATTGCCTCCAATGTTTTTTCTATACAAACTATATCATTCGAATCTGCATTATATCGAATAGTTTGTCGAGAGCGCCACATCGTTGGGTGATAGGAATCGGTTTGACGACGATTCACGATGACATTAATTTCCTCGATGGTAACCAGTGGCGGTTACAAAAATATTTGGATTCGTGCGGCCACGTTAAACATATAGAAATTCAGCATCGTAATCGGGAAAGTTGCGAAAAGGCGAAATCGGATCGCAACAAATCGGTGGCGAAAAAAGAATGCAATTCGGATAGACCGATGCTAATTCGAATTAGTTGAGTGATCTGCTTTGCTGATTGTGTGCTTGTTTCCATATATATATGTATATTATTTTTGTTTTCGCCTTTTTCGTGCCCTCTATCATCTTTTCATCAACACGCTCGTCTTGTTCGAATATCATATTACAGTCGCATGTTATACGGTAATTCATTTGGATGAGGCGCGTGATGAATCACTGCCCGAATACGGCTAATCTATTGAAAAATGGGGCCAATTGCTTAATTTGTTTAGATTTCGGATCATTGGTGTCGATTTGATATCTCGATGATGATGATGATGGAATCATTTTTGAATTGGGCAATGAACAAAAACGTGAAAAACATATTGTTAACAAGCTTCAATTCTAGAATTTTTGTCAGGAATAATCTCGAATTCAACATATCTTGTTTCAGTTCCCTCTCTTTCCAACTGCTCTTATCAGTGTGACCGCAAAAAAACAATCGGTCAGCAGCCAATACTCATAAAAGTGAGTTATTGGCATTTTGAAGACTCGTTTGAGGCCTGTTATCACCACATTATCATTCCTTTAATGTGTACCTCGCAATTCGGTGACGAAAAATAAAATTCGTGCCCCGTCACGAAACATTACGGACCACTCAAATTTTTGTGGCGATCGTGTGGCCTCGATCGATTGTGGCGATAAAAGCCCGCAAAATATGGCAACAAAGTTACGCGCGAAATGACAAAATTACATAATATGTATCGTGTTATATTCATGATTGCGTAACGATGCTCAACTGAATATGACCACGCCTGCGTCTCGTTGTTGTGCACGCTCTTTCCGCACAACGCGTATCAGCCGGGAGCATCTATTGCGCAGCCAACTTGTGTCTACTCACACCTTATAATTTAGGGATTAGCCGACGCATTTGTATGAAAATAGGGCAGCGGGTCCCTTTTTTTGGCGACACTCAAACAATGTACTTGAGTATTAATACCGAGTAGTCTCAATGCTCACTTCGACATATCGAGTTGAGAACTTACAGCTGTGCTCGAGATGCACAAAAGGGATTACTGTAGATTGGGCATAGCATCGAATATGTACGACGGATTTGAATTGTTCGACGCACCGGAAACACTGAATACGGAATGAAGTGTTACGTCGAACGTGTTCGAACCATTGAGCTTAATTAAACTTCCTGTTGTTTTCGGTGAAGAACAATTACAGTAAGAAGGAAGAAGCGCCGAGTGGTTTGTATTCAGATCCACCCCTTCCTATTCCATAGCCAATTCGAACCTACACTTTTGTAGTGTTCGGGTTTTGTGTATGTCGACCCCCTCTAACCAGTCGATTGCGTTATCAAAAACCGGACAAAACAAACCAAATCGAGCACTGATGATAAATGGCTCAACTTCTTTTCCTTTTCATCTTTCCCGCCGATTATTGACAGAAAATTACCGATGTATTGATAATGGCATATTTATTTGTCCCTAATTTTATTCATGAAGCATCATTCAAATATACATTTAAGCTCAGAATAAACAGATCGTCCATGATATACCACGCTTGGGGGGTTTATGAAATGGGAGAAAGAAAGGGAACCAAGCAAAAATGAAAACGACATGGAAATGATATGTTTGATGGGAAACTGTGTTATATTATTGCCAGTTTTTATTAGTATTATTATTATGCGGACCAAAACCAGGAGAAAGAATGAAGGAAAATTGAGATCACAAAGGGCGAAATGAAAAATATGGCGCCTAATTGCCATTCTCATGATCGCCATTTTGGATGATTTGTGTTTCATTAGGCACTATTCGTGAAGCCATCATCGAAAGAAGCTTCTGATGGTCAATATGCGAGGGCATGAAGAAGCCGGGAATGTTTCGCGGATGCATTGGCGGTGGTGGGAGAAGTGGCATCGGTGGGATGGGCATTCGAGGCGGTAGAAGAATTGCCGGGGGAATGAACGATGGATACGGAATGTGAGGATGCGGCATCTCGGCATGACTTTCGGAGTTTTTCTTGTACCTGAAATTCGAGATATTTGCTTTTTAGGAAAACCGATCAAAATTTTTCTCTGACAATGTGTAGCTCAAATTTCGAATCAATTTCGCCTAGAACATCCTTGTTGATTTTATTTCCTGTATGGTTAGATGTGTTTGATATTGTCTAATTCGATATAATGTTTAGATAAGCATTCCTTCGGTTTAAAATATCTCGAATTCCTGTGCGATTTGAAGCGTCGCATCAACTCTTTATTTGGTGTCGCTCTCGTTGCAATTCGCACTCTATAAGTGCAACGCATTGTCGTGGTCGAGATCCATCGCGAATCGACAGATGCTCTCGCTGATGACACCGGGTTGGTCCGGGAGGTCGACAAGAAGATAGAAGGGCGATGCCTCCTCGGTGGGAGGGCGGGTGCGATTAATGACAACAAATTGGTGACAAATTATCGAAACAGTTGGCGTGTGTTTGTGAAAGATTGCTGTCGCGTCTTTGTGAGTATGTGCACACAAAAAGAATTGTAATAATGATGATCTCGATTCGACACGACAACCCGCAACTCAAAAAATAACACAAACACACGAAATGGATCGCCCACTCAACATACGAATCTAATCGAAAATTACCGTTTTCTCCGACGAAGAAACGAGCCGTTGTCGAACATGTCTTCAGCCGCTGGATCCAGAGCCCAATAGTTGCCTTTGCCAGGATTTCCTGGTTCGCGAGGGACCTTCACAAAACAATCATTCAGACTCAAATTGTGACGAATCGAGTTTTGCCACGCTGGAAACTTCTCTCTGAAATGTTATATTAATCGTTTAAAAAATTGAAATCGATCAACTCACTTGTAATATTCGAATCGGTTCATTATAAAGTCGCAAATTTGCGAAAGAGTCAATTTCTTTTCGGGGGAATTCAGAATTGCCATTGCGATCAATGCGATATACGAATATGCCGGTTTCGCGTGATTGCTTTTTTTGTTCGACATCGATTCGCTGGAATTCGAAAATTCAACATTTCGTCGAAAAACTATTGAGAACTTACGAGTTGTTATCTTCATCGGACCCGTCATCATCTTCATCGTCATCGTCAGCTTCGGTGTTCTTTTCGCATTTGATCAACGGGAAGTGCTCGTCCGACGATGATTGGCTCTCGGAGCTTTCTGATTCATCTGAAATCATTCCTATTTTTCTCGTCGTTCTTCCCCGCGTTCAATACTTTTTCCTAATTTTCTTGCTGGACCATCATTCGAATCCCCGTCGGACCTACACCGTTTTCTTGATTTCTGGCAGCGAACCTCGGCAGGCTCCGAGCTACTCGTCGAGCTCCTCAAAAATTCCTCATATTCCTCATCGCGTTCATTCAGATTGACCTGCGGTTCGAGTTTTGGCGGCTCAGAATCACCGGCATCTTTCGGTTCATCCTTCGATGTCGACGCGAGAATCGCATCCATCGAGAACCGCATTGCTGAAATGTCGTTGATAAGCGAGTGACACCGAAAAGCTAACATTTTGTTAGCTTATCATCAACGTGTGTTGGAAATAAGCGGCAAGCGACAATTAGACGACGACGAGAGACGCGTTTTCGGAGTACGGTAGCTCAAAAGAGTGGAATCGATGAGAGAGCATGAGGTATTGCGGAGAATGAAAGAGGATTAGGGCGACTACTTGAACTCTAAACTAATTTTGTTTTGAATAATTATCTATAACATATAATTAACACAAGTGTGAATTAATGAAAGATATCTACCGTAATACAGAGCAAAACGAGAAAAACAATTTGTGCTCATTGAAAGCAAATATCACGGTTTTTGCAGAAGGTTGTACGAATAGTCGATTTTCCTCAGCAATTTCCGAAAAAAAGCGAAAAGAAATCCGATTTGAATGTCTAGATATTCGATCGCAAAATGTCGGCTAAGGAACATTTTTTATGAAAAAAATAAATGTAATGAGTTTTTATTAATATTAACCATTCAGTTTTTTCAGATTAAATAAAATTATTGGATTCGAAGTAACAATGACATACTAATAGTTTTTCAAATGAATTTTAATCACATTAAATAGACAAAATACCAAAAAATTGAGAAATTACAAATCACCATCCGAAAAATTTTTATCAAATTTTGGGGTGCAAAAAAAACGAAGACTTGGCCAATTTTTTATCTAATCACTCGAATTGCCGCTAAAATAACATTAGCTGTGAGAACTACCGTAGCGAATGATGATCGAAAACGAAAATGTTTGGCGGGTTTGAAACACATGGAACACACTTGCTGCTGATTACTGTAGATTTATGATTTGGGGACGAACACGAGGCACGGAGAAAATATAAACGAATCGACGAAAACAAGGAAATGAAGCGAATTAAATTGTGTATATTTATTGATACAATCGAAAAACAAGAATAATATTATAATTCAAGATAGATGGGCGGGAAAAAAGTTCACGATTAGTGCTAGTTCCTAATATAGTAAACGAATAATGCCAAAACAATTCTATTTCT
Source organism: Caenorhabditis bovis (assembly GCA_902829315.1). NCBI lineage: Eukaryota > Metazoa > Nematoda > Chromadorea > Rhabditida > Rhabditidae > Caenorhabditis > Caenorhabditis bovis. Next base: position 2,089,457 of record CADEPM010000004.1, on the reverse strand, counting down.
AGAAGATGATGGTTTCGTTTTAAGATAATATTATGGTTCGGGACTGAGCCGATGATCGCACAACGTATCGGATGTCCCAAAGTTTTGATAGATTACAAAATAATGCAAATTTCGGAGGCTGCCGATTCTCACACACACCGACCCAGTGCGGACCGCTTATTGGATGGCTCCGCCCATCGTGACGACGGTCACGCCCCGCCCACATCGAGTGCCTCGTTCTCTCGCTCGCAGGTCCTCCGATTGAGACTCATTATTAGTGACAGACCCACGACCGCAACAACACTTTACATATATATTTTCATACATATATAGATCTATGTGGGTGTGTGTGTGTGTGATGGTATTATCAGAAAGGAAGAAGATCGAGATATTTTGATTGGCACCTAATGACAGCTACCGTAATTGATATGATGAAAACGAATTGACAGCATTATCATATTATGATAGTGAAAAAAATTGGTATACAAATTATGATCGCCACAAATTGCGCAAAACCATATAATTAGTAATGAAATGAATAGTTTTTCGTTATCATGCAACACACACAAACGCCCGCTCGTAAATTGCTACTGAATTATCGGGAAAAGATAGGGTTGGACAAGTTATCACACAAAAATATGATGTTTCAAACAGAGAACTAAAATTCGATAGCGGAAACACGAAATTTAAGTAGTTTCGAGATTGACAGTTTCTGAAAATAAAAGAACAGCGCATGATTTAAAGTTTTAAAATGCGGAAATCGGTTTTGAGAAAATTCTGCAAAAAATTTCAAGGAATTCTGCAAATGATGATCAAGAAACAAGTAATTAGATTTTTTCTGTTTAATCGAATATAATTATGCCCATTTTTTCCCATTTCAATTCCACATTTCTGCTTCAAATTGTAAATAAATTTTCTGAAACAACAATCAGTGTTTAATTACAGCCAATCTTTATAGAAACCAAGCCTCCCGCTGTTTTATTTTTGTCGACTTTATCTTTCTGTGAGCACTAAATGTTTTGTTGCTCTTAATAGCACATTGTGCCCAGCTCGTCGGACTTTCTCACAAAAAATGAAGGGATAAACTTTCATTGGAATCGGTAGTTTTTTTTTCGCGGCGGAATCATTTTTAATGACACCTGCTGTCTTGTTCGCTTTGACATTTTATCTTTGAGTTGGGTTTGTTGGAAAAGAGCTAAAGCATTCGGAAAAGTCGAGGCTTGAAAATGAAAATATGAAAAGAATAGGAAATGCCTATCTGATAGGAAAACTCGACTTCCGATGGTCAGTCTATCTGAGTCGATTCACAGGAATGCGCGTATCAGCAATTGCCAAAGATTCATTTTTTTTTTCAATAAGAACTACATATAAATTAAAACCATTCCAGTAGAATCATCTGAAATATGCAATCTCATAATCAAAATCTCTCCGGCACCACAACGAATTTTTATTGTTTCAATTCGAGGATACGATTTCAAAAATTGGTTTAACGCAATGAGTGTCAACATAAACGATTTGAGTTGAAACGAATTTTTACATGCACACTGTTTGGCACTTTTTCAATTCCTTATAAATATGTAGACTTCTAAGTCCCATTTTCAAAAAACGATTCAGTTTAATCTTGATTATTTCTGCATAGTTACAGATTGACGATCAAACACAACTGATTTTGTTTCATGCCATAATCATGGATTTCATTATGAAGCAAAACACTTAGGAAGGAATAAATGCACAATGACAGGCTAATTCGCGGCTCGCGAGTGTGCGGAAAAGTTAGTTTGAGGATCTCGAACGGTTCAAACAAAAGAAAAAAAAAGACGGAAACCACAATATGGCGGCGGTCAGTAAAATGATGATTTGTTATGGTATGACAGAAACAACATTTTTTAATTTGAGGCACACGAATCGATTAATCTTCATTCGCCTCGTTATCTCGACAAAACATCTTTGGTGGAAACAGTCAGTGGCCTTTTCCTCTATCGATGCCTTCTCGTTTCTTCATTTGTTGTGCGAGTGTCATTCATTCCACTAAAAAGTTTTGGCGATTTGTCGACACGATACCGGCGACTTTCAACTTGCCGGACATGCGCTTCCGCTCCGCTAATTATCGTCCATGTTTTTCCCAAGAATCGGCTCCGACGTGATCCGATAATTGGTCGGTTCGACATGCTCTGCTGATACGGTTCCGGTCGTCGCGCCTCTTCCCGTCGGCAAATCAGCAGGTGTCGCCTACCAACATTATCATGTTGCACAACGGATTAGCAGATTTGCGGCAACTTTTGTGCGTTACTTCCGATACAGTATCCGATTTATTATAACAGAAAACGGAGAACAAATTCTAAATTGTAAAATTTTCTTCATGATCTGTTTTTTTTTCAGAAGAAGCTGCTGAATTCGTTACTTTTTTATTTAGACCAAAGTAAATTAATAGGATAATTCGATATTCAAGACCAAGAAAAATTGTCGACTATTCAAAATTCTGATGATTTTTTAAACGTTAGGCTTCGTCTTAAATTACTGTAAGTGTGATATTGTGCACTTGTCTCATGGGAGGATAACAAATGACACGAAAAACGGATGATTGTCGTTCTCATCATCAATGAGCTTCTCATTTTGCAATGAGACAATTAACAAAATGTTTTTGTTTGCACATTGCGATCGGCCGTAGGAGGGGGTCCGCCTGCTGTGCTCATCTATCAACCAGCCGACAAATTGCGATGATGATGATGATAATGCACTCGGAGCACAATTCAGACGGGTCAATGTCATCGAATAAAACGACGATGTGTGAAATAATGGGCCGATTTGAGGAGAACAACAAAAGAATTGAATTTCTTGATGGAATAAATGCACTATGCGATAAAAAATACTGCAATTCACGCAAAACGAATTCATTTTCAAATTTAATATCAAATTTGTGGCTCGATTTATTTAAAAAAAAATCAAAATAGCTCTTGTCCAGAATTCCCATCGCTTCTATCAATTATTCATATTATTTTTGCGAGTATCAATTGTTATAAAAACAACAACCCAAGCACCCCCCTTGGTTCAATGAGAGAAAAATGCTTTTAAAACTCATTCATTCATCATTTTAATATTTATTGAAAGCCAAATAAATTGCAAAGCACGCACGATTTTTAATGCTAATTATAATTACCTAATTGCAAGTGGGCGGCAATTAATTGAAAAATAAACGTTTTTTTTTGTCATTCCTATCATTAGAATCATTAAATTGAAAAATTGCTATCTCTTTATACCGAAGGAAGTGGAAAGTATGGGAATTGGCTAATAAAAAGGGAAATTACTGACAAAATAGATATTTCGAAAAATTGAAACATAAACAAAGCGTAGCCGACCGCATTCAATATTGTATACATTTGGCGAATTCATCGTATCAAATATTCGTTTTTTTTTTCTATTTCAAAACATTTCACGTGGCTTCCAAAATTTGATTTTTTGTATGCTTTTCCCATCCATTACTCGTCCGAAAACCGCAATAATTCCGATTTGAAATCGCATGAAAAAATAAAAATAATAATCGGAGTATTGTGGTTTATTCAAGAAAAAAAAGCGTTCGCACGAATCGTTGATTAGTTTACCAAGATTAGGTCCATTTTTCAAATTCACGACTACACAATGAGCAATTTTCGGCACGGTGCCTCAAAGGCGCCGCGATCGAAATGCAAGATTAGGCGAACGCCAAAAACGGTAAGAGGCAGGCCGTCGTCCGCCGCCACTTGTGATAATCCATTTGTTTGGTCCGCAACTACTGACAGGTGAGATTGACCGCCGAGTGGGAAAATGTTTAGCGGAAGTGTTGTTCTTTTACACGGGGATTACTCGAATATTTGCCTATCTGACAAGCAATGGCATGAATCCAAAAACGAAAAAAAATAAATAGAGTGGGTCGGAACAAAGAAATCAAAAATAATGCAGTTTTGATCAGAAAGAATTCGAAAAGGGACGCCCAAAAATGCCGACAAAGCGTCTCGGTTATTTCTTTAATAGTCCGACAAAACTACCGTAGTCATTCAATCTGATTGCATCTTTAAATGATTACGGTAGTCTCTTAAAATAGAACGATGAGATATCATGCGAATACGATAGGCATTCAATCCACTATCACGGAACGCGTTCCATTTTTCATTTCTTATCTCTTTTGTGATAATTCATTTTAAAATAGCAGCTCTAAATATTTTTTAATAATGAAAATGTTATTATTTCGGAAGTTTTCTTCATATTGTAATTAGAAGAAACAATAATTTTGTTATGTCCTAAAAAAGTAAAAAGATAATATATTAAATATTCATATTTGAATGCCGATTTTAGGAAAAAAAATGCAGTAAAATCCATTTGAAACCATTATTAAATTGTGGATACAACTAATTTTAATTTCAATAACTCTTCTTTTCTAAAATCGCATAATACTAAAACCAGGGTATATTATATTTAAAAATTCTAAAAAAAAAAGAATGTAGTGTATGCTGATTTTAGAGAAAAACCGAGAAAACCCGTAAAACCCAATGCAAATTGTTAATAGACCCAATTTTAACCTGGTTTTAACCGTTTTTTGAAGAAAAAATAAATAAAATCTACATAGTACCATTAGAATATTGTTTTGTATTTACTTATGCAGTTGACCGGAAAGAATACAATTGAATTGTTTGTTGAAAGTGTTCGCATTCTCGGATTAACAATGCTCAGAACAAGCAGATGAGGCACTGCTTGAATGCATGTTCGAATATGCAAGATTTAGCTGGGGAATATTTCCAGAAGCTATGGAAAACGACTGAAAGTGGCTCCGATTTATTAGAAAAATCCAACAAATCGTGGTCAGTCACTTTTTGCTTCAAAACTCAAAAATTTCATTTTCAACCTATGTATTTCCATTTTATCTTACGAGCATATTAAAATACTCTTTTTTTCTCTTCAATAGTATTATTAACTATGGCGATTAATCTAGAAAACTCACCGGCAGAATTTTCCGGATGAAGTATTGGAGCCAAAGACATTCGAATATGCAGATTGGTTTGGTCTCGAGCTCCACGCTGTCGGTTATTAGCAAATGAACGGACAGGTGAACGAAAAATTTGGGTGGCAAATATGATTCAATTAGACCACCATGCGCGATTTTATCCATCTTGTTTGCTTTTTGCTGCCCTTTTTTATTCGCTCGAAAATTTTCTCAAGACCTCCGTGTTTCGAATTTGTTTCATCTCGCCGCCAGGCCAAGTTGATTTGTTGCCCCGTGTTCGGAACATCTCGGTTTTTATTGCGTTTGGTATCGTGTGTAGGACAGTGCAGAAAAAATTGAACAAATCATCGTAAAAACGTTTATCACCTTTTTTATGATTTTTTCTTCTTCTTCTTCTTCTTCTTCTTCGTCGTCATCTTCTCGGGCGACGACGGACGGCGACGGACGAAAAAGGACAGCTATAAATTTTAAGAAAGTGTCATCAACCGGATTTTTTTGTCTGCAGAAACTTTTCGAATCTTATCGGGACTATCGTTTGCTTTCATCGCCTTCAAAATTTCAGAAAATTTCCAGAAATTTCGAAATGATAGGAATGAGAGCCAAGACGGTACAGTATATGAAAGTGGAGTTTCAAAAACGAATGCATCATAAGCAAAGTCATAATGTTCCTTGAAAAAAAAACCTGAAGAGATTGTGGAATTTTTGTTAAAATTTTTGAGAACCCAAAAATACGCGTATGAATGCATTCATAAATCGCTATTTTTTGTTATCTTTTCTGTCTTCCTTTTTTGGAACGAACCCACTTTTTTTATTTTCTTAATTTATTTGTTTCTTTAAAAGTTCAAAAATTTAAAAATGTATCCTCCGAATTTATTACTTGTAAAAAAACCCGAGCACAGCTCTTCAACTCCATTGTTCTCTCAGCGTTGTCTTACGGAGCAGAGACTTGGACTTTCATCAAAGCTCTTGTATAAAAAGTTTGAATTAGTCGCACTCCGCTCGATCGGTATGTTATTAGAAAAACGGGAGCAAGATCTTCATCGAGAGAAGTTGTTGGAACCCCGGCAACTTGCATCTTTTATCTGTTATTAGCGCTGGGCACGTTGTGATAATAACAGATGGAAGATGGACTACTCTTCTAACGGATTGGGGCCGTGGAATTGAAGAGGAAGGCTTCTCATGCGATGGTCGGAGATCACCGCAAGAACAACTGCTGATGTCGTAATCATTATATGGTCCGCCCAAGCTCAGAACCGGAAAACTAAGAATGCTGTGGTTAGCTCCTCGAACGGCGAAGAGCGAACCGACAAAGTGAGCATTTAATTGGGAAACGTCTAGTATAATTTTCATTGAATTATTAAAATCCCAAACGTGACATTATTCGTTTCGGTGCCACCTTGGAAAACAGCGACGCCGACTTTCATTTTTCTCATTTCAAGCTTGCCGATTGGTTCCGTTTTGTGTTAGTTTCTATGTTTTGTTTAATCATTATATATGGGATAGCAAGTAATTTTAAACATAAATTTCGAATGTTGCGCTTCGTTGAGTCCTTCAAGAAGTATCTCGGGCTACTGTGAGCGTGTCTCGCGAACATTCGTTGAGTCGGATTTGAGAGAGCCCGCACGGGTGCCGCGCTTCTCGTGCCACGAGACGCGGACCAACACCCCGCATCGGTGACCCAAAGGGTCCGATCCAGGAGGGAAATGCCTGGAGAAGTCTATGCGCTCACGGTGGAGTGGCGACGGGATATCTCTTTGTTGGTACTCATTTTGAAATTGGTAGAATTTTCAAATTCGATGCGCAATGTCAATATTAAAATTTATTAGATTCGAATAAATCTAATAATCAAAAATAATACTTTAAAACATATCGATTTTTCATGGTACAAGGAGACATGTTCCAACGAAAATGGATGATGACTGAGAAAACAGTTGTATATTTTTATTTTTTGATTAATCAATTAAAATTTTGTTTAGGATTGCAAATAAAGGAGTCATGGCATGTGAGTTCGGACGATCGAGGGAAGTAGCAATGGTGCGTTTATCCTGTTCAAAAAATTAGAGCAATTTGGTCTCGAATTAATTTGACTGACTGGACAAATTCAGAAGATCTTCTAGTTTAAGTGTGCAAAGTCACAAACAATTCCAAAACGGGTGGTAAAATGTATTCACTTGTGAGTATCAAACGAAAAATTGAAGACTCCTCAGGTAAACGATCTAAATTATTATTGTTTAGAACATTTTTAAAGATTTCCTAAAATCTATTTGAAAATTTTAAAGTTTTGCATTTTGAATTATTATGTTTTCGAAGATTTAAAAAAAAATAAAAACCTAAAATATTATAAAGTCATGGATTATAATCAAAGATTAAAAAATGGTTTAGATCGTTGCCTGAAAAGGTTTAGAAAACACGAAGTATGAAATAACCTTGCAATTTCTCATAATATTTTAGAGTTTTTGAAAAAAATGTTAAAGTTGCTTATCGGTTTTGCTATGCAAGATAACCAAGATTGCTCCTGTTGGATGCTTTTAAATGTCGGTTTAGGAATTATGTAAAAAGTTTTCGGGAGGGTTTTTTGGATATTAGTCCTGCTCAATCTTTCTTGTGTCTCCCTGCTTTGAGTTGACTGTATTGGTCTAACGTAAACTGTAGGAATTTAAGAAGATGGTGATCTCTTGATATGTATGAAGACCATTCAAATCAGACGTTTGGCTTTGGATGTTGTATTTGCCTAGTGAGTTCTGAAATACATCTATAAGGAATCTGACAAATTGTTGTCTTTAAATTTGCCTCATCTCCGATTTTAAATGGTCCCCAAAACCCATAAATCCTTAAAAGTTCCCAAAACCCAGAGGAACATCCTGTTTGATCAATGTAAGTCATTTGCACTAGATCAGCTGCATTTTGGCATTCATTTCTCGGTGTTGGGCTCTTTTTAAAATGTCAGTTTACTATTGTCCACACACCCAAGTTCATGACTCCCATCATTCAAGTTCGAGCATAGCCGAGCCAAACCAGAAGAAGTGGTTTGTTTTTTATGTTGTTGAGTTCTATTCTTATTCGGAAACTACCGAAAAAACTTGAACTGAAACCAGTTGTGCATTCTTCTAATAAACTTTCTTTATTCGAAACTCTCCATCACAACAGAAATAATAAAGTTCGTCTTTGCGAATTTCAAACCGATCACAGCCAGCTTATGCAAAAAATTTTATACAAATTACAAATACCAGTTATTTGAAACCGAAAATGGGAGAAAATGAGAGAAAATGAAAAGACGAAGAGAAAGAAAATTAAGAAAAATGTTATAAAGCGATTCTGCGTGTCGACTTGATGGATTGCACAACTGATTTCGTGTTCATTTCGTGTTGCTTGAAAAATGTTTCGAATTAGATTAATTGTTGAATAAATAAATAAATAAATAAATAAATAAATAAAACGCAAATAAATAAATTGCGAAAAAAAAATGATAAATTAGTGTTTGTGAGAAGTCGGTCGTGCCATGTAGAACACTGAAGCCGACAAGGCAGTGGCGACGACGGTTCCGATTCCGAGGAACGAAGCGAATCCGAATGGTGAGAGGCAGATGCCCGAAGAGACTCGCTGTTGGATCTCATCGCTTCCCGAAAGTGCAGGAGCGATCGGAGTAGATGGATTTGCCCCCTGAATTCAATTCAATGAAAGATTATAGAGAATTGAAAATGTCTAACCTCGAGAATGTCCAAAGTGTTGAGTTCAACCCGGACATCAACGATTCCCTCGTTTTCGGCCATCTCGCGCTTTCTTCTCAGCAATCTCAACTGAGCAAGGTTTGCTCTTTCAGTGACCTGTGCAGTGGGGGCGGCTGCAGCAGCCACTGCTGGGGCAGCAGACGCAGCAGCGCCACCTCCTGCGGCGGCTCCGGCAGCGCCAGCCTGCTTAACAGCGCCGAATCCTTGTGGCTCGGAGCATGTTGGGCGAGAGCATTCACTTCCCGGATCTTTGATGGTGATCGAGATCTGGCATTGATAGAACAACTGGGATTTGTCGGCGTGCTTGTAAACGTGAGCCTCTTGTCCTGCCATCAAATCTGTCGGATACTCGAGATTGTTGAGCAAGAACTTATCGAGGGCACATCCTTCCTCGTTGAGAATCTGCACAGTATCGCCGTTACCATCATCAACAGTGCACGAGTGAACAACGGCGCAGAAAGTGTCGGTGGTTTCCGAATCGCACGTCCATTTGTGATAAACCTGTTGTCCGATGGTAGCGAACTGGATGGGCTGTCCGGATGGTCCGCCATCAAGGATCTCGTATTTGCAAACCGGCATTGGGACAACATGTGTTTGGAACGCTGTTGTAAGATCGGAGGCCTCGATCTGTGTAGAAACTGTTTTGTCGGATTCCATGTAGAAGCATTGAATTCGGTAAGCGCTGAAACATGTTTAGATTCAAGATTTTCTATGGTATTAATTTTTTGTTTTTTTGGTTATTCCCAAAAGTGCATGGACTGATGAAGTCTTCAATTTTCATGGTTTCTTTTCATATTTGTTTCGAATATTTTGGGGGGAGTGTAGGTGGAGGAAGACGATCCATTCAGCACAATTACGAAACAAAGCAATTGTCGCGCGTTAATTCTTGTGCACTCACGCGTTGCTGAACAAAAAATGACGCGATTTTTTTGCCGACGACGTTTCCGACAAACGCACACACAATTTCTTTAATTATTCAGCGACGTGGACATCTATTTGTTTTTCGCATAGATATAAAAAACACACACACCCACAATGATGAATTTTTCGTTCCGTCTATTTGATATACTTTCTTGATTATTCAATAATTCAATAATTACTTGACGGCCTCCCTCGTCCGATCGACATCCAGTTTGATCATAGAGACCCTTCACGTAGACATGTCCTTCGAATGGATTGCGGGTGTTGAAGTTGACTAAATATGCGAATTACATTAACAAACTGCTATGTTTGATAATTTTTCATAAATATCATAAGATAAGATAATCGGACCATTAGATTTATATCTTCTAACCCTATTTCATATTTTTCTTCAATGAGCTTCTTAGACTTCTTTCTGTTCGTTTTAGAATACCCTTGAGGAAATTTTCCGAAAATATTTGAAATGTTAAACCTGTGATAGAATTTGGACCACATTCGACTTCAGGTTCTCCCTCAACATTATTATCGACTGGAATTGCATTTATCGAGCCAAATAAGGTCAATGCAATAATGACTTTCCACGTCATCTGGAATTGGTTCTATTCATTGAATATTAATAATCGATAATGATATTGTGGTTTAAAAAAAAACATCGAAAATGAACAAACATGCGTAAGCGGGGGATTAAATGTATAGAGACACAATATTGGGGCGTCTTTATACGACGAATACGGTAATGTATCATTTCGAGCTGGTTTAGCCGTTCAGCTTGCACGGTCTGTTAGCAGCTTGTTCCCGGGAACTGGGTTGTGATGGACTGGATTACTGTGTTGTTACCACTTTCAATCGCCAATTAATCATTTTAATCTGACACTCCGTGCGGCCGCCGCGTTCCACCACTGATTAGGCTTAAATGGTTTATTGTTTGCTTACAACATCATCATCATCGACATTTTTTTCTCTTTTGACATCTCGTCGCGTTGCGTTCAAGGCGTCACATCGCACAAGACACACATTAACAAGTCGATAAAACGATTTGCCAAAGAAGGGATTCAATGGTTATTTCGGAAGAAATCATCGAAAGCGCTTGAATCATTTTCTAGTGTGCTTTTTCAGAAAATTTTAGTTTCATTCTGATTCAATTTTTCGCAGTGAAGCGTAAAAACTTTACGGTAATTTGTGATCCGATAACTCATTGCAACGATACCTCCAAAAGTATAAGAATTCTATTTATATCATCTTGTGATTAAGAATTCCTCAGAAGCAAGCACTTCTTGTTTTGATTGCCAAGTTCAAAGTTGAAACATTTGATTCATCACAACGCTGACATTTAGGATTCAGTGAAGCGTGCGCCAAATTCCACCCCCTCAATGCTCGAACTCTTCAAACACCATTCCACCAGGATTTGAGGAAGCGGAATTACACGAAACTTCCTCATAAATAAACATTCGGATTGCCACTTTCCGATCATACGGAATCGCCTATTAATCGGAGAGAAGTTAATCATTTAATTGTTACAATCACAAAAAAATGAAAGAGATCCACCCCCTCCCCCCCCACTTCCATCAAATTTATCTCCCGCTGTTAAAAATTGAAATATGAATTATTTGGCCGAAAAAAAAAACAATGGTCTTATCGTTTATTTCTTTTAAAAAAATGGCTGCCAGAATAGGTGTTTTTACAATTTCCAAGAAATATCCCGAAAAATTCCCTGGAAATGATAAATTTGACAATCAAAGATTACTGTAGATGTTTAAATTGACATGTGCGAAACCCTAAAATATTCAACAATGAATCATGTTTTCAATTAATGGTTGGTGTTTGTTCGATTATTCAATACATCGATTCCGGTTGATGGGGTTTTTCATCATAGTTGCGGCTAGAAACTAAAAAAAAACTGGGAAAAATTTCCGATGGATGTTTCCCGCGCATCTCTGATCCATATATATTACCAGATTAGACTCTTCGTTAAACTATTCGACATAGTCATTTAGAAGTGTCAAAAAAAAATGAAAAATTGCATGAATTATTCGGCAGATTTGTCTTTCGTAGTTTCCATTCACCTGTGCCAACCTTTCTTATAATATTGATATATTTATACTGCCACTTTGCAGATTTTCGCCGCTGCTCGATTTCCGTTGAATAGGCGTACGAACGTGTGACGACTTCCTATTTGTTCTCGACAATCTTGATATGCCCAAATTTGGGTTTGGCATCGTCGGCGAAAACATGCAAATTTGTTTTATATTATTTTGAGTCTTTCTCGACAACTTAGTGTCAACGATGCTCCACAGTTTCCACATTTATGTCCCTTTTCGATTCTCATCCGGCTATTAATAACGCATATTTACGATAATCTAATTATATTCTGGAAGCAGACTTACATGTTTTTTTTTTCTTATGACGTTGCCCTTTTTTTTCAATTACTGGTCAACACCAGAATTTTGCGATTTAAAAGGTTACTAAAAAAATAGTTATTGGGACGTCAGAATTTTGACGAAATGAGTAATGAATATTTAATGGCGAGATATCAGCAAAGTTTAAATGAGAAAAATCACACTGAGAAAGTTGAACATTAGAAGTCAAAAATCGCACAAAACCCAATGTTTTTCTGAGTGTAGGTTTCAGAATTTTTGATGATAATGATTCATTAATAATTTGAACATTTTCCAAGCATTTTCAATTAATCAGCATCGACGTTGGTTCGTGATTAGTTGATCATTTATTCGAAGAATCCAGGATGTGATTTTTAGTTTCAAATTTCATTCTGATATTTCATGCTGTTTTTATTTGCTTCACTTCCTGAATCAAAAATTATTGATGATTCAAGCACTTTGTTTTACGTAAAATTTTTGAGGTGGATGTAATCGGATTGAAACTATTGAAAATAAGTTGGCGAAAGTGTGATACTACGTACGAAATTTGACAATTTAAATGAATATCATGTTTTACGCTCAAATTGGTACCCAAATCATATCGAACACCGTTCAGAAGGGTTCGAATGTTGTTTAAATGGAAAAACTGTTCAAAATTGTAGTGAAAAATTCTCACAATTAGAGCAAGCTTGACATGCCCTGCCGGCTGTGACCCTAAACCAATTAGTACCTTTCATGCCTGAAAGATGTTATCCTTCTATTGAAGCAAATGGTATGGCGACTAAGTATTAGGTCTATTAAACCTTGAAAAAAAGTTATTTGGGGTTTGACGATCTAATTTTGTTTCTACAGTCATTTGAATTTATTCGCCGATTTTCATGATTTTTTGAAAATTCGATTTTTTGCGATTTATACTTGAAAAATATTAATTTCCATAATATGAACGTGCTTTCAAACATTTAAATGTATGAAAAATAAGTGCTAAAAATTTCACCCCAATTGGACCACTCGTTCAAAAGTTATGAAGAAAATTAATTATTTCGTATCTTTTTCTGCGGTACTGTACGTGTACCTTGGAAGACTACTCATCCCAAAAAACGAGCTAGTCAAGGAGATCTTCCGAAGGAGAAGAGCAGCTTGGGCAGCGTTTAATGGAATCAAGAACACCACCGATTTGATTTCCTGTAACAAAACCCGCGCACAGCTCTTCGATTCCATCGTTCTCCCAGCGCTGACTTACGGATCAGAGACTTGGACCTTCACCAAAGCTCTTGCCGAGAGAGTCCGAATTAGTCACGCTGCGCTTGAGCGAAGATTGGTTGGCCTCACGTTATCACAACAACGTGAACAAGATCTTCATCGAGAGGACATCCGCATCATGTCTAAAGTTCGGGACCCCCTACACCACATCACGAAGAGGAAGATGACCTGGGCTGGACACGTTGCTAGAAGAACAGATGGAAGATGGACTACTCTTCTAACGGAGTGGCGGCCGTGGAACTGGACCCGGCCAAGAGGAAGGCCTCCCATGAGATGGTCGGACTCGCTTCGGAAGGAGATCACTACAAGAACAGCTGAAGGAGCCGTTATCACCCCCTGGTCCACCCAAGCCAAGGACCGAAAAGCTTGGAAAGCTGTGGTTCGTGCCTCAACAGGCGAAGGACGAACCGACTAAACGTGCTAAACGTAAACGTTTTTAGTTCGATCAGTGAAAAAAATTTGATAAAAATCATCAAGAGATAAATCAGAATTGAGGTGAAATCAGATTGCTGAACATCCTTTTTCATATTTCAAAAAATTGGTCCAAAATAGCTATCAGTTGTGATCATTGCTCATACTGCAATTCTCAAAGGTCTCGTAACATAAGCCACGCCCATTTATGTCGTCTTCTCATGTTTGTCCTTTCTGAATACGAACACAAAAAAGTCGAAGCCGACGAGGAAGTAATGAGCGCGGAAATGCAGATTCATTTTTGGAAACCAGCCGCCACTGGCTCCGCCCATTTTAAGAAGCATTGCACTTGTACGCCTCATCCATCCAGTGTTACTTGTTGATTTTGATGATCCGACTACACGAGCCAAATCCTTCCACGTCATATTCCGATATCGAAGACGAATTCACAATAGCTACAGTAACCTTTGACGTGTGGCGAGTGGCGAACAAGTCGCAGCTCATTTTTTTCCTCGTTGCTATTTATATTTCAATGGCTTCCTGTGCAGGTATTGAGTTTTGGCATTTAGTCGACATTTCTTACAATTAAATACTCAAAGCGATACCATTTGATTTTCAAACCGATTTCTTTAATTTAAAACATGAGATAAAATTTTTAATAAATATTTCGATCGCAAAAAAGGAGCGGCTGATTTACAGCGATTCGGAAGTTATCCGTAATATGGTACTCGAAATCGCAATGTTTAAATTCAAATTTGAATTTCCGCCCCGAAAAATACGATGGTCCACAATTGTTCAAGGTTCTCGTTTTTTGTTTTTTCTGCAAGACCGCTGTCATTGTTTTTTGATATTTTGCCAATTTCCGCACTATTATCATCGCAAAAAAGAGCATCCTCGTTGCCGTATTTTATAAGTTTCCGTAATGTACAGGTTTTACGTACTACGGTACACGAATTCTCGCTGTTTCAATCGAAATTTGAATATTTCTGAAAAAAGGATATTCGAAATAATCTGTATTTTTTGATTATTGCCACTTTTAGATTTTTGCAGAATTCACAAGGCCCAGAATCCTAATTTTTAAATTAAAATTTGGAATACTGTTCCGAAAAAAATAGGGTCCATAAATACTCAGGGTGCACAATTTTTTGCGACAGTAATATTTAAATATTAGTAGTATACAAATGGTTGTCGCTGGACGGTCATTTTGCCCAAATGACGTTTTTTGCACCATTTCGTGCTTTTTAGACTCATTTTTCATCAGAAAAGTGTCTAAGCTCATCGAAAATCAGTCATTTTTGAAAAAGTCATGTTTATGGGCTGGACGTAGAATCAAAACATAGTGCCTACACTTGGATAAGCGAGAAGGAGTTCTCATGCCAATTGACAGTCAAGGAAACATTAGGCACTAACCCACAAATAAATAAGAGAATATGCGTAAAATGTGATTGAATTAGACCAAATCTTACAACAAAGCATTTACTTTCTAATTAGTTTAAATCTGTCCAGATCCCAGTCGATATCTAAATTAAGCTTCAGCTTGCGCAACGAATCAATTCCCAGAATATTTACATGCTCAAAATGAGTGCCAACTCTGCTCACTTGACACTCGATTCGAGTCGATTGGTTCTGAATTTCATACAATATTACTTTCAAATAACAATAGTATAACAAACAAACCTGGATGGCGAATGAGTAGAACTGCCCGTCGACGACGTTTCCGGCACCAAAAAAAGACTCCAGGGTCTTGACAGTCAGACACGTAAATGGACTTCCCGTGTCAATGAGACACCAGACGTTGATGATTGGCGAATCGGGTTTTTGGGCCCGTTGGAAGATCAAAGGGACCATTAGCCTAGAGTTCGGTCCATGCAGGATTCCTTGTACAGGAAAAGCGGGATCTGAGAACGTCGCTGGACTCAAGTGCTTCACTTCTTGATCAAGTCCAATCTGCAATAAGTTTTAACAATCCATACTATTTATAAAGCGCTAAAGCATATGTTTGTGCCCTAGATCAGCCTTTAATTGGAATCAACTAATCCGTTGCATTTGCAAAAAGATTTTAGTTTTTGTGTGGCCCAAGTTCGAAAAGAGAAAGGTCTAATGTGGTTCATTAGTGGAATTTAGAAAGATGATAAGGGTTTAGCAATTCGTGCCGCAAAGCGACGCTGTACTGGCTGGTAAGATAAAAAATCATAAAAAACGCACCCTTTCCAACTCTTCTTCATTGATATCCTTGAGCGTGATGTCAAATTCATCATAAGGCATGGCCAGAACGCCAAATGAACTATCTGCTCCGCTTGAAGAAGATCCGCTCTGAAATTTCATTAAATAGGTGGATAAAAGTATGTAAGACAACGTATACCTGATTATGATTATCCATACTTGACGATGAAGTTGACGATAGCTTAACCGTCAACAGCTCCCGATCTAAAAGTCAAAAAGTTTTGAAAGCAACATTGAGAGGAAAGAATAATTGGTGCTGTATAGACGACATACAAAATGGCGTCCTCTCTTATGAATGCGACAATCGATATAGAGTGAGTAGGAATAAGTTGAGGAGAAAAATAACAGTAATAATCACGGATGGGAAATTACAAATCATCGCAAACTACAGAAGAAGAATAAATCTTTGTATTCATAAAAGTTAGAATGTGGTGGAAGGATGTTGGCGTCTCTCAATTTCCTCTGCGTCTCTGCCTTCCACTCTAGCCGTGTTGCGTCGCGTGTGTCTAGTTCAACTGGGCCAATTAGTATGTAGTGGCTCGTGAAAAGTGGCTTGGCTCGTGATTTGGCTCACAAAAAGTGGCTCGTACTTACTATATTCTTTGGCTCGTGATTTTTGGCTTGTGATCTTTGGCTGCCATTACCAAGAAAAAAGACAATTGCCAATAATTTGTTTGAAATCGCTGGATGGAGGAACGTCTACTTTTTGTCTTAATGGGGGAAAGGACTGAACGGGGGTAAAGTTGAAAAATTTTATTTTTTGAATGGGGGGGGGTAAGATTATTGGTAAGTCATTTTTTATTTCTGTAAGCGTAAAAATTACGAAATTGTTTTTTTTTCTGGAATTTCACCAATTATGGATTTCAAAGAGAACAGTTAATGGATTGAAACTTATTTCGAATATCTTACAAAAGAATTCGTGGAGTAAGCATAGAACCCTATTTACTCAATCCCTTTCCCTTCCTTATTCGAACTATCTGTGTCTTTTACTTCTTATGACTTGTTCTCTCTTCCTGCAAATAATTCCAGTTTAACATAATCTTTAAATTTCAAAAGAAAAATTCCGGACGTAAAATTATTTTTTGAAAGAGTATGCTCATAGATTAAACTGAAATTTACCTTTAGAAACGTCAAATATTGTAAAAGAATCCAATACGCATCTAGTAAAGTCCTCGAATCGCTCAATCTGTAAAATTTAATATAAATAACTCGTATAATTCCCACAGATAATAAAAAAACGTTAAAAATAACGAAGAATGTTGCGAAAGAACGAGATGTGTATATAAGAATTACTACTTATTAAATTTACTAATCTTTGAAAACGTTTTGCGCGGTTAAAAACAGCAAAGAAGGATTTTAAAAAGAGAAATAGGCCAAAAATAAAATAAAAAATGTTCGCCCTACGGTATACCTGTGCAATTAGTCGTAGAGTGTTTACGGACTGCGTGTTTTCACCGAACATTTTTTTTTAATTTTCGGCCTATTTTTCTTTTTAAAATACTTCTTTGCTGTCTTTAACCGCACAAAACGTTTTCAAACATTAGTAAATTTAATAAGTAATAATTTTTACACACACTTCTCGTTCTTTCGCAACATTGTTCGTCGTTTTTAACGTTTTTTTATTACTAGTGGGAATTGTACGAGTTACTTATATTAAATTTTACAGATTGAGCGATTCGAGGGCTTTACTAGATGCGTATTGGATTCTTTTACAATATTTGACGTTTCCTAAGGTAAATTTCAATTTAATCTATGAGCATACTCTTTCAAAAAATAATTTTACGTACGCAATTGTTTTTTGAAATTTGAAGATTATGTTAAACTGAAATTATTTGCAGGAAGAGAGACACAAGTTCTAAGAAGTAAAAACCACAGATAGTTCGAATAAGGAACGGAAAGGAATTGAATAACGCGATAAGTGAATTTTTATTAATTTTTTGCGAATGAATGTCTTATTAATTATTAAAATTGTTTTAAATAAATATGTTAAAATATGTTATACCGTCAATCCGGTTCTCAAACGTATCATTTTCGATTTTTCGAAGCTTTTTTTTACAAATTTCAAATTAACATTGCCCAATATTTCTGATTTTGCTATTTCTCATTAAAATTCAGAAATGACGTTATATAGAAAAGACACGGTTACCTTTGAGAAGTTTTTTGAAAGCTGTTTTGTTAGAATTACTATTTTGATGCAGATTTTACGGTAAAAATGATCTATCGAAATATTTTAATAATTTATTAATTTTTAAGTGTTTTTAATAAATATTGTTGAGAAATGACAAATGTATCCAGGTGTCGTGGGATCCTGCGTTTTGTACGCAATGCTAAGAGACAGTTACCGTAATCCTCGCAGCGATTTACGGAGTTTTTAAATTTTCTTTCAATTTTTTTTGCTGTATTTTCTTATTTTCTTTAGAAATCTTATATTTAAAACCTGTAGAAACCGAGTTTAATTATTTATTTTTCGAAATATGCACTTTTCCATTTGTCCAGCTGATTTGGGAATTATTGTGAAGATTTTGACGCTCTAAAAATTATTTTGAAAATGAAGAATACAAAAACAAGATAATAGAAACGCATACAAAAAGCAAAACACGATTAAATAATTTTATTAACGACAAAAAATGTTTTCTTTTAAATCTCTGCTGTTTTTACCAAAAAAAAATCGTTTAAAAGTGCTTATTCTGCTAAATACATTATTAAACTCGGTTTCTGCAAAATTTAAAAAATTAAATAACAAAATTTCAAAGGGAAATACGGAAGTTGAGCGAAAAATAAAAAAATGAATATGCGAAATTAAATAAAAAGGCCCCGTTAATCGCTGCGAGGATTACGGTAACTGTCTCTTAGCATTGCGTACAAAACGCAGGATCCTACGACACCTGGATACATTTGTCATTTTTCAACAATATGTTATTGATTAAAAACTGTGTTTATGTTGTTTTCATAAAACTGACCGAGACTACTAAAAATATCTAACATTAGAGCCGAGTTCTATCACGGCGAGTTTCACTCCGGGGTGCCACCCTAAAAATCAAGGGGCGAGTAAGAAACGGGGAGCAAAAAATTATTGGCAATTGTCTTTTTCTTGGTAATGGCAGCAAAAGATCACAAGCCAAAAATCACGAGCCAAGCCACTTTTCACGAGCCACTACTAATTGGCCCAAATGTGTGACTATACTCGGTCAGAGTGAGGAAGAGAAAAGAAGGTCACACAAAGAGAAAGGGAACACTGCTGACCTTTATACGTCACACCAAAGGATCTGAAAGACATTCAGCGAAAGCAAGCTTCCTAGAAGTGCAAGAAGTGGGTGGAAGTGAATTCACTTTCTAGTGAAGACATCCATTTTCACTGAACGTCTCCCATTTCACAAAATCAAATAAGATATTTGTAGCCAAAAAATTTTAACTTCTAAATTATGGAATTAGTATACTGTTTCAAATTTAAAAAATATACTGATACTACTGACATATTTAATGTTGAAACAAGCTAGAAACGTTCTATGATAAAAGGGTTATGCCTTTATTGTAAAACAATGAAGTGTAAGCTAATTCCAACAATCACAGGAGGTTCTGGATTAGAAGATATCAAGGAGGTTGAAATTAGTGAAAAATCTAAAATTCTTAGACAACCCACAAGTTCCGAAGGTGAAAGAGATCTTTTAGAAAAAGCTTATTATTCTCCTAAAACAGATTTCTGCGGTATCAATGAACTATCAAGAGTAGCAAAGGTTTCACAGAAAAAGGTTAAAGAGTTCCTGAATGAACAAGATGTTTACACTCTTCATAAGCCAGCTCGTAAGAACTTCAAGAGTCAAAGAGTTTACCTCAGTGGAATAGATGACCAATGGCAATCAGATCTCGTAGAAATGATTCCTTACGCGGAAGAAAATAATGATTTCAAGTATCTCTTGACCATCATTGATTGTTTTAGTAAGTATGCATGGGTTGTTCCTCTTAAAAGTAAAACAGGCAAAGAAACTGCAGATGCTTTAGAAGCCGTTATGAATAAAAGTGGAAGAAAACCCAAAAAGATGCAGACTGATAATGGTAAGGAGTATTATAATAAAGAAATGAATAAATTATTCAAATCATTAGAAATCAATCACTTTTCAACTTATTCAGATAAAAAAGCTTCAATAGTTGAAAGATTTAATAGGACTTTGAAAGAGAAAATGTGGAAAATGTTTACTCATCAAGGAAATCATAAATGGTTAGACATTCTTGATGACCTTGTAAAGGGATATAATAATCATTTTCACTCGAGCATTAAAATGTCTCCCATGCAGGCTTCAAAAATAGAAAATCAAAGTATTGTTTACAACAATCTTTTTTCTAAAGAGAAAAATCTTTTCTCAAAGGAGAATAATCTTTTTCCTAAAGAAACTGAAAAGGAAGAAATTCAAAAAGATTCAAAGGCTTTAGACAAAGCGAAATTCCCAGAGGTTTTGAGCAAAGCTAAATTCAAAATAGGTGATACTGTCAGAATTACAAAATATAAAGCTATTATTGATAAAGGATATCTACCAAATTGGAGTACAGAGCAATTTAAGATTTCTGAAGTTCTAATAGGTGATCCAATTATGTATTCAATAAAAGATTTAGCAGATGAGGAAATTAAAGGAAAGTTTTACTCTGAGGAACTTACACTTTATAATAATGTCAAAGAAGAATATTAAATAGAAAAAGTTCTGCGGAAAAGAAATAGAAAGGAAAACGGTAAGATGGTAAAAGAAATATTTGCCAAGTGGTATGGATATCCAGATAAATTTAATTCTTGGATTCTTGAAGAAGACTTAAATGCAATTATTTAAATAATCTTGTTTGATTACGTCAAACGCTTAAAATCTTAACTCTATTATCCTTGACTTCAACAATATTTTCTGATAGAATCAGACAGTAACATTTAGTACTTTGAGCAATGTTTTTAGCGAAGCTGGCTTTTATTGTAACATCAGGCCGAGATGCAATAATTCTATCATTCTGTTTTGATACATCGAATACTAAAAGAGGATAGTAATAATAATAAGCATCTTCTTCCATGAAAATGTAATCCTTCGTTGATTCATAGTAACTATTTCTGAATTCTTTAGCAAAATTGTATTGTTGAACTGCATTGAATTTATCAAAATCAAACTTCAGACATTCGTATGATACCTCTCACTATTGAGTTCAACATAAATTTCTTCTAACCCACAATTATCAAACTTTGCAGCATTCAGATAATTGTTATCTCTAGTAGTTTGAAAAGCTATGACAAGGTATTTTATTTTATCATATTTTGTTCCTAGTTTCCAAGTAAATTCTCTATTACCATTTGGAATATTATAACTCTCAAATAGACGAGATATAAAAGGCATTTGTACAAGTTTATTGCTTGCAAAGAGATTGAGTAACTTATTTTGCATCTCAAGACTAGGCATAATTTTAGGAATTATCCATTGAAGTTTATTAATAGTCATCTTAGCAGTAAATTTAGTAGGATCTGTGGACGTAATAGAATTTTTATTTTCTGGTGATCTGTAAAGTGAAAGAGTGTGTTTTCTTCCGTAAATTACTCGAGGGTAACATTCAGCAAAGCCAAAAATATGAGTCAGTGGAATACAAAAGGTTAGTAAGCCTTTTCTATTTTTAGTGTATTTATTTATGTATCTTATAATTCATGATATCCTTAGTCTTGAGGATCCAACCAAAAGTATTTTGTTTATTCATTGTGGAAGAATAAGTAAGGAGGCCTTTCATAAGTGAAGCTCTTCCAGGATCAATGACATTTTCAACTTGCATACCATCCATACTATAAGTTGCTCTATCAAATAAAAACATTGGATCATTGTTGGAGAGTGTAACTTCATCAGCTTCAGCTAAAGCTGTAGAGTCTAATTTAGTCAAGGAAGCTTCTAAGTAGATGT
Source organism: Caenorhabditis bovis (assembly GCA_902829315.1). NCBI lineage: Eukaryota > Metazoa > Nematoda > Chromadorea > Rhabditida > Rhabditidae > Caenorhabditis > Caenorhabditis bovis. The sequence continues at coordinate 2,067,673 of CADEPM010000004.1, read as the reverse complement.
AAGATTTATGTAGTAGAAGGTATTGATCACAAGTTTCTATGATAAAATTAATTTCTCCATGTTGATTTAAACTACTACCACTAGAAGGAAATATGCTAATCAAATTTTCTTTTTGAATTGAAGTATCCTGAACAATTGGACTATCAACAACTTCAACCAATCCAGCGGATCTAGGATTTCGAAAGGTCTTTGATTCTGTCATTTTTATCTTGAATGAATTTTCAATTTTTTTAAATAAATTTTCTGAAGTAAATGAATCTATTACAATTCTATTTCTTTTTAACATTTACTCATTATGATATTTTGGCAAGTGCTGTTCTTCTGATGCTCTAGTTCAATACTTTAAATTACCAAAATTACACAAATGTAATTACCATAGACAATTGAATGAAAAATCAAAAGTAGTAAGTTATGAAATCTTCAAACCGAACATTATTGAATACTCAAGTGAAGCTAAATTGTGTAAGAAATTAGTTAGTGAAGTTTCAATGTACACAGATTTTTCCGGATATGAGCACTTAGTAGAAAAGGAGTTAAATCATCAAAGTATAAGTGTTGCAGAATGTAGAGAATGGATTGAAAATAAGAAATGTGAATATGGAAGTTTAGGGAAAGGTAAAGAAGGAATATCAGATTCGAAGAATCCTAGATCTGGAGGATTGTGGAGTACAAATAATAAAGTGAATGAAGATTATCCAAATCGATTTATTAGTTTCTTTACAATCAAAAGATATTACAAAGAGAATTGTATCATCATTGAAACTAAAGTATATTCACACTTCAATCAAAGTAGACCATCTAATGTTCTCTCCGACTTAAGTAATTGTAAATATCAGGATGGTTATTGTCAACCTGGGAAGATGAATGAAATTATGATTGGGATGTTGACGTTTCCTAAGGTAAATTTCAATTTAATCTATGAAAAAAAAAACAGGCCCTACAGGCCCAGTTTGAATTGACGCCGACGCTAATTACACTAAACAATAAGCAGCGTAAACGCGGAGCGTCGTTTCTAGTAGTTTTTTTTCTCTCATTCTATTGATGCTTTGCAACTTTTCTCATGTAATTAGCGATTAAATGTCAATTAAATAAAATAATTTTCATATGGATACTCCGTTGACGCCGAAATCAAGAACTTCTACAAACCATAGGACATTTAATATAGAAGAAGTGAAGAAACTAATAATGGAATCTAACGTCGTTTTGGTAAAATTATTAATACTAGAATAAACTTTTTAATGAAATAAATTTAGGAAAAACTAAAAATAATGCAGTATGGAAAGTAATGGTAATAGAAGACGAGAAAAGAATTCCTACAAAATTTTTGTATTGTTCATCATGTTTCGAAATCATGTCATCAGGAGGTGGCCACGTTAAGTAAGAAACGTGCAATTTCATGAAGAATTTATAATTTTTTCAGAAGGCACACATCGTCTTGTAAAAAAAGAAATAATATTGGAGAACCATGCACATCAGAATTCAGAGAAATATGTCCAATCAAAGATATATTAACCGATTTTTTTTATTTCGACGGGTCTCCCACTTAATATCATGGAAAAAGAAACATTCAAGGTTCTTTGCGAAAGACTTATAGAAACTGGGTAAGAAACGATAATAATTTAATATGTTCATAGTAAAAATTTTCAGTCGAAGAGGTCTAGATTCTGGAGTTCGGTTTTCAGTGCCAAGTCGGTCAACACTTAGAAGTGTCGATTATGGAAAAGTTCACGAAGATTTTTTATGCGTGAGAATGTCGTTTATTACTGACGAATTGGAGGAAGATGGAGTTTCAAGGTGGAATCAAGTAACTGTTCCACTGGCTGCGCGAATTGTGACTGAAAGAGAAAAGACGTCTTCTGAGGTTTCAACGATTAGTATAAATGTATAATCAATGTTGCAGATTATAAAAATAATTCGGGAGATATTCGAAGATTTTGGATGGGAATCGAAGTTTGTTGAAAAGGCGATTTTAGTTGCAGACGGTGCCTCGAATATGATTTCAGTAGGAAAATCATTGTTTTCTTGTAAGATTTTTTTTTCGATACCGAAATTTCAATAAAATTTCAGATGTTCGTTGTTTGTCGCACTTAGCGAACCTTGTATCTGTTCATACCATTCACCCATACAAAACCACGATTACAAAACAGGACTTGAGCGCAAATCAAATGGAAATATTGTTCAAAGCTGAAATCTCATTGATTTTATCCAAAACTTATCATCGAAAATGACAAAAATTAAATGCGTGAGTATTAAATATAAAATTAGCATTTTATTAAATATAATATTGTTTCTAGACATTGTCACTTCACTTTGTCACTTAGTCGGTTCGTCCTTCACCTGTTGAGGCGCGAACCACAGCTTTCCAAGCTTTTCGGTCCTTGGCTTGGGTGGACCAGGGGGTGATAACGGCTCCTTCAGCTGTTCTTGTAGTGATCTCCTTCCGAAGCGGGTCAGACCATCTCATGGGACCATCTCTAGACATCTCATGGGACCATCTCTAGTCAGACCATCTCTAGACATGATGCGGATGTCCTCTCGATGAAGATCTTGTTCACGTTGTTGTGATAACGTGAGGCCAACCAATCTTCGCTCAAGCGCAGCGTGACTAATTCGGACTCTTTCGGCAAGAGCTTTGGTGAAGGTCCAAGTCTCTGATCCGTAAGTCAGCGCTGGGAGAACGATGGAATCGAAGAGCTGTGCGCGGGTTTTGTTACAGGAAATCAAATCGGTGGTGTTCTTGATTCCATTAAACGCTGCCCAAGCTGCTCTTCTCCTTCGGAAGATCTCCTTGACTAACTCGTTCCTGGGGGAGAGTAGTCTTCCAAGGTACACGTATTCGTCAACATCGTCAATGATACTGATCGAATTCTGGCGCGTTAGCGTAACCTTGGCGGAGTCTGCGAAGGGGTTACGTAGGACTTTGGTCTTTCCAGCGTTAATCTGGAGCCCTACTTGTTCGCATCTCGCAACCATCTCACTTAACATCTCGGATGCCGCTTGCGGACTGTGCGCTATGAGCACGACGTCGTCTGCAAACCGCAGGTGTGTGAGGTTGCGGCCATTCACTCGTAATCCTGGAGTGTTCGTATTGTCTTCTGAGTCGTTTTTGAATTGACTCCAAGACAATCCACGGAAAACTTGCTCCAGGCACGCGGAGAAAAGGTTCGGCGAGATTGGGTCACCTTGCCTTACTCCTCTTCGAACAGGTATCTCTACCAGTCGATGGAATGGCGTGATGCTTGTGGAACAGTCAGAGTAACAACTTTGGAGTAGCTGGATATACGTTTCTTCAACGCCTTGGTCTCTTAGGCTCTGCCACACTGCTGAATGCTCAACACTGTCGAACGCCTTCTTGAAATCAACGAAGACAAGTGTGAGTGGGATTTGATATTCTCGTCCCACTTCTAGCAGTCTTTGGACAGAGTGGATGTGATCCACTGTTGAGAAGCCCTTGCGGAACCCAGCTTGTTCTACAGGTTGATTGGCTTCTAGTTTACTCCTGATTCTATTCAAGATGCATTTTGTGAAAGCCTTGTATAGAACAGGGAGTACCGTGATTGGCCTGTAGTTCTCCAGGGAGTATCTATCACCTTTCTTGAAGATGATAGTTGTCTCTGACTTGGTCCACAGTCTCGGTATTGATCCGGTTTCTAGGTAGCGGTTAAATCGGTCCGTTATCAGCGCGATAGTGTTTTCGTGGCAGCATTTGAGGAAGTCTGGAAGGGGCCTATCCTTGACTTGCGTTGTCGTAGGCGTAGGCACTTGTGGGGCTCTACTCGCAAAGAGCTTCGTGTAGAACGATTCCACTTCCTTCTCCATTTCTGTTCTAGAGGTGAGAGTTCTGCCTGTAGTAGACCATTTGAGGCATGGAATCAGTGACTTGTATTCGTTCATGTCTCGCGCTACTCTCTTCAAGCTTTTGCGTTGATCGGCTGCTCCTAGTAACCGGGAATTGGTGAACTCCTTGTGATCTCTTTCGATTGCTTCTCGGCACTGTTTTGAGAGGTTCTTGAAATTGGGATCGGACCTGCTCATGTTTCGTCTACGCGAGAGCAATTGTTGTGTTTCGACAGAGATCCTATTGGTCCGGTGGTTTGATGGTTTAACAATGGCTTGGCCTTGTAGTTTCCTGAGTAGCGTTGTTAGATTAAAGTAATCTTCGTCAACGCTGTTGGCTACTGGAAGACTAACAATCGAGCATATTGTTTTAGCCATCTCCGGGTCCAATACTTTCTTTGGCGCCTTTCTCTTTCTGCTTTTATCGTACTTCAGCCAATTTATGTTGAAGTGGATGTTCGCACGGAGAAGGCGATGGTCGCTTCCTACTGTGAATGATGGCAGCACCGAAGTATCTGTTACAAACCTCCTGTTGGCGAGGATGTGATCGATTTCGTGCTTGAAAAGGCCATCTGGACTTATGAAAGTCCAGCGCTTATGGGCTGGCTTTTGGAAAAGCGAGTTTGTATGCCATAAGCGGTTTGTTTCACAGAAGGTTGCGAGGAGTTCACCAGCGTCATTGCGCGGTTCCATCGAATTGACTCCGATGAACCGCTCATTCTCATTACTTCTGGCCCCTACGCGTGCGTTGAAGTCAATGTTGCAGATTATAAAAATAATTCGGGAGATATTCGAAGATTTTGGATGGGAATCGAAGTTTGTTGAAAAGGCGATTTTAGTTGCAGACGGTGCCTCGAATATGATTTCAGTAGGAAAATCATTGTTTTCTTGTAAAATTTTTTTTCGAAACCGAAATTTCAATAAAATTTCAGATGTTCGTTGTTTGTCGCACTTAGCGAACCTTGTATCTGTTCATACCATTCACCCATACAAAACCACGATTAGAAAACAGGACTTGAGCGCAAATCAAATGGAAATATTGTTCAAAGCTGAAATCTCATTGATTTTATCCAAAACTTATCATCGAAAATGACAAAAATTAAATGCGTGAGTATTAAATATAAAATTAACATTTTATTAAATATAATATTGTTTCTAGACATTGGGAACACTGAAATTGTCGCCACCGACAATTTCTTCCACCCGATGGCTCTCGACATATGATATGCTAGTTTGGTTTTCGTCTCATATCAATCTACTGATTGGAAATGTTGAATTGTTTCCCGAAGATATTAAAAGTGGCGTTTATGAACTAAATGAAGTGGAAAATCGCGGTCTCATGAAAGATATCATTGAAACGTTAAATCCATTAAAAGATATGTGTGTTGAAAATCAAGTGAAAACTTAATTTCATTCAATTTATAATTAAAGTCTTAGAACGAAAGCGTTCAAATGCACTTCGCGCTTCCATATTATATTGGTCTTCTCGTGCACTATGAAGAATTGATGAACAGTATGGAGACTTATGAAGTATAATACAAAAATAATTTTAAAATGAACTTTCATTTAAGGCATTGCGGACATTAAGCAGGTCTGCGTATTTAGCATTAAAAGAAAATGTAACAGCGTACGGCAAAATCCACGCAGCGGCTACGTTTTTAAATCCAGTTACGAAGGATTTGACGGTTTTACAAGACCTCTGCGTCAAGCATTCGGTAGATAACTTATTGATAATTTTAATAATTGAATTATTCAGCTGCCATTTGATCTCTATGAAGATGCAGCGGAATATATCACCAATGTTCATAACGACTGCTTCAACATCAAAGAGATGCGGCAACAAGATAAGAAGAAACCAATAATTCCGCTTCCATCCATATTACGAAAAATCATCCCCGCTATTGCACCAACGAGTTGCACCATAAATGACGAGATTAATCGTTATAAAATCGACCAGAATACGAATTCCCCCGAAATCTATTGGCCTATGAATAGGTCTGTTTTTCCCAATTTGTACCGCGTTGCCCGGAAAATCTTTTCGTGTGCAACCTCTGAAGCTGCGGTTGAGAGACAATTAAGTCACGTTAAGTTCATTTTTTCTAATAATCGTAGACGAATGTCGTTTGCATACGCTGAAAAGCTCATTGTCCAGTGAAATCCAGGCGAAAACCAACTTGAATATTTAATTTGTTTTCTATTACAATAAATTTTTTAGATATAAAACATGTAAATTTCAAACAATAAATCTATCTGTTTTGTATTCGAAAAATAATTCAATAATAACAAACTGAAAAATGTCCGCAGAAGTTTAAAATGAAAATTCTCTTGTTAGGGTTTAAAAAAACAGGGCCCCGGCCCGGCCCTGGGCCCGGCCCTATAGGGCCCAGGGCCTGTCCGGGGGCCCGTTTTGACAACCCTGGTTCCAAGTTATGCTGATTACCTGCTTACGATGTTTTCAAGTGTAATTCTATATGAAGATCACATCTATTAAAATCAATAGGATTATTCAATGAATCAACAAGCTTGAGAGTTAGAACATTTGGTCTATCCATAAGTTTGTGATAAATTGGATTAACTGGTTCATTTTTTATTTTTTCATTTCCTTTTTCGATGGGAAATTTATAAATGATATTGCTTTTTCTTTCATTGATAAAAGTATCACAAACTAGATTACAAGATAGATAGACAAAATCTAGATTTTTATTACCTTCACCTAACTGAAGAATACCATCAACTTTGACTACTGCAAGCTCATTTATTGTATTACTTGGAAATTCGAATTGAAATGTCTTTTCATTAGTTCTATGAATGTTTAAAAACAACGTTGTCATTTCTTCTTTTATTAAAGAAAATATTTATAAATAAATATATCTTAAACTTCTTACACACAATGACTTTGAAAAGTGACTTCAATGATTATAGTGTCAAAAATTATTACCCAGAAAGAAATAATAGTATTTACTCCCCCAAAGTATAAGAGGATGTATTATTGGAAAGAGTGGATGTGGAAAAACTAATTTACTTATGAATTTGCTTTTGGATTCACCTAATGGTAAAGGAGAAGAATACCTTGATTATAATAATCTTTATATTTTCTCTAGTACTTTATTTCAACCTTGTTATCAATTAATGGTTTCGAAAATGGATTAAGTAAAAAAGAAATTAGGAGGTGTTTTGAAAAGCATGACTTCATAATTGAAATTTCTTCTCATGATGAAGAAAAATACCCAGGGTTTCAAAGAGTTATTGATGTCCGTTATAGTGACAAAATAGAAGATATTCCAGATCCTTCATCTTTAGATGAAAATAAGAAGACTCTAATAATTTTTGATGATCTTTTATTAGAAAAACAAAATAAAATAGAACAATATTATACTCGAGGAAGACACTCCGAAGTGGATAGTTTTTACATTTCTCAGAATTATATAAAGCTTCTAAAGAATACAATTAGAGAAAACGCTAACTTCTTTATAATATTCCCACAAGATAAGATGAATTTGGATTACATCTAGCGTGATCATTGTAGTGAAGTTAAAAAGGAAGAATTTCTTGAATTTCGGAATTCGGATTCGGAAAATGCCGAAACTTGAACTGAAACCAGTTGTGCATTCTTCTAATAAACTTTCTTTATTCGAAACTCTCCATCACAACAGAAATAATAAAGTTCGTCTTTGCGAATATCAAACCGATCACAACCAGCTTATGCAAAAAATTCTATACAAATTACAAATACCAGTTAGTTATTTGAAACCGAAAATGAGAGAAAATGAGAGAAATGTGAAAATGAAAAGAAGAAGAGAAAGAAAATTAAGAAAAATGTTATAAAGCGATTTTGCGTGTCGACTTGATGGATTGCACAACTGATTTCGTGTTCATTTCGTGTTGCTTGAAAAATGTTTCGAATTAGATTAATTGTTGAATAAATAAATAAATAAATAAATAAATAAATAAAAGATAGATAAATTGCGAAAGAAAATGATAAATTAGTGCTTGTGAGAAGTCGGTCGTACCATGTAGAATACTGAAGCCGACAAGGAAGTGGCGACGACGGTTCCGATTCCGAGGAACGAAGCGAATCCGAAAGGTGAGAGGCAGATGCCCGAAGAGACTCGCTGTTGAATCTCATCGCTTCCCGAAAGTGCAGAAGCGATCGGAGTAGATGGATTTGCCCCCTGAATTCAATTCAATGAAAGATTATAGAGAATTGAAAATGTCTAACCTCGAGAATGTCCAAAGTGTTGAGTTCAACCCGGACATCAAGGATTCCCTCGTTTTCGGCCATCTCTCGCTATCTTCTCAGCAATCTCAACTGAGCAAGGTTTGCTCTTTCAGTGGGAGCGGCTGCAGCAAGCATTCACTTCCCGGATCTTTGATGGTGATCGAGATCTGGCATTGATAGAACAACTGGGATTTGTCGGCGTGCTTGTAAACGTGAGCCTCTTGTCCTGCCATCAAATCTGTCGGATACTCGAGATTGTTGAGCAAGAACTTATCGAGGGCACATCCTTCCTCGTTGAGAATCTGCACAGTATCGCCGTTACCATCATCAACAGTGCACGAGTGAACAACAGCGCAGAAAGTGTCGGTGGATTCCGAATCGCACGTCCATTTGTGATAAACCTGTTGTCCGATGGTAGCGAACTGGATGGGCTGTCCGGATGGTCCGCCATCAAGGATCTCGTATTTGCAAACCGGCATTGGGACAACTTGTGTTTGGAACGCTGTTGTAAGATCGGAGACCTCGATCTGTGTAGAAACTGTTTTGTCGGATTCCATGTAGAAGCATTGAATTCGGTAGGCGCTGAAACATGTTTAGATTCAAGATTTTCGATGGTATTATTTTTTTGTTTTTTTGGTTATTCCTAAAAGTGCATGGACTGATGAAGTCTTCAATTTTCATGGTTTCTTTTCATATTTGTTTCGAAAATTTTGGGGGGAGTGTAGGTGGAGGAAGACGATCCATTCAGCACAATTACGAAACAAATCAATTGTCGCGCGTTAATTCTTGTGCACTCACGCGTTGCTGAACAAAAAATGACGCGATTTTTTTGCCGACGACGTTTCCGACAAACGCACACACAATTTCTTTAATTATTCAGCGACGTGGACATCTATTTGTTTTTCGCATAGATATAAAAAACACACACACCCACAATGATGAATTTTTCGTTCCGTCTATTTGATATACTTTCTTGATTATTCAATAATTCACATACCGATCGACTTTGGTGACGAATTGTGGATGGAATGAGATGACAACGGTCGTCGAGACGAAAGGAAGAATTTCTTGAATTTCGGAATTCGGATTCGGAAAATGCCGAAACTTGAGCTGAAACCAGTTGTGCATTCTTCTAATAAACTTTCTTTATTCGAAACTCTCCATCACAACAGAAATAATAAAGTTCGTCTTTGCGAATTTCAAACCGATCACAACCAGCTTATGCAAAAAATTCTATACAAATTACAAATACCAGTTAGTTATTTGAAACCGAAAATGAGAGAAAATGAGAGAAATGTGAAAATGAAAAGAAGAAGAGAAAGAAAATTAAGAAAAATGTTATAAAGCGATTTTGCGTGTCGACTTGATGGATTGCACAACTGATTTCGTGTTCATTTCGTGTTGCTTGAAAAATGTTTCGAATTAGATTAATTGTTGAATAAATAAATAAATAAATAAATAAATAAATAAAAGATAGATAAATTGCGAAAGAAAATGATAAATTAGTGCTTGTGAGAAGTCGGTCGTACCATGTAGAATACTGAAGCCGACAAGGAAGTGGCGACAACGGTTCCGATTTCCGAGGAACGAAGCGAATCCGAAAGGTGAGAGGCAGATGCCCGAAGAGACTCGCTGTTGAATCTCATCGCTTCCCGAAAGTGCAGAAGCGATCGGAGTAGATGGATTTGCCCCCTGAATTCAATTCAATGAAAGATTATAGAGAATTGAAAATGTCTAACCTCGAGAATGTCCAAAGTGTTGAGTTCAACCCGGACATCAAGGATTCCCTCGTTTTCGGCCATCTCTCGCTATCTTCTCAGCAATCTCAACTGAGCAAGGTTTGCTCTTTCAGTGGGAGCGGCTGCAGCAAGCATTCACTTCCCGGATCATTGATGGTGATCGAGATCTGGCATTGATAGAACAACTGGGATCTGTCGGCGTGCTTGTAAACGTGAGCCTCTTGTCCTGCCATCAAATCTGTCGGATACTCGAGATTGTTGAGCAAGAACTTATCGAGGGCACATCCTTCCTCGTTGAGAATCTGCACAGTATCGCCGTTACCATCATCAACAGTGCACGAGTGAACAACAGCGCAGAAAGTGTCGGTGGTTTCCGAATCGCACGTCCATTTGTGATAAACCTGTTGTCCGATGGTAGCGAACTGGATGGGCTGTCCGGATGGTCCGCCATCAAGGATCTCGTATTTGCAAACCGGCATTGGGACAACTTGTGTTTGGAACGCTGTTGTAAGATCGGAGACCTCGATCTGTGTAGAAACTGTTTTGTCGGATTCCATGTAGAAGCATTGAATTCGGTAAGCGCTGAAACATGTTTAGATTCAAGATTTTCTATGGTATTAATTTTTTTTTTGGTTATTCCCTGATGAAGTCTTCAATTTTCATGGTTTCTTTTCATATTTGTTTCGAAAATTTTGGGGGGAGTGTAGGTGGAGGAAGACGATCCATTCAGCACAATTACGAAACAAATCAATTGTCGCGCGTTAATTCTTGTGCACTCACGCGTTGCTGAACAAAAAATGACGCGATTTTTTTTGCCGACGACGTTTCCGACAACCGCACACACAATTTCTTTAATTATTCAGCGACGTGGACATCTATTTGTTTTTCGCATAGATATAAAAAACACACACACCCACAATGATGAATTTTTCGTTCCGTCTATTTGATATACTTTCTTGATTATTCAATAATTCACATACCGATCGACTTTGGTGACGAATTGTGGATGGAATGAGATGACAACGGTCGTCGAGACGAACACTCCCTTCGGGTTCAATGATCTTGTACGCGCTGTATTACATGAATCGAACGGAAGCTCGATTCCGGCGACTTGACGGCCTCCCTCGTCCGATCGACATCCAGTTTGATCATAGAGACCCTTCACGTAGACATGTCCTTCGAATGGATTGCGGGTGTTGAAGTTGACTAAATATGCGAATTACATTAACAAACTGCTATGTTTGATAATTTTTCATAAATATCATAAGATAAGATAATCGGACCATTAGATTTATATCTTCTAACCCTATTTCATATTTTTCTTCAATGAGCTTCTTAGACTTCTTTCTGTTCGTTTTAGAATACCCTTGAGGAAATTTTCCGAAAATATTTGAAATGTTAAACCTGTGATAGAATTTGGACCACATTCGACTTCAGGTTCTCCCTCAACATTATTATCGACTGGAATTGCATTTATCGAGCCAAATAAGGTCAATGCAATAATGACTTTCCACGTCATCTGGAATTGGTTCTATTCATTGAATATTAATAATCGATAATGATATTGTGGTTTAAAAAAAAACATCGAAAATGAACAAACATGCGTAAGCGGGGGATTAAATGTATAAAGACACAATATTGGGGCGTCTTTATACGACGAATACGGTAATGTATCATTTCGAGCTGGTTTAGCCGTTCAGCTTGCACGGTCTGTTAGCAGCTTGTTCCCGGGAACTGGGTTGTGAAGGACTGGATTACTGTGTTGTTACCACTTTCAATCGCCAATTAATCATTTTAATCTGACACTCCGTGCGGCCGCCGCGTTCCACCACTGATTAGGCTTAAATGGTTTATTGTTTGCTTACAACATCATCATCATCGACATTTTTTTCTCTTTTGACATCTCGTCGCGTTGCGTTCAAGGCGTCACATCGCACAAGACATAACAAGTGGATAAAACGAATTGCCAAAGAAGGGATTCAATGGCTATTCCGAAGAAACCGCTTGAATCATTTTCTAGTGTTCCGATTCAGAAAATTTGAGAAAAAAAAATTCTGATTCAATTTTTCGCAGTGAAGCGTAAAAACTCTACGGTAATTTGTGATCCGATAACTCATTGCAACGATACCTCCAAAAGTATAAGAATTCTATTTATATCATCTTGTGATTAAGAATTCCTCAGAAGCAAGCACTTCTTGTTTTGATTGCCAAGTTCAAAGTTGAAACATCTGATTCATCACAACGCTGACATTTAGGATTCAGTGAAGCGTGCGCCAAATTCCACCCCCTCAATGCTCGAACTCTTCAAACACCATTCCACCAGGATTTGAGGAAGCGGAATTACACGAAACTTCCTCATAAATAAACATTCGGATTGCCACTTTCTGATCATACGGAATCGCCTATTAATCGGAGAGAAGTTAATCATTTAATTGTTACAATCACAAAAAAAATGAATGAGATCCACCCCCTCCCCCCCCCCACTTCCATCTAATTTATCTCCCGCTGTTAAAAATTGAAATATGAATTATTTGGCCGAAAAAAAAACAATGGTCTTATCGTTTATTTCTTTTAAAAAAATGGCTGCCAGAATAGGTGTTTTTACAATTTCCAAGAAATATCCCGAAAAATTCCCTGGAAATGATAAATTTGACAATCAAAGATTACTGTAGATGTTTAAATTGACATGTGCGAAACCCTAAAATATTCAACAATGAATCAAGTTTTCAATTAATGGTTGGTGTTTGTTCGATTATTCAATACATCGATTCCGGTTGATGGGGTTTTTCATCATAGTTGCGGCTAGAAACTAAAAAAAAACTGGGAAAAATTTCCGATGGATGTTTCCCGCGCATCTCTGATCCATATATATTACCAGATTAGACTCTTCGTTAAACAATTCGACATAGTCATTTAGAAGTGTCAAAAAAATGAAAAATTGCATGAATTATTCGGCAGATTTGTCTTTCGTAGTTTCCATTCACCTGTGCCAACCTTTCTTATAATATTGATATATTTATACTGCCACTTTGCAGATTTTCGCCGCTGCTCGATTTCCGTTGAATAGGCGTACGAACGTGTGACGACTTCCTATTTGTTCTCGACAATCTTGATATGCCCAAATTTGGGTTTGGCATCGTCGGCGAAAACATGCAAATTTGTTTTATATTATTTTGAGTCTTTCTCGACAACTTAGTGTCAACGATGCTCCACAGTTTCCACATTTATGTCCTTTTTCGATTCTCATCCGGCTATTAATAACGCATATTTACGATAATCTAATTATATTCTGGAAGCAGACTTACATGTTTTTTTTTTCTTATGACGTTGCCCTTTTGTTTCAATTACTGGTCAACACCAGAATTTTTCGATTTAAAAGGTTACTAAAAAAAATAGTTATTGGGACGTCAGAATTTTGACGAAATGAGTAATGAATATTTAATGGCGAGATATCAGCAAAGTTTAAATGAGAAAAATCACACTGAGAAAGTTGAACATTAGAGGTCAAAAATCGCACAAAACCCAATGTTTTTCTGAGTGTTGGTTTCAGAATTTTTGATGATAATGATTCATTAATAATTTGAACATTTTCCAAGCATTTTCAATTAATCAGCATCGACGTTGGTTCGTGATTAGTTGATCATTTATTCGAAGAATCCAGGATGTGATTTTTAGTTTCAAATTTCATTCTGATATTTCATGCTGTTTTTTTGCTTCACTTCCTGAATCAAAAATTATTGATGAATCAAGCATTTTGTTTGACGTAAAATTTTTGAGGTGGATGAAATCGGATTGAAACTATTGAAAATAACATGGCCAAAATGTGAGACTACGTACAAAATTTGACAATTTAAGTGAATATCATGTTTTACGCTCAAATCGGGAAAGGTGTGATTATATATAGGAAATCGTCATTTAAATATGTGCAACTGAAGGAATTGAATAAAAAAAATTAGTCTCTTTTCGTTCGATCATTGAAAAAAATATAATAAAAATCATTAAGAGATAAATCAGAATTGAGGTGAAATCAGATTGCTGAACATCCTTTTCATATTTCAAAAAATTGGTCCAAAATAGCTATCAGTTGTGATCATTGCTCATACTGCAATTCTCAAAGGTCTCGTAACATAAGCCACGCCCATTTATGTCGTCTTCTCATGTTTGTCCTTTCTGAATACGAACACAAAAAAGTCGAAGCCGACGAGGAAGTAATGAGCGCGGAAATGCAGATTCATTTTTGGAAACCAGCCGCCACTGGCTCCGCCCATTTTAAGAAGCATTGCACTTGTACGCCTCATCCATCCAGTGTTACTTGTTGATTTTGATGATCCGACTACACGAGCCAAATCCTTCCACGTCATATTCCGATATCGAAGACGAATTCACAATAGCTACAGTAACCTTTGACGTGTGGCGAGTGGCGAACAAGTCGCAGCTCATTTTTTTCCTCGTTGCTATTTATATTTCAATGGCTTCCTGTGCAGGTATTGAGTTTTGACATTTCTTACAAGGCTGATTTACAGTTATTCCGTAGTATCGTATCCGAAATCCCACTGTTTAATTCAAATTCGAATTTCCGCCCCGAAAAATACGATAGTCCACAATTGTTCAAGGTTCTCGTTTTTTTTAATCTGCAAGACCGCTGACATTGTTTTTTGGCAATTTGCCAATTTTCCGCAGTCTTACCATCGCAAAAATGCAAAAAAAGAGCATTCTAGTTACTGTAATTTATAGGTTTCCGTAATGTACAGATTTTACGTACCACGATACACAAATTCTAACTGTTTAAATCGAAATTTGAATATTTCCGAAAAAAATCCGAACTAAACTACATTTTTGATTATTGCCACTTTAAGATTTTTACAGAATCCTAATTTTAAAATTTAAATTTGAATTCTGGTCCGAAAAATATGGGGTCCACAAATACTCAGGGTGAGTGATTTTTTGCGACAAAAATATTTTAATAATATTTAAAATCAGTTGCAAATGTTGGTAATTTTATGTTAAGAAGTCTAATAAGACTACTCCATTGCAGAAATCGAGAAAAAATTCACTTTTCGAGATTATTTCGATGAAATATTGTCACAAATGATAGATTTAATAATTTTGAAGAACACTCACTATTTATTCACTCGGGCCGTTAAGTATTAAAAGCTACCTGATGTACAAAAAGGCTTTTCAATTTCGCGGCCGCGCCGAAATCTGAACGCCCGACCTGGTTTTATAAAATCTTCATCCTCGGATATTTGACCGGATTTTTTGTTTATTAAAAAAATTGGACGGCTCAATTTGACAAGTCTGATTTGGTTAAATAATGAAAATTTTCAAATTGATTAAAATTGATTTAGTTTTGCTATATTAGATAGTGATGATTTGAAATCACAAGACCCACTAATACGAGTTTTTCGATTCGAGCAGGGGTTTAAAACAATTCAGTTTTTAAAACAATGACGACGAATACTCTCAAAATTCGCAGAACACGTTCATCCCACGCGATTACAAATTTTCTAGTTGAGTTATTCGTTTATTGGCCACCTCAATGAATAAATCCAATGGCAATTTGAGCACGAGGAAGAATAACAAATTGTCGAAACAGAACTCTATTATTAATTCATACAATGAGTGCCGTCATTTGCGTCATTCAATTCATAAGTAATCATAACAAACTATTTTTGGGCGAACGGTTTTACTATATTTATACATTATTTTATATATTCAGGAAAATGTTTCACCGCTAAAATGGGTCTCAGCATCGAAGGTGGCGACTATAGGAGATTATTGAATGCCGATATGCGAAGGTTGGATCTTACGAGAAAAAATACCAAAAAAAAAAAAACATTTTTTTTAGCTGTGCTCTTGAATGTCGAGACGATGTCTCCTGTCTTGCCTATGAATGGAATAAGAAGGAGAATGTCTGCTTCTTGAAGTCTCGCTCAGTTTCTGGGGAACTCGTTGCCAAGCCGAATACTCTTGTCGGTTTCTGTTTGGATGACGGTGAATCCTGAATTTTGATGGCTTCAACAATTGGTTACTGTTTTAGAAGACGACGTTCGGCATCGAATGCATGATCATGTGATATCGGGTCCAGTGTTGGTAGTCGCTGAAAATGTTCCAGATGGTGATGAATGCAAACAAATATGCGCAAATGTGGTCGCCAACTATTACAGTTGGACGCCGAATCCGTTGAATGGAAGCATCGAAAAACAAGATTATGACGAAGGAAATGAAGACGACGAGGATGAAGAGGAAGAAACATCAAGATTAGGTCGGCCATTTAAATATAATCAAAAAATGCAATTAAATGCGGATTTTTAAATACAGATATCTATCAAATTCAAATTAATTGAATTCAAAAAATCTTAAACCTGCAGGAATTAAAATAGTTTCAGTTTATCTAAAGTATATCAAGAGATTTTTTTTTCATTTCAATGTTTTCTATGCAAATTCTGTGAAGAAAAAATGATACTTTTTGAATAGTTTTTTTTTTAAATATTTTTTCCCTCTAAAGTTTACATGAAAATAAAATCAGGGGAAGTCGATTACAATTTCTTTGTATTTTTTCGACCTGTTAGTAAAAGAAATTAAAATGAACACAAAAAACTCAATTTTGTTCGTTTCACGGTCATTTCCATAATAAATGAAATAATGTGTGCCCATATACAGTTTTCAATTTAAAAAAAAATTTCAGGTCGTTGTTCTTGTATAGACACAATGAACGAGGTTCGACTAGAATTTGACTCGTTTTCTGGAATAATTCCAACACCTAAAAAGCCTCGACATCGACGAGAAATTTTAATTTTCCGACAGACGTAGCATATATTAATTCTCATAATAATTTTAATTCGAACGGGTTTTATTTCGCTAAATATTTTGTGATATACAATCAATTTTATTTCTGAAAATCCATTATTTTTGTTTGGCGGGTTTACTGTGCTCCGTAACTTATAATATTGTTCATTCGTGTTTAATTCCAATAAATCCATGTGTTACAAGTTACGCTAATTCAAGTGTCATTCAGTGAAGATGAAGAAAAAAGTGAAAAAATAAAGGAAAAACAAAGACAACCGGTTTAAATAGATAAGGGGATAAAACCCGAAGAAATAGTGAAAGTTATACAGGGTGTCATTTAAGTTCCCGCACAACTTTGAAGACGTATATTTCTGAAACTAAAAGTCCAAATCAAACGAGACTCGAAATATTTTTTATCTATAGTATAACAAATATTTATCTATTAACTCTTTTCGATTCGGCCTCCTTTCGCAGCTATGACTTCACGAAGACGCTTTGGGTAGGATTCGACTGTGGTACGCAGGTATTCGATGGAAAGATTGTCCCATTCCGCCAGTAATGTCTTCTTCAGAGTCTCTACATTTTAGTGGGCTTTTGCGTTGACCTTCTCCTGCAAGACCCCATCACGGAAAAGTCAAGCGGGTTCAGGTCTGGGGAGCAATCAGGCTATTCGGATGACTTGATGAAGTCGGGAAAATGGGTCTGACACCACTCCTCAGTAGTTTTGGCAGTGTGGGCGAGTGCTCCGTCCCGCTGAAAGACCCATTTTTGCCCACCGAAATGCGTTTGGGTCCAGGGCATCACATGCTTCTCCAAAATGTCCCGAACGTAGACTTCTTTGTTCACTTTCACCCCCCTGATCCACGAAAACCAGGGGGCACTTCCCTGTTGAGCAGATGGCACCGAAAACCATCACACTGGCAGGATGTGAGGCTGGATGAATTGTTCTTCCTTTCTCAGAAGCTTGCTGGGATGTCTGGGCAAGTACTCAATGATTTTGTGAGTAGAATGCCGTCTCCACAGTGAACAGCTTCTCGTCGGAGAAGACAGTGACGAGGTGTTCTCCAGACCGCGTGCGAGCAAGAAGTCGTTTTGCTTTTTCGACGCGTCTCTGCTTGTTGACGGCCGATAGAATTGCCGCTTTTTGGACACGATATGGAGTCAGTACAAGCTTCGTTTTGACGATTTGTTCCATAGCGAAGATGCTCATTCCCATGTCTGACGCCATCTTTCTCATGCTCCTGTGGGGGTTTCGCCTGATCCTCGATTTGACGGCGTTGATCTTCTGAGGAGTGGTTACTGAGACGAGTCTTCCTTGTCTGGGAAGGTCACTGGTCGTATTTAGCTCCTTGAAACGTTTGATGGTGTCGTAAACCGTTCTACGAGGCACACCGACCCGTTGAATGATGTCTCTCGGGCTCACATTTTGCTTATGAAGTTCGATAATGGAAGCGCGATGGATGTTAGCCTTCGTCATTTCTCGGAAACACATCCGAATGAGGTGAAACTTGGAAAGTAAGTAAAATATACCTTATTTAACAAAAATAAGTTGTATTGGTGCACGAAAAGTGCATCAGCCAAGCTCTTCATGGCGTCAAACTTTTGTGCGGGAACTTAAATGACACCCTGTATTTGAGAAAGTTGATTTTCCAATCGAACAGAGGAATCCGTGTTTTACATTTTTAGCGAAAATCTTGACGAAGCAATGAAAATTATGAACAAAATCTTGATAATTCGAGCTTCTATTCCACTCTGAAATTATTATTTTTTTATAATTGAATAGTTTTAAAAAAAATATGAATACTCTACGAAAAAATTTGAATAGCCTTTTTGCTGAAAAAAATCAATGTCTGTTTTTTTTTAGTTTTGTGATAAAAATTTTTTTCTCAAATCTTTATGCACTTACTATTAAATTAAAATATATGAAAATTACAAAAAAGCAGAATTTTTAATTTAATTATTTAATAACAATTGAAAATACGGTAATTGAAAACGTATTTATGCAATTATTGAAGATGGGTCTCGTGGCGGCCGATTCTAGTTTGCTTCACACATAAACTATATGATTTTCATAAAACCTTTCACATTCCTAATACCAAATTCAGTTCATCGCAATTAATTGTTATTGGAATAATTGTAATAACGACAAAAATGGATTATTCGGAATGAATTGACAATTTTCGAATTGATTGTGTCAAAAAAATGAAAAAATTATATTTAGTTTCTGTCGTTTTCAAACGGTTTTTTTTAAAATTCATTTTTCCATTCTAGCGAATTTCCAATAATAGAATGTAGTCTAATAATAGTGATAGTAAACATATAAACAGAGCAATATTCTATTGATTCGTGTCCATAAAATATTACGAATTCTCATATTCGTGAATGTCGTTGTTTGTCTTCAGAAGCGCATTATTTGTTTTGTTTTAAGCATGCCTCATCATTAGCACCATTATGACGAGATCACTTCATTTTCGTTATTTCCGCCTATTTTTTCATATCCCAGTTGTTATTTTTTTTGCTCGTTTATCTTATCTTAAATTAGACAATCAGTCTTTGAACGATCAACGACGACGTCGGAGAAATGCGAGTCACATTTTGAGGCATTCAAATACGGACTGATTCACTCTGAAAGCCGGTTCGATGGCCTTTGCTAGCAGCAGATAAACGTCAACGATGAGAGGAGAAATTGAAGATGAAGTTGAGGTAGTGTGGTCACCGTCGTGTTATGCAATAAATGTCACGCCCCTCCAGTCGGTGTCCACTCGACTCAATCCGTACCAGCAGACAGTCGCTTCGTTTCGAATCCAGCCCGGCTTCTCGCTTATTACGTGCGCACACACACACACACATTTTTTATGTCCTGTAGTTTCGGTTTCGACGATTGAAGCGATGTGGCTACGAGTTCTGTTCTATCTATTAGTATTTGCCGGCAGTGCCACGAATGCATCGAATATCCCTTGCGGAAAAGCATTTGTTCCATGCGAAAACGACATCCTCAAACAACATGAATTGCTCAACGAAGATGCTGGTAAGCATGTCCATATTTGAAAATGTTGCGATTTCAATTTTTGAAAAATTTCTTTCTTTTCTTTTCTATTGACTCAATTTCGGAATGAAGCTAGTAAATTTAAAGAATTTATGTCCATTTTTTTTAAATTTTTACGTCAAATGGCTGTTTCTAGCTTTTTTTGAAATAAAAAATTCTGAAAATCGGTTGAGTGTTGAGAAATAATTGGTCTAACGTTATTTTTTTTTGTTGTCTTACTTTTTTAAAGATTTTCCACTAAACAAGTTTTCAACAAAACTATAAAAATTGATATTTCAGAGCCTTTTGTATCCCATCGTATACCTGATGGTCTTCTTTTCGTTGCTGCAAAAGAAGCCAGTTATGAAATCGAAAAAGCGTTCGATTTCCGCGATTCGGCCTTCCAATACTCGGGGCATCCATTGTCAACGAGCACTTCGCAGTACACACGCATTCACAAAGCCGACAAGAAGGCGTCGGATCGGAGTCGATCAGCCTTCACCTCATTGGCAATGACTAAAAGATTGACTGCGTAAGCGAAATTTCTTCACTTTCTTGAACTACATGATTCTACTTCACAAAAAATTTCAGATTAGGTCTTCGTGAACGCGAATTGCGATATGGCATTTTACCACACAAGATTTCCTCCTTGATTTCCACGTGCCCGATTCCGACGATCGATCATTGTTTCGCCACGAATTACCGGTATGAACAGCTTTTTCCTGTTTTTTTTTCGTTTTGGTCTGCCATTCACAATGTTGCGCAATCCACTTGATCAGATAAGCGCGTCGATTTCACTTTTGCGATTAAGTCGTATCAATTCGATTTTTAATGCAACGGTCACTGCGTGACGCGCAATAAGAAAAACCACTGCCATAATGTGTGTAATTCAGATCTTTCTCTGGAATCTGCAATAATGTGGCTCATCCTGAATGGGGAGCATCGCACACTCCATTATCGCGGATCGTTCGCCCGGACTATGCGGACGGAATCTCTGATCCACGGGCTGCTCGCGCCACCAACAAGCCGCTGCCGTCGGTTCGCGGACTATCGCTAACCCTATTTTCACCTCGCGGACAGGTATTCTGCCAATTATTCGTGTAATTCGCGGCGCCTTCGTTTTTTTTTTTCTTCTTCATATTCTTCCCCTCTTCACGACTTTCGCTGATGATTAGTTGTAATGTGAGAGTGTGGCGAACTGGAAATGACCATCACAGAAACTGTATTATCCTCGCGCATCTTTGTTCATCAAAAATCAAGGAGCGGGATTTTCTGAATTATCATTTCTACAATCATTTTTTAGCAAATTGAAATCTTCTAGGATGAGTCTGGAATAAATTGAATTCACAAGGCGCTGCGCAATTTTAAATTTTGAACAATAAAAATAGGCATGAGATCATTTTCTTAGGAGCACACACAAGTGAGCACAATGTTGGCTCATTGGATGCAGATTATTGGTTCCGATATGGTGAATGTGATACCATTCCAAGCTGTCAATGAAGGCTTCTCATCGGCCCTTCCGTGTTGCAAGCGGGGTTTCAATCACACCGAATGCGATCCAATCGAAATTCCTGCGGCTGATCTAACTTTTCGGTTTCCAGTCTTATCTCATTTTATTCAGATATCGTATTTTTAAGATCTCGACTCAGTTGTATTCCACATGCTCGTTCGATAATTGCGCCTCGCGAATCTTGCAAACTAGGCCCACGCGAGCAAGGAAACTTTGCTTCCGCATATCTCGACGCATCTTTTATCTATGGATCGAGCCTTGAAAAAACGAAACAATTACGAACTTTCCGAAATGGTAATCAATTCAAATTATGGACAGAATCAAATGCTTCGTTTTTCAGGACAACTGAGAACTGCGGGAAGTGTAGGAGAATTGCCGGCTATCGATAGCACATTGCAATGCCAAGCGGCTCATTCTAGGTGTCGAATATTTTTGAATCTGATCAATGTATTATATTTAAAGATGCGCCTTATCAGGAACGGATCAAGTCAATATTCTTCCCGGAATCGCTGCACTTCATACCGTCTTCATTCGCCATCACAACCGATTGACTGATATTCTGCGAACGATGAATCGGCATTGGACAGACGACAAATTATTCGAAGAAGCCCGAAAAATCGTTTCAGCTCAGATTCAGCACATCACTTACAACGAGTTCCTGCCAATTTTGATTGGAAATGAGAATATGAAGTAACAAAAAAATGAGCATTTTATTTGAGGCATTCTGAAATCTTACAGAAACTACGGTCTGAGTTTGCGTTCGGCTGGATTTGACTCGAACTATGAAATGAGCCTCGAAGCAACGGTTTTCAATGAATTCGCTGTCACCATTCCATACTACTTCTGGGCTTTGTTACCCGCGGATCGCCTGTTCACCGACTTCAATAACCCAGGAAGAATTTACGAGCAGGGACCAGTTCCAACAATCCGCCATTTGTTGAGTTCGAGCATTTTGAAGCCTTCTCTTCGTGTGAACGATGAAATCAAAAACGGGTTTTTGAAAGATAACACAGAAATTGGATTGGATCTCATATCGATTGCATTGAAACAAGGAAGAGATCACGGAATTCCCGGATATACAACAATTCGGACAAGTTGTGGTTTGGGAAGAGTACGTTTCAAACGGAAAACTTAAAAAATGGTAATTGAATCGTTACAGATCTCATCATTCAGTGACCTTCACGATATTCTCCTTCCTGAAGTGAAATTCGAGCATCTTAGCGCGGTTTACCAAAGAGTTGAAGACATTGACTTGCTCATTGGTGTTCTCGCCGAGAAACCGCTCAAAGGATCACTCGTCGGACCAACAATTGCTTGCATTATCGGAAAACAAATGCAAAGAGTATTTATTTAATTCGAGTTTTTTTGATTGAAAACATTCCAAAAACTACAGGCGAAACGTGCCGATCGTTTTTGGTATGAAAACTATTTCGCTGAATCGGGATTCACCGAGTCGCAATTAATGGAGATTCGCAATACGAAACTCGCCGAGATCATCTGCTCAAATATCGATATTCGTCGCATTCAAAAGAATGTTTTCTTCAAAGAGGATATTTTCGAGTAGGCGATTTTGTCGTTTACCGACGGGTTTTGTGATTGATTTTGTTCTCCAGCAACATGCCAATTTCGTGCAATTCGACGGTTCTTGCTGCGCCAGATTTCAACGAATGGCGCGATTCAGAAGGCAAACCGGTGTTCCCAATTAGGCAGGAGACTATTGAAAAAGTACAACTTCATCATTAAAAAAACACATTTTGGCGAAAGGGGATTAAAGGGAAAAATAAGCAGAATTCAATGATTTCAGGTGATTCATTTGGCCAAGAAGAATTTAAAGGATCAGGAAAAACGAGAAATTTCAAATATAAAACACAGTGAGGAAAATTGGTTTAGCGTTCGTTATAATTTGCAAATGTTTAGACCAAGGACACTTCAATCGCGGTGATCCATTATTCGCCTATTCGAACATGATGAGGGCTAAGAAAGGAGCCAAACAGGTTTCTCAAATCTCAGCTCTACTACTTGAAACTACAAAATTACTCATCAAAGGGTTCAAAACCAATCGAACGGTTGAAATGAAACATTGATATTTTCCAGAGAGGGACTAAATGAAGACGAAAAGCTTCCGAATCTCGATGTTCCGACGCTTCAAAAAATTTTGCCGGATATCGATGTCGGTTCATTTGTGAACAATTACACTGCGTTCCTATCGGAAGATGGTCAAGCTTCGGTTGAAGAATGCATTCCAAAGATGCTTCCCTGTGATCACACCACTCGTTATCGAACATTCTCCGGCTGGTGTAACAATCTCAAATATCCTGAATATGGCAACTCATTCGCCCCTCTGAGACATATTCTCCCGCCGGTTTATGACGACGGATTTGATGTTCCAAGAATTCGTGCGAAATCTGGAAACAATCTGCCAAATCCTCGAAGAGTAGAATATTTTAATCAGCAAATTTTGTGCAGTAGCTCATTTGTTACAGATTTCTAACCGAGTGTGTGAAGACAAAGATGTTTCCCATGTCAAGTTCACTCACATGGTCATGCAGTTCGGCCAGCTTCTCGATCATGAGCTTACTCATTCACCGGTCGCCAGAGGACCAAACGATGAGATTTTGAATTGCACACGATGCGATTCTCCTGAAAAGATTTCCGTTCATTGCATGCCGATTCGAGTCGAATCTGATGATCCATTCTTCCCAACGCACTATCCAAATGGCGAACCAAGATGTCTCCCATTTGCGAGGTCTCTTCTTGGCCAATTGAATCTTGGATACCGTAATCAACTGAATCAAGTAGATCATTTAAATGTCTGAACTCAAACTAAAATAACATTCAGCTCACTGCCTACGTCGACGGTTCGGCCATCTATGGATCGACGAAATGCGAAGCGAAGGCGTTGAGACTGTTCACGCGAGGCCTTTTAAACTTTACCGATTTCGGACATGGACAGATGATGCTTCCTCAAGGAAATCAAGAGAAAGACTGCCGATCAGCCAAGGATCGTATGCCTTGTTTCGTAGCGGGAGATGAAAGGTGAGTTCCCATTATTGAAAAAATAATTAATTGAAACAAATAATAATAATAACAATAAAAATTCATTTTTTCTAGAAACTCACATCAGCCAGGACTAACTGTAATGCACACATTCTTCCTCCGCGAACATAACCGAATTGCTATGCATCTTTCGGCATTGAATCCACACTGGAATGACGATACTGTATTTGAGGTATATTTTTAACCAAATTTAGCTTGAGATTATCTGAATTTTAAGGAAACTCGCCGAATTCTTGTTGCTGAAATGCAACACATAACATTTGCTGAATTTTTGCCGAAAATTGTTGGTCTCGATCTGCTAAATGAGCAGAATCTTGTGCCGAAGAAAAATGGATATTTCACAGGTTTCGCTTCTTCCAGACCATTCTCTGTCTAATTCTTTTTTTGTCAATAGGATACGATGACACATGCGATGCTTCTATCTCGCAACCGTTCGCTACTGCAGCTTTCCGTTTCGGACATACTCTGATCCGTAGAATGTTTCCAAGAATGAATTATAATTTCAAGTAACAATCGTTTTTCGTATTCTAACCGCAACAATTTGGAATCATTTAAGGAATATGAGTGAACCAGTTGATTTGGCCAATCATTTTGGACATGTTGGACCATTATACGAGAAAGACAAAGGCGGATTAGATGCAATGCTTATGGGACTTCTTGGTACTCCGTCGATGGCATTCGATCGGCATATCACAGACGCTGTCAGAAACCATCTCTTTATGCGTCGAGGAGAAAAAACAAGTGGAATGGATTTAGTCGGTTCGTTAATTTGCTATCATTAATCAATTATGTTTGATGTGATTTAGTCTTGAACATTCTTCGTGCCCGTGATCACGGAGTTCAGCCATATAATGATTTCCGTGAGTTTTGCGGATTGGGAAGAGCAAAGAGATTCGAAGATTTGAAGGTACTTTCTGTCAATTCAGACTGAAAAAAAATGCATTAATCCGAACTATAGAAAGAAATGGACAACGATAATATCAATATTCTTCAATCATTGTATGAGTCCGTAGATGATATCGATTTATTCCCAGGATTAATTAGTGAAAGAGCATTGAAAGGAGCCTTGGTAGCCCACAGGTTAATCGATTTCAATGAAATTCGCGTATTTCAGCTTGGACCGACAATGTCGTGCATTATTGCTGAACAATTCGGAAGACTCAAACGATGCGATCGCTTCTATTACGAGAACGACAATAGCGCTGCAAAATTTACTCCCGGTATTTCGGAATTCTGAGAGAATTAAATCGGTTTGTGTTTCTTTCAGCACAATTAAATGAGATCCGAAAAATTAAATTGGCTTCGATTTTCTGCTCGAACAGCAAATATTTGAAGACAATTCAGCCCAACGTTTTCGATGTGACCGATGATTTGACGTAAGAAGAGCACTTGTTATTTAGTTTTTGAGTTCATTTTTCAAATTTCTTTAGAAATGCTCAAGTTTCGTGCGCTGATATTCCACAAGTCGATCTCTCTTTGTGGAAGGAGAGAAGTAAGCATTGAATGTTATATGATTTTGGAATTTCTCATATTCAGATAACTGCGAATTGAATGGGAGAACTGTTGCACTTGGCGACTCTGTACATATGACACCGTGTGTAACCTGCACGTGTACGAAAGAAGGAGTAAATACGATAATTGAGTGTCCAATTATATCTTCATTATTTTAGATTGCTTGCAATCCGACAAAAGTTGATAGTTGCGAGAAACTGACGCACAAATATCTTCTAACTGACATTTCAAAAGTATGCACAAACATAGACAAATAAATTTAATCTTGTATATTTCAGGATACATCTTGCATGATTCAGTGCACCGACTACATGAAGAGGGTATAGACAGTCATATGTGCTTGTTAATTTATTACTTGTATATACAGAACTATTAGCGCAATTTATTAATAAATATTGTTTTGATCTAAACAGTTAATTAAGAACAATTTGGATCAGTTTTTACCCGAATTCTATCAAACATACACAAATATTCAACGACGTGTTGTGCCTCCGTATCCTGAAATATAATTCATAATTATTTTTTATCAGCTTAAAAAAACCTGAGGATGATCTAGTTGAAGTAGACGGACCAGAATAGTAGGAATCAGAAGTAGCAAACCCAGTGTCTTCCATAAAACGTCTTCTTGGACGAGCATATCCATAACCATTATATCTTTAAATGCCATGGTTTTATAAAATTTAAATAACAAATCACTAACCCTCCATTCAAATAATTCGACGCTAAATATGCGCCGATCGCGCCGAGACCTGCTCCAGTCCAAAATCCACCTCCCCCACCAGCATTTGCTCCACCCGCATTTCCTGAACAGCTCGAACTGCCGGAATAGCTAAAATTTTAAAAATTAATGTTATGGATCGAAATATTTCTTTTTTTGTGACGTTTATCAGTTCAAAGTAAACGTGTTTACCTTCCTGTATTGAATCCGTACGGAGGTGGTTTGCCGTTGTTGGTGTCATCATACGGAGGTGGTGCTCCTGGATATCCGCCAGGCCCTCCACCGCCGCCGCCACCACCACCAGGACCACCACCAGGGCGATAATTGCTGGTCCCATTGCTATTCCAATTGCTATACATCGTGTAAATAACAAATAGAATAAACGCGACAACAACAAATGTGGAAAAAGTGTCCCATGGGTCTGTTTTGCTGAAATATTATATATTATTTATTATAACTCCTATTAATGTTACGTTGATCGAGAAAGAGAACGTTTACCACTGCCGCTGTTGTAATCGAGTTCGTATTCAAGCTGAAATTCGGTTATTTCAGTTCTTCCTCAACTGTTAACCTACTCCACAAGATCCTTTGAGAATATATGGATCGTCTGGGTAATCATAACCTTCGCAAGATACGGTGATCTGAAAAAATATTATGATCTTTTAAACTTTCTTTTCAATTCTTCGAAAGTGGCATTTAGTTTTGCCAATTATTTAATTAGCGAAAATAATCAGTAGCAAACGAAAAATTTACGGAAAATTGATAAGATGGCAATAGCTTTCTTTCTTTTTTTGGTTTTTCTTACCGCTCCGAATTCCATGTCATGTGGAAGATCAGCATCACATCTCCATTGAACGTCTGTACCATCAAATCCTTGATTTGAACATTGCACAACCTGATTAAATTAAAATGTGGTGAAATTGCACGATATACATTACTTTTGGTTCATAGGCACCTTTCGCAGATCCTCCGATACACTTTAGTTGCAATGTCGGAGATGATCTTCTTCCTAAAAAATAATTTGACATATTTACTTCAAAAATAATGAAAAGGTTCATTACCAGTAGTCCATTTTCCTTTGTATAGCGTTAATGCGCTAACATCTCGCAATTTGACGCGATCAGAAGCAGCTGAAAATAGTCCATTAAAAGAAAAAAATTACAGATTAAATTTTACCGCTTGTTTCCAGAATTACAGTGAATAGTACCAGTGATATCCATATTATTAGACTGATATAATATCGGTCAATCATTTCTGCAAACAACGATAGCTGTTGGAAACTTTTCTTTCTCAGAGGAAACACTTGCGGATGACTTTAATAATACTAATATGAATTATTTGATTTAATTCACGTTGTTTTATTAGTAAATGATAAAAAATTGTGAAAAATTCAAGAATAGACGAGAACGTTTTTGCGAAGCGCACGCTAAACAACGGGCAAATGAGAGAAATAGCGAGTAGCGAAAAGAGAATTGCACAACAGAAAACTCGTGTTATTACACGTTGCCATGCGGGTTAAGACGCAGAATAATGCAAATTACGAAATATCCCTATTATGAACAACATGAACATCGTTTTCCAATGAATGAGGCTAATGAAGAAATTTGTGAACTCCGTGATTACAACTCGGGAAAGTTTGCGCAGTCTTTCAACAGACTCATATAACACTGCAACTAGGAAAAAGACAAAAATGGATTAAATGTGAATGAAAAATGATTCAGACTTTAATAGTATCTATTTATAAATTGCAACTGGGAAAAGGACAAAAGTTGTTAAAAAATGGATGAAAAATAGATACTTCTATAGTTTGAACCGTTTTTCATCCACTTTTAATCAATATTTGTCATTTTCCCAGTTTCACCGTAAGAAGCTGCGCAGTCTGCGGAAGATTTGGGCAAACTCTGTTGAAGGTATGTTCCGACTATGCAGAGAGCCTTCTCTGGTAAATCAAAACCAATCGTATTCGACAAAATTCGGCTCTAGAATTAACCTTATCCGATTGGAAATTCTGCGGATAAGATTGTAAAATTGTCGTATCCGATTGGTTTTTTGGGTATTTTCGTATCCGATTGGTAATTTGTCGTATCCGATTAGATTTTCGACGAATCCGATTGGTAATTATTCGAACCCGTGTTGTTTTAATGGTTCAATTCGAATCGGATGCGACAAAAAACCAATCTTATCCGTAGAATTACCAATCGGATACGACAAATTACCAATCGGATACGACAATTTTACAATCTTATCCGCAGAATTTCCAATCGGATAAGGTTAATTCTAGAGCCGAATTTTGTCGAATACGATTGGTTTTGATTTACCAGAGTTGAAGTTTGCTCAAATGTTTCTACTCAAAACCAATCGTATTCGACAAAATTCGGCTCTAGAATTAACCTTATCCGATTGGAAATTCTACGGATAAGATTGTAAAATTGTCGTATCCGATTAGATTTTTGGGTATTTTCGTATCCGATTGGTAATTCTACGGATAAGATTGGTTTATTGTCGAATCCGATTCGAATTGAAATATTAAAACAAAACGTATTCGAATAATTACCAATCGGATTCGAAGAAAATCTAATCGGATACGACAAATTACCAATCGGATACGAAAATACCCAAAAAAACCAATCGGATACGACAATTTTACAATCTTATCCGTAGAATTTCCAATCGGATAAGGTTAATTCTGGAGCCGAATTTTGTCGGATACGATTGGTTTTGAGTTACCAGAGAAGCAATTTCCTATAAGAGACTGCTGGAAGTCTGCGCAAACTCGGACTCTCCCGAGAAGAAATAAATGCTAATATTTAAATACTAGGGAAAAACATTGGAAAACTGGATTTATTTTAGTTCAACAAATATAAAAATTAGCGCTCTTGTATAATATTGCAAACCTTGAAATAAAAGAAAAAAAAAGAAAAGAAATTTATTTATTTTATACAAGGAGACCCCTCAAAAAATTTTCAAGAAAATTTCTGGCAGAATTTTTGTAACGATTGAAGGTGCAGTGGTAAATCGTTTTAAATATCCTGTCACGATTTGGTTACTGTAGGGCTATTGATCAAAAAAATTTACCGCGACGAATTTCGAAATAATCTCTGCTGCCAGTTTTTTTGTTTTAATTGTAAAAAATCTCAATGAAGTATTTGCCATTTTTTATCTTTTATTTTGTTTCTAATTCACATAAAACCCCAATGTGTTGTCGTTCGCACAACAATTTTATGGCAAGAACAAAGAGACAATGCGAATTGGCACGTCTTATCTGCCAAAAAATGTGTGAATTGTCACTGCATCATTCCACGACACATTTTTGAAAAGGCGCCAACAGAAGTGATATGTCTAATCCTTTATGTTTTGTATAATGTTCCCAGGAGCATGCGTCGCAGCAATGCACGTAAGGCCCGCCCCCAAAAAAACGACTAACGCAATCTCGCATAGAATCATTCGCATTCATTCGCATTCATTGTCGATCCTGCTCCTTGCCTTCTCCTACCTTGTTATTATTTTGTTTGTTTTGCAGAAAACGATGAAGGTCGAATCTAACTGCGCTTCTGAAGTTGTCATGTCCAAAAGAAGACTAACCGAAGTTGAAGCCCAGCTTTCGTATTACAAATGGAAATATTTTGCTGAAAAGCGAATTAATGAGATTCTATCAGCTCAGCTTGAGAAGAAGTCTCAACTTGAACGGATCCACATCGACCAAATTGTTAACAAATCGATATCAAAGGTATTATAATTTTCAATTTTTTTCTTCGAAAACTTCAATGAACTAAAAACTGTTTCCTCTTTTAGAAGCTCAATCGCTCCAATCTCAAGAATATTGTGAGAGAGGTCTGCGAAAATGTTATCAGTGAAACTTTGTCTGGAAGTTCGAGTGATTCTTCGGTTAAGTCTGATTATGAGATCAACGACGGAGTTATGCTCACTCCGATCTCGCAATCGTCGCTTGGAATTCTTCCAACCAACACACGGTCGTCTTCAGAATCTGATGATGGGCAATTGAGCGATCTTGAGGCGTCGGACAGAAGTGTGACACCAGGTTTCAAATTACTTTCTTTCTTTTATTTTGAAGTTTTACTTTTCAGGTTCTCCAACTCCAACGCCTGCGCCGATTCCAGTTCCGGCTGAGAAAGTTTTGACGAATAGAGTTTTGGGATATTTCGCTCCTTCTTATTCGGCAACTAAGTTGAACCACATTGTCCCAATTTGTAAGCTTTTTTTTTATTAATAGAGATGAAAATTCTTGAGAAGGTTTAGGTGATGAAGAATGTATGGAAGTCGCAGCTAAATACGACTGGTACAACTGAAGTATGATTACCATGCGATTTACTCTAACCCGCTATCCTTTTGTATCTGTACCATTCCCAACACATTACTCATGCGAAATTTGTACAAAATATTCACATTTTAGATCCAACATTAATTTAAAAACAATTAAAAATTAGCTGTACAACAAAAGCGCACGCGTTTATAAATTGTCGGCGTGTGCAGTTAGTTCCATTCATCCACCTGTATGTGCCTCTAATATAATAATTATAATTATTAACTTGAAAGAGTTCAATTTAAAACTCCTTATTAA
The DNA here is from genome assembly GCA_902829315.1 of Caenorhabditis bovis. Lineage (NCBI taxonomy): Eukaryota > Metazoa > Nematoda > Chromadorea > Rhabditida > Rhabditidae > Caenorhabditis > Caenorhabditis bovis. The sequence continues at coordinate 2,036,688 of CADEPM010000004.1, read as the reverse complement.
TAACTTTCATTTGTCCCTGAAAACATTTTTGGAGCAATTGAAAAAAATTGAATTTCGAAAGCGATTCCAATCGTGTTTTCATTTTTTTTACACAAAGATCCATGATTTTCACACCATATACGCATTTTCCCTTTTTCTTTTAAGTAAGTTATTTACTTTATGTATATGCATCTGTGATATTTCATGTGATATTTTAGTTTCTTTTCTTTTTATTATTGTTTTTGCCCCTTTTCCACCTTTTTCCTTTTTTTTGGAGATTGGCAAAAATGAGTATATTTAAAAATGAACGTTTTCAAACGCCATTTGATGTGTATTGTCAATTGATATTCTCGTCATTGGTGGCGTATGTCACTCAATGCGCGAAATTTTGCGAAACGGCGACAGATTGGGTGGTGTGATATATTGGTGCAATTGTGGTGCGGACCTTGCGACAAACAACGGCGAAAAAATGGCCAGATTGGACGGTTCGGTGAGATGTTGGAATGCCTAATTGGGCCCATTCATCGCCGAAGATTCTCTCTTATTGCGATTAATTTATTATTAAATTGGCTACTTTCGATAGAATTTTGTCTAAACTGTTTATTTAACTCAAGCAAATTTCATTCGACGTAATATCACAAAAAAAAGAAATTTGGGAATCCATATTTGAAGATTCCTTGAATTTCCTAGTTCAAATATTTTCTCCGATTTCAAACGGGTCTTCAATATAATAAATATGACTATAGTTCCGTTCATTTTTTCTGCTTCTTCTGCTAAACAAACATTCCATAATTGGGTTGTTCATAGTATGTTTGCACTAGGTTGTTCACTTTTTTTTCTTCATCTTCGTTTTCCATTATTTTGTGTTTAAAAGAGTTTAGCCTCAATTAAGTCCAGGAAAATACTGCGACGACGTTGTCGAAAGAAATGAATAGAAAACGAAAGTGGTGATGAGCATCGACAACAACGAAGTGATGCCAAACACATCGTTTCTGCTACTCATAATTAGATTCATTGCAATGAGCGTTTTTCGTCTCAAAACCCTCACTTTTAAACAATTTCTGTTGTATTACTGTATACGGCTAGACGGGGGATCGCATCTTTCGGTTTATCTTATTTTATCGCCTCTCACCTCAGCGGCGCCAGTTTACGACTTATATGGCCGAACATATTATCCCTCCTTTGTTGTGTTTTAATACATTGTTGTCTGATCACTCAACACCGAACATCCGAGTTTCCACTCATGTGTGTTCAAAAAGCATTTTTCAAATCAGTCGTCGATAATTTTCCTCAAAAATTCCTGTTTGTTTAATTCTCAAACCGGTTAGTCAAAATCGTTTTTAAACGTCTTATCTCAATTTTTTTCGTTGAAAATCGAGTGTCCCACAACTTAAAAAAAAACTCTGAGATGTTTTTTTTTTCCACAAATTTGAATTGTTTTAATTGCGCGGGGGAAAACTACCGTACCAAATTTCGTCGCGATCGCGTTGAATTTGAATAATAGGAATCGATAGATGAGTGACCAATTCAGAAGACTCAAAGAGTTGCCACATTTTTCTTGAGACCCAACTAATCAGGTTTGTCTGGCTACAAACCTGGAATCTCTTTGTCAAAATTAAAAAAAAAAAGTCAATCGCCCGAATTGTTTCGGCTCGACCGCGAATTTCACCAGCCCGCTGCTAACTTTCCTTCTGGAATAAAGCTGATTCACGAAGCTTTTCAGCACCAGAGTGCATCATTTTTCAACAACAGTTTTATGTTTTTTTTAATACAACAGAGTCTCGTCGTTTTTCTTTCCGCTCTTCACTATTCTATATGTCTATATGTTAATAGCTTATACATATAGTTTGGTGTTGTCTAATGGAATATTTCGAAGCGACATATGTGGATCGGTGTTTCGTCGAATCGGCTAAAATCATCAAACAAATTGGGTGTGTGGGGGTCGAGTCGAATGCTGTGCCATCGTCTCCAATCAGCGTACTCGTCTCATTAGCTTCTCGGCACACTCCTCATCATACCCTTTTGGCCGCCATTGTCCTTATTCCAGAATGAATACGCCCTTCTCTTTCTTTTCCATTGTTGTTACTTATCGTTTTCGGGATTTGTGTACATTAATGTGAAATACATACCTAGGAATCGAATTAGGTCATTACCCTTTATAACTTTACGCCCTTCCAACCAATTTTCGTCAAAATTTTAATGGACTTCATACTTTTTCCTTTTTATAGTCAACATTTTCGATTCCGTTATATTTCTACTTTTTTCAAAATAAAATTGTTGCTATTTCATCATGAAATTCCTTTCTTGGTTTCACAACCTTGAGTAGTTTTCTATAGTGTATTTTATAAAAACGGAAAAATATCCTTTCATAGTGCAATTGCACATCATTAATTCAGAAACCTACAAGTTATAAATATTCATTATTTTTTATTCCTTTCAATTAATTCTTCTCAGAATAATTTGCACCGTTTAATTATTTGCTCGAAACCCATCCAGCGGCACTTTTCGTTTCATTCTCATTGTGTTTTCGTTGGCGATGCTCGTCTCCTCCTTAAATGGAATATATTACATAAACAAAAGGGTCAGTCTGTTCGCCATTCTCTTTTTCCCTTTGTGCTCCTCTGCCTCTTTCCCTCCAATATTCTCACATTGTGATTGAAATACTCGAGAGGTGGCGGCTCTCAAGTGGACCAATGCTTCCAGCCGCAGAAGGAAGACACAATTTTAATTTCGGACATCGTCTTGCGCTTGTTTCACATCCAATATTGCCTTTTGTAATTTTCGAATTGATGTCGTTGAAGATGGAAGGAAGAAGACGCGCAAAAATTTCGGAAATTAAGCATCGAATCGCAATTAAATGGATGCGAAAATTTCGATATACTGACCGGAACGAAACGAAGAGAAACGAGTTTCAAAATTGGAAAATAGATACATTTCGAAAATTTTGTAGATTTCTTTGAGAGAGAGAGAGAGAGAGAGAGGGAGGGAGATCAAGAAGTTCATAATTGAGAAGAAATAAAAAAAATGATTTTAAAAAAAGAATAAATGATGCGAGCAAATATAAGACCGAAAAACAAAATACGTAGCTTATTAGAAGTATTAAGAAAATGAGAATAATCGTGTGATTCAGATACAAACGCAAGCTCTGCCTCATTCGTTTCGATTAACGACTCGTAGAATGTAGCCACCTCATTCCATGCTAGTCCCGATATGTGGTTTTTACCCGCAATTTATCGTGCCAATAAACTATGTTTGAAATTAAGTTTACGAGAAAAATATATTAAATTTTGGCAGGTGTTCACCAACCTTTCATTATGTGAGTTTTTCGCCTGACCACCGTCTTGCATCACCCGCGGCCCGGGCCGGCCCGTTTTTTTTTTGTCCTGAAGGTCTTGAATACTAATAGCCGTTGACAGCGCCAACCTTTGCATTTTTGATGAGGGCCGCCCGACTTAATAAACATTCAATTAGGCCCATTTTTTTCGGGTGGTGTCCGATGCAAAATTTGGTGGTTTTTGTGTTGTTCTTGCTCAAAACTCTGTTTGGCGGTGTTGCGAGTTTTGTTGGCGGCCTCGTCTCGGTTATTCTTCTTCTTCTTCTTCTTGCCTCGCTTGTCTCTTTTTTTTCGTGCTCCTTTGCTCGCCAACACAATAAGTAATTCGCCAAAACTGGGGTTTCGATCCCACATTCATTTACATTTTCGCTCGGTCATCTTATCCGCCAAAGTGTTCGTCGGATGAGCGACACCGGCCGACCGGAGGCGGTCCGCTCCGATGAGCCGCGTTTTGGCGGGATGAGTCGCGGATTACAACGGCGAATTCAATTCCAAATATAAACACATGGTTGGATTACTTATTTGATTTTGCAAATTTTCAATTAACTGAATTGCTATTTCTCATTCTCGCGTTTTGATCAAACTGGTTATTTCTTCCAATTTGATATGAATTATAATACAACGTATTAAAAATTCGACACCACCTAAAAAGTGAATTCAAAGTGCTTCCAGTTTCGTTTTTATCTCAATATAAATATATCAGATAATTAATAATTCAAATTAGTAAAATATTCGAGAAATGTGCGAAATTCGCCTAAATATTTAATCACGAGTTTATAACAAATTCTCGTCAAAACTCTCAGGCATGGCTCATTTAAAATGTTTCAAGAACGTCGTCTTCTTCAACATCTAATGAGTATTCCTATACACATTTATAATGGTCCCAACGTCCATATTTTTGTTTTCTTTTCACGAAGCGACGTTAACGAACAATTAGTGATTCTTTTCGGAACGCGGATGCTCATGAAAATATATTTTCTGGAAAATAATGAGCTAATCGCGAATATTTGACAAGCAATTTCTCACGGTTCCTCGAAAAATATTGGCAATTGCTGGTTGTGTTGGGGATAAGTATTAGTTTTTGCGAAACGCATTTTCACAGTACAATTTTTATAACATTTTCTTAGTTTCTATGGAAACGCATAAATGATAAACGAGCAGGTGTATTATTGTTCGAGTTTTTCTTATTTATTTTCAGATCAAATCCAATGAGTGTATCATACTCAAATTTCGCGCGTAATTAAGTAAGAACAACTCGGAGGTCCGTGCGCACTTCCTCTCCTTCATGCTTCCATGCCTTTTTGACGTCCTAATGAGTATTGTGTATTTCGATGATGTTTCAATTTGCATCTTCCCTCGTTGTACTGGTCTCTTTCACTTCATTTTGCCAAGAAACATGCAAAAAAGAAGAAAAAGAAGAAATTCCGAGTTGAGTAGCGGTTAATTGAATTGCTTATCTATCTGTCTCAATCTCACCTCGCTCAGATTTGTTTGGCAAAAGAATTGCTCATTTGAAACCCATTCACCCATGTCGTTTTCAGGAAATGACAAAATGTTATCAAGAGTTTACATAGTTGCTTGATTCCTGAATTTTTTATATTCATAAATATTTTCTTTTTATTTCTACAAAACAAATCTTTATTAGAATATTTAAATAATTGTTTTAAAAAAATTGGTGAAATAATTGCGTACCTTTTCTGAGTCATCATTGCGCGCAAACCCCCCCCCGTGAATTTTTTCAAATTCTATTTTGAATTTCCGCAATCTTTCTCCTTTTTAAATGTTTTGGTTTCGAAAACTGTTTGTGTGAAAAGTTTTTTTGAATATCAGGTAACTGCGTATTTGCTGTGGGACCATTTTGTTCACCGAACAGCTGTCCACACTGTCAGCAGTCTTCTGTCCGCTTATTTACATATATACGGTGCATTCATTGTAGGACCAAACAATAATAATAATAGTAGTCGCCTATTATGAATTAGCTCGGCATCGCGCAATTATCCGATTTCACTAGCGTTGACAGTTTTATGCTCATCCTCTCCAGGCGACCGCAGGAGCCCATAAATATTTGTATTCGAACGACGTCGACCCTTCCACCCATTTGTTCGGTTTTTATGATTTGATTATTGTTATATTTATTGCGGGCTGACAAGTTGTGCAACCAAACGGCTCCTCGTCGGTTGTAACAACCAAATTACAGCCGACCGTCGAGGTTCGACACTGAATTTGCATTTTTGCGCATAAATTGCGAATCACTATGTTGTCGTCCACATTCTATTACATTATTTGTTTTATTAGATGTTTCTAATTTTTGATTTCATTGCGAAAACAAAAAAAAACTGTAAACACCCCAAAAAGTTCACAAAAAAAGAAAGCGTGGCGTGCGGGAACATCGCATTAGTGCGAATCATGCGATACATTCAATTCATTTTTATTTGTTTTACACGAAAATATTTTTAGTTTTTGCAAAGGACATGGATTTCTTTTCATTTTTCGATTGCACGACATACATTATTTCGCCGTTACGGTAGCCAATATTGCATTTTGTGTGAGCAACTTGATGTCCAATTTTACACCTGAACAAGATTTTTGTAAGAAGCATTTCGTTGGACGCAAACCAATGCTACCTACTGGTTTGATTTCTGTAGTTTTCTTAAAAATTAATCGAGATGCATCAAATTTCGTCAACAGTAGCCCTAAGGAGCCTAGAATACATGTTCGTAAAATATTTTAATCGTGACGTCATATATATGTATATATAATATGTATATATAATGTGCATATCGTTGCGAACAATACGGCATTAGAATGTTTCACTTGGGGATCGAAAAACATTGAAATATTATGTGAATTCTACTAGAACACCTATTAAATCGATTCCTGAAGCCTCTTCAATATATTCGGTTGTTTTTCGTGTAATTTGAGATCTTTCTTTTCTCAGCAAAAAATGCTCATATTTATTTATGACATTTACGTATGAATTAATTTCGAAAAATGATGTGATTTTTTGAGTCCAAATTGCCATTTACTTGCATAAATTCCACTACATCTGGAGTTTATGGATGTTTTGTTTAATATCGCGCTTGCGAATGTAAATTAAACTTTTATGTATTTTTTAAAATCAATTTCTAGGTAGAAGACAATTTAACTATGTACTGTCAAAGAATCACGAAAAATAATTTTAATATTTAAGTTAATTGCTAAATAAATTGCGTTGATGATCTCGGGAAAACAAAAATAGAAGATGTAATTTTGGAAATTTTAATGTTCGAGTTAATTGCGATATGAAAAAAATGAAAAATAAAGCTCAAAATCAATAACACTATTTATGGTAAAGTTTTTAGAAAATTAAAACATTTGTTTAAACTTTGCATTTGATTTCTATTAATTCTATTCCATATATTTTCAATAACTGTATAATAACCGGTATGCATGTAATATTTGATTATTAGTGCATCAAGGTTGGCATGATCCTCCATTGACCTTTCCTCATGCTCCTCTTCCTCCTCCTCCTTCACCTCTTTGCTCCTCCCTTTCCTCACCAAGCTCCTTGTCCTCCACCTACTCGTATTTCTCATTTTCGCACTAATCCAGCCCGGATTTACTTGTACCTTGATGCTCATTAAGAGCGTCCCGCTCAGGTAGCGCACTAATTGCTCATTATCGCCAACAAGGAGATGGTGTTGTTGATTAGCGAGCAGCCAGACAGGTGCTCGGCGCTGAGGTGTGCCGTCGACGGAACCTGCGAGAGTTGTCCCAACAAATGATTAATCACCGGCGCAGGTTCAGCAAAATGTGTAATTTATTCGCAGTGTTTAATTGACTCGTTTCAAATCAATCGATTTATGTCTATGAATTATGATAATTATATGGTCCATTTCATTTCAATATCGTTCCGTCGCTTTTTGGTCTCCCTATTAAACTCCGCCCACATTCTCGTCCGTCCATTTCTGGCCAAAAGCCTCTGTCGTCCTTCTCATTCCTACGCATTTCGTTGTCATTTGCCGCATCCTTATACTCACTTTTTTTGTTTTTTTTTTTTGAAAAATGACATTGAGGTCAATGAGAATTTTTATGATTTCCGTGACAAAATAATTGTTGTCTTTTTTTTTTGAAGGCGTATTTTTATGAGAGCCCCGATCTTATACATTCCGTTTAAGGAAAACAAATATTTCAAGATATTATTATTCATTATTCAGTTTTCTACATACATATTTATTTGATTAAAAAAAACTGAACGTGTTGTTTTTTCTTCGTCAAAATACCCCGACGAATGCTATGGCGAATGATGATTTTCTCAGCAATTTTTCTACTCCAAATCCCACCTATTTCTCATTCCATTTCATCTTTTGTTTCATGCGTTTATGGCCCGGAAATTGTTTATAAAAACACTGTTTTGGCCTCTCAAAACATTGCTAAATGAGGGTGCAATTTAATTGCGCATAAAGCAACAACTATTGATGGATGGGCCGCCGGCGTGGGTCGACAATTTCCGTTCCGCCGGTTTTCTGATGCAATTATTATTCATATCGATTTCTCTACTCAATTTTTTTTAATGCCATCATTCTGAAATTGCGATTCATTTTTCTTGCAGAATGTCGTCATGGTCACCGTCGCGTATTGGTGCCCACTTCTAACATTTTGCACCATATTGGTGTTGGCGGCGAGTGTTGAGGCTTCGCCGCCACCACAAAAACACCAAATATTTCATACGACGGCTCAGATTGACGATTTTATTGTCTCGAGGGACGGACACACCGTGAGCACTTCTTTTTCATTTCGGCGCGATTTGAACAAGCGAGGGGATGAGTGGAACCAGCGGGCGTCGTCCACAACAAGAACCAACAAAACCGCGAACATATTATTTTTTATGGGAATTGTTGTTGGTTCTGACTTTTTGCGCTACTCAAGAGCCTTGTTGCTGCAGCGGAATGCGATTGCACTTTTGAATTGGACGAGCGAATTGAATTGATTGCAGATAATATTGGCGACGGTCAACCAGCTGCAAACTATTGGATGTGAGAATTTCGCCGTTTCGCATAATCTAACGATTGGACCAATTGACGATTCACCCTGGTGTAGTGTTGACGGAAAATCGTGTTTGAGGTAAATAAGAAATCACATTTTCATGAATTATACATATAGCAAAACGAAAAAAAAATTCCATTCGACTAAGAGGCGATATTTGATTTTTTTTCAGCCAAATTTGTCTATTGAATTATATAAAAAAATGTTGTATATTTCAGTATTGCTTTACGTAGAAATCAATTATTTTCAAATCATAAATACGTGATTTTAAAGAGAATATCGTCCACAAAAAACCGATGTTCACACAAAAATCTTGCACCAGCTGCAAAATGGGCAAATTCTTCACTGCGGATCTGTGCAATTAGGTATTCCGATCAAAATGATTTATCATTCGTTTAATTGATTTAGGATCGTGCTCGATTTACACTTCGAAACTCTCTCTTATTAGCAAATCAAGTGTTCCGGTGGCTGCAAACGCGAAAGAAGCTTCTACTGTTTCCATTGTCACCGGAAATCGGCTTATTGTCGGAGCAAGTCCGACCAGAGACTCGCCATATCGAGATCCGTTTCCATCGGTTGCAATGAGAACACTTCCAAATTTGATGATTGAGAATGCCGGTTGGTTTCCAGATATTCGAAAATCTTTTAAATCAATTAATTATAGGAAATCTCGACGGAGAAGCTGCTGTATTTCAGCGAACATCATATCGATCCTCATTTAAATACATTTATTCGTTCACCCACGAGCATTTCGTATTCCTCGTCGCCACAATGACATCGAAAGATTCGCGTGCGACGCCGACGACGCGACTTATCAGATTTTGCCGGAATGATACGAAGTAATTTGGGTTAATACGCGCTTTCGCAAAAATTCGTTTCCATTTTAGATTCGTATCGTACTCGGAAATTGAGCTGCAATGTCGGGGTGAAGACAATTCCTTGTTTCCTTATTTAAGTGCGGTAGTAAAAAGCGGTAAAATCTTAACGAAATTTGAACGATTATTGGTTTTTTTTAGATGAGAAACTTGTGACAGCTTATTCAAGTTCCCCAAACTCTCGAAAAACTTCGATATGTGTGTATTCGATGCAACGAATCAAACTGACATTTTGGTAAGCAGTTGACCAATACATCTAGTAGACCCAAATAAGGATTGATCGCTAACCGCCTAGTATATTGAATTTAGGTACAATGTTGACCGATGCCGAAGTGGAACAGATTCGATCAGATTGCCACACATCGGCAGAGATGCGAAATGTGTCAATGTAGGCATCGTGAATATTTTCAAATAAAACAACCTCGATTCTTCAGAAGGCCCATATTCCATTAGATGAGGACAGTTGCGAGCTTGGAGTTGGCGGCTCAATTGAGCTCGTCGAAATGGCTTCGCGAGAAATCATTGGAAATGTCATTTCGTTTCTTGCAATTGACCGGAAAGCCGTATTTGCGGGGACCACCTCGTCTCAAATAGTCATGGTGGGCGGCTTATCACGATGTGAAATGTCAATCAAAACACATGCCTATTTGATGAATCTTTTTTCACTCTTTTTTTTTCGAAAAAAATAAACCCAAGGTCAAATGTTTCAGTTAAAATGGGACGATGATCGATTAGAGGAATATGGTAGGAAAGACATCGGAGATGGAAACACGGGATCCGAAGTGCTTCGAATGAAAAGGAATGGCGACTTTGTAATTGCGCAATTTCCTTTTGGGGTGAGAAGACTACAAGCACAGAATTGGTTGAGTTCAATTAATTTGCAGCTTGTTCGAGAAGAGTTGTCGACTTGTAGTCAACACAGTTCATGCTCGGAATGCCTAGTTTCTGCGGATCCTCTTTGTCAATGGTGTCATCCGGTTCAAGCATGCACAACATCATCGAAATGTGCTGTTCCAGTGGTAAAAATAACGTTGCATTCGGGAGTTATTGACATTAAAATGTTCAGTCTACCGTGTGCCCTGTCACAAACGGCGAACCAGTTCCGAGCTCCATTTCAGTGAACCAGTCGGTTCCGATCGCTTTCAATATACGACACCTTCCTCCACCCAACGGATTTGTACGTTTTGTTTTCATATTTAGTTTTTAAAACACTTTAGACGTTATAATAATTTACTCTTTTTTGTATAGAACTATCAATGCCAATTTGGAGCAACAAATGCTCGAACAAAAGCGGATTGGACTTCGACGGGCGTTTCCTGCATTTCAGTTCCGATTTCCAGTCCCAAACAGTTCGAGATATCACTTATAACAACATTGTCAAAAAATCCGATTATTTCTCACAACATCACCGTTTATGATTGTGGCCAATCGAAAACGTAAGAATTCAATTTTTAGAAAAATACTCGAGTAATCTATTTTAGTTGCTCACAATGCGTTTCATCGGAATGGAAATGCGAATGGTGCATTGGATTAAACAAATGCGTTTCTCAAAACTCTTGTAAAACGGTGCGAAATTTCAAAAGAAATTCAAGGAAGTCCAATAATTTTTTTCAGCAAAAAATGAAATCTTGCGTTCGTTTGTTACCGATGAAAGTTCCGATCGCAATGGGATCCGAACAGGAAATTGTAATCGAAGCTGAGAATTTGAGACAGTTAGATCGAAACTCGCAACACTTTTGCTCTATCAATGTTACCGGAAAGGTTTTTTCGCTGGCGCAAACTGATTTCAATATTTTATTGTTTGAGGTGATATCGGCAAAAGCGAAAATTGCTTCCGATTCGATTCGTTGTGAGAAAATGCAACTCTTTACGGAAAACCAACACAACTCTGCGAATCTAGTGGTTCCCATTACTTTGTCATCAAATGATCATATTGTAGATATTGCGAATAGTAAGAATTCAGTTTTTAGAATGTACCCAATTTTCGGCATTCAGTTTCATTATACTCGTGTGCTTCTCTGGCTTCTGATTGCTCAAGTTGTCTCGCCCTTCCACCTTCGCTTGCATGTGGATGGTGCTCCGGAAAATGTTCGCACGAGTGTCATAATTCAAGAGTCACAGTCTGCGATCCCCCAAGAATTCTCAATTTTGAGCCAAACAGTGGTCCCGTTGAGGGTGGTACAATCGTTCGAATCGATGGAACAGATTTGGGAATGTCCGAAGAAGACGTGCGCGGTAAAATATATGTGGCTGGTTCGAGATGTGAATTGATGCGATACAAGGTTTCATCAATGATCGAGTGTAAAGTGGATAAGGTACGATTTATTAGATCGTTTTTTTTTACTACAAGCAGGAAGTACTCATATGTATCTAATTATGTTAGTATGTAATTGTTAAACTAACAAGGAAAACAAGAAAATGTAAATTGTTTAAGGGAATTTCGTCGGGGCCAGTGAAAGTGTCCGTAGGTCGTGTTACTATGACTGTTGCTGAATCTGCCACTTACTACTCATTTGTGAAAATCTCCGTTTTCTCGGCGTATCCGCTGTTCGGACCAATCTCTGGTGGCACAAAAGTAGAAAAAAGAAAATGGATAATGAGGAGTGAAACTGAATAGTTTAGATAACTCTTTATGGTCAACATTTGAATGCTGGAACTAATGCGAGTGTTACTATTGGAGGACAGCCATGCATTATCACAAAAGTCAAAAATTCTCATAATTTCAGATCATATATTGGTTTAATTTTAGGCGAATTCCTCATCGTCGATCAGTTGTATTACTCCAGCAGGAGCTGTAATAGGAAAAACAGCAAATGTTGTAGTTGCCGTTGATCAAGCCATTGTGACACTGGACCAGAAGTTTGAATATCGTCCCGATCCCATTATTCAATCAGTTTCGCCATTGTCCACATTCAAATCGGGCGGAAAAATGATTAGTGTTCAGGTTGAAAATGTCGCCCACATACGCATTTGCTAGTTGTATTTTTTTTTGCAGGGGCAATATTTTGATTCCATTTTGTCTGCACAAATGTTGCTCATTTCTTCGGCAAATCCGCCATTCGAAATTATTTCGGATTTTTCGCCTTGTCACATTTATAACTCGACTTTAATGTCATGTTTGACTCCAAAAGTTATTGAGACTTCGAATCGGCGGTTTGAGTATTCAAGGTTTGCCGAAAAAAATGATTTTCAAATGTGTAACGACAATAATTCTAGACTTCCTGTTGGTTTCGTAATGGACAATGTCACATCAGTTCTAAATTTGGGCCGTCGAATCATGATGAGTGTCTATCCAAATCCGCAACTGATACCGTTTAATGGTATTCGATTACATCAAGGAGAGCAGCCACTCATTTTGGATGGACATAATTTGAATTTAGCAGCCGAGCCAAGTGATTATAAGGTTCCAAAAATTTTATAATAGTTATAATAAAATATTTCAACTCTTCCAGATTTTCATTGGATCTGAAAGGTGCTACGTAACGCTGGTTGATGTGAAACAGCTTGTTTGCTCAGGACCTGCGAAACAGCCAAAAGCAACGGACGAGAGAGGTCTGAAATAAATTAATACTCTTGAGAAAGCTACTCATATACAGGTGTATCGATACACGGATTTCTGCCATTGGTTACTGTAATTGTTGGATCAATTCGCACCGAATTAGGGCTCATCGAATATGCTGATCAGACGTTCACTTCGAAATTCTCGTTTTTGGTAATCGAACGCTATTCAAAATAGATTGAAAGAAATAATTTAGATTATGAGTTTACTAGTTACAATCATTGTATTTTTGGCAATAATTGGCACAATTTGGAAGCGTCGTCGACAAGAAAGAGAGCGAGAATATCGAAAAATTCAATTGCAAATGGAAAGTTTGGAAAATAACGTGCGGAAGGAGTGCAAACAGGCGTTCGCCGAACTTCAAACCAATCTCGTCATGTCGCCGAAAGCAAAGAATTCAACGCCGGAATTCCTACAATTCCCACATTTCGTTGAAAATCTTTTGTGGTCGGACAGCACACTCACCGTTGCTCCAACATTAACGCGAACTCTGCCTGTGACTCTTGCTCAGTTTCATGCCCTACTGAGCTTCAAGGCTTTTATATTTACGGTTCGAAATACTTTCTTTTTTTGGTGAGAATAAGTTACAAATTGTATTGCCTCCAGATTGTCGAAGCTGCTGAATCCGACACGTCAATGTCAGCGTCGGAAAAGTCGATGCTCGCAAGTCTTCTGATAACAGTTCTTCTCCGAAATTTCTCGTACTGCACTGAAATTGTGATCGATCTATTACGAGCTCACATCGCGAAAGCTGTTCATGTAATTTCAAAGGTTAGGGAAATCCAATGCAAATCGTTATTTAAAGGCAAAACGAAGCGAATTGCTTTTCCGAAACAGCGATTCGGTTGTGGAGAAAATGGTGGCAAAATGGATCAGCATGTGTCTTTATCCGCATATTACATCGCAAATGAACACGTTTTTCTATCTATATAAAGTAGGTTTTCTTGTATTGATTGTTTAATAAAAGAATGAGCGCAAATTTAGGCGCTTCAATATCAAACCGAGAAAGGTCCAGTCGATGCGGTCACCGGAGATGCACGGTACACAATTAATGAATCAAGGCTTCTGCGAGAATCTGTTGAGACGAATTCATTGGTTTGTTCGGCTGGAAGACATTTTAAGGTAAAAATGTTTCAGACAATTTGTGTGATTCCGATCGATGGAAGTGATCAGATAATCGACGTCGAGATTCATGAATGTGACGCAATTTGTCAACTGAAGCAAAAAATACTGAGTGCCGCCTATCGAGAGACGCCATACTCGCAAAGGCCCAAAATAAATCAAATTGATCTTGGTAATATAATAATATTTGGATATCATTCGTTTTCGATGAAACAATTTTAGTGTTGAAATGTCCGAGACGTGGAGATGTGAAGCTGTCAGATTTGCCAGAATCGAACACGATTCACCCCCGTAAATCGCCAATCAAACTTCAAACTGTGGCCGATTATGAGATCACAAATGGATCGATTATTCAAGTGACTCAAGCAATGTATTTGAAGAGCAACTACAGAAGTAGATCAAAGACAATTTGTTATGAAGGCTATTGAATTATTCAGACTCATTAGCCGACTCGGGTCAATCATCATGGTCATCGCTTGATCGTTGCTCTCCGACATACTCATCTTCCAAGTATTATCATCTTTCGAATCCTTCGTCGGGAACAATGTCGTTCAAAAAGCAAAAATACAATGATAATGTTCCGAGAAGTATTCCCGAAGTGTATCTCACTCGTCTTCTTACTAGGTAAAATAATAATGGAGCAGTGAAGAGAAAATTAGAAGAAATTTGAAAAAAAATTGAGAAAATTTCAATCGAAATGTTTAATTTCAGTAAGGGCACCGTGCAATCTTACGTTGAAGATTTTTTGGAATCCGTTCTATATATGCATGAGGTCGAATTCCCGCCAGTATTAAAGCATTTCTTCGATCTTCTCGATAGAGAAGCGGCGGTTAATGCGGTACACCGGGTGATTTATTTCGAGTAATTCATTGCGTTTCATAGGTCTCGGAGAATATTTGCCAACAATGGAAAGCGAATAGCTATGTGTTGAGGGTCTGGGCGAATTTTGTGCGAAATCCACAGTTGATATTCGACGAGCCATATTCAATTTCTATGGATGCTAATTTGAGCACAGTTGCTCAGACATTGGTAATGCGCAATATTTGATTTAAAAATGAAACAATTCACTCAACAGATGGATTGTTTCTCATTTTCTGAACCTGTTCTTGGAGCCCATTCGCCATCATCTCGTCTTCTATTCGCAAAAGATGTTGCAAGACTCCGCCCACTTTCTGTAGATCTCTTCCGACGTGTCAAGAACAGTCCGCCACTTTCAATGGATCAATGGCAAAATGAATTAGTTAACATGTCAAATGTAATAGTTTATGCCATTCCTTTTTTGTTTTATACAATCAGTTATTTCAGGATGTTTCGTCTTGTAAGGGTTCCTCGCTAGCCTTATCCGAGCTTCTCTCGTGGGTTCGAGGAAACGGAATTCGAATCACTCAGGTTTTCTTGCATTTTCTTGCCATCGTACAATCCGTTTCGATTTTCAGCTTTTGGCCTCAAACGAGCAAAATTGCGAGCAACGTCTTGCCCAAAAATTATCACAAGTTCTTAATGTGAGCCTTGACACCGACAATCATATTTATTCGACAATCTCTGATTATGATTGAATGGGCTCTTCCGGTCGTCCATATTCTATATATTATCGTCATACGGTTTGAAAATTGATCAGGTGTTATGTTTTCGTTTTCTTGTCTTGTCTTTCTTCTTATTTTTGAAACGAATAAATTATTCCTAATAATAAGAAGAGAGTCTTAAAGTTTTTATGTTCAAGAATGTCGAGTCATGACTAGCGAATTAAAGGTACAAGTAGCGAGTGAAAGACAAATTCTAATAGCCTGGCGCAGTTCGTGGTGGTGGGCAGTGGTCACAGCTTCCCGATGATCCCGATTCTCCATCTTCGCCGTCGTCTCCTGGAGCTCCTGGGGCTCCTGGTTGACCGTCGTTTCCTGGAGCACCTGGGCCTCCTGGTTGTCCGGCTGGTCCTGGACCTCCCGGATGTCCGTCTGGGCCGGCTGGTCCTGGTTGTCCTTGTGATCCTGGTTGTCCTGGAGCTCCTGGGGCTCCTGGAACTTCGCGTGTCTCTCCGTCTTGTCCTGGAAGTCCGTCGTTTCCTGGGTGTCCGTCCTGTCCTGGTGGTCCAGGTGGTCCTGGTGGTCCTGGTGGTCCCGGAAGAGCCGCACCGCCTGATTGTCCCGGTAGTCCGTCGTTTCCTGGGCGACCTGGTTTTCCTGGTGCGCCTGGTGGTCCGGCTGGGGCGTCCATGCACTCAAAGCAGAAGTTGGATTGCTGCGATCCATCGTAGTCCTCTGAACCGTCTTGTCCTGGAACTCCTGGCTGTCCTGCTGGTCCGTCGTTTCCGTCTCTTCCTGGCTGTCCTGGTGGCCCGGCTGGTCCAGAAGCTCCAACTCCGCATGAGCAGCACTCAGCCTGTCTGCGGACCTTCTTGCGGTTCACGCGTCTCTTGCTCATTCCTTAAGATAAGGTATTGGAAAGAATTGTACATAGCGGAGAATCGGATACCTCTATGAACATCACGCTTAACGACGAACATGGACTCGACGCCGGTCACCTCTTGTACAACATCGTACTGCTCATGGAGTCCGTGAGATCGATGTCTACAGAATTCGACTTCGGTTTGAAGCTTTGATTGAACGTGCTGCACGTAGCTGTAGAACGCCGGAATCGCAACAATAGCAACGAGAGCGGCGGCGATTCTGCAATAATAAAAACAGACCAATGAAATTGAACGGATTAAAAAAAATAATAATGAACTCACGTCACCGAAATTCCGACGAATGCAACCGATCGCAGACTGTTGACTTCTCTCTCGATGACTCTCCGTTTGTCCTCCATGATTCGACGACGACTGTCCGATGATGGAAAGAAGCGAGTGGCGGCGTTTAAATAGTCTCCGATTGTTACACAACGACGCGCAAGAAATCCACGAAGAAGAGTGGAAAGGTGAGAGAGTGCGACGCGCGAAGGCCACGGAACTGAAACTGCTAGACAGTTCTCGCTGTAAGTTTTCAGACGCTCTTTGTTGTCCCGGATGCCGAATTTTCACACTGTCCTCTAGTGTTGATTCGAGGTCAATTCATTTTGATTCAATTTCACTTCATTTAGCTAGTGATCCAAGATCAATGCCCAAAATTCTGAGCCGAAACGGAAATCTAGAACGTGAATTCAGGTATTGTTCAGGTTTTCCCAACATTCATCTCGTCTTTCTTGACAGTGAAGTCGATTAGTCTCACCCCGCCACACAAATTTCCAAAATGAAGATGTTGCGTTGTCGAGAAGCGAGATCAAAACGAGCCGTGCATTGTTGAAGACGTCGAAACGCTTGGTTAATTTGTCGCCGTCGAGTCGGTGGCGGTTATCGCTGAATTTAAATGAGCTCTTGTTGAGTCGGCCGGCGCTGTCGGTATGGCTCGACGGAGCGCGCTTCCTGTGTGTTTCGTCTCGTCAGACACACATTGTCGCATTGAGTTCCTCTCTCGTTTCTCCCGGTTCGGCCCCGTGTCAGGCCCATATTCGGTTGCGTTTTATCTCCGTCCATTTTTTATGTTATTTTATTTATATTTATTATATCGATACGGTTTTATTTGTTTACGCCTTCTGTCACACAATGTTTATTCATGCAAATAGCCGTTTTGTGTCCAAGAATTTTATCTTTTTCTATCCTACGATCCTTCTTTTTTTTTTCTTCTTCTTCTTCTTCTCGATAAATATTCCTCATCTATGTTATAATTATATTATTGTAGTCGACAATGGAGAATCAAATTAATTTTTTTTTCATTTATTTCCAGATAAACGTGAGGCAATGAATTGGGTAACTAATGGCTAGAAAAAATTGTTTTAAATTCGAGTTGAGAAATTGGTAGCTTTTTAAATCAAATTTAAAGTTTTTAATGTTACATATAAACATTTCTAACCTTCCAAATATTAAAAGAAACGGAATTTTTTGCAATACGATTTCAGTGAATAGATTCTTCCTTATAAACTTAGCAGTTTTTTTTTTTGAAAGTCTTTGTTTAAACTCGTCCTTCCGATGTTCGTTCTTCTTTCTGAAATGGTTTTGATTAAAATCAAATGCAGTAATGCTGGTCCCAAAACGATCATTCCGGATTTCGAAATAGCGAAACATCTCGTTGAGCCCGATTGACACATTTCAACTGCTATTATTATCTTGGTCGAGACGACGTATGATGAGCGACCGCATATGCCCACCATTTTTGGGCGTCGAAGAGTTGGTGCTGCACGTCGTAATCCATGTTCAAGATTTTATTCAAGATAAAATTCGCGTATACGATGCTACGTTTTTACGACTCGTTTTGTTTCATTCGTTGTCACGAATAAACGAACGCATTGATAATGTTAGTACGTATATATTTGCAACCGAAATCGTAATAAATTTCATAACGATTCTCTTGCAAAAATTTATGATAATTTTTGAATCCATTATTAGTGGGAAAATGAATTCCATGAAGAGAAAAAAATGAATAGTAATTTTTTTCCATTTTGTAACTTTTCCCATATTTAGTCATCACCTTATTTTCTATTCACATTTTTAGTTTCAAATTAATTTAATTGTTGAAATTTGAATAGAATTTCAGTTTGTTTGAAAAGCAAAATAATTCAAACGATGTATAAATCCATTTGTTCGGAAAAGCGTAAATCATTGTAAAGGACCCCAGGGAACACTTCCTAAAAGTGCTATTCAATATTCGTCTAGATGTCGTTCCAGATGCTTATATTCGAATATTTTATTCCCACTCAAAGGTTGTAAAAATTGTACCAAATTTAGCAGCTGCAGGTGTACAATATCGCAACGGTTTTGATTTGTTTGATTTAATATTTGTCCCCCCAAACTCGATGGGCCGTTTAAAATCCTTATTATATGTCCTTCATTATATGTCCAATAGTGAAACCAGATTTAAAAAAAAAACGTCGATTATACTGCGAAAAAATCATCGGTTTTTTTTCTGTGATATTTGCGTCACGGTGTTTGCACGCTTTTCCGTGTGCTACCATTTATTTCTATTTTTCAGATCTTTCAAACTTCAAATGTTAATAAATCAAGATCAAAGGCCAAAAAATGAAAATAATTTGCGAGAAAATCCCAAAAATATTGACAGTCTACAAAAAACGTTTCTTTCGCGGCAATTCAAATTGAAATTTCATTGAAATTATTCGAGTTTCGGTGGTATCTTTAGGATTTAGGAGACGCACGATTGTTGAATTTGTTAAGAAAAAGATGGCATCGTATCATGGGCATTCTTTTCGAATTTGATTATTGTAATAAGAAATAATACTATTACCCATGTTATATGTAGGTTAAAATCATCATCATATGAGAAGTTCTGCTTGATAGTCTTCAATTCGTCTATGCGTGGTCATTTGAATGCTTCTGTTTCTCAATGTTATGGAATTTCCAATATTACCAACATTTCGCAATTTTCTGCTGCTATCGATTGTCAAATATGAAAAGCACGACCGCGTTCGGAAACCGTTTCGTTTTCCTCCACTTGCTTTTTTATTGTTCGTCGCATCGCAATATGGGAGCGGCATATCATGAAGAATCACGACCGACGTGCATTCATTATTCATTTTCGACCATTTTGTATTATTAAGCGTCGAGAAAAAAAAAAGCGCGATGTTTCTGCTCGTAAATTGTTGGCGTCTCGGCGTGAAAAAGGCGCATCCCGACGTTGTCAGCGTGACGGCGGCACCATCAAAAGCGACCGCCGCGCAGCTCGTATAATTCGACCGATCCCGTCCTTCCATTCACCACGCGCTTTCGTTGCTCATTTTTGTGACAACTCTGTGACAAAACGCGGGTCCGTGAAAATTACAATCGGCTTATGCAGGATTAGTTACTTGGAGGTCTTGACTCGACAAAATATGAATGTGTTTGATTTTATTCCCCAATTCCGTTACACATCCACTACTGCTTCTGCGTACGCTTATTTTCGCCGTGGGGGGTCCTTCGAACGCGCTGGCGCCGCACTTTCGATTTTGAACTCAAGAAAAACGATTTGCCGTAATTATTCGACTACATTCTTATTTCTCAACACACACGCACAATTATTTTTCAAACATTCGATTTGGTCTTGAAACTCGAGATCAATCGCAAGTGTTTTATAGAACCCTCGACAAATCAAAACTCAAACACTTTTTGCTGCAAATACTTCAATTGTGCTAAAAATATTCGATTTCAATTACTTGGTTGACCCAATTTGGCGATTGATGGTGTCGCGTTACAGCAGATGGGTGTTTCGAGCACACCTTTGTTGATTTGTGTCGGACCATTTCCCCCTCAAAAAAAAGCTCTTCCCCGCAGCCCAACACTTTGATCCATCGAGATGTAAGATAGAAGACCATCAATTCAATTTTAGTGACATTTTTATTTCGATGTTTTTTGTTAGAATTTTATTTTATTAATTTTTCTTTTTTTTTTAATCATGTGAGCATTTTCTTAAAAATATTTACGCAATTCCGAAATTTTTTCTATAAATTTTAAATTTCATATTTTTCTCGAATTTTCTGGAAACCAAAATTTCTAGATTTTTATATTTGAACAACTCATTATCGCATGATCGTTGAGTTCGAAAATCAAGTGAAAATTCTGTTTTTTTTTTCATTCAAATTCGCCCATTTCGAATCCGATGAGTTGTACAACTTGTCTTCTCAACTTTGAAACATTATCATCACTGTAATTTCATACCATACAAAGTCAAATGCGTTTTTTTTTTCAACCGCAAATATTACTCACATATATTGTTCTATTTGATTGTTGTTTGCCGTCACTCTTCCGACCGCCACACCAAAAAAGGCATAAAGCGCGTGAAAAAAAAAACTTGCGAATCATTTTTGATAATTCTGGTATCATTTGCGGCTTTTTGCGCGCGTCCTTGAATCATTTTGCGTCTCATCTTTTATTTTGCGACGATGTGTTAATTGGTAACTAACTGTTTTTTCGTTATCAAATGGGGGGTAGTTTGCAAAAAGGATTTACATTTGCGGCCTACTTCAAATGTTTAATTCTTCTCGCACGTTTTTTCTTTTCTTTTCACACCATCTGCCAATTAGATAAACACTCGCGCCACGCCATAAAAAATGCGTTTTTTTTATTTGTGAAATAAAACATTTTTCTTTGATTTCCTCTCATTAAAGATCATTATTGTTGCGCAACTTGTGCGATGATATATTATCCCTACCATCCATCTGCCATAAATGCTCTCAATTCTTGGTGCTCACTCACAAATGTGTCACCAGTGGGTTTCTTCTTTGTCTTCACACCAATAATAATAGGTCTAGTGCCCTCTTGAAAACAAAAAAAGAAGAGCAGCTTCGAAGGTCAGGATTTGTTGCTTTACTAGCGAGTTTTCGAGCACATTTTTTTTGGCTCGTCCGATCCGCGGTGGTCCGCAGTTTATTTTTGTTTCGTGCCAATTTTTTGTTTATTTGCATATCGTACGGTGGGCAGATGTTGAATGGATAAAACAAACTCGACACGAGAGTTGCCAATTACTTTGCACAAAAACGCGCGAAGCAGCTTCTCAATTATTCAAATTGGCGGAAATCCAAGTTTTCGAGCTGCGCCTTTAATTGGGCGTCTCGGGTGACACCTTGAATTCGTGATTCGCATTTTTTACTTTCCTCGTACTCTTTCTGCTATTCAAAACACTCGTAAGCCATGAATGTATGCCACCCAGTGTAAATAAACCCTGCTTTCTGGTATCTCCTTATTTCGACTGACCAAGGTTTTCAAATGACTGTTCGACACCCAGATAAAATTTAAGAACGCATTCTCATATAATTTTCGATTAATTTTTTTTTAAAGAAAACTTTCAAATAATTTCATTCGCACTCGGTTTTTTGATGATTTAGTGCTGTTTTAATTTAGTCTTCAAAACCAATCATTTCTGGCGCAACAGGAAATCACGCCAACAAACTCGTGAAAAAAGCCACAATTTTGACCTTTGACGACCCGTCCAAAAAAAAAAACTTTCACACACATACATACTCATACAACAGAGAAAAAGTGGGAGAAATACTTACGGGACACGCTGCTGCTCATCCTTCTTCGTCATCTTCTTATATTCTACGCTACTCATTCTTCCTACGTCGCCATCGTCAAAGAAATTCCGACAAAATCAAATTTTTCGTTTCGTCGCGATTCTTGTTTCTATCTCGAGTGCTCTTTGTTGTCATATCATAATTGGGGTCATCATCGCGTTTTTCTTTTCTTTATTTCAACTCATCCCATAGTTCTTTTTTTGAAATTCAGCTAGAATCACTTGAGATTTTCATTAGTTCTCATTTCGAAAATCATTTTCTATCGTCAGAGAATCTTCAATTTCGAAATTTGAGCCATCTGATGATATCTGCAGAATTCAGAAAATTTGATGATTTCAATTTTAATTCACACCTCGAATGCTACAATTTGTAGATATACCAGATTCGAACAGACACGAGAATAATGAAATTCTTAAAAAAAAAAAGTGAATAAGGTTTTCGAGTTATTTATTTATATCACGTATTCTTTTCTTTAATTAATCAAATTATATTAATGGGTTCCCAAAGTAAAACATTTTCGAATTGTTTCTGAATTTCGCCAACGTCTATTCACCAATAGAATATTGTATAGAAATTTCGTTTTTGAGCACAACACCTCATTTTCTATCCAGAGAGGAAATGCAACATTGTTTCGAACATTTTGAAGTACTTTATCTTGCTCCAACCACATCAAAGACGCAAAAATTCGGAGCGGCGAACGCATGATGAAGTGTTTCCTGCATTATGCTGCATCTCGCCACAATATGTTTTTTTTTTCTCCGTGCTTATTCGGCTGCTCTTCGCGTTTGGCGCCGTTTTTACGCGCCTTATAAGGTGACGGCTGGATGGGTGTGTAGTATATGTATGTGAGTGTATTTGTGTGCCATCACGATGAAAATGGACGGGCCCCGGGACACATATAAGGCAATTGGGTATGTGTGTGTGTGTGTTCGTTCGTTCGTTCGTTTGGCTGGTTGGTTTCGTGTTCATACCATGCCATTATCCGCCGCCTCCTTCTCCTCCTTCTCAATTCGCCGTCACGCTTCAAACTATTCAAATGTTTGGTGGGGCTTTTCTCATTTTTTTTTCTCCTTCCCGCCTTCTTGCCGCTGATTCGTCGCCTATTGAACGCGTTCCATTTCAATTTATTTGTGTTGCCTTCTTCATTTAAACACGTACATGTCACTTTTTGAGGAATGCGCCATACTTTTTTCTGGTTGATAGCGTTTTCCAATTTTCTTTTGTAACCTAACTGGACGAATAAATAGAATTGTTCCTACCATCCTACTGTAGAAGCTTTTGCAAGACCCAGGTATTCGGTGGTCCGGAAAATTTTCGTTTTCATTTTTGACCGATTATCAGAGATTTTGAAATTGTTGATTGTCCGAGATATTTTTGATAAATAATTTTTATCGTTGAGAGAAAAATTCATGGTTTGACATCTCCTCATACAATACATTTTTTTTTCCGACTTCTCCCATTAATTTTTCAAAATTCGCTGTAGGTACAGAATTTTAAATTTTCTCACGCCGCCCATTCTAATGTTTTTGAAAATATGAGTTGGAAAATAAACAGCTAGTTAAAAAAACATTTTTTTAATCTAGAAAAATGAGTTTCGGTGGATTTATGGCCAACGAATCACAATCTCTAATAAATAAACAATTTCTAATATGCGAAGTAATTTTTTACTTGTTTTTTATGCTTGCAGAATATTGAATTCTTGATTTTTCAAATTTTCAGCCGCATTCTTAAATGGGAACAGAGTGAATGGTAACCATTAATAATTTTTAAACCCTCCTCTAAATTCTTTTTTGCAATATGCGTTTTTTTTTTTTGAAAAAAAAATTTAAAAACAGTTTAAATGATATGCAAATTGCAGGAAAACTACTTGTAATCTGTTTTTTTTTTTAAAGAAAATCTGCATAGTGCCAAAACGAATTCAAATATTTTTGTTTTTGGGCCAAAATCAAATCCATTTGTTCCTTGATAATCCTTCCATTATTTTTTTTTAATTTCAATTCCCTTAATTGGAATATCATTATTGAATATTTTGTTCATCGTTTTCTCGCATTTCCCTCCAACTTCCTGTCATGGATTCCTGCAAACAAAAAACGCCCATCTTTTGTCCTCTCCTCACTCTCTTCCATATTAACTCAATTATAAAATAAGTGTTTTTGGAGATTTTTGTGGTTTTTTTTTCGATTTTTCTGTCGCCCATTTCTCACTACAACAGCCGATTTCATTTCGAATTCAATTTTTATTCTGAATTTCAGGTCAGCCAAATGCTCCCGCCTCACAATTTATGCTAACTATAAAAATATTCTGGTTATATTATTACGACTCGAACGAGAATATTTTAGTCAGGTACGTTCATTTCCCATTTTTTCGTCGGTTTAGATTAATGAATTTGTTGCGCCCGATTTTAAGCAGCATTTTTTTATTGTTATTCAATTTTTCACCTGTTCCACCGCAATTTCTTATTACCTTTCGATTCTCGATTTTTCCGACTTAAAGTTTTTTTTTAAAGAAAATTGAATATAATCCTTGAATGATTAAGCTTTCTTTCATTTTTTTCGCTCCAAACCAGCCAGTCAATAATAATCTCTATTTTGCTAACAAATATCTGAAATTGTCGTCATTGCACGGATAATCTGAAAATTCTTAGTGTGTGTGTTTTTTTTCGAAATTTAATGAGCTCGTCCTTTTTTTTTCGCTTCAAGAAACCTGTCGTCGTTGCGACCGCCTCCAATTTCTTCCTAATTCATCAAAATTCGCCATCTAAGCTTTTCCGTTTCCGTCATTAATTCGTAGTTTTTGTCGTCGCCACCCACCGTTTGGTGAGTGTGTGTTTTTAAATGATTTCTACCCCCAATTTTCTTGTCATTGACCTCCACTAGCGGCTCTTTTTTTCCGTCTTCAACTGGACATTAATTGATTTAATAATTCTCTTTTTCTCGATTCAAATGAGCTGACACTCTATCTTGATTCACTTTGACATTTCCCCCTCAAATCTGATTTTAAAAATTTGCATTTCTCAGCAAAAGAGGGACGCAAAATTAGAATGCTGATTTCTGAACCACCAAAAAAAATTAGTAAACTACCGATTTTTCGATTTCTCGAAATGAATATAACCATCAAATTTCTGTTTTTTTACGATTAACCTAAATTCTAAACAAATATGAATTTCTGTTTGAAAAACTGCAAAATTCTTTTATTTTTCCCATTGAAGCAAGAAAATTGAAAATGACCGTATTCATTTGATAATGAGTGGTTTTCACAAACATGCTGGAATTTCGAGCGTATTTTTTTATTTCCCATCGGATTTTTTGTGTTTCCTATTTTATAATCGTATTTCCTTACAAAAAAAATCATGTTGAATTGCGTATGCGATATAGGCGATAAGCAACGGAAATCTTATGGCACTATGCAGATTCTCGAAGTATTGTTTTTCTGTAGTGGATTTTTTTTCAGTTTTTTTTAAACAGAATCTGTATATGGTAATTATAGTTATAAATTTTAAATTATTAAGTCAGATAAAATTCAGACAGAAATATATTTTCGAAAGACTTTTGGTTATCATTCAACAATGTTTGTTTCAAGAAATTAGTTTTATACAAGAGAAACCCATGTATCAATTCATCACCGATTGTGACACCAATCTATCATACTAGCGCCTTCCGCGGACAACAAAAAACGTCTAGCAACGTGTTTTGAATATCGAAACGCACCTCTCGAGGGGAGGTCACGGCATCCATTCATCATCGTCGTGCTTCTTCTTCTTTTCCATCTCCTTCTTGAGTCGATGGCCAGATGTGGTCGACAAAATTGCAAACTTGCACTTTTTTTTTCTTCGCCTTCTTCCGTTTATATATTGTTTTTGTGGTGCACATTTTCAATTGGCGCAAATTTGATTAAAATTGGTGTCAACTTGCCGTCCCCAAAAACTCGTAAATCTATTATACATTATTTTGATCAATGTCAAGACGACTTCGAAAATCTCATTTATAGGGGCCTCGTTAGAAAATGCACGTGTAGAGTCGCTGAAAATTACGCATAATTTGTTCCGGGTACTAATTTATTCGCAAGTTTTTAAGAGCTAGAAACCCAAATTTAGAAAATCTGCAACATTTTGTCATCGCGATTTATTAATCGCGAATTATTCGAAAATCGTAAATGTTCACAATGAAATATGTCTCTTTTTTGGAACATTGTTCTCGTAAATCATTTTCAATGATATGTTTAATCGGGTAGATCAAATAGTTTGAAGACCAACGCCTAATATGACCGAATTAGAGGTTTCCTCATTAATAAAAAAATATTGCAGAGTGATGTGATAGGTCTATCAATTGAGAAATGATCCCAACATTTATATTATTTTTGAGGCGCGTCATTTTTCTATCAATTTTAGAAGATTTAATCCCAAAATGGCATTTAAAATCAGAGTTGATATTATTTGGCTTATTGAACGTTTGACTAATAGAGCGAAGCGCTGAGTTTTTAAAAATCAACGCGCAGCTCGACGGAAATGTGGATTAATGAGTGTTTGGTGGGGGTCGAGTTGGTCGGAATCGGAAAAACCGAAATACGTCAAGCACCTGTTAGATTATGAATGCTTCTTTATTGATGTTCCGTGTCGAATCTTGTTCCTTCCGCAATGAGCCCAACCGCTACCGGAATTATGCGCAAAATTTTGCACTGGTTAACTCCGACGACGCGTGCACGCCCATCAATTTATACTGAAAATGCAAATGAGTGGCGCTCGAGTACGGCAAATTTTCTCTCATTATTCATTTCAAATGTTATCACATCCTTCGCCTTCGCGATTCGTCACTTTCTTCCGCATTTCCTTCTTCGTTAAATGTTCATTTTCTCCTAAAAAAATTAATATTCCAATTGATATTTTATTGTTAATTTTATTGGCCTCGGAAAAGTGTGTTTCAAAATACGCTATATATTTGATTTTGCTGTCGGTTAATCGAAATCACATCAATCAAAATTATGAATTTTGACGAAATTTTGAAAACCACGATAAAAATTTCGAGAAGCCGTATCGTTTCTAACTATTCTCGGAAACATATAATTCCGATTCTTGGCTTTTTACTGAATTTCAACACCTGGCTCGATATAAAATTAGATGATGTCATTTTGAGAGGCTTCATCATTTAAAAAAATGACATTTGGTTGAAACCTTATTCAGGTTAATGCAACTTTTTATTCTCTCGTATTTTCAAAAGCAAACAATTTCAGTTGTCTTTTGTTTCTCTTTGTCTTCTGAAGTTTGAAAAAAACAAATTGGTCCTTGAATTCGAAAAATTGATGCTAATCGGCTTTTCGCAACAATTCCTCTTAACACTTGTCTGGAATTTCAGCTTCTTGTGTTGACAATTTTCGTTTTGCTACCTTTGAAAATAATAATAATAATAAGAAGAATATGGCAATTGTTGGTCAGATGCGGGGCAGTGCGCGCGAAAATTTGATTCAATTTGCAAAGTGTGGGTTTGATTGGGCGGCCCGGCTCAGCTCAAATCATTGCGCCGCCTGCGCGGCTCGTCGAGTCAACTCATAACCATTTTTGTTTTGTTTCTTTTCTCATATCATTTCATAAGAAAGCGAAAACTGAACAAAAAGCAACAAAACAAATTAATAAGGAAGGTGAGAGTGAAGAAGCGGAAAAAAGAGCCTGTTCGCTTCGGCGGGGGGTAACCTTGGCGCGCGCACAAACACAGAAAGAGTCGGGCAAAAACATTGAATAAAATATGACTGACACCTCAATCTCCTACGCTGCCCCTCTTGTTGCTATTCGATCGACGACGGCGCGCGCAAAACGAATAAGTTGAGCAGCGTCACACAGAAATTGCTGCAATTGGCGGTCTTTGTGATTTACAGCTGCACTATTTATACCTACCCTCTTTTAAAACGACTCATTTCATATGCCGATTTTTGTTGCCCTAAATGGTTACGGTACACATTTCATCATTTCATCAGAATCAGTCCCACCAGCACACCCAAATATTCTTACAGGTTGCTTTCTCAATTATGTATGTATATTTAAAATTGCTAACAATTCAGTTAATCATTCATTTCGAATGTTTGCTCGATTTGAAAAAAATCTTCACGACTCCATTGAATTCATATTAGATCGATTGAGCTAAAATTCCTTTGATTTTTCCTCAAAGGCCCCAAAAAAATTCCCTATTTTTAAAAAATTAAGAGGCTTCTAATATTTATTCAAACAAATATTAATTTTAATCAAAATTCATTTTCCGCGTATTTTCAATCTAAAAAAATGATTTCTTTCAATAAATTCTGTAATTTTCAATCGATTCATCAAACTTTCTCTTCGTCCCAAATATCCTTTTTTAAATATGCATTTATAGACCAATTCTCGTTTTATTTGTCTCGTTTTTTTTGCCAAAAAAAAACTCAAATACGGGTCAAATTGGTCGAACTTTTTAGTTTAAAAAATAAAAGAAATCAGAGATGGTGATCATGAGAAAAGACACCATGAAGAAGCCGTTTATCGGCGAACCATTTGGGGATATCATTTGTTGAATACATCCGATTTTTTGTGGCGGTGTCCATTTATTTTTTGGCTATCCTTCCTGCCAATTTTGGCTGTAGAAATTGCTGTCATTCACATTCTGTTTCATATTAGAAGCAATATGTTGAAAGTGCGTTGCGAATAAGACGAATATATAAAAAAATAAAAAGGCGGGAAAGAGAGAAAAAAAACGAAGGAAAAACTCATTTAGTCGACATATATATATTTGTGTCAAATATATATGCGTTATCTTCGACCTAACAAAACTCAATAGACCAATGTATTTTGCGACGGAAAAAAAGTGAGTGAAACAAAATGTCGGTTTTTTTTTTTGTTTTAATTTCTTCATTCCTGACTTAGTCTACTTCCATTTTCTTTTATTCTATTCATTTTTTCGCCAACAAATGTTGACCAATTCCTTCTTTTCCATTTATAGTTATTCTTGTTCTTCTAATCGCCCACCAACTGCACCTTCTTTCGCCATTGTGTTTGCTCGACGATCTTTTCTTTTTGCAACTTTTATTTTACCTTAAACGTACATCGAATGGTTTTCATCATGACAATATGCTGATTTGGCAGAAAAATAATTACAAGCTTTTTAATAACTCCTTAAATCAATAAGCAGATTGTGGAAAATACTTTTTTCCCAGTTTTTTTTTGTATTTCCCCCAACTTTTTTTTTGAAGAAGACGTTAATAGAAGTTGGCTCTAAGAAAATTATGTTCATTATTTTTCGCAACTCATTTTCTTTACGTAATTTTGAATTTTTACTTCTGGAAATTTTTTGATTTTTTTTTGGAATATTGGGGGAGGGAGGCTAAATTAGTTCGAAGCAATTCCTATTCATTCATTTTGTTCGGCACTTTCCAATTATTCAAAAGTAGGCGTTCCCAAAATTCACACTCTCATTTCTATAGCTCATCTCATTTTTCCATATTTGATTTTTCGTTTCCGGATATTCGAAATTGTTCTCCAATCAGTTCAAATCGTAAACATTTTCAGAAGCCTTGTCAAAATCGCGCGCGTAAAACAAATTCAAAAAATTGCCGACGAAAAAATGCTCGAAAATTCCTATGAAAACCATTAAACGCGTTTTAAGAATCGAAAAATTTGATCGCGGGAAATATAATGAACGATCAGTTATCGCGACATTTACGCAATAACGCGCGACGAAAACCGCATGTCGTCGTCCTTCTGATTTTGATAATTTGCGATGCGACATCGGCGACTTTGGATGAGGGTAAGACTGATGACAGTGAATCCGACGATTATGAAGACTATCAACCACCCGGTGGCGGAGGAATTCCGCTCGTCCGTAATGATGAGTTTGTCAAAAACCAGCTATACGCTGAATCTTATCAAAGTTATATTCAGGCACTCGCTTGTAAGTTTCATTGAAACATATTATTATAGATTAAATTCAATAATTTTGAAAATACATGTCAGAATGAATGTTTATTTTTGATCTACAACTCAGCGAATTTCGGGTGCAGTTCGTCCGGGTGTCGGGTGCAATTCGCCCATTTGGGCGGAGCATGTCGAGAACAGTTCGAGCCGTCCTCAACATCCGGAAGAACTGCCCTGTGAATAATTGATAATAGTCGTTTATTCATATTTTAGACCCCGCTCGTCTTGTTGTTCGTCCAGACTCTTCTACGGTTATTGAGGAATCGAAAATCTCATTTTTCTGTCGAGCTGATGGAAATCCATTGCCGAATGTGGTTTGGAGGATCAACGGAAAACCGATATCAGACCCCTCTAGGTATTTTTATTTTTTGTATTTCCGCTAAACTCGTTAATTGTTGTAGAATATCAATTAAATCATTATCGACTGGTCTGTCAACACTTAGGTTTGATAGGGTCACTCGAGAAGACAATGCGACCGTCATTTCTTGTTCTGCGGACAACGGAGTTGCAAATCCGGTGGTTGCAGAAGCCGTGCTCACAGTTTTATCCAAAGGTTTCAATAATCCCAATTTAAATTCAGAATTTCAAACATTTTTTTAGACAATGTGCCAGTCGGCTTCCCACGAATCGATCTTCATCCGGCTTTGAAATCCGTAGAACAAGGAAAAACAGCCTACGTTTCATGCAGGGTAATCCTCATCTTTTTACACAAAGTTATACTGAGCTTCTCTAGGTGAAAGGCGAACCAAGAGCAAAAGTTTTGTGGCTTCGAGACCTGATTCCGTTGGATGTGCGAGCAGACGGCCGTTATTCGGTATCGACCATCGGCAATCCGGGCGCATTAATGATCCAGCATGCGAAGGAAGAGGATCAGGGAAAATACGAATGCATCGCGCGCAACTCACATGGCGTCGCGCACTCAAAATCCGCGAATCTTTATGTCAAAGGTACGCGCAAGTGTTTTTTTATGACTATTCAAAAATCGAGAGCCTCAATCAAGGTCAATTTCCTGCCCGCAACGGGCCGACTCGACCCGATTCCTCATTTGCATTTGTTTGAGCATTTGTTCACATCATTTGCGGAAAACCACCCAACATTCTCACATTTATCTCCGAATACAATTTTCTGATTTCGTCGTCAGTTTCCTAATATCGAGCCAGTCTGGTTGATGAATTCGGCATATATTTTGAAATCCTTCTGTTGTGTCGAAGACAAAAAATTTGCTAGAAATAAAAATTTAAAATTAAATATTGACGTTAGGACATTTAAAATTTTTTCATAAATGTTTTTTTTTTCTGAATGAAGAGATGGTCGTGGACGAGCTTAAGGGATAGTCGACGGCCACGTCCATTCATTTTGAAAATTCAAACGTCTAGATTTCAAGTTCATATGATACATATGCATTTAATATGGATGTATTCGGTGTTAAAAAAATATCGAATTTGTCGTTTTTCCAATGCAAACACGTAAAATTTGTCGAACTACGTATTTCGGCTGTTTTGCATTAAACTGAATAGATCTAACAGAAAATAGGTAGATATTTGATAGGAGAATGTTCTATTAGTTTTTATCTGAATCGATTTTTGAATTATTTTTATAATCATCAATTGTTCAACCAATCATATTCAAACTCGAAATTGCAACAGTTGGTGCTCACGACGAACATCGACGTAATGTCAAAAAACATGATGAATGAACAATCGGGTATGATGAAGTCGAGTCGGCGATTTTGCGGCTCCGGCTGCCTCATAAATCTTGGCGATTTGATTAATAACCGCTCTGGCGCCCGAATTTTTCGCGCTTCCCCTCTAGAACGATGTTATGCAATAAAAATTAGTTGAATATGTGTGTCG
The DNA here is from genome assembly GCA_902829315.1 of Caenorhabditis bovis. Taxonomy (NCBI): domain Eukaryota; kingdom Metazoa; phylum Nematoda; class Chromadorea; order Rhabditida; family Rhabditidae; genus Caenorhabditis; species Caenorhabditis bovis. The sequence goes on along the minus strand of CADEPM010000004.1, from coordinate 2,004,986 downwards.
TCGTCATCGTGTGTGTTGGAGAGGTCATCTGTGTCGACATGTGTGCTTTATGTGCATTCTTCAAGACATCACATTTTTATGGTTATGGGCGGTTCGGAAGAAGCCTTCCCTTCAGCTTCAGAGTTTCCTGATTAGTTTTACGTTTTAATTGCAAAAATGTCTCGCGTATTTCTCGAATTCGTCGCTCAAAATTCCATACAGATTCGAGCTCTCTTCTTCGCTTCCAAACATTTTCCGCCGCCCTCTTCAATTCGCACCCATTAACCTCATCAAACGAGCGCATAAAACTGTCAAGAATGTGTAAAACTAGTATAGGTAGTAGAAACGTTTCGCCATCTTCTTTCCATTATCCTCATCTCGGATGCCTATATTTGTTTATGTAAATGAGACGCGCATCTGGCTTCAAAAATTGATTACTATTGAGAGTGAACTATTTGACGATATTAATGCTTAACGGAAGTCGTCGCCGTCTTTATTCGACTTCTGTCTCATATAATTGCACCTTCAACGAGCTCTTGTCCAACAATTCTACTCCCCATTTTGTTCTGAAATTTTTCTTACAATTTTTATTTTTCTTTGTTAGGATTCTTTTTTGCTTAATTTGAATAATAATTTAGAAAATCTAATTTTTAATTTTTGAAGTTTATTAGAAATTTGTCAGCATGATTTTTTCTCAATTTGTCAATCAATGCAGTCAATACGAGATTCTCAATCAACTACTTTTTGCATTGCTTCCATAAACGAACATTCACTATCCAGAATCGTTTAATTCACATCGTTAAACTCGTCATCATTTCGTACTCATCGTTGTTCGCTTTCTTCAAATGTTTGTTGAAACATTCATTCATTTTTCATCTAATAAAACGAAGGATATTAGAATAAATCGAATTGTAAGAAGAAAAAAACAACGTGAAATGTTGGTCAAGACAAATAAAAGAAAAACGGCGAAGCCCACCCGAAACAAGAATAATTAATATTGTGCCGCATTGCTTTTCATCCAAATTTTCGTTTTCAAACATTTTTTGAAACTATATACAACAATTGAAGAGAATTAAAAAAAAAACCCCAGAAGTTGTGACCCGACTTCATGGTCCAATGAATTTTGCGCGCGATTGATTTCAAGTGTAGATTAGGCCAATTAGATGAGAAACTGATATTCTCCACCGATATTATATGTTCGATTTTCCATTTTTTTTCTGGTGTTTTTCCACTTTTCGCGGTTTGCTTCTTTAAATTTAATGTTGAGATCAATTAGATTGAATAGTATGTACATGTCCAATTTGCCACTATCACTACACAGTGTTCTTCTCATTCCTCAATGTTGCGAATAGTGTGATTCTCGGGGAGACGCCGATGAGCGATTTTTGAAACAATTGTCACATTTTCTCGTCGATTCGAAAAATTGGCGACGTTTATATCAATTAATTGCACCACCGCCGTGCAACCTCACAATTTAATTTTTTGTTTTACGAATTTGAGCATTCATCTGATCGCGGTGGCCTTCCAACACTCGGCCTCGGATGCTCGTTTTGGTCACACAAACACATACTTAAAATACATCTGTCATCTTGAAATAAACAAATTTGGCACGAGAGAAACTGAACCCCGGTATTCGGTTACTAATTCCTTTTCGCCTGTTTCTTTTTTCCGTCTTCATTTTCCGTTTTTCTCGTTTTCCAGTACTTCACTTGATTTCTTCAAGTGGTCCTCGTCGCTGAATCGAATCTGTTCACCATTTTTTTCTCGCTCTTTCTCTTTTAGCTTCCTCGTCATTGCTTGAATTCGACTTGTAGATATGCAAAATTGTTGAAATAATGCGAACTTTCGCTGTATTTCTACCATTATTGGTGGCGGAATTCGCTGAGGCGTTTCTCGAAAACACACTTCCTTTGTATTTGTTCAAAGATCTCAATGAGCAGGAGAAACCGTCTCCCACAACGACGACGACGACGACTATTGCAACAGGTTTGGAATCCACGAGTTCGGAATTGAGAAATATTAAAAAGAAAATTAATTATGGAATTTAATTGAATTACTCTTTGCAGTTCGTCGCGTACCGCCATACTTCTCATATCCGCTCGATCGTCAGTATACGGTAGGAATTGGCGGAAGCATTAATTTGACATGTGTTGCGGTTGGTTATCCGATGCCTCGGGTGTTTTGGAAGAAAACCGATCAAGGTACGACTACGATGATTCATCATTTAAATGAATCTTGGGTCTCAGAACTCCTCGATGATCCGAATTCTGCTCCGATTGGCAAGAATGTGTTAACTTTGACGAACGTGGAATCAACTGAGAACTTTACGTGTGTCGCCGTGAGTGCCCTAGGAAACATTGAAGCAACTACAACTGTCATTGCAAAAGGTAGTCTGAAATAAAATGGATGGTTCGAATATGTATATATTATTCGCATTAATTTCCAAATAATTTAAGGGGAAAATACATCATTAATTTTCCAGAACTGCCGCCTCCGCCAGACGATATTCTCGCTTCATCAATTACTTCGAATTCGATTGTTTTGACATGGACTCCACCAAACACCAAGGAAACAATTAACAAATACGTTGTTAGATATAAGCCAAAGTGAGTTAATTTATCCGATTATTGTGTGATGATTGTGTGATTTGCCGTGTTGCATGAACAACTTAATCTGTGTGTTTCAGATCGGACGATTCAAATTTCATTGAACCAAACGTTGCAAAAGGCATCGGAAAAAATAACAACGATGGGTAACTTTTAATCATCTTAATTACTTTACTAATTAATGAGTGCTGTGGTTGGTCTAATCGATTACAAATAATTACTCATTATGTCGACGTTTTTTTTTATGTAGATACTCGGATTCTCGTCGTGGCAAGACCTTGGACACTATTGAAACGAGCATTGAGATCACTAATCTGACGGCTTTTCAAACTTACGAGATTACTGTAAGGTCGGTGGGACCAGTTGGGCCGGGCGTGGAAAGTCTTCCGATCGAAGCTCAGACCCAAGCAGGCAAACCAACTTCGGGTCCAGTTAATCCACAAGCAAGATGTCTCGGAAGAGATTCGGTACTTGTCAAATGGGGACCATGCGATCATCCGAATGGTGTTATCACTGGCTATATGGTGTATTACACCAATGAAAAGGAGAGTACGCCATTGAAGAAATGGCAGATGGTAAGGATTATAAACTGAATTCGAATTTTCAAAAAATCAACACCGATATTCAGAAAGAAGCTAAATCTGATGAGCTGATGACGACTATTTATGGATTAGAAGCTGACACCAGATATTACATTCGTATTGTAGCTCGGAATGCTATTGGCGATTCTCCACTATCACCATTGGTGACAGTTTCGACTCGACAAGGAAGTGCGATTTTCATTTATGAATTTTTAAACCTACAGTTCTTTTCTTATTCGACGTGTTGGAATGACGTGAACAAGCTTTATACAATATATTTTAAATGATTTCTTTTTTTAATAGATTGTATATTTTATATTTTCAGCACCTGGTCAGCCGACAGAACTTCACGCGAAGCCTCTCGATTCTCGACGAATTCAACTTTCTTGGGAAAAACCATTGTTTTCATCGCCTGTTTCCGGTAAACTATCAGCAATTTTAATCGAAATGCTAATTATTCCTTTAGGTTACACTATTCGCTACAATACCAGCGACGGGGAAAAGGAATTAACGCTCACTGTTCCGCATGAGAAGCACGTTGTTACTGGATTACAACCGGATCGTTATTATTATTTTCGGTTTGGGATTCGAAAAAAAAAATTGATTAATTTATCAGCTACTTTTTTTTTAGTGTGGCGGCTTATTCCGATCGAGGACAAGGAGAGTTTTCGGAAGCATTAATTGCAAAGACAATTGCTTCTAGTAAGTTTTCGCATCAATTCTTGAAATCCCGATTTCGCGCCTCCATTTGTTTGGTTTTTATTGTGTTGTCCGTTACAGTACCCCTTGCATCACCAAAAATTACGAAATGTATAGCAACATCTTCGAAATCAGTTGAAGTTCATTGGACGAATCCAGAGAAAACCTATTTGAACGGAAACCTCACTTCATTTCGCGTCAGCTATCGAATCTTAAAGGAGCGCAGGAAATCGATTCAATATTCTGATTCGGAGGACTACGAAGAAGAGGATGGAGATGTTGACGATGCTGAATATAGTGTTGTTGTTGTTAGTGGAAACGAATCATCGCTTATCTTGAACCAATTGCTACCGTATACCACGTATGAGGTTACGGTAGCAGCGGCGACTGAGCACGGCTATGGACCGAATAGTGAATCTAGTGTTGTGAAAACGCATGAAGACGGTTAGTTAATTGGAATTTCAAAATTTTCAGCGGGATCCGAAGAAGACAACTCGGCACCAGGTAGGAAGGACATTGGGGTCAAAAAACATCTGCGGGAAAAAAACGTGTGATTGAAATAATGAAACATCTGCTGCGGGCCGACAGTCATTGATATTATTGTCACATTGAATCGCGCCCACCAGATTTTGACGAGGCGGAGGTGGTGGTAGGTAGTGGAGAGGTGATGGGATAATCATCACCCACTTTTGATGAACAACCGCCAATTTTTCTTCGTTACTATTCATCAATTTATAATCGACTAGAATATTATTGCATATGTCCATTTTTCTCTCTCTCTTTCTTTATTTTTCTGTTTCAAAATTCATTTGACCAAAGGCTTCAAAACTGAATAACTATCAAATTTATAATTAAAACTGTTGAAAACCTTGAAATGATACGAAATTTTCGCTCCTCAAATACACTGATATGCGTCTTGAGCAAATATTTTGAAGTTCCATTTTAATTAATAAGATAAAGTTGCTAGCAAATTAATGAACATTGTAAATTCTCCTTATGAGGATCTTATTAAAAGCAAATAAACAAAATATCAATAATGGTAAATATAGTAATAATTGAATGGCGCATCTACGGTGGAATATAAATTAAGATTTTTGCACAAAATTGAAAATCCAAATCTTACGCTATTAATTCTATATATTATATTTACTTAAACTCAAACATGCTGCCAACTGTTTTTTCATAACAATTGCGGCGATAAATCTCTAAAAGGCGGACCCTCAAAAATTTGCATGTCACACATCTAACAGCGTCCTCGTCAATGATACATTTGCCCTTTTTCCACAAATAATGGATGAGCGCGGGCACGATGTGAAGGAGCCGTTCGTCTCCAAATCTACTCTTCAATACATATTTGACAGATGGCGCTTTTTCTCACGATGACATTTTCGCCTGCAAACATCTCCTCAGATTCGGTTTCCAAAAATCTGCATTATTTCTCGAGTTTTTGTCATACGATCGAACCTTGCCTTATTATTAATGGCATATGGTTTAAGCGCGCTTATCTATGAGACAAACGCCGACTCCATTAATAGCGTATTCCGGAGTGGATTATGAGATGGTGCGCGAGATAATCGAATTAATTCGAGCTGTCGCCTAGCAAAAACTGTGCGAGTTTACGTCCGATGATTGCACTATGCACTTAACACTACGCCACAAAATATTATTTAAATAATACTTTTCTTGCTTTCCTTCTTCTATTTTCCTGAAATTCCTCATAATTCATAGCTTCGTTCGTTACATTTCGCAACAATATGCTAATTTGGACCCAGTGGAGTCCTTGAAGTATGCCATAGCAATCAAATTATTCATATATTTTGCTCAGTTGCAAGAAATTAAATTCTCTATTCGTGGCCAAGATTGTGTTCATTTATTTGTATCAAAACCCAATTTATATGTAATTGGGATGCTTCCCTAGCAAGAAATGAATAGTATTCGAATATTTTTACCAAGAAAATTGATGTTTACTTATTTATTTGTTTTTCGCTCGCTTCTTTAAATACCAAGGGACGAGTATTGGCCAAAAAATACTATTCTTTTCAAATTATTCAAGTCCCGCCATCTCATTTTCAAAATATAAAAATATTATTGAATTCTCTTACCACATTTCTGTAAATCGTACATATTTAACGATTATTAAGAAACACTTATGAACAACACATGCAAAGATCAGCTGTTCGGACAAAAAACCACATGTGCACTTCAGTTTAGTGTGGTCTTTTTCGAGGGTCATCACCATATTGGGTAGCATGAGGTCCATGTATATTTTATGCGGGTCCGGTCGCACACCGTCGAATATCGAATTTCTTGTGCATGATGATTAACTAGAGAGCTGCGAAAAAAAGTGAATTCGCTCACAAAATTTTGCATATCATCGTGTGTTGACATTGCTGACCGCTGCGTCGTCCATGCAACGCTCAATCATATATCAAATAATTCGGCGAGAGCCGCGCACCACGTTAACCCCCCGCTTATAATAAATGTGCTCTCACCGCGCCTTTTTTAGTCTCACACTTTTCGGTTTTTTGTTCTGAGGATTAGTCGTCGAATTGGTTCGATTTTTCTTTACATTTTCTCCTATCATAAGTTGACACCAATCTGCGGAGAACACATTTTTTAATGACTTTTATATAATCCTTCATTAAATTTGGGAATATTAATTATTATATTTTGTTAACCTTGAAACTTCTACTGCATAGAAGGAAATTTCTATCATTTAGATTCAAACTATAAAAATTAGTTATTGAAGATAAATCTTCGTTTGAATAATTTTATTCTAACAGAAAATTATTTTTTTGTGAAACCCAATTCATGGTAATGATATTTTGACTTTGGAGTTTTGACAAAAAAAGTCTTATTTTTCTAGTGTTTAATTTGAAACATAAGATTTTCTTTAAGTATTTTGGTTAATCCTTAATTGATTTAAGACCATTGAACATAAAAGAATAGAAAAGAGTCTCGAATAAATCCCAAAAAAGAGTGCCGACGTATTACATGAGGTTCGGCACCACGGGAGCCCGTTGCCTCGTTTCCTGTCATCGTGGCGTTCGCTTCCCATTGAATGTTGCGCAACTCGCAATCTCTGTCTGCGTCACCTTGCACATTCAATGCAGACAGGTACTGTTTTGGTTTTTTGTGGTTCGATCGATCGATTGATTGGGTGGTTGGTGTGTCACTGTCTTCTCTTCTCCGCCCGCTCACGGGTTGGCATGAGCGCGTTGGTTGGGTGTCTAACTGACGCATCCTCCTTCGTTATGCGTTTTTTGTTGCGCCCATTTTTTCTCACCTTTCAACTACTTTCACCCCTTCCAAACACTCGCACAATATGTGTGTGTGTGTGTCTCAATTTGGTGTACCAGCAAGCCGCTTTGGTCTGCCCGAATATATTGTTAGCCACGGATCATTTGATTTCGATTCGTCTTTTACTGTGTGCCTGTTCCCGTCGTTATGCCTCTTTTGCATATTCCTCGATTTCATATCAATATTATTTTTTATTATTGCCGAAATACTCGCGGCGAGTGCTTCAAATTGGCTCTCATTTGAGAGGATGAGCACTTTGTCGCTGAAATGCCGTCGTGAATTGGCAAACAATTGACATTTCGATTTATTTTTTGTGCTAAACATTTGCATAGACGTTTCATTCAGTCGCCGCCGATTTATCATTTGAGTGTTTTTGTTGAACTCGAGAAATTTTTAAGAGTCTTTATTTTTTTTATCCGTTTCAAAGACGTTCGTCGTCGATTTAAAAACTTGTTTTAGAGTTTTACCAAACCTAAACAAAACTAAATGTGTTCTTGCGTAAAATTCTGTTCCAGACCCATTATCATTCCATTAAAACTTCGAAATTGCTCTTTTTCTTTACATCTATTCCGATATGTTTAATAGTTTTTACCCTAAAACTGTAGCCGGTTCAATATCTCAGCGTATTTCTTTAAAAAATAACCAACGGATATCAAAAATTTTGTTTTCGCTTGAAACTTTTAAACATTCCAGTCGCATTCTTTTTTAGAATGTTCTTCATACTCTAGACAAGTTTTATTCCTATCGAATTTCATTTTTCAAAATTGAATAGTAGCAGACATTTAGTTGTTGGCAATGCACCGAAATGTAACTAATTTCGCATTGTCTTCGAGGCTCATAAATTAAGTTGATTTGGCGGTCAGCTGCTTCCCTCCGCGATTAGCGCTTCTTCCCAAAAATCAAGCGCGGCCTACTCGTTCGCGTCGAAGCTCTATTTTTTTTATTAGAACCAAACGATTTAGTTAGTAACGGAATCTGGCCAAGTAAAAAACCCATAAATTTGATGAGACTCGCCCGTGCCTCGTTGGGGGGGTTTTTCTCAGTCAGTTCGCGCCATCCGTTCATTTCGAATAAAACTGATCGTCGCCCATTTTTCTTGTTGTTCATCTCCCCACCGCATCGTTTCGTTTTCTCGGGGGCACATGCACGCACTCATACCGCCATCCGAATTGCTAATATATCAAATTGGCGAGTTTGGGCTGGCAAGGAGTTCGTCGTCTATATATGTGCCACCGCGACCGGACTAAATTAATTACACTTGAGAGGCGTTCTCGAGTAATTCGCGTGAGGTCATTAGGTTTTAGGCGGTGGCAGCGGCTCGCCGACCGATAACATGTCCAAAAATGCACATCTCGCATCGATCATTTATTTAATTTCGCTGCTTCCCTATGCATTTATGGGCATTGTTTTTGCTCGAGGATTCATGGTTATGAGCTACGTTGCGAACATATGTGCAAATTTTGCGCACTCTGCCGTAATTATCATAATGTATGCATCACTAGCGAAAAAAATGTCAAACTATGCCTGTCCGAACGCGCATTTATCGCGGTTCGACCTTTGTCGAATAAAAACAGAGAGGGACGCGAACATTCCGCGAATTTCGCAGCTGGTTTTGATTCTGTATGTTTAAAACGCGAATTTATTAGTTTTATTATTTGTGACGCCTTGTCTCGCCAACAAAAAAATCACAATCATGCATCAATATTTTGAATTTGCGCTCTCGCACTAATGTACGATGTATGTCTTTGTACGTACGAGTCTATGTGCGTTGCCGTAAAATTTACACATAATTCGAACGTCTGATAAGAAGAATTGCCTAAATCTATATTTTAGAAATTATTATGATTAGCACCAGTTGCGGCAAAATCACCTTTGAACATAATTTGTGCTATCTTCTATATATTATTTGGTTTCCAGCTGCAGTAGTTTTTGCTATTCAATCTTGCTCGTTTAGAAAAAGAAAAGGTTTTTTATATCTAATTTTTAAATTAAAATCGTTGAAGTAAGGTGCCGGATGGCTATGAGAACCAAGTTCTAAATGCGCAAAGACGGTATAATTCATTTTTTGCGGTTTCCAGAATATTTAAATATATGATAAGATGACTTCCAGTTTGCTATTTTTCACCCGCTCTTTGTTCTGTCCAATCGACCTTCAATAGCATGCAGAAATTGCACGTTCTAAATGTTACTTTCGTCATTGCAATACATAGTATCATTTTTCTATTAATTTTCATTATTCAATATATATATTTATTCTGCTCATTGTCCTCTCTCATTCCATATATTTGTTATTTACCACCGTTCTATCGTCAATTAATTATTCGATTCTTTTATCAGTTGATAAACTGTTAAATGGAATAACGATAACAGTGGCACAGTCGTGTGTCATTTGTGTTCTAATGTCCACCCAACGGAATTCGACGTTTTTGCGCGACAGAGTCGATTCATCTTGGCTCCGGCACCTTGGCCACTCCTCTCGTGCCTCCGCCGTTTTTTCGACATTTCCCTTCCGTAGTGTGTTCCGTCCATCCATCCATTCAGCCATTCAAAGCAGTTATGGATGAATGCAACAATTCGTAGTACTCAACCCAATTGAGCAGCACAAGCACAACTTTTTGGGTGTTTGTGTGCATGTTTTTTTATTCGCTTGCTTCTATCCTTGATTTATTGTTTCTCTTTTACTTTCAATTTCTTCTTTGCGAGCCTTTTAATGATGCTGGCTTCTACCAGTTTCCATCCTTCTCGCCCATTTTATTTCTCGTGGAGCAGGTGCGAATTAAAGTTGAAATGAAACTGGAGCTTTTCTTTCCTTTTTTGGCTGACCAACTCGGTTTTCAAATATCTGTGTCAAAGATGAAATTTTCCCACACTATATATTGTGAAATGAGCATTTCGACTAAAAAAAACTGTGTTATTGTTCTGCGTGGAATAGATTTTGGCAGTTTGTAAAATAATTTTTCCGATAATTTTTTTCAATTAATTCAAATTCCATTCCTTTTACTCAACTGAAAATTTTTCTCAAAAATAAAATTCGATACATTTATTTGGAAAAAAAGAATACAAAACGAAATTATGCAGTGGAAACGTCGTGAAGTTAATTCGTGAATTAATTATCGTATATTTTTTCGCACACGTCTCACGTTTTTGCCAATACACATACACACACATATATATACCAAAAAAGGCTCATCATAAATTCATTCAGCATGCTAGTGCGTATCCACGAAATTTTCTTTTTTGAATAGCTTGAGTTTTAAAAACGGGAGTGTGGCCTGCGAGAGGAAGAAGAGGGCGACGAATTCATTAGTGACCCCTTTGGGGTGTATTCAAGTTGTCCGACGACTAAATTGGATGAAGTGTTGCTAAAAAGTTGGTCGAGCCGATGAAAAGTGTAAACGAGAGCTGGAATCGCGCAGCACACGAAGATGCCGAATTGTAAATTATTTTCTTGTGCTGCTCCTCCTCATCTTCCGCCTCGTTCTCCAGTATCCTTCCTCTGTTTCTTGTTCAAATGTTTTTACTCGGCTAGCTTTTCCATTTCATTTTTTTTCATAATTTGAAAGGAAATGAAAACGGAGCCGTTCGTTTAATCTTTGCAATCCATCTTTTCCATTTTCGGCCAACTCGCCTATTCGTGTACATAGTTTCGCTATTTTTTTTTTTGTGCGTCACACCGCTGATTATTGGTGGTTCATCGTTGGTTGAAATGTGCGCTCACAGAGTCACTTTGTGAGGCAATATTTCGTTGAACATCTGCTAATTCTCGCCGCGATAATTGCTCCCTAAATCACTTTTTTTCAACAACAAAAAACCACCTGCCTGCTTTTTAGACATAAATCTACTGTTTCTATGAAGGATTTTGACGTTTACAAGGGTAATTGAGCAAGCTACCACCTTCAGTTTTATAATTGTTCTCACACTCAGCTAAAAATGAAAAATTGAGAATATCAAACATTTTTTGCTAGGTCAATTGGAAGGCAACTAGCGCAATTCGAAATTTTCAAAAATGTCCTTATGTTACAGTATGTTTTTTTTTTCAAAATAGGCGTTACCGTATTTTATTTTCGCAATCACTCTTTGGCATCACATTATTTTGAGTCTCTTAAGCCCAAGTTTCCGTCAAATTTCCAACAAGAACGACGTCTTACGAAAAACACTTGAAATTTGGTTTCGAAACGATTTCCGAGTATATTGTTCCACAAAGTTCTTCGTTTATTTTTTTCCGATTCCACAAAAAATTTGCTGGCGATTCGAAAACGAGAAATTCAATTAACACACCACCATGATGCATTTAGCTCATGTGTGCGTGTGTGTTTCTGACAAATCTAGCGCATAAAACACGATTTGCAATCATTTTTTTGCTCCTCCTTCTACTGTCTCATACATCCTTTCCTGAGCTGAACAGAATAAAAAACGTGTGTATGTGTGTTTACAATTCAATTATTCGGCCATGCGAAAGCTCGCCAAGTCTCTCCTCCTGAGTGTGTGTGTGTGTGTGATGCCGCGACTTTTTGTCCTATATACGGCTTCTTTTCTTTGCGCCTTTTTTGTTCCTGCCGCTCCCTCCCATCCTTTTCTCTCATCATCTGTTTGTCATTGTGTTTCACACATATTTTTCCGGTCGGGTCAAGATTGCCGGTATCACGCTTATCACACATGAGATCTATTTTTTTCGATTTATAGGAGAAATCAAATCGGTTTTCATCTGTTTCTGCGTTGAACTGGTCCCGTTAAATATTTTTTTTCCTTGAATCTATAAAATCACCGAAGAAAACTTCAATGGACGGAATTAAGGAGTCTAAATATTAAATTCACAAAATGGAAATCTGAAAACATTAGAGAAGCATGAATAGTAGATATTTTCTTAATTCCAGATTCCGTTTTCAAGGCAATAAATCCCCGTAGTTGACCCGAATCTTATTTGTTGACTTTTCCCTCGGCATAATGCCTCCGTAAAATATCATTAACACAGTTTATTACACTTTTCCCAGGAAACCCGAGTTTTTTTTTGTTGACACTGTCCGATTCTTGGTCATTCTTTTTCCTTAGCTATCTCTTGTTTTTTTTTTAAACTTCGCTTTCTTGTTTTCCTCAGACGAATTGCGTTTTAACAGATGAAGAATTGGTGAAAGTATTTGCACCATTATAATCAGCCACCTACCACCATCAACCGCAGCAGAAGCAGCTAGACGAAGTAGAAGCCGAACAATTAATAATTGTATTGAAAAGCGCGTAAAACATGAAACGCAAGCGATTATCGCCGTCGTTGTCGTTTCTTCTTCGACTCGTTTTATTATTTCTGACATTCATTGAGCAGTCGAGAGCCGCCCAACAGAGAGGTATTCAAATTTTGTTGCAATTATTTTCGAGCCACAATGACTTGAGATTTTGCGAAAATTATTACTCAATTGCGTAGGGAATAGAGAAAAATTACCTTCCAAAACTAAATTTTGTTGGAAAATTTTTCGAAATATATAATACTATTTGGTTTTCAAAATATCAAACCGAATCTTTCACAATTTCATTTCAAAATTCAAGAAATTTTTTCTAAATTAGTTTATTCGTGAACAAAGAACTTCAAGATTATCTAATTTTGGCGATATTTTCGAGATGAAGTCCATGAAAATAGCGAAAAAGAAGGAAAATCAAGAATAATGCGCATAATTTATTATTTCCATATGAATATCGTCGAGAATGAGCCGATAATTAATGGTTTTGTCGCCATTGATTTGTCCTTGGCCCGCAGATGAAAAGTTATCATCGAGTAGCAAACATTGGGGGGGGGGGTATTCAAATGAAACGAACAATCAAGGATTTTTAAAATTTGATTATTTTTAGTACCATCTGCACCGAGAAATTTCAACGTTGAGCTAACAACGGCGACATCGGTAGTTTAACTTTTCCAAGTGTCCTTAATTTCACGATTTTTAAGGTGAAATTAACATGGGAGGCTCCTGCGAGTCCAAATGGAAATCTATTCGGATATTATATTTATTTCGATAAAATGTTGAATGGAGAGCCGGTTGTCGAGAAAAACAACAAAAAACGAATAGTGATGATCAAAGATTCGACGGTAAACCTATGACGAAAATCCAATTTGAACTTGTTAATTGTACAGAAACGATATTATGAAATGGACAATCTGGATCCGAACACGGAATACTCGTTTCGGTTGAATGCGTTTAATCGAAATGGCGATGGGGAATTCTCGGAACGAAAAAATATTATCACGCAGGGAATTGGTGAGCAATTCCATTTTTTATGTTGTCATAGGTTTCATGGATTCTTACGAGTTATAAATTTCAGTTAAATAATTAAAGTCTTTATACGAGTTTAATTATTAGAACGTGACATTCTATTAATTTTTTTTATACAGAAAGTGTTTTTTTTCTAATTATGGTATTTTAGCACCAGAACCACCGGAGATCGTATCAGTTGTTTTGGAGAGAGAAGATGCTCCAGTCGTTGTAAAAGTCGAATGGAAGACGCCACGAATGCGACCGAACGAAAGTCCCATCGAGAAGTATAACGTATGGCTCAAACCACAAGGATATCACGATTCATATTCAAAGAGGAAGACGGTAGCCGGTACTGATTCATCGGCAACAATCTCTGGACTTTGTACGTTCTTCAAGGACATATTTTTGTATTTAATTCTGTTTTTTGTATTCAGGGATGGGCGTGACATACGATGTATTGCTTGGAGCTGAAAATCGCGAAGGAATGTCGAAGAACGCTAGTGAATCGATTGCAACGCCGGTTGGAACTCCCGATGGCGAGCCGATAAATGTGCAGTACGAGATTCTGAAGGGAGAGGTTTGTCATTAATTATCCGAAACTATACGAAGAGGCATGATTCGCCGGTGGCCGAGCGATAAAAAATGTTGAATATGCGTTCGGTTCGCGTCTTTCTCCCACCCACTACGACGAGTGAATTCCCGAGTTTTATGAGCAGATGTTTCTTGGCATTTCGACAATGATGAAATGTAAAAATTCTGACATTTTCCTATTATTTTTGATACTTTTCCATACGTCAACTGCATTTGAAAAGGTATGAAACCATTTTAAAAAGTATGAAACCATTTTAAAAGGTATGAAAGTTTATATACATATGTATACCGAGTTCTTAATTATATCCAATTTGTGAGACAATTCTGTGAACAGTCCATATATCTCATTCGATCGTATAATTGAACGGAATCTTTTTCTTTTTTGAGATCTAATTGATGTCGCCTACAAGGCGGAAAATAACGCAATTTCGTTATAAGTGCTCGAATGCGCTCCGACTTTATTATCGGCAATTTAGCTCAGAATGTACTAAACTTTTTGTAATTTGCTATTAAACCAAATCAATTGCTACTTGGTTTTCTTTTGCTGAAATTGCAAATAGGTCTCATCCGATTTGTAAAAAGAAGCAAAATGTGGATTATCGTTTTTAAACAAGTATTGAGCGCAATAATGGGAATGATCTTCTCGTGACTGGTTCGAATTAATACGCATTCAAGTTGATCGTTTCACAATAGGTTTTTGAATCGATTTGTGTATTAAGTGTCGTCGAGAATCGTTGACTATTCGCATGGGTATAAATTAAAAACTGCAGAAAATAAATGATCCCTCAGTCACCGGCGTTTACTTCGAAACCAATTAGTTCCCCCAACATATATGTATATATTCTTGTGGATTTCCAGATTGTTGTCTCATGGCGACCGCCTCCTGAGGAGCAACGAAACGGCAATATTTCAATGTACAAAGCAGTTTTGACACCGATGGACGAGAGCAATGACAGATACGAGAAAACGGTGAGTTTGCCAATTTCTCAAATTAGGAGAAAATTGTGTCGGAATATTTTCGGCACACTCAATTAGTAGTTCTTCAAGATTCGCCAAAATGTCTTTTGAAATAAAAATTAGCTTCATTTATTATTATTTGAGCTCACGATTGTGCGCCACTAAGAAATTTTGTGTGTATATTCGTCGCGGATTCAATATTTCCTCACTGCGCTCTCAAACCTCTCAAATATGTGCCGATTCGTGCCGTTTTTCCGCTGTTTTAGGTTTTGAGATGAAAACAAATGGAATTATTTCGTATATTTTTGGATGAAATTATGAGCTGGTGGGAATGTCGTTATATTTTTGGTTACTGCAAAATTATTATTATTTTTCTGCTATTAAGTTAATCTGTACAGATATTTGATTTCAGTCTAGAATAGTTTAAATTTTTATTCTCGCTATTCTATCGGAAAATTTACGATTTCGAATAGTGATTTTTCTTCCCTTGCGAGTTAGACGAACATTTTTCCAATAAAAACCGAATATTTCCTTTTTTTAGCTAACACGTTTCATATCGTATTCCTGTGTGAGCTTTATTCAATTTAAGTTGCACATATTTAATTGAATCTCGCCTTATCTTTGTTTATCGAAACACTAAAGGGCAATCCGTGGCGAATAATAAATGTATTCGGTGTGATTTTCGAATCCAAACCGGAAATTCTTCGAAGCTCCGCTCTCGTTCTTCCCATTTCGTTTTTTATTTCTTTTTCTTTCTTTTTTCATTCCTCCAGTTCTATTTTTTCGTCGTCTTTTTCATTATACATATATATGTAGTTCCGTTATTCAATAATTGAGTGTGCGTTCCCCTCATCTTTCTTCTTTTCTTTTCGAAAATGAACAATCACCAAGTGAGCCCATTTTTTCCCCAAAAAGGTCCTCCCTAGAGTTTTAATTCTTGCTTCCTTTTGTTCCTTCCCAAAAAAATTATTTTTCGTTCCGGTACCGGGCTAAACTCGCATCTACGAAAAAGAAAACATCTATAATTATATAGGCATTTGTTAAATCGATTTTTTCCTCTATGACTATTAAGCCTGCTTGCGATTTATTGAGCATTTTTTATTTGAATTTTTTATAGTTTTTTTTAACTCGAAAAATACTAAATGCGCAATCTAATTAGGGTCTTCAATGTTTTTTTTTTTTTTTTTTTTTTTTAGTTTTTCATTTACTGTTTTTAAACGAAATCTGCAGTATTCAAATTTTGTAATTTTCACGCAAATTACTTGTAAAGGCGCGCATTTCAATTTAAAAAATATTAAAACACTTGTCAATTATGTTATTATCAGAGTTGTGCGACTTCAGAAAATTGACTAATTGCCAAAAAATTGGGTAACTATTTTAGTGTGCGTCTTTAACTCTATCCTTGCCACGTTTTTCATTAAAATTATTTTTTGTTTTACATAATAATGACCGAAATAAGTTTTATTATGTACAGAAAACTGACTAGTTGTAAATAATCAGTTTAATTGATATACATATTTTTAATTGCTCTAATACGACTTTTGATTAAATAATTTAAGAAATTAATCAGCCTTGGCGAGCCGTGTGTGCTTTTAACTCCAAAACTTAGTGCGTAAAGTAAATCTACATTTTTAGTTTTTCGCCAAGACTGTTGCTGTAGATTTCAGAATTTTGCTAATTTTGCAAAATTCCAACAATTAGTAGGATATTTAAATGATCCACTCATGAGTGATATATTTTGTAGGTAACCGCTCCGGAAACCACTGTCAAGTATAAAGTGAACGTTCGCCGGCCGTACTTGTTCAAAGTCGCCGCTGCCACAATGAAAGGTCTCGGACCATTCTCGCCGGTGCTTAACATCAACCCCGATCCAGCAGGTTAGTTCCCGGTTTTCTTTTTTTTTTTTTATTTTTTTTTGTTATTGCATGCAAAAAAATGTTTGATTATGCGCAAGTGTTTCGTGCCAAAACCTCATTACTCTTACTTATATCGAGAGGAGAAACTGAAAGTGAAAAACTTGATTATATTTCTGAGTAATAAATTTTTAGCGCGCCATTTATAGCACCTGCTTATATATGAGCACGCCGTGCCACTTTATTGAGGTACGCTCAAATTTTATTTTGTTTTTTTTTCTATTTTCGATTTCATTTTTTGTTTATTTTTATGCTGACTTCTTCCCATTTATATTTCTCTTATTATTTCTGAATTGTGTTGAGGTTTTTTTTTGGTAAATTGCGTTTTGGCACCCACTCAACACAATTTGTGAAATACATAATTGTTCATTGAATTGTGATTTTTGAGCCAAAATATTTCGGTGCATTTTGTCTTTCTGTCAAGCGCACAAAACGCCGAATGCTGTGGACTCCTACATATAGCGACATAATTTCCGGTGTTGGCTTCGATCTCGAATTTCGCCCATCGGAAATTAATTTATTTTTCCGCTGTGCTACCAATTTCCTAAATATATATATTCTCTATTTTGCGCTTACCTACCCTTTCACCTTTCAACCACTATCATATACAGGGTGTCATTTAAGTTCCCGCACAACTTTGAAGACGTATATTTCTGAAACTAAAGGTCCAAATCAAACGAGACTCGAAATATTTTTTATCTATAGTATAACAAATATTTATCTATTAACTCTTTTCGATTCGGCCTCCTTTCGGAGCTATGACATCACAGAGACGCTTCGGGTAGGATGCGACTGTGGTACGCAGGTATTCGATGGAAAGATTGTGCCATTCCGCCAGTAATGTCTTCTTCAGAGTCTCTACACTTGAGTGGGGTTTTGCGTTGACCTTCTCCTGCAAGACCCCATCACGGGAAAGTCAAGCGGGTTCAGGTCTGGGGAGCAATCAGGCCATTCGGATGACTTGATGAAGTCGGGAAAATGGGTCTGGCACCACTCCTGAGTAGTTTTGGCAGTGTGGGCGGGTGCTCCGTCCTGTTGAAAGACCCATTTCTGCCCAACGAAATGCGTTTGGGTCCAGGGCATCACATGCTCCTCTAAAAAGTCCCGAACGTAGACTTCTTTGTTCATTTTCATCCCCTGATCTGCAAAAACCAGGGGCGCTTCCCGGTTGAACAGATGGCACCGAAAACCATCATACTGGCAGGATGTGAGGCTCGATGTATTGTTCTGCTTTTCTCTGAAGCTTGCTGGGATGTCTGGGCAAGTACTCGATGGTTTTGTGAGTTGAATGCCGCCTCCACAGTGAATAGCTTCTCGTCGGAGAAGACAGTGACGAGATGTTCTCCAGACTGCGTGCGAGCAAGAAGTTGTTTTGCTTTTTCGAAGCGTCTCTGCTTGTTGACGGCCGATAGAATTGCCGCTTTTTGGACACGATATGGGGTCAGTCCAAGCTTCGTTTTGACGATTTGTTCCATAGCGAAGATGCTCATTCCCACGTCTGACGCCATCTTTATCATGCTCCTGTGGGGGTTTCGCCTGATCCTCGATTTGACGGCGTTTATCTTCTGAGGAGTGGTTACTGAGACGAGTCTTCCTTGTCTGGGAAGGTCACTGGTCGTATTTAGCTCCTTGAAACGTTTGATGGTGTCGCAAACCGTTCTACGAGGCACAGCGAGGCGTTCAATGATGTCTCTCGGGCTCACATTTTGCTTATGAACTTCGATAATGGAAGCGCGATGGATGTTAGCCTTCGCCATTTCTCGGAAACACATCCGAAAGAGGTGAAACTTGGAAAGTAAGTAAAATATACCTTATTTAACAAAAATAAATTGTATTGGTGCACGAAAAGTGCGCCAGCCAAGCTCTTCATGGCGTCAAACTTTTGTGCGGGAACTTAAATGACACCCTGTATGTAGTGTCGTTTTCTCACAATAGCATTTTAAATTTCGCTACTACAGTACTCATTTTTTTTAAATCTGAATAGCTTTTAATTTGAATATTTAATAGAAAATTGGAAAATTGTTTATAGTTTCATAAGTGTATTCAAAATTCAAACTCTTGTCTAAAAGTGAAAACTGTCGAAAATTCAAATTTTTTATGTCATATTCCATTTAAATTTTCCGCGAGAATGACAAAGTTTTGAATCTTCGATATATGTTTTAATTCTTAAACGTGATACATAAGATTATTGTCCGCCTCAGTTGGTTTTATATGATATCATCCTTTTGGAGGTAGAGGAGGGAGGATTGTCGGTTAAATTGCATTTTCAAAAAAAATCGGGCTTCGGACATACGTCAAAAAACGGCCTCTGATGATCCCTCCTCTTGATACATATGTGTATGTGTGTTTTTATAATGACGTATAAGTGTTCCGTCCAAAACCCGCAAAAATTAGCTATGCCTTGGTTTTTTTTTTAAATTTCACCTGACATGCTGAAATTCACCATTATTATAATCAATTTTTGTGAAGGGTAGAAGCCAAACAAAAATTTTCGTAATTTTCGGATATGATTAGATCAATAATTAGAGCGGTTTAGTTGGACGTTTGATGTCTTAGTGATTGATGTCGTCGTTCATTCTTGAGATAGCCTCGACGAAAATTGCAACACTCTGTGTTAAAATGAATATTAGCGTAACCTTGTTTGCCCGCATTAATTCTTTCTGCGCAGAGAAACATTATTTTTTGATTTCTAGAAAAAATAACGAAAATGTTGTTTATTATCCGTGACAAGTCGTTAATTTGAGCCCGTCAGAGAATTTTTTTACTAAGCAGATGATCAAGGCTAATTCGATGTTTTCGTTCGTTTGGCGAACACCTTACTCGCTTGCTCGTTATACTTCCCGTCTCCTGACTGGCACTAAACAATTCAATAAAAGTCAATTGAAGGAGAACAAATATATGTTGTCGGTTTAGCTGATTTTCCGCTTCTTCACATACGCATTCATATTTTTTGTTCAACATTGCGTGAAAATCGAAGAGAACCTGACCGGGACGGACGGCAAACGCTAAAAAACGCACTTTGTTGCCGTGTCCTGCAATTGACATTTCCTACTTTTGCTCTTCATTCGAGTTTGCTGCGCGCCGCAACAAAAAATGGACAAGAAGTAGTTGAAGAAGAAGCGGAAAAAAGGTGAAGCGAATTTAATCTAAAATGTCACATTATGTGTATGTGTATTTTTAATTTTGTTTCCCATGCTAACCATATTTGACACAACTAATTTGGTCCGGAGGCAGTTTAGCGTGACTTATACATTTTTTTTTTGATTTTCGCTTTTCAACATACTTTTTTCGCAAACCAACGGAAATTTGATTTCCGCCAGTCGGTCTTATGCTTGAGTTGATCATGCACAACGTCTGCGTTTCTCTAATAATCGTTAACTATTGACACCTTGCGCGTTAATTATGATTATTTTGGCTAGCTGGCAACAACTGAATGGGTTTTCGATGTGGGCTTCTTGTTTTGTTCATAGTGTGTTTTTGGGTTTAATAACGCTGAGTGGAGAGAGCTCTTCTACTTCATCGGTCCACCGCTCTTCTCAGTTTTCGCTGTCATCGTCGTCGTCGAGTTTTTCGCGTTTTTGCCACCTACTCCCACTACACCGTTAGCCATTATTAAAAGAAATATAATTATGTGACGAATTGAATAATAGTGCTCAGGACTTTTTTTTTCAACAAACTTCGACGCTGTTGTTGGTGAAACGTCAATTGGAGAGCTTATAAATAGAGTTGAGCATTTCTTTTTTCCGAATTCAAACAAAGTGAATATGAAATGTCGCAACATAAGCGGAATCAAATTCGATTAGGTTCTAATTTTGTAGAACCTTCTCTATTTCCTAATTTTAATATTGATTACGCCAATGACAATCATGACTGTTCTCCGAATAATCGCATTATCTGTTTTCACGAATCCACTAAAAAGGGTTCTTTACAAGGTTAAGCTATAATATTAATTTTAAAACCCGCAAAATTTCTCGAAATTTTTGATTAAAAGCGATTTTCTTTCTACGTAAACTCTGTCTAATTCCCTAAAATTCATCAAATGACTCATTTTCTAGAATTTTGAAGCATAATCTATTAGTAATTGCTTCCAAATTTGTTGAGGGTGGTCGCCATATTTCCAAGGTCTCGAATGATTATTGCATCCTGTTCCGCTCCTTTATTCGACTTGTTGGCTGCCTACACGTCGATTGAATCAGGCTCCTCTACTTCAGCCAGAGCCTTATTTATGCATATAAACAATAGAAAGCTCTAACGTTTTTTTATTAGGTACTTTTTTTTTACTCCGGGCGTTTATATTCGTCTTCCGTTTCCTGCCCCGTTTGCTTGGTTCATGACCATCTCACCGCAATGGACCCATTTTGGTCGCCACCGAACTCGACGGATTCATACATTCATTGCTGATGATGAACCTTCTTGTTATGCATTTTCGATTACCATATATGTCTTGCACTTGGCTTAGAACTGCATACGAACATTTTCTCATTGCCGTTTTCCTGTTGGCTTCGAATTATTACGTTGTGTGTGTTTATGATGAGATTCATAATCCGCTCGTCGATATTCGAGGGACAATGCAATAAGATTAACACTAACGTATTATCAGTGATGCGCGAAAAAATTTTGAGCTTTTTTCGTTTCTATGTTGTTTTTCTCCCTTTTTGGCATGTACTTCGAACGACGTTTTCTATGGAAACTGATCGTTTTATTAAAAAAAAAAAACTGAAATTGGTTTTCTAATTGTGAATGGGACGGTTAATTAATTCCCCTTCATCCAAAAACTGTAAAATTCTTCGTGTATGAATATTGAATTATCAATTTGTGTGTAATAAATTATTCGTTTATTTTTCTGCTCGTTTTTTTTTTACTTCTGCTCCTACCTAACAAAAAGTATTTTTGGTGTTCACAAAAACAATATTTTGTTGGCATTAGCCTTGTGAAAAAGGTCACAGTTGTTCAAGGCAGAAGAAGAAAAAATAATTGCGAAAATATTACAGATGTTTAATTGCTGCTGGACCATTTTCATTGTTGTGACTTTTTAAGACCGCAATTGTCTTCCTCTTTCCTTTTTGTTTTTGATTTTCCGGACAATAAATCTTGGATTTATTATAGCTTGAGCTCGATTTGAGTTGCAGTATCATTATAGTTGTTGGTTGCCTCTTTTCTACTCTGCCCCCTCGCTTTTACCTTTTCAAATACACGGCTTGCAACTTTTATTGGCACAGATGGAAGCTGATGAATGGAAACTTGCGAAAGATGAAGCTCTTGAAGATGATTACGATGAAGAAACGACGACAACTACAGAAGCGACGACGACAACCGAAGATCCATTCGGTGTTCAATTATCGCCGATCTCGTGCAAAGACGGCATCATCAACTCACTTGAGGATCTTTTGAATTATGTCGCTTCCGGCTGGAAATACCATGTTTCCAATACGGATGGTGTCCGGCAAGCATGGCTAAAACTTGATAATGCGACCACAAGAATTTGCTCTCATATGACAGGTGATTGAGTGTTTAATGGCCGCGAAAATTATATTACTCAGAAAAATCAAGTGAATGAGTTTTGGCAAAATGGTTTGGTGGTTTAAAAAATCAGGTGTTTTAGAGTTGCTAACTATTCGCATTTGGACTTTGCTAATCTTCTTCAGAAACTGTTGTGCAAAGTTCTGCATATTTTTATTTTAATCTACAAAAATATGTTTTCCTAATTAAATCTTTAAGATTATATTAGCTTTGCGAAATAATTATAATTCCAAGAATAGATTTATAAGCCTAACATAATTTTATATATTATAAAGCCTTGTTTTGCAAGGGGTTTTAGTGAAGTAACCTTTTTTAGAAGCGTAATTTTTCGTCGTCCCTTAAATTGCGACTCATTTTTCTGAACGAGCAATTCTTGAAAATTGTGAATTGAGATGCTCATCTCTCCGAAATTATTATCGAGCCATCACATAACTCAAACGATTTGGCTCACAAATTTCTTATCTGAGAATTACATCGTGCACACAAAACACATCATATTTTATTAGTCGCCATGTCTTTTTTTTCCTTCTTATTCGCTTCCTATTGCTGTTTTTTGTTCTTATGCTTCGTATTTATTGCCGAAGAGATTTTTCCGGTGTGTTTGCATCAAAAACGCCGAATGCACGGAATTTGACAGACAATTCCTCCTTGGGCGAGTTCTTTTTTTTTCGTCGGCATTGTTCTCGCTCATTCGCTGCCTAATTTGTTGATGGCAAGAGGAATAAGTTGTCGAGGATCATTGGAGCATGACGGAGTGGGAATGACAACGAAGCGAAGAATAAGAAGGCGTCGAAGAAAAGAAGAAGAAGAAAAAGAAGCCTTCTCCGAAATTAATCAGACCCCATTCATTTTCTAGTCTGTCGTCGTTGTCATCGGACGGCTCGTTCAAACTTGTTTCGAGTAATTTTTCTGAGAGCGACAAGGTCGTAACTCGGATGCCGAACAAACACAACTTGACGCAGCAATTTGTGTGGTGTTTTGGTTTTGTTTTTTATTCGAGTGAGCGCCGCGAGCTCGCACTCGAACATGTGCCGCGCAATTTAATTACTCGACACTGAAATCGTTTCGAATCGACGACGGCTCAAATTTCGATTATTGTGATGGTTGCCGCCGCCGCCGCAACAGGATTCGTCATTGCCGTCGCTGATGGTGTCCCGCCTGCGGTGCCAAATGACGTTTTGCTGCTGCAAGAGCACCAGAAGTA
Organism: Caenorhabditis bovis; assembly: GCA_902829315.1. Taxonomy (NCBI): domain Eukaryota; kingdom Metazoa; phylum Nematoda; class Chromadorea; order Rhabditida; family Rhabditidae; genus Caenorhabditis; species Caenorhabditis bovis. Next base: position 1,981,397 of record CADEPM010000004.1, on the reverse strand, counting down.
CCGCCGCCGCGTTCGTCGCCAGATTCGAACACGCGACAAAATGAGCAAGGCGGTGAAGGTGAAGCAGAAGAAGCAGATGAAAATATCGAAACTGTCGAAAATGACGCGTCAGCGCGAAATGACAGGTATTACATTTTTTGTGCTAATTAGTCGATTTTATCCTTTATTTTCAATTTCCTCATTTTTTTTCTCCTTCCTCATTTTCCTCCTCAATACTGCGTTTTCATTTATTGTTGCACTTTTGATGAATTACGGAAGCGTGTGCACGTTTTTATGGTTCTATTCAAGATATTTTGAATAATCCATACAAACAATTTTTCATATTACCATCGCAAAGAGAGCCCCAATTTCCAGCAAAAAATCCCAAGGGATCATTTTTTACAGTTGTTAATAACTTTCGAGAAAAAATACTGTGCAATGCAGATTTCACAAAAAATTGTTTTTTTTTTTCGAGTTTTCTTTCTAAAATCTGAATAGCTACATACAATTTCAAATTAATATTTAATAAAACCTTTTTTTAATGAAAAATTCTGATCTGTGTTTTGTTTTAGCCCTAATAAACTTAGAAATTCTCCGTTTTATTAGAAAATTTGAAATTTTCTTGATTTTTACCCCCAAGATTACATGTATAAGTAATATTCGATTTATTTTTTAAAACAAAGTTTGAATCACATATTGTGGTTTTATTCGTTTGTTTTCTAATCTAACTCAAAAAGCGACATAAGAAATAAATAATTTCTCAAGTGTTTAGACCGGCCTTTTTGTGCACATTTTTCCCCCATTTGCATATAACCATAAAACACAGAATATGCTCAAAATTCGTGTTAGTCTGGTTGAATACCTGCTGTCGTGGAAAATTTATGAAAGAAATAAATAAATCAAAATTATTGCCACCGCCGCCTTTGGGATTATTTTCTTTTTTTTTCGCTTCATATTCCAAGCGGTTATTTTTTGCATGCATTTTATCGATTATTGAGTCCGACTCATGGCATTCCAAAAATGATGTTTTGACGGGTTCTTGGCACCCCTTGGGGATGTTTAGACCCACAGAAAACAATAAAATGTGTTTTGTCTTTTCGATGTGGTTTTTTTTTTCTTCCAGAGTCACCACAAGAAAACTCTTTAAATGGTGCGAGATATTTGATAGGTGAACAACAAATTCTCATTTCAAGATTTTCCCTCATCCACTAGACGAAACGATGAGAAAAAAGTTTATTTTGGTTCGACACGCGCTTTCGATTAATCAAATTCTCATCTTCGAGCCCCCGTTGCTCATTTTGACCCTCTTCACACAATCTTCCTCTCATCTCATCTCATTCATTCATTCATTCCTGCTCATCACTCACTCACAGCATATACTTTCATTTATTAGCGACCTGATCGCTTCCAGACATGTTTGACGCCGACAGTCTCGACGACATAGAAGATATGTCGGTGGCGGTGGCAAAAAAATGGGAGCCGTCGAAAATTTCGACGGCCGCTGTATACAGCGCAATTCTGCACCATCCGCCAGGTCCGCTAGCGCATCCCATTTCGATTGGACTGTCGAAAACGGCACCAATGCCGAAATTCGTTCCCACCACCACCACTACACCGCCAACATTATTCATTGGTGTTACACTACCGTTTACCACCAAGGGATGGAACCATATTGCCAAAATTCAAAGTTGGTGTTTTGAAGAAAAAAAAAGAGTTTTGAGGTTTTGCATGATGTTGGTGTGTTTTTTTGTGATTGTCGGTTGTGTTCAGTGGAGCAAAAAAATGAAAACCGAATCAAATGATGAAAAAGCGAAGTTGCTGAAAAATGCTTTCCGATAAAGCTTTAAAAAACTGAAATTGTACCTAGAAAAATATCAATAATATTAATAGAGTATAAGAGTAATAGTATGCGGTTTATTTTCAAAGTGCTTAGTTAGAAAACGGTAGAGTAACATTCTTTGGCTTCAAAAAAGCTTCAATTATGTTTCATCATATTATAGATTTGTGATATATGTCGAAAATAATAACTTAGTTTAATGTAGTACAATTTTCTGAAATATTCCGAACAAAGCGGATATGTTATTGAATACATAAAATAGGCCTATTATAATCGGTTGAATGCATCGTCTCTTGTATCGAAGTGAGCAAAAACTTTGCATTCATCCAAGAATTGGAATTGTTTTCCGCGCACATTCGACGTTATAGTGGAATTTGAGTGCTCTGCTGCCTTTTTTGAATCATCCATCATTATTCTAATGGGCGACAAGATGTTTTCGAGGATCCGCGTGTGCCGAAATTTGAGATTCTTAGCGGCAGCCGGAGCCCTCGAATTGCACATTTCTCATTGACCGGAAACTAATTTTGTTGGATGATTTGACAACAAAATTTAGTAAAAAAAAAAAACAAATAAATAAGGCAAAGATTGATGAAAGTTGGAAGAAGTTGGTTTCTTTTCGGCAAGGCGACAAAACAGCTGTCGTCTGCCTAATTGGTGGCACTTTTCACTCGACATGGTGGTCCTTTTACGTTGTTTGTCAAATATAATAGACGGCACCACTTTTTGGAGGACTCAACGACACACCTGCTTGAGCGCATTGAGGGATTCCGCGAGTTTGTAGTAGTCGTGATTCAGAGCAGCAACTACTTGTAGAGCGGCCGTTGCGCATTCGTCTCGTTTTTCTTGCGGCATGCTCTCGCTCCCCATTTCTTGGCCATTTCCCATATAAAGACACAAATTTATGCGCGGCACGCGAAATGCAGTGTGTCTCGTCGTGGATTTGATACGTGGTGGTGTGTGTGCCGCGCTGCTCGTCGAAGACCCGGGTTTCCGGCGGTATACCTTGTCCGCTCACCGGCCCCGCACAGCTATTATTCTAAGAAAGAGAATAAACGACAAAAACTTTCCATCCACATTCGTCCACATTTCTGCGTGTGTTTTCAGTCGTCAAGAAACACCGAAACGAGATGAAGCCGAGGAATAGATGATGAATTATTCACTACGATTTTTGTCACTTTGTTATTTTTTTATTCTTATTATTTGGCGAGGGTTATGCGTCAATTCGACGCACAACAATAGGCTCGCGCTATCGCTTTCGCCGCTTCCCATTGTTTCGACGTTATTCGACAACTTCGACATTCCGAATCAGCGAATGCGTTGGGATCGTGCCGTTGAACGAGTGCGTTCTCGACAACCGTTCAGCGGCAAAAGTCTATTTTCGCCGGCGCACGTATTCGATGAGAATGAGATTGACGAGCAGAAGAAGCCGATGTTACGATCACCGAGTCGCAAAACGGCGGCGGCGGCGACAACTCGAAAAAATGAGAACATATTCGCTGCTGTTATTCAGACATTGCTTCATAAAGAGGAACCAAATAAAGGTTTATTATCCAGCTGTCTGATTCTATTAGGGAAAAGCTTTAATAGCATATTTGCCATTACAGCTAAGTCGATTTATTCAAATCAGGGTTTGAGCTGGTTTTCAAGCAACAAGATGCTCCACTTGTACTTGCATGCAACATTTGTGTTCTTCCCACAACAACAAAAAAACGATTAATCTATTTCAATTTGTTTCTTTTCAGCCCTTGTTGGTCCACCAACAAATGTGCGCGTCGAAGCGACGAGCAATTCATCAGCGGTCGTCCAATGGGATTTCGAAGCCTCTCAGGTAATCAATTTCTCTTCTAGACGAACATGAGTGCATTGCGTAAGAAGAACTCCGTGTCGAGTAGTGCGCCTGAATACTTGATTACTATCGGAATCATTCATCATTTGTTTCCTTTTTTGCAGGTTGACTCATTCGTCGTCAAGTATATGCACGAACCCGGCAATCGGATGGACACTGACAAATGGACGCAGCAGCCGATCGCCGGTCATTTGCGCCATTTCGAAGTCACATCGCTCAACGCACACAAACCATACGCGTTTTGTGTTTTGGCTGTCAAAAACAATGTGAGTTTTCGGGCGTCGAACGAGCGCCGAATGCATTGCAAAAAGTGGCGATTTGTTTGAATATTCACACGTTCGAAGCACCACAAAATGCGCTTACACACAATTGTCGACGAACAACGATTCCATGACAACATAGAGGATTATTGTTTGTGTGTGCCTGTCGTGTACTTGTGTGTTTGTTGACGAGTGAAATGTTCATTCGAATCATCATTTCGATTTGAAGCCATGCATCGAATTTTGAGAAGAAGCTGTTTTGATGGGCATTGAGAATTTAAAATCTTAACTAAAGATCTAATATAATTAAATTTTTATACTAAAAAAAAGAATTGTGTAAACAAAAAAACAAACATATATATATATATAGGGTGAAAATGTTTGTTTTCAGAGACAAGGACCGTGCTCAGACCCTCCAGTTGTTCTTGAATCTGTCACCCCAACTTATATGGTTGAAAATCTGCGAGTTCGTTGGAAGACGAGTAACTCGGTGCAGCTCACTTGGGACTATCACGGGCCTCGAAATGTGGGGTTCTATGTGAATCATACTGGCCGAAAGGAATACCTCAACCATGAACTTCAACTCAAAACCATGACCACACCTGGTTTCGGGCAAGACTTGGACGAGAAGACGCGCGAATATCTGTGGACGAATCTTCGACCTCATATGACTTTCACGTTCCATGTTGGAGTCAGATCACTTCCACCAGGAGCTCGAAAATATTGGCCGAAAGAGGTTACGACGCGAACTGATCCAACTAGTCCACCATACGTCGAAGCGCCAACATTGATTGATTCAAGCGCTGCTCAAGGCGGACAGCAATATGTGAAGTTGTCGCCAGCAACTGAAGAGTATGGAGAAATCTCGCACTATTGGATCATTGTTGTTCCGGCGAATTACAGTGCGGTTAGTGATTTGTAATTATTTTTCTTTGTCTCTTTCGAGATATTCGAGAAACATTCCTAAATCCCACACTATATTTCCTCCAATTTCATTTTTTTGGAGTTTCTCAGAAGTGCACTGATTTTCTCACGAACCTAATTACGCGGATAAGCTTTTTTTTTGCAAAAAGTGTTTATTAGTCGAAAGATAGGGAATTTGAAAAAGGTTTTCCCCTAAAATTAAAATAATTTTTGAAAAATGTTGTAAGAACAAATATATTATGATTTGAATGGCTCGTGCTTCTGCTAACTCTGGTATTAAACGACGTTTAAGCTTTCTGCGCTGATGTGTTTAACTTATTTATTTTATTGTAAATCTGTCGTTTTTAGGAAGACATCAGCAATTTGGACCCGATCGAACTCGAAAAACTAACAGCCGACAAAAGATCTCAAATCGCGAACTCTGTGAGTCTGTCACCAGCCCGAAAACTCAAGAAACGACGTGCTGAGAATGACGAAGGCGATGACATCAAATATGGACCAAAGGTGAGTGGCGTTGTAAATTCATGCTGCAAACAATTGATATTGATGCGATTTTGAATACCTAATCAAGCCCTTTTTGCAGGTCAAACGTGCGAGGCGGGCGACGGCACCCGGCGCGTATGTCACCGCTAGGCTCAGTTCGACCAAAGTACAACAGTTGTATGTGAATAATCAGCCGTTTGTTGTCGGCGATTCACAGGTTAGCCGTTATTTTTTTCCCCCGTTCTTTTCTCGTTTCCTCCTTTTCATTTTTTTTTTGGATTGCACAACAATATAGTTTTGTTTCGTGATTCTTTCTCGAGATCTCATTAGACATTCAAGTGAACAACAACTGAGCTCAGCTGACATCACTTTGATGCATGCGATATCAGTTTTCGTCGTTTGTCTGCCCTCCGATTCTCATTAGACGAACGAATTCATTTCGAATAGAATGTGCATCGATGAAAAAAAAATTCGAGAAAATACCCCCTTGAGAATATGATTGCACCCACTTCAATCTTAATATACACACATTCTACGACGACGACGAGAATCCATAGTTTGATGTGCTCGTTTCGTTGTATGTATGTGTTTCTTTGTCATTTGCTTCCTACGCTCTTCATTGCCTCAGGCTTATTGATTCAAGTGCAAATATCATGTTGTTTACAGTTGTATGACGGGTTCACCAACTATCCGCTCGAGCCGAACACACAATATCGTTTAATGATGCGCGTTTTTGCGAAAAATGATGTCAAAAAAGATGCGGTTTGTTGCTCAATTTTTGTTGCGCGCGATCTCAATGAACTGTTTCAGTTTGAACAACGAGCACCAATGAGCGAGAAATTGTCAAAGATGTATTCGGATTCAGTGCTCACCGAGCCGTTCACAACCCGATCTGCACTTCGCGGAGCTGGCCAGAAGTCGTCACCATGGATTGGCGCCTGTATCGCGTTCTTTGTGTTATTCTCGATTGTCGCAATGCTCATTTGCTGGTGGTTGCGTTGCAATAAGAAATCGCCTGGACGCCAACCGCGACATGGCTCAATCACCAAAGTGGCGCTTACCGGAAATATTATGAATGGACAGAATGTGCCAGGAGAAACTAGTAAATTGCTCGCCAACTCGACGGACTATGGAAGACAGATAATGAACCCGTACGATCAGAATCGACATATGGAATCATCAATGGATCTCTATCCGCTTCCCACTAATCGAATGAATGGTTATGCACCAGTACCAGTTCCATTGCCCTGCTTACCGACCAATGGGGCTGCCACACCGAACTCTTCAGTTATTCATCCACCGATTCCGATTGCTGAACTTGCTAACCACATTGAGAGACTTCGAATGAACAACAACGTAAGCGGAGGTTGAGTTGAATTGATATATTGAAATTTTTTAGGCTGGGTTCCAACAAGAATTTGAATCAATTGAGACTGGTCAACACTTCACATGGGAACACTCAAGCTCTGACATTAATAAGCATAAGAATAGATATGCAAATGTGGCCGCTTATGATCATTCTCGAGTTGTTCTTTCAAATGTCGATGGACTACCCGGATATGATTATATTAATGCTAACTATATTGATGGGTAATTGAAAATTTTCATATTTTTCCCATTCAATAATGTGTGTTTAGATATGACAAGCCGAAAAGTTATATTGCCACACAAGGTCCTTTGCCTGAAACATTCGGGGATTTCTGGCGTATGGTTTGGGAAGAAGGATCGGCGACAATTGTGATGCTGACGAATCTTGAGGAACGAAATCGAGTCAAATGTGATCAGTACTGGCCGAGTCGCGGCAGTGCCACTTATGGAGATGTGCAAGTGACACTCCTCGAGACTGTCCAACTCGCGCATTACACCATGAGAACTATGAGATTACAAGTGGCCGGTGAACCCGAAGTTCGAGAGATTAAGCATCTTCAATATACCGCATGGCCGGACCATGGTGTTCCTGATCATCCGACGCCATTCCTCGTTTTCCTGAAGAGAGTCAAGACGCTGAACTCACCAGACGCTGGACCGATTATATCACACTGCAGTGCAGGAATAGGGAGAACCGGAGCATTCATAGTCATTGATTGTATGCTCGAAAGACTGCGGTATGAGAACACCGTTGATATCTATGGCTGCGTAACAAACTTGCGAACTCAAAGATCCTACATGGTTCAGGTATTTTCTCTCTATTTTGTATACAAATGATTATTGGCAAAATTTGTAGACGGAAGAACAGTACATCTTCATCCATGATGCTGTATTGGATGCGGTTAACAGTGGATCTACGGAAGTTCCAGCTTCAAGGCTTCATCAACACGTCCAAGCTCTCATGCAACCAACTGTTGATGGAATTTCTGGAATTGAAATGGAGTTTAGGGTTCGAATTTGAATGAAAGCAATTCGATTATGCTAATTGTATAATTTTAGCATTTGACTACACTGAAATGGACTAATAATCGATGTCAAGTTGCTAATTTGCCAGTGAATCGCAGCAAGAATCGCGTGTTGAGCTCGGTTCCATTCGATTCGAATCGCGTCATTCTGCAAATGATTCCTGGAATTGACGGATCTGATTATATCAATGGATCGTGGATCGATGGGTACAAGGAAAGACAAGCTTATATGGCAATGCAAGCGCCGCTCAATGAAACAGCTGCTGATTTCTGGCGTGCGATTTGGGAACACAACAGCTCTGTAATTGTGATGCTTGTGAATACCTGGGAACGAGGACAAGAACAGTCCAGCGAGTACTGGCCGCTGGAAACTGGAGTACAAGTCGGCAAATTGGTTGTTGAGCCGATTGCGGAATATAACATGGAGCACTACGTCCTCAGAGAGTTCAGGCTCACTGATTTCCAGGTTTTGCATTATTATCCCAACTGAAAAGAAATATCTAATGTGTTTCAGACAAATGAAACTCGGACGGTTCGTCATTTCCAGTTTATTGAATGGCCCGAATATGGAAAGCCTGATTCTGCGGAGCACTTTATTGATTTTGTTTCTCAAGTACACCGCGCGTATTCCCAGTTCGGAATCAGTGGACCAATCACGGTACACTGTACTTCAGGAGCTGGACGAACCGCGGTGTTTATTGCACTGGCTATAATTTTGGATCGCATGCGATCCGAGCATGTTGTCGATGTATTTACAACGGTAATTCGTTTTGAATCACCAAATTGTGAAATTCAATATTCGGATTTCAGGTGAAACTCTTGCGTACCGAGCGACAGAATATGATTCAGGACACTGAGCAATATCACTTTTTGTATCAGGCCGCTTTCGAGTATCTTGCTTCGTATGACAATTTCACGTCGTAGGCGCAATATTTATCAAATCGTTTAAACCAAACCACTAACCTTTTTTCCCACATAACGGGTTCAAATCGATCCATCGTCCCCCTCTCTCCCTTTCTTGGATATCACTTCACGGGTTATATTCTTTCTATAAAATCTGTTGCCTATGGATTTTTTGCCACTAAACAGTAACAGACAATTCTATATTGCTCAATTTTTCCTTTTAATTTCATTTTTTGTTTGTAAATTATTGCTGCTTTCAACTCAGTATTTTGATCATTTTTTATTTTAAAAAATTATCAATTGGTATATGTAATTGTATTATTATTCCTCCATTTTTCTTTGGATCCTTTTTTTAATAATAAAAATATTTATAAATAAAAATTGTTGTGGCAACAAATGTAAAAATGGAGATTTGTTTTGCTGCAGATGTTCGTCGCTTCGAGACCTTCAGCGGAGTGCTGTAGATTTTTTCGAGATCTTCTTCCGGGGCGCCGTTGCAACGGTTTTTGGTACAGCAGCAGAAGGAAAACTGAAAATGAGGAATCCGCTTTCAAGGTTTTTCTTCATAGAAACAAATATAACAATTATCAATAAATCAATAAGGATCCTCTAATTTGCGAATTCACGCGCGGCTAAATATTAAATACTCTCCAGCTTTTCGCTTGCAGGGCCTGAATCGGCCAGAAGCTCCCGTATGACCCGTGTTTGAATTTCTACTATCGCTAATTACAACACACAGGCGTTTGTAGCGCACCCCTTAAAATGTCCGCAGATGTTTCCAATGAAATCACTCCAGTTAAGATTGAAAATATAGGTCACCTGCTCAGAACACAGCTCGCCCCTATGTGGTTTAGGACAAGAGCCGCCGTACATTTTGACAACCAGACAACTCTGTACAAACATGAACCTCAAAGCCTATGCACTGCAAGAGATTGCAAAGAAAAATTCGGGTAACTTAAAATGCCGATCAGTCATTTGAAAACGATAATATGAAATACGCAAAGCTTAGACATATTTATTTTTTGACCGTATTGACTAAGGATTTAGAACCTACATTTCCTTTCATTCCATCGTAGAATGAAATATTTTGACATTCTCCGTTGGCCGCTGTGCACACTTGTCGATCACCGCCTGTATACGCGCAGCGTGACGAGACCCCCTGGTGGAAAATGCCATCTGAAAAGAGACACAGAATAGTTAATTAAAAACAACGCTGACCGTCATCAATTCCTGAATGAATGAGAACACGAATACAGTGCATTGCGGAGCACATGGCTGTGTCGTTCACGTGAATATAACTCGAATCGAGGGATGGCTGGAAATATGTTCATTCAAACTTGCGACCCAACTCTTAGATATTTCAAATTTCGCGTTTTTTCTGTTACTTTCAAAAAAAAAGCGAAAAACTTATAACTTCCATCATTGGCAACTTCCACTGCCGCATTTTATGTCTAATAAATTTCGCAGAATCCGAACCCTCCCAAAATTTGCATAATGGGTCCCACGGGGATTCGAGAAAATGATTAATACCTGCATCCGTCCGACGAATCCGTAGAAACAATCGAGAAGCGCATTTGTGTATGATAAGTAAAGTAGAAAAATTTGCGAAATTATTCGCATTTTCTAAAACTTCGAATGGAACATCATCATTTAAAGAAGAACAAATCGAATTATGTTAAAAATGGAATTCAATTTCAAAAAAAAACAGACTGGAAGGCAGACAAACCGAACCCGATGTCTCAGATTTCAGGAAGAAGAACGAATGTAAATTTTTGAATTTCATTCCTGATCAAAGAGTAGTCCAAAAAACCAAAAATGAAAAAAAATATCTATAATAGATAAAAGTAAAAAAAAAAAGCGAAAGAGTCGTTGGGGGGAAGAGAAAAATTTCATTTTCCTTCTCCTTCTTTCTACCCGATTTTGTTCGCCTTTTTTGGTCATCTCTCGCGTCCGACGTGTTAAACGATGGGCGGAGCTACACAAAATTAATGATGTTTGAAGGTTTTCCGACGACAAAATCGTTGAGTCGTTTATGATATGCGAACAAAAAATGAGAGGACGAATGCGAAAATCATTAATGTGTTTGACGTTTCTTTTATTTCCGCCAAAAAAAAGTTTTGCGGGAGAATTCGAATCGAAAAAAACGAGGAGAATGAGTTTATTGTTGGCTATCTTTTTTTTAAACCAATTTATGGAAAAAAAGAAGAAAGAGTGAACCGAAAATCAGATTTATATAGCTCATATGTATCATGCGCGAATTTTAGTTTATCTTTAATATTTCTAAAAATCTCCTCTCAAATTCATTTTATCAAAGCGCCTGTTTGAATAGAATAAATATTTCAATTAAAAAGCAAACAGTGTAGGACTGCTTATTTTGTGTATGAATATACCTATTAATTCTCAAAATTGTTTCTTTTGGCATGAATAGTATCAATGTTGTAATCATCAATTCATAATGAAAATTTAGAAATTTCGAATATATTGAAACGTAAATTAAAGTGCAAATCTGGCAACAATGCGCCAAAATAGGGATGATGAAGAGTCAAGCAATCGTGTGGCAAGATTTAATTAAATCTTGCGACGCCGCCCAAATATGAAAGAATTCCGTTGGTCACCAAACGACCGCCCTCCGCGCAAAACATGGAAACCCAAGGGCAAAAGCCGCGAATGGCCTTTTCCTCCAGGCTCATCAATCAAACTTTCCATACATATTTGAAGTCGAACCGATTCATAAATGAGTGTTGAGAAAGGTGAACACATAGCACAAATAATGGTCTTGAGAGGTACTCGAAATACAACAAATCAAGTTAGTTGCCGCAGTAAAAAAAATGAACCAAATAGAAGAAAAAGCTGTGTGAGCGCAAACTGAAATTCGATCCGTGTTCTCAGGTGCTTTTGTGGGCCTTTTAAAGAGATAATTGTACACGAGAGGAATGTTTATAATATTTTTAGAGACAAAATGAGAACATAGAAATGGGTTTGAGATTCCGGTGAGTTAATCAGTATTTTGTTCAATTGGCATTCCTTTAGAAGCCAAAAATTTAGTCATTAAAGTTTCGTCGACAGTTCCAGACACCTGGTCGTTTCCGTCATCGCTTCGTGTCCAGCTGCAATTACTTATTTAATAGATATGGTCTTTTTAAGTCTATCAAATACCTGATAATTCGATGGTCTTTAAATTCTACCAACTGGGTTCTCAAAACTGTATCAGTTGAAGCGATGAACTCTTTTCTGAAATAATGAAAATTTTCAGTTATAGTTCGATGTTTCATTTCCTGAGATTCTGAGAGAATTTCAAAAGTATTTTTTGAGAAAAAAAAAAGCGCAACGCATTCATCATTTTTCAAACTACGGTAATTAATAATGGGTTTGAAGTTTGGTTCGTAAACAATCCGGATGCACCCATTATGTTTGTGCCCATAAAACGGGCACATTCGTAATCCCATGCAAAGCCACCTGGCACTTGGCATGCACATTCGACAATTTCACGAAAAGAGGAAATCGAAAAGTGAACGTCGTTTAATTGAATTCGACTGAATAAATTAGGATGCAAAAAAAAAATGAACAAACTTGGCAGCATCGAACAAATCCCAAAAGCTGACTGGTTTCTTCGTTTTGAAGTAGATCGAATAAAACAATTGAAGCAGTTTCTGATGATTTGAAGCAAGTGATTTCCAGAATGCATCAAGTGATGCTGTTGTGTGCGAAGAATGATTCGATCGAGCATCAAGGCCTGCAAATTGATAAAATGAGCAAATGAGTAGTGTCCAAGACAAACCCAAAAGACGCGATTCTCCAGTAATGAGCTCATGTAGGGGCATTTGCATTGTATTCACAGTCACATGAATCAAGTTCAATAGAGATAATTGCCTCTGAAATTGAATATTTTAAAAAATTGACTATTTTTATATTATGCGCTCCAGCCTTTCAAAAGAATAAATTACCGAATTCCAAATAAACGTCGAATACACATGGTCGACCGTTGCAACTAATTTAATAACACTTCTATCCTCAACAAGTGCACAAATCATATCCTGATCATTTCTGTAATTCTCATTTTCTTATTCACCACTCTCGCCGTTCAACAACCTCCAATCCTGCGCTTCAATATTGTCGATTACTAAAATGAGTTGTTGATTCGATTTGGCGATGCGGTTGCGAATTTCCTTCGCCCATTCGACTAATGTCAATCCTCGACTCTTGAAGCAGTCATAAATTATGCAAATAAACACAATTCATTTTGATTATTCGGCTTTCATCGAATTTGAGAAAACTTGGAAGGCTAGGAAAATGAGGGAAAACAACAATTACCGTGCAATTCAATCCCATTTTGTGATTTATTGCACTTAGCACCGATTTCGGAGTCACGTCTTCCATTCTCGCATTTATTCGCATATACGTGAATTTCTTGAGTTCACTTGCAACGAATCGATCGATAACATCTCGTTTCGAGCCAATTCCGTGGAGCTAAACAATTCAAAATATGCTAATTAACGACTTAAATGAATAATTACCAAAATGTTGAAGCCAGCAGCGAGATAAAGTGTCCATTTAGCCATTTCTTTAACATCGAGATTCTCCACAAATGTTTCCATTTCATCCGATTCGTTTTTCTTCTGAAATGTTGAATAATATTTAGAATTAATCGGAATACATGAATATACAATAATGTAGTCTTTCAGTTTACCCAGATTGCACTTGAACATCGCTCCACACAAGTTTTCTCTATCAGAATCCGAGTCTTCAACATCGTCAATCGATGGGCTGCAATGGTTTAAAATTGTGTGATAAAAGACAGAACTGTTTTTCTACTTGTTTCGCCTCTTATTTCTCGATCGATTCATTCGTTCAGAAGCTGTTTTCCCTTGCATGAAGTATGCTTCGAGAGCGGAACAGGCAATTGCAGCAGTTTCATCTCTGAAATTAAATTGCAGATTTTTTTAAGCGGGAAAGCAAACGTTGAAACTTGATTTGGAATTCACATTTCACTGGAATCTATTAATAAACATATACAGTCTGAATTTGACACATTTTTAAAATAATACTAAAAATGAGTAACATTAATTCAACCTATAATCGTCTGAAAAACTTAAAATTATTTCAAGAACTCAGGAAAAACAAACAAAGCAATAGATTATAATTATAAAACAACAACGATCCAAAATTTATCGCGTCTCTCCCATAATATTTTTTTTTGCAATTTTTAATAATAAATATTACTCAAAATTGTCAAAATCTTCAGGTTCATTGTCAGATATCACAAGTTTCCGAGCGGTACTCTGTTTTGGAGCAGTCGATCGTTTCTTCGGAGTTCTCTGTAGAAAACCATTAAATGTTTTGAATTTCCTGTTTGTACTTTTTCAGGCGTTGATTTCTTCGGCGGAGTTCCACTGCAAATCTTTTGATTCGCATTTCTCTTCGCCGTTCGGACCGCTGATCTCATCTTCAAAATGCATGCGATAACGCAAAAATAAATCAAGAACAGAAATGGCGAAAGGATAGAAAGAACCAAAAATATAAAAAGAATAAGATAAAACTGTGAACAAATACGAATTATTTATGTATCACATCACATCCAGGAATAATTGTAGAATAAAATACTTTCTCAGAATCCAAAGACCAATCAAAAATAAAATAAATTAGTTGGAATTATGTATATAAAAAAGAAAGTAATCAAAAAATGAGGGGTATACAGAGAAGAGGGAAGCGAATAAATTTACTTGAGAAGGGACCATTTGAATTGCTTGTTAGCTGATTCGATAAACGACATTCCAACCTGTAAATTAGTATTGTCGTTATTTTTAAATACAAAATATAAATCATTCAAAAAATAAAGCAAATTTACCGTGAAACAAAAAGATTTCAACGTAACCAATTCATTCAAAACGAACCAAAGCCAGATGTCAAGTGAGTTTTACTATTGAACATCTGCTTACACAATGAAGGACCCGTTTACAATTTTTTCGATAAAATTGAATTTGAATCTACATTGAAAATTACAGAATATTCGCTTGAAATTTTCTATAAAGTAACACTCAATGTGCCAAACTTTCAAGTCATACAAATCAGTTTTAAAATATTTTGCATGAATAGTTTACCTGTGAGAAAGATTGATCGGAAAACGAGACTTCGTCGGCCTTCAATGCGCATCTTTGAACCACAGCGGAGGCATCGGTTTCGAGAATAATTCCTTCATCACAGATCTCGTCAATCACAAGCATCATTGTATCCATTGCCTCGATGAAAGCTTTTTTCTCGACGTTCTTTCTCAACGAAGTCGAAACTGAGTCGTAGAGGCAAGTGAGAACACTTTCAAGGATGATCTCATTTTCGCGAGCATTTCCAAGAACATAGAAATAGAGATCTACATTTGAGCGATAGAGACATGTAACACCATCAAGAAGAAGAATTTCGGCTAGAAAAAAAATACTAAAAGAAAAATCGAACTGTCTTACATGATGTGTTCCGACTAGTCTTCTGGAACATGTTTTTTTCGAAAGCTTTCTGATCCTTGGTAGTCCCGAAGTGAGTACGATCATAATACTAAGCATTTAGATGCATTCACAGTGAAGAGAGAAAAAACTTACTTTTGCAAGAATTCGGTTACCGTCTTGATCAAGTATAACTAGGCCTTTGACACTGTAGAGAGACGTTGGATTCTGAAAGTTCAATAATAATTTACTCGAGCAAAATAATTTACTCACATTGTCGAAATCAGCCATCTTTTAACAACTCTAAACCTATAAAAAATAGTTAAATGAAATACATAATCTGTGAATAGACGCAAAGAAGAAACAAAATCGTTGAACTATTTCTACATATTAAAAAAACGATCGAATATTCACCGAAGATAGTTTATATCGCTCAAATTCATTCAAAATGTTACAATTGCATAACTTATTAAAAATGGCTCAAAAACAGAAAGAAATAAACATTCTAAGAAGAATAAATTGTGGAACGTCGTAAAT
Source organism: Caenorhabditis bovis (assembly GCA_902829315.1). NCBI lineage: Eukaryota > Metazoa > Nematoda > Chromadorea > Rhabditida > Rhabditidae > Caenorhabditis > Caenorhabditis bovis. The sequence goes on along the minus strand of CADEPM010000004.1, from coordinate 1,965,804 downwards.
CTACACCTGCTTGTTGGATTTCATTTTCGTCTCGTGATATCAGCAAGTATATGGCCGATGCGTCCTTCGTAATACTTCTTCGTCCACGGCCGCTGTCATTATTACGCTATTTAATGTCTTTTTTATTTTATTTACCTTATTTTAGATAAAATGGGAAAGAAGCAGCATCAGAAAGATAAATTATATTTAACAAATTCAGAATGGAAAGCTATTGGTGGACACAAAGATGGTAAAATTTACGAAAAATTTAGAATAATTAAGTTTGAATTTGTACAGATACCGGGACACGATTACAACGCGCTCAGTTCAAAAGATTACCAATTACCCATTGCTCTTTATCATTGCTGCCGTTTGAAGAACCAGTATGCGCTAGAAGTGGCGAAATCTTTGATTTGGCGTATGTTTCTTGTTTCATGTTAATCTGAATTGGAATATTTCAGACACATTGTACCATATGTTAAAAAGCATGGAATAAATCCGTGCACTGGAAAACCGCTGGCTGTGAAAGATTTAATTCATTTAAAATTTGACAAGGATGACGAAGGAAACTTCCGCTGCCCGGTGACATTCCGTCCATTCACTGAATACAGTCATGTTGTCACAATTGCTCCAACAGGAAATGTGTATTCATTTGACGCCGTCAATGTAATTATTGGTTTAAACACTAATTATGTTGTTTTTGTTTATATTTCAGGAGCTTAATTTGAAAAGAAATCATCTCAAAGATCTTCTTGATGATACTCCATTTCTTCGTTCCGATATTATTGATTTACAAGACCCAAATCATTTGGAAAAATTTAATATGGAACAGTTTCATCATGTTAAACTTGATTTGAAGACTTCTGAAGAGCTGAAAAAGGAGAAAGAAGCCATGAAGGTTTCGATTCAAATACACGAAATGGACACATTAATTTTAATTCAGAATCCGACATTCTACATTCGGCGAATGAACAACGAATGCAAAGAAGCCTTAGATCAACTAAAAAAGGAATATGTGCCAAAAGCAGTAAGATTGAGTTTTAAGTCGGAAATATATAAATTATTACCATCTGCAGAACATCACTGAGGCAGACCAAACCGCTGATAGTATAAATGCTGCACATTACAGTCAAGGAAAGGTCTCGCAGGGATTCACTTCAACGATTATGGCTCCGGTAACGAGTAACAAAGCTGCCGTTCTTGACGACGCCACTGTGCGGTAATAAATTCTCATTTTTCAATGCTAAAATATTTTTTTATAGATATTCACGAGTAAAAAAGAATGGATTTGTGAGAATAATTACCAACTACGGACCCTTGAATCTTGAATTATATTGTCAACGAGTTCCAAAAGCCTGTGAGAATTTTATTACTCTTTGCTCGAGGGGATACTACAACAATACGAAATTCCACAGACTCATCAAAAATTTTATGGTAAATAAACGGCAATTGCTGCGATATATATTTTTTGATATACAAATATGGAAGTTGAACTTTAGTTGCAAGGAGGTGATCCTACTGGAACAGGACATGGCGGAGAATCAATGTGGGGGAAGCCGTTCGAAGACGAATTCATATCGGTATTATTCTGTCAAGAGAACCAAATGATTGTGTCGAGAATTTTAGGGATATTCTCATGATGCTCGAGGAGTGTTATCAATGGCAAATAAAGGCTCGAATACAAACGGATCGCAATTGTAATTTTAAAAATTGTATTTTTAAAGTTTACTAATCGAACTTTCAGCTTCATTACATTCCGACCTTGTAAATATTTGGATAGAAAACACACGATTTTCGGGCGTCTTGTCGGTGGACATGAAACGCTGAATGCAATCGAGAAAGTCGAAACAGAAGAGGGAACCGATGTCCCACTTACAGTGAGTTTTAGCCATTTTCAATTCAAAATTTGAAAAATCGCTGTTTTAGCCAGTTCAATTCATGCGTGCAGAAGTTTTCGTTGATCCATTCGAAGAAGCTGAGAAGGAAGTTCAAGCAGAAAGAGCTGAAATCCTGAAAAACAGTAAGTCGAAAAGAATTTTGGATTCGTTGATTGAATTGTAATATCTAATAATTATCTTTTTTTCTGATTTAAAATAATTCGAAATTTCTTTTCAGCTTCGAAAGACACTCTTGAGCAATCGAAAAAGAAAAAGGACGAAGTTGTGAAACCGAAGGCAAATGGAACAGGCGTCGGAAAATATATACAATCAGTTGCTGCAAACAAGAGAAATATTGGAAAAATCGAGGTTTTCGCAATTTATTTTCGGCTTTCATTTATACATTTGTTTGCAGGATGTGCCTTTGGAACAGCCGAAAAAACGCAAATTCGTCAAATCCACACTAAACGACTTTTCAAAGTGGTAGATCTCATCTCGATGTTCGCATTTTATCCAATAAATATAATTACACACAAATTACACAAGATGAATGAAACAAAAACAAAACTTCAATAATTGAAATGAAGTTTGTTAGTAGAAAAAATATGCTTTCGAATAGTTGACGCAAATCAAAGCAGCGTGGAATACATACAGTGGGTTATATCGAATATTCTGGCTCAAGCGCAAATTTGGATGAAGGGTGGTGTAAAGCGACAAAGAGAAATAAATCGGAAATCATTCATTGGTGAATTAATTAGTTGGTGGCGCGGGAAACGACCGCGTTCGAAATTTCGCGGACCATCTCCTCTTGCTTTTCGATATCCTTCTGCTTTTCGCGTGAGCGCAAGTCCGACATCACCTAAACAGTTTAATTCAAAAATCGAACATAAATCATTTTTTACTAACCCGCTTCGTCTTGGCGAAATAGACCTCATTGATGGTGTTACGCATTTTCGATTCCTGATCCTCAATCATTTTTCCGATATTTGATAAGTGTGGGTTTTGATCGTTGACTGGAGCATCGAGCTCGTGCTGAAACCAAAATTCGATTAAAAACGCACAAATGGACGAATATTGAAACTTGTCTGGTAAGAGATCCTCCCAAGTTCATCGTTCCACTAGCCGGACTGAAAGTCTTCACCCACAACATGATAGTCGAAGTGAGCTTGTAGTGAGCCTGGCGAGCTCTCTCGCTTATTTCGATGACATGAATCGAGTCCCAACATCCTTGGATTTTCTCGTTTTTATCCGAAAGCTGTAACAAACCGTTTCAATCAAACAATTATCGCAAAAATTTCCTACTTTCTTCAATAAAACGATTCCAGCAAAACCGCCATTTTCCAAATCCCAGAAGTAGACCGACGAATATCCACCTTCGAAATACCTGAAGAATAATTAAAAAAAAAAAGAAAAAAAAACATTTATTAGCATACAAATCTTTGTAGCTTTCAAAAGCAAGATTAGCTTCAATCTCCATCTTTCTTCTTTTCTCAGATGGGAATTGGCCATCCTCAAGTGGAGGATCATATGTGTTGCTCCACGGAGATCTACAAATACGCTTTGTCATTTTTCCAATCACGGCGAACACATCGGGTGGATCACGCATTTACGCTTTTCTCAGTTTTTGCGAAACATAAAGGTCGCACGCTTTGAGAAAAACAAATTTTGTCTTTTACGTCACATGATGAGTTTTGTGAGATACTTTAAAATTGTAATTCAAATTTATTGATCACACTAATGTTTTGAAAAACGATGATATCAAATTTCAAGTGTTGAGGTTTCGTAATATTTTCAAATGAAATAAAAATGATTAACCAAATCATTTCCTTAACAAATATGCAATATTTAGCTATTTTAAAAACCATGAAACTTGAATTAATCATTGCGAAATCAGTACGACATTCATTTTTTGCGCACCCACCTATAACTATCACCATCGCGATTATAGTCGCACAAAAGATATTTCTTGCCAGTTTCACGATCAGTGGCAAGCTTCAATGGTTGATCGATCGTTCCTGTAAAAATTTTTATAGAGAAATGTTAAATTCAATTACAACAATTACCTAGCAAGTCATCGACGAGATCGGGGCACAATTCGACCAAATCAGTCAAATTTTTAGTGCATTCCTGGGGCGGAAGGCGGCGCATCAAATCCAAGGCACAATCAAGCTGTTGCTCACCCTAAAATTGCATATTTTTCAAAGAAAATTATGGCTAATAATGACTCACCATGTTGAAAAACTAAATCCCTAGTAATAGCGAAAACGACCTAAAAATCTTTTTTTACATTCACTTGTTATAAACAGAGGACAAAAGGAAACATAAGAAAAGTTGATGATGTGAAATTATAAACATACGGAAATAAAAGAGGAAATGGAGCAATTGATTTTCGGAGGACGGAAAATTTTGGCAGCACTCCAGTCCACGGCCACCGTAGTGCAACGCTATATGCAGCGATATCGTGGTGAGACGCAACGCTGGCGCATTGCCAGGCGACTTTTTGAAATTTCTTTTTTTACATGTTGCTCATTTCAATCTGGATTTCTTATGTCAACTAAAATATTCATTTTTTAAGAAATTTTATATTCGTACCTACATTTCGTTAAAATTAATTGGAAATTACATAACACATTTGTACCGCCATTAAAATGTGTCTAACAATTCTTTGAATATTATGAAATGCTATTTTAAATTTTTAAAAAAGGTGCGTAATAATTCTCAAATAACATTTGCATTAATTTCATTATTTTCAAGTTATTTCCGTGAAATTGTTGGTTCTTTTCAGTTCCAAAATCCGTCAAAATTGGAGCTCGACACAGTAAACGCCACTTCAGAAATCTTCCATCTGAAGTAAGTTTTCATCTAACAATTATGTGCTAAACTTGTAATTGTCTTATATATAATAATTAACTGGAAATATTCGAAACGCTAATATGTGTTTTTTTCTTAAGCTGTGATTTATTTTCATACCGTTATTATTACAGCGCGCGAAAAGATCACGAGCGGTTTCTAAAGTTAGTGAACATACTATGAAAAGATCGATTTCTATGCGTGACGACGATAGTGATTCAACAGTAGCGATGCAGTCGGTAAGTGTTTCTGAATTGAAAAAATGCCTTCGTCGTGAATATTTCCTAATTGTTCGAGGTTGTTGAAAAGAAAATGTGTGATTCAGCTCCTAGATAATTTAAAATAACATTAAAAACAAAATTCAACTATATATAATATTATTATGGTGCTATGCAGATTTTGGAAATTAACTTTGAAATGCGGTTAAAACTAGTATTTTGAACTTTCTCTATAGGTTTTATGAATTTTGTGATGGTTTGTTACTGTTTTCTTCAGTTCTTTTCAAAATTTGCATAGTAAACCTACATTTTTTAATAAAAAGTGCAACATTCACGACGTATTTATATCTATTCAATTGTCAACATTAATCTCTTGCGCTCGCTCGCTAGTTTTTCAATTAGGAAACTCTCAGTGTCTCTGCGTTTATTCTATATATTATTATTCCCTAATTTTGCCTTTCACATCAAATTAATTGAATTATTCAATTCGAAAATACTCGTATAGTTTATCAACCGATATCAGCACAATAGTGCACTTTTGGGACATTGACGTCACCAAAAAAACTTTCTACACGTTTGTCGTTTCTCAAAAATAAAGTCATTTTTTCTTTTCGATCTTTTTTTCGACAGATTGTTTTTAGCACAATCTTCTTCGTTTCAAAATCTCTTCAGTTTCCTTGTGTTATTGGTGATCTTCACAATGTCTCAGTGTTTAATTTTTTTTTTCTGCCGACAAAGTGTGGAATTTTCAATTGCATCGATTTTACTTGAAACTTCTGTGGAAATTGGTGTCAGCTTGCAAGATTATTGACGTTTAAAATTATAACAATGCATCAATAATTGTTTTGAAAACTTTCACAACTCTTATCAATATGGTTCACAACTCTTATCAATATGGTTTTGAAAATCATTCATTATTACGGCACCCTAATTAAAAACTTTTGTTGTAGTTTGGGGTTTTTTCTATTTTAAATTAGTAATTCTTACTAAATACATTTTAAATTACTCAACCAATGTAAGTTTATTGTCGACATATTCATGAAATGTTTTTTTTTTGTCAAATAATGTTTTTAAAAAATATACATTTTTCGAATGCAAAATTGTAAAAAAAATGCACATTTAATGTAATTTTTACATTTTTTTTTGTTAAAAATTAAAATTCATAAATAGGTGCATTTCGTAATGCGTGTAATTGACTTTTATTCTTTTAATCAAAATCTGTAAAATAATTGAAGAAAAACTATTTCTTCTATCGGAATATTCCAATGAACCTTAAAAGTTATTGTTGTCACATTTAAAATATATTTTTTTTTAATTTAATCGAGACAATGTGGTTAATATCGAAAATTTTGAATTTAACGAACATAAGATGAATTTGAAGGGAGTATTTGCGAGAAAATTTCGGCCATTTTCAATTTGCTCATACTCTCATTTCACAATATCGATTCGAAAAACGCCCGCTCCGCATTGAATGTGTTTTGCTCATTTGAATTATGTTCCTTTTGTTTTTTGTTCTAATTCTCTCTTTTCGTTTAAATTTGTTTCATTTTTGTGTTAAAAGTCGATTTATTGTGTAAGGAGTGCTCTCAACAGTTTTGGTTAATATTCCTCCGCTCTCTATCGCCCATATTTCCCCGGCGTTTCTTCCCTCCTGACGCTCCGCCGCCTGCCGTTTCATCGTTGTCCAAAGACCAAACTGTGTATCTCTCGATTCGCTTTGAAAAAAAAACTTGTGTTTTCCTCTCTTCCGCCTCGTTTCTGATCGTGAGCTCGCAACGAAACGATAAAATAGAAAATCTCAAAACGTTTTGTTTCCAACACAATTTTTTGTTTCTAAAAGAGCAATAATTAGCAAAATCATAAAAATTAGCAAAATTTGTTATTTCAATTTTTTCGTTTTCAGGAGAAAGTGCCGCCAGCAAAACGGTCAAACGATACTGAATTTGATTTAGAACAATTGAGAATTAGCGGTATGACTGTTAATGGTATGTTTATCTTAATTAATTAAAAAAAATATATATATATATAATTAAAATCGATAAAATTATAAAAGTTTGCAAGCTAAACTTATTTTGACGCTAATTTGTTGGAGTAAAAAATTCGTTTTAGCTCAGATATCAAATTTTCTATATTTTTTTCCTTTACGTGAAAATTTATTAAAAAAAAACGAAAAATTACTTAATTTAATTCTCAGGAGATACAAAAGAAGTGCATTTGAAAACATGTGATCCGGAAGCAGAACGGGTCGCAATTTTGGATTTTGGAGCTCAATATGGCAAAGTTATTGATCGCCGTGTGCGTGAATTGCACGTTAAATCGGAAATGTTCCCATTAAACACAACAGCTCGAGAGATTCTTGATCTCGGCGGATTCAGGTTTTTTTCTGATCATAATTTATCAATTCTTTTTTTTCTCAGAGCAATTATCATTTCGGGTGGACCAAAGTCAGTATATGCTGACGATGCACCTCAAATTGATCCGGAAATTTTCACATGCGGTTTGCCGGTTCTTGGAATTTGCTATGGTTTTCAATTAATGAATAAATACAATGGGGGATCTGTGACGAAAGAGGCGATCCGAGAGGATGGAGTTTGCAAAGTCAGCACAATCACCTCGTGTCCGCTTTTCGAAGGGCTTGGTGACTTTGAAGAAGTCCTTTTAACACATGGAGATTCGGTTTCACTGAAAACTGTTGCTCCGAATTTCGAGATTTGCGCAACAAGCGGAAATCATGTAGCAGGTTGAGAAATAATCAAGTTTTTTTCTACTGTTAAAATTTTTAAAGGTATCTACAATGAGCAACGAAAGTTGTATGGTGTTCAATTTCATCCGGAAGTTGATTTGACCAAAAATGGTTCCCAAATGTTTCTCAATTTTCTGTATCAGGTAATTACTAAATTTTAAGCCAGTTTTTAGAGAATCAATTAAAATAAAATGTCAATTAATTGGATTATCTTTTTAGATTGCTGATTGTACTGGCAAATTCTCAATGCAAAGTCGCGAGCAATTGTGCATTCAGGAGATTTTGCGCACCGTTGGCAACAAAAAAGTTTTGGTATGGTGTTTCAAGTTAACCTGGTGTTCAGCTTTTTTGTTTTAGGTTATGGTTTCTGGCGGCGTCGATTCGACAGTTTGTGCAGCACTTCTCAATAAAGCCATTGGACCGGAACGCGTCACCGCGATTCATATTGACAATGGATTCATGCGATATGAAGAAAGCGAAGCAGTTGTTAAAAGTCTTGCAGCTGTAAATTTGCCAGTTCACAGTAAGAGAGTGTTTCAGTGAAATATTGTTTGACTAATTTATTTTAAAATTTTTAGGTTTCAATTTTGGAACCACTTTCCTCACAAGCACTGAAAATAATGACGAAGACTCGGCAGAAGAAGTTACTCTTGATCGGGCGGTTGAGCCCGAAATCAAGCGCAAAATTATTGGGAACACGTTCATTAGAGTCAAGGATATTATAATGAACAAGGTTCGAGTTTTGTTCCTTCCATGTGAATTGTTCAAAATGAATTGTTGAAATTCAAATTTACAGCTTAATTTGAACCAGGATGATTATTTCCTTGCTCAAGGAACTCTTCGGCCAGATCTAATCGAAAGTGCAAGTTTATTGGCTTCCGGGCATGCAGATATGATCAAAACGCATCACAACGACACTGAACTCGTCAGAGAGCTTCGCAGAAAGGTGTCTTTAAAATTTCGAATTGTTGAAAACCATCAAAACTTTTTAGGGTCGTGTTATTGAGCCTCTAAAAGATTTCCACAAAGACGAAGTTCGAGAACTGGGAAAAAGCTTGGGATTACCGGAGGAAATTGTTCAGCGTCATCCATTTCCGGGACCAGGATTGGCGATTCGCATTATTTGCGCCGAGGTTTGTTTTTTCTTTTTCAAATTGTAATATGGTGTTATATTTTTGAAATTTATCAATAATTGAGAGACATTATTACAATTAAATTATTACGATTATTAAATAATTAATAGCTAGAGAATATCACCGGATAAATAGAAATACAATCACTTAGATTGCGAGTATGGGCGATAGACGAAGTTGCAATCGAAATAGCCATCAATGTAGTCAGAGTGAAATTCGATGGGTCTATCAAAGAGAGATTTAGGAGAAACTGGAGCAGGTCCGTAGGTTCCATCTTCGAAGTAGACGCATCCGTGATCATCGCATACATCATCGTTGGATTGTTGATCCGATACAGATTCGAGAGATTCTGGAGAAGATGACAGAGTTAGTGGTGGCGAAAAGTACACCATTCCGTTGTGCCAATGTCCGATTGGCGACTTTCCATTTTGAGACATCTTGAAGTTGAAATATTAGAGATTGGAATATAAGCTAGGATTTGCTTACTTGGTCTTGTGATGTTTGGAACCCGATTGTTTCTGCTTCTGTCAAGGATTTTTGTGGAATTGGGGCTGGCGGTGGGGTAAAGTACACCATACCATTGTGCCATTGACCCATAATCGTTGAAGATGAAACTTGAATCTGAAAAAAGAATATTATGAGCGATGAAATAGCCGAGGCTAGTTGTACCTGATTATTCCAATTATCGTCGTTTACTTCTTGGTTGGAAAATTGTAGTTGAGATGACAGTCGAGCACAATTGAGCACTGGTTGTTTAGGTAGGCAGCTATCAATTTGTTGAGTGCTAATGTTGTAATAAGTAGCCATCTGTAAAATTATTCTATTACGAAGTTAGGTGAAGAGTAAACTAATTGATGACTAATGGTCCATCAGACGTCCTTTTATATGGTCCTTCGGGCTCCGCCCTTATTTTTGTAAGCTCTCCTGCCCATTTTTCGCACCTATTATCAATCCCTATACACATTTTTCTCACCTAAAGCTAATTAGGACGAGTTGCAGCAACTTGAGAGTTTGACACATTTCTGCGCACTACACATGTGCCATGCTTTCTCAAGCGCATGCTTGTCACCTTAACGGTAGTCACTTTTATGTGAAGCGTGTATTCTAAAAGCCTTGTATTAATTTGATTAGCTGATGACAGTGTGCGAAGGAACTTTCCCAGAAAAAAAAGAAAAGTGATATGTGAATAATAAGGTACAAACTTACAGTATGAATATCGTTGCGAGGATTTCGAGGAAACCGAACGTCTTCTCAACATCGTTGTGAATTTGTCGACGCCTAGAACCGATCCACAAGAGACTGAAATTCGTAATCGCGCTGTTAATTCAATGACAAGGGACGAAGTTGACGCTGTGAACATTGAAGGAGTTCATATTCGCGCCACTTTGCTTCCAATCATGACGGTTGGTGTTCAAGGAGATTGTCGGTGAGTCATTGGTTTTTTTTTTGACAAGACTGACTTTTTTCTCGATAATGATAATTTGCATAACAAATTGTAATAAATCAATTTCAGATCATACTCTTACGTTGTTGCTCTGTCGACGAATGCAAGACCAATTCCATGGAAAATGCTTTACACATACGCCGGTGTTATTCCGAAACTTTTTCATAAGATTAATAGGTATTTGCGATTATTTTTAAAGTTTTGTCAAACGCTATTTTACTTTAGAGTTGCCTACGTCTTTGGTGAACAAGTTGAATATCCAGTTCACGGCGTTACAGTCACTCATCTTGTTCAGCCAATTATTGAAAAACTTCAACGAGCAGATAAAGCCGCTACCGATATTCTTTTCGGAAGAGTCAAGGGACAGCATGGACAGAAGCTCCCTGATGTTGGCCGAAAAGTACAGCAGGTGACCAACTATTTCATCAGTCATTAGAAAATGAACGAGCTTTCAGATGCCCGTTGTTATGATTCCTGTCGATTTTGATCGTGATGAAACAATGCCAAACTCGTTCAAGCATTCTTTCGTCCTGAGACCATTCATCACTTCTGACTTTATGACTGGCATTGCAGCGGTGCCAGGCGTTCATATTCCGGAGCAGGTAATTATTGCGTTCGCTTAAAAACTCACGAAATCTGATTTTTCAAATACGTTCCTTAACGTGGACTTTCAGACAATTTTCGAAATGGAGGCTGCAATCCGACAGTGCGTGAATACCTCCCGCGTTCTCCTTGACATGACCAGTAAGCCACCAGGCACAACCGAATGGGAATAAGTAAAACGAATTTTAATGCCAAATCATAATAAGATTGTAATAATGTTTTATACTAAAATTGTTTTTAGAATATTCCGATTGTTTGCTCAGGTTTCTGCAGGTGTTTTGTTGTAATATCCATTTACCAAAAAGAAAAGAAACTTTGTGTTTTGCTTGTTCACGTCATCCGCGAGTGTATAACTATGAACGAGTAGAAAAGACTGTAGAGAGTAGGTTTATTGATTGGTTGAAGTTTTAGTAGACTGTTTCCATAATTTCTCTATTATATTGATTGAATGTGTTTTCGGGTTTATATTTTCTTTTTTTTTTGACTGAATATGCTTTTCTATTGCTTTTTAACGTTATTCTTGTCTTTTAATTGATGTTCTTTTCCTTGTTTCCTTTTTCTCCCTCGCCACGTTTTCTTTTACTATATTTGTTTTGTGTATTTCTATAAAAATGCGTTATTCAACATAACAGATAAATGTGTAAGCCAAGTTTGTACTTTAGACGTGATAGTGCGATGTCTGCGTTTCAGTCTGCTGACTGGTATTTTCATTTGGCCTCATTCCGAATCGATGGGCCAGTCGAAGACCATTTTTGACATATTGTGGTTGTTTACATTTTTTGCATTTTTTTTCTCGCAGCACATCTTTTGATTTAGCAGAGAAATGAATTATATTTGTTCGATCTTTCGATTTCAAATAATATCGGAAAACGAGCACTTTTGTTAGAAATAATCATTGCCAATCAAAATTAAAACCTGCGGTTTCTAATTGTAAACGTAAGGAATCACATCGATAACGAAACTATATATTATTTCTTTTCAAGAAATGAGAATATAATGTAATTCGAGATTGCAATTCTCATGAGAATTTAATGGATTTCAATATTGAAAATCAAATATTTTATTTATTTATTCAAAGATACGCGGTGTGCCCGTAAACGCTTTATTGATTTTTAATTTTTATTCTCGTAAAAGATGTGACATTCTAAATAGAATCCTACAAACGAGAGCTGATAAATTTAATTTTGAGAAGCTTGAATATTTTTTCTCATCGATTTGAGATTTCAACGAAGTTACTCGTTTTCTCTTCTGAAAATTTCTCTCTCAGAAAATTGTGAAATTTGAAACGACTTTCGTTGCCCTTTGATATCGAAATCATAATTTTTGACCCCTTTTGGTTTTCGATTTGTTACCACATGACGTGATCAATGCTTTCGTCACGTGAATTTCGGCAATATTCACAGCAAACAGGAAAATCAACGTTGTCGGTCACGTGGTGACGGACTCCTGCTAGAACATGCGAGAAGGAAGCGGGCAAAGTATAAAACTACTCAATATTTAAATTTAAAGTTTTCAGAACATCAAATAAATGCCGTTTTTTTCATTCAACTGATCTATTGTTAACTCGAGTTGAATTATTTGTCATCATATGTAATTCCTCTATTTCCTGTCTGAAAAAAAGAAAATTAATCATTGACAAATTTATTTGAGACTCCATGTGTTTTAAACGAATGAAGAATAAGTTTTCGTGAAAGAAATATGAATTTTTTGATGTGGCACGAGAGTACACAGATTATTGGAAAAAATTCTAGTCGATTGTTAGATTTGATTATGATTATTCGGAGAAAGAGCACCTCAGTTTGATTAAGACAGGAAAATGAATAGAAAATTACAAATCAAGGGGATTTTTTCATATAAGCCTATTATAACTTCCATAATTCTTTTTATCAGCTCACCGTAATCTTTAATCTTTTTAATCTTGGAAAGTGACGGATTTGCAATAAAAACATAAAAGTTTTCTCTTTTTACTCGAAAACATTCTGGAATATTCCACGAAATGCTCATTTAGTTTATAAAAAGCGGCGCAGGCAACAATTTTTTGAATGTTGGCCTCAATGAACGCGTACGTCTGCAAAATGGGAATAAAGATCGGAAACACGCGCGATTTTTCATTTGCAACATCTTCTGCTTCCTAAACAGTTTTATGTTGTCGCGTTTCTGGCCGATTCTCCTCGCATTTGATTTTTGTTGCTTTCCCGCCGTTCACGTTGCTGCTGACCGATTGCGTTTCTCTTATTTCCGACTCGTTTTTTTCCCGCTTTCTATCATACGCGATCGATTTATGTGGTCCCACCCGCATTTTATCGATGTGTAAAATCAAAAATTCAACAATAGATCAAAGTCATTTAATTTTCTTTTTCTCGATAAATTTCCATCACTAACTAGGCTTCATTTTGTATAATTTCAACAATTTCCGATTTTTTTTCGTCACAAATTAGTACACTGTGATCTCTGTCGAAAAACATAATATTACTCATCGAACTAATTTTAATTGCGTTCGTTTTTATTTCAACGAAAACCAATCAAACACGTTGCAATCAATTCCAAACAATTCATTCAAAACAGTGTCCTGACTGTACCGCTCTGAGTCGTAAAACCATAGATAGCATTACACGGTGATAAGCGCAAATTGAACACTCAACACGTGAATTCCACTTTGTACTTCGTTCATATTCAAATTATCTGGAAATTATTTTCTATTTTTCTTTCATTGTTTGATCTCGCATTGGTTATGTGGCATTCGAATTTTCGCGATTCTCTCGTCATTCCACTGCTGTCCAATTGTTCTAAATTTTTGCAGCATGACACAAAGTAATGGTTCGCATAAAAAAGGAAATCAAGTAGTGATATTCGTCAAAAGACCAGGTATCGTTTTGAATTTTTGAAATTTGTTAACATTTTTTGAAAAGTGCAAAAGGCACATACTATATTGTGGAAAAATGACGATGTGAAAAAAAACTGCAGCGATATCCTATGCATTGTGTGCGTACACCGAGTCGCACATCTCGCTCTTAGTTACAGTAATCTCAACTTAAAATTATTTAACAATCTACTTTTTTTCTGTGTTTTCTTAGCGAATTTATGGTTTTACTTATATTGTTGTGTTGAAAAAGTGTAATAATAATAATTTTTGCATATTTTCAAAATTAATTGTCTTTTATAAAAAGAAACGATCAATAATAAATTAAATAATTTTCAGTTGAGATTACTGTAGCTAAGAGCGAGATGTGCGACTCGGTGTACGCACACAATGCATAGGATATCGTTGCAGTTTCTTTTTTACATTCGTCATTTTCCCACGATATTTAGTCAGCATCCAACGATTCGCGGTGAATCAATTAACAGACACATTTGCGTCATAATCAACGACTCGCGTAGTGACAAAAAAAAGCGACTAGCAGAAGATTTCGCCGCAAAACCTTGCAGTTTAGATGCGCGTTGCGGTTCATTTTTTAATATTACATTAGCAACAAAAAAAGCGCCCTGCGCCGATTTACAGTGAAAAAAATGACCGATTTGGAAAGGCGCTCGTTTTTTATTGCGATGATGATATAGACGTGAACCTCAACGCTTCTTCCCCGAAGACATATTGAAGAATTACGGTAGCCGCTTATTACGGTAGCCTGAAGATTTTGCAATCTTCTTGCGCCGAATGACCAGTTTTTTTTTTTTAAATGAAATGTCAATTTCGAAGTAGTTTTTAATTTTTTTTTCAAAGTTTGAAACTGAAAACATTACAAACAGAAAAATAATTAACATGAAAATTAAATGAAACATTTGGCAAGACCATCACGAAAAACGCATGCCCATTTGAACCAATAATCAATTGCTCGTTTATCAACATCACTCGCTGTTCAGGAGAGAATAATCCCCCAACTGTTGACTGTTTCCAAGTAGTCGACATCGAAACTCCGACTGAAAGCGACTTGGCGCCTGGCCAGTGCATCGTGCGAACACTTTATCTCTCCGTTGACCCTGCTCAGGTTTACCCACACGAAATCCGATTATCCAAGACGATTACAGCGATGTCGCATGAATGCTTCAACCGGCGTTGATTATTTAGGACCCTACGAAATCGGTGAACCCGTCGATGGAATGGAGGGAATCGGGATGGTTGAGGTTTCTCGAAATAGTATTGAAATTTGATTATGTCTTGAAATAGAAAGTCGGCTCTGACTGTTGTTTAAAGGAGGGTGACCTTGTTACGGGCTGCATTCGCTTATGGACATGGACTAAGTATTTCATAGCTGATAGTAGTGATCTCGTCAAGGTAATATTTGTTCCCTACTCAAATAGGCTAACGTATTCAAGGTATCTCTACCGCCCGGATTCTCGCCGTCGGTCATCTTATCTTGTGTTGGATTATCAGGCATTACAGCTCTCCTTGGAATTCGCAAAAGAGCTCAAATCGATAAGACGAAACCTCAAACAATTGTTGTATCAGGAGCTGCAGGCAGCTGTGGATCACTCGCTGGACAGGTATTCTATCAAAAATGAATAATTCGCCTCAATTCGATTCCTTAAAGATTGCTAGGATTGAAGGATGTTCAAAAGTTATTGGAATTTGCGGAAGCGATGAAAAATGCCGCGCATTGGTACATAATTGAATTTCCGAAAAAAATGTATAAATTGAAAATGATTATAGAAAGAAGTATTCCGATTTGATGAATCAATTAATTACAAAACCGAGGATGTTTCGAATAGATTATCAGAATTGGCCCCGGAAGGAGTAGACATTTATTGGGATAATGTGGGCGGAACAATATCAGATGCTGTCATTGCAAAGGTTTTCATTGTTTCTTTTTTTGCGAAATGAAAAGGGTTGAGATGAATCACGGAGGACGTGTTGTACTTTGTGGACAAATCGCTGTTTATAATACTGATCTACCGTATCCACCACCTCTTCCAGATGAGACCAATAAAATACTAAAGGAACGAAATATTCAAAGGTACTCTTATTTAACACTTCTCCGAATCTGCTATTTTGAATGTTAAAGAGAGAGGTATTTGGTTCTTCAATACAAAGACGAGATGGATGAAGCGATTGCCCAATTGTCACAGTGGCTGCAAGAAAAGCGAATAGAAGTATTTAATTTTTGAGGTTTTGAACTCACTTATTTGGATTTTCTTTAAGCCACGAGACACAATTTACGACGGATTAGAATGGGGACCATCGGCATTTGTTGATATGATGCTTGGCAAGAACATCGGAAAAATGCTCATCCGTCCTTAGAAATTTACCAATATTTTTTTTATGTATTTAGGAAAAGATAAGAACCGTCCACGGATAATTGTAAATGTATTTTTTACGTGTAATTCCATCGATTGATATCGTGTAAAATTGCGCCGCGTTTCTTTGCTTGTTTCTTTTGTTAGACTTGACGTGTGATGAATCATTCAGCCCGTCGCATTCATTCCTAAATTTATTTATTCGTATTGCAAACTGAATTTGAGAAAAGCAAATATTGAGTGATTAAAACATGGCGAATCCGACCATCATTCAGTTGCAGCCTGGTGATAAAGTTGGCCGGTTCACGGTAGGGAAATGCTTGAAGTTCGGAAATGTTGAAATGTTTAGACGATGAAAAAATTAGGAGAGGGTACTTTTGGTGCCGTTTATGCCGTAAAGGATGAGCAAGGGAATGAGCACGCATTGAAAGCAGAATCGGTTACCGAAAAAGTACCAGTAAGTCAGAACCGCCTAGTCATTGCAAATTCTTAAATGAAAAAACGGTCAGCTTCTAAAATTAGAACTGTTCGTTATGCGTAAACTTCAAGCTAGAAAGGCTGTGCATATGGCGACACTCATTGGTATTGTCTACTCTCTGACGTTTTTCTTTTCTGGAATTTCGGGATTTCAGATAAAGGGCGACATGAAAATTTCAATTATATTGTGATGAAATTTCTCGGCAAATCAATGCAAGATGCAAAAAAGACAGGTCCTAATGGCCATTTAACTCTTGGATGCGCCATCGGAGCCTCGATTCAGTGTCTCGAAGCGCTCGAAGAATTACATTGGTGCGGATTCCTTCATCGTGATGTGAAGCCAGGCAATTTTGCTGTCGGCAGAGCTGATTACGGAGAACTCAGAAAAATCTATGTGCTCGATTTTGGGCTGTGTCGAAGATTTGTCGATGATAATGTAAATGTTTCAAAATTAGCGGCCATTAAACTCGCTTGATAGAATATGATGCTTCAACCACGCAAAAAAGCGCCGTATCGTGGAACTCCCCGCTATGCTCCGATGGCCTCTCATGAGGGCGCCGAGCATGGAAGGAAAGATGACGTCGAAAGTTGGTTCTACATGCTCGTCGATTTTACAAACGCCTCCTTGCCGTGGAAAGTTGTGTCGGACTTGAAGGAAGTCGGAGATATGAAAAAGAATGCCCGACAGCAACCAATGATCAACCAACTATTTTCCGGATGCCCATTCGATGAATACAATTTGATTTTAAAGTTAATATTTATTAATATTTTTACTACTTGTATTATTATTATTATTATTACGGTTTTATGCAGATATCCCAAGAAAAAACTCAAAAGATCGGTTTAAAACACCCTGATTGTAGAGAAAAAAGTAGAAAACATCGGCCACGTCCAGGTTTTTCGAATCCTGCAGAATCGAAGTTTTTCACGAATCGCTGCAAGAATCATGAAATTTTATCTTTTGGACCGTTATCCATGATTTTATTTTTTAATCCATGTTTCTCTATTGCGGGCGGTCCCTATTTTCTATTGTGGTTAAAGGAATAAAAATCGCATGATTCTAGCAGCGATTAAATAGTGATACTGACTTCGAAAAATGTGACCGCGGCCGAGGTTTTCTGGGTTTTTTTCTGCAATCCGAGTTTCGATTTTCGGGTATTTTTTAAAACTGGTTTTTGAGTTTTGCGAAATCTGCATATGCCCATTATTTTAATTTTTTTTTTCAATTAGGCATATCGATGGATTACAATACTTCTCTGAGCCTAATTACGGATTGATCTACACAACTCTTCGAAAAATTATGAAGACCAATAATCTTCAGGAATTTCCTTATGATTGGGAAAGTACTTACGCGAAATGAACAAAACAATATTTTAGAAAAATTATAGTTCTTCAAATAATAAATATTTTAATTATTCAGCGATTTTTTCGCCAGTTTCTTCAGGGGGCAATTCATGTCGAATTCGCCCCAAACCGGAGGAAAACTCAGCTCAACCCTCCAAAAATTGTTACGTGATGCTGCTCCTTTTTGAGCATTTCATGTTGTAGATAAATTCAAGAGATCATTCTTTAGTGGACTGTCTCGGCTCCTCGCTGCATGGGTTTCATGAAAACTATATTGTATTCATTTTTTTCTAACTAAAACGCAATTTTTGGCCGTCTAGTCAGGGATGTGTGAAGGCCACAATACAATTTTTCCTGCGGAAATATAGGGCCACCGTCGGAAATTTTATTTCGGGAAAATCGAGAAAATTTTTTTTTGTTTTTTTAGCATTTTCAATTAACTTCAATTAAAATAAAATATACCACAGAGCAGAACGGAAATGAACGAAATCCTCTAATAAATTTTAAAAACTATGTATAGCTTCTTACAAGGGAGGTGTTTTTACTTAGTGGTTTGGAATTTTTTCTAATTTTGCACACAAACAGATCAAGAAATTCCCTATCGAGTGTGCTATGTCGTTTTCTGCAAAAGTTCCAAAAAGTCCCAAAACTTTGGGTCCGAAGTTTCAAATTTTGATTCATTGTTTTTATACACTGTTTCATAATTTTTGCCATACTTCCTCACCACGCACAAATACCCCATTTCGATGGAACTGCGGCAAGCAGCGGTGGTTCAGTGGAATGTGTATGGGTTACCAAGAAATGTGTCGTTGATTCGTTGCCCCTTCTCGCATTTTCTTTTGCAATTAATTTGTGATAAAATTTATACAAGTTTTATAATGGCTTGAAGGTTTAATTTTGTGAAATGAATAGTTGAATCGAACAGAAAATGAGACTGTAAAAATGGGAAGTTCGTTTGATTTCAAAAATTTTTTTCAAAATTTTTTCCACTCTGCTGCCCAACCTTATTGCAACCACCATCCTCGGTGTAGTAACAATCGACGTTCAAGATTCACAGCCGGGAATCCATTATTCTAGAAAGTTGTTCATAAAACTCGCATTTCCCTATAATTTTTAATCGCACAGTGTTGTCTATTGCTTTCCGCCAATTATGTTCTCCGAAGCTCCGAGGATGGTTGCAATAAGGTTGGGCAGCAGAGTGGAAAAAATTTTGAAAAAAATTTTTGAAATCAAACGAACTTCCCATTTTTACAGTCTCATTTTCTGTTCGATTCAACTATTCATTTCACAAAATTAAACCTTCAAGCCATTATAAAACTTGTATAAATTTTATCACAAATTAATTGCAAAAGAAAATGCGAGAAGGGGCAACGAACCAACGACCCATTTCTTGGTAACCCATACACACTGATTAAGCGCGACGCAAGCATAATGGAAGCATTGTGGGAAATCTGTGGAACGGAAGCATAATGCTTCCATATAGGAAGCATAATGTAATTCTTAGTGGCTGTGGAAGAATTATGGGACGAATATGGATGGAATGAAAACGGGATGAATATGCTTCCGGTGTTTGCGAGCCGTGGAACAAATATGGATGGAATATGGATAAAATAATCATATGTCAATAAACATTATACAATTGGCGTCTGGACGGCAGACCAAGACAATTTCTAGAAAAATCAATACAAAAAACTTATGCTATCATATAAACAATGAAAATTTGAAAATTACATGATACACAACGGACGAAATTTAGCTTCTACCATTTAATGACTTATGTTACTCAGATTTATGTTAATTCAGTCAACTGTTCCTCACTTTGTTTAAAGATTGCCAACTACAATTTAGTCGTATTAATATATTTTTGCCGGTTTTTCCGAAATTGGCATCGCAAACTACTCACAATTTGCTCCAAACTGGTAGCAGACGCGCGTAGAAGAGGCGTGCCGCAGCATTGCAAAACCGTGCGCCGCTTTGCACAATGCGGCCACGCCTCACATTTTCGAAATTCGTTTTCAAAATTTTTGTCCTTTTGCTTTTTCTCAATGAATTTTCAAGATTTTTTGTGTTTTTTTTTTTGTCAAAAATTAAAGAATTTTTTTCAAAATTAAAGGAAAAATGTTTTTAAAAAATAAAGGAAAAATTTTCATATTTATCATCAAAATCGAAACCAAAAATAAATTGATAGCATTCGAAAATTTTAAAATCGATACGATGTTTTCAAATCGTTTCCGACACTTTTAAAATCGAATTTAAATATTTTCTCAATCGAATTGTGTTTAATTTCTCATCGAATCCGTTTTATTTTTATTTACTTTAACATATTTTTTATTATCGCTCGCTTTTTTCTTTTAATAAAACATAATGTTTTGAAATTTTTTACAGATGAAGACAAAATCGAGAGTGTTGTCAGATATAACTGAAACTGCTCTAGAAGTCAATAACAAAGAACCAGAAGTCCCTAACATGGAACCAAATTCGCTCGACACTTCAGATCCAGATAGTCCAATTTACTCGCCAACTCAGCAAAAAAATTTTTCTCCACAGTCCTCACAAACAACAAAATCAACGCCAATTCCTAAACCTTCGTACGCCCAATTTGTAAGTTGTTATCATCAAAAATTGGCCTGTTCGACTCCAGAAATGGTTTCAATTAGAAAAATATGCGCAATGAAGTCTTTATAAAGTACTTCCTAAGTTTAAAGCTTGTTGATTATTTGGTTCCAATCAGGGCTGTGCGGCAATGGAATTGCCGATTGCCGAAATTGCCGGTTTTTCAAATTGCCGAAGAAAATTTCGATCGGTAATTTGCCATTAGCCGAATCGCCGAAATTTTCGATTGCCGTACAGCCTTCGTACCAATATCATTCAGTGGCATTTATCTTTTTAAGTGGGGCTCTAGTACAGAAGTCGCCAGACGCCGACTATATAAAGATCCTATACTTTATTGCAAATATCTATATTACAGATGCTCTTATCCATGGCTTTGGGCAACAACCGACAAATGACTTCAAAGCGAAAGCATTACGCATGGTTCGAGAAGTCATGGATAATCTTCTGTAAGATTTTGAACTATGACTATTAATTTATTTATTTGATTAAGCGATAGAATGCGCCAACGACTTCAAAGGAAATTTGGTGTAGCGCCGGAAGCGCTCGCGGCGCAATTAAGGAAGCTGCTTGATTCTACCAGCAACCCTCAGATGTGAGTATTCATATGTCTTTGAAATTTTAACCAAAATGCCTTTTTGCTTCAAATTTTGGAGTTGTTCTTTCTTCCGCCAATTCACTTTTTATTTTGTGCACTAAAGGGTTTCCAAAAATGCAATAAAAATAAATTATTTTTATTTTTAAGAAAATTATTGATGTAAAAAAACTGATTGTATTTTCTCGAAAAATTTAGTTTACGTAACAATGGTTTACAAGTTTTTCAAATTAATAGGCCCATTATAATCTACTTATTACAGCGTCCCGCTCGATGTCAGTACTGACAATGATTCGAATAGTTCGGCAGTTGCCAGTAACTAATGGTTTGATTATATCTTAATTGAAATTCATTTCATTGTTGTTTTTTTTATTTTAAATTAAATAAATGTGTTAATATGAAATAAATTTTGAATACAGCAATCAAATTGTTTTCTTATTTTCCCATATGGAAGGCATACGGCTCATTCCATATACGAAACACGCGGTTCCGCAAAAAAATGCTTCCATTATGCTTCCATATAACTTGCATATAAGATTCCTATGATATCCACAGCCGTTCCACTATGCTTCCATTGTGCCTATGCCGCCGTTTATCTGTGCACATTCCACTGAACCACCGCTGCTTGCCGCAGTTCCATCGAAATGGGGTATTTGTGCGTGGTGAGGAAGTATGGCAAAAATTATGAAACAGTGTATAAAAACAATGAATCAAAATTTGGAACTTCGGACCCAAAGTTTTGAGACTTTTTGGAACTTTTGCAGAAAACGACATAGCACACTCGATAGGGAATTTCTTGATCTGTTTGTGTGCAAAATTAGAAAAAATTCCAAACCACTAAGTAAAAACACCTCCCTTGTTAGGAATTCGATCATGACGGACTAGACGCTTTTGGTTTGGGATAACCGCCGGAACACTCGTAGGGTAAAAGAAGCTTTTGGGACAAAACGCGGAATTTTTGAGAAATTCACGTGGAACCGTAATTTTTCAACAAAAACCAACTATGGTTCGTTTTTTTTTCGAATCGCTGAGTTATTTTATTGTCGCTGAATAATCTAAGAGTTTCTCACGTATACATTTAGAGATTTACAGTAATCTTTGCCTGAAAATTATGGTTAGGTAAATTTAGGTCCGACTTCCTGGTAAAATCGGGTTCCCCGGCATCCTTGGCCCCAGATTACTCAGGCGAAGCGTACGCTTGAGCGATTTAAATATGCGGCCGTGGACGAAATTTTCGAAATTAATTCTGCGGCCCCCTATTTACTTTAATTTTTTATCCGTTCATCAAAAATATATTTGTATATTTATCCAACTCGCTTTTCAGATGGAAGTTGTTAAGGAACGTGTAACGGTTCTTACGAATTTCGAGGTGCTGTCGCACCTTCGAAATGTAAAAAAAGAGGAAGGCGAGTTGCCAAAAAATGATCGATGTAAAACGTTGGCAACGATTGTTTATGAGGTTAATTCACCATATCGATGTATTAAAAATTATAGTTTTTAGACTCAAAAGTATTTGAACAAATCACCAGCAGCAACCCAGAGCGAGGAATCAATTGCGCAATTAATTCCAAAATTACGACCATTCAAGGTTAGATTAATTGTTATTTTCTAGAATTTTGTATGATTTTCAGCTCACTGGCGCCGAAACTCTTCAGATTATCAATCTCCGACCTTCGGCTCCCACTGATGTTTGTTTTTAAAACGAAATTTTATTGCAAAAAGTTGCTTTTAGATTCAACTGTTAGTTGAAGAAACTGAAGAACGGTTTCCAGATGAAGAAGAGCTGAATAAACTGGTGGAAGTAATTTTGTGTGCTTCAATTTTCGACATCAAAGTAAATTTCAGACCGTAACGGAATGTTTACCAGCTCCTGTTCGGAAGACGTAGCAAGACGTTTATTCACATTTTGTTGTTATTGTTGTTAAGTTTTGTAAATATGGGTCAATAAAAAGTTTTTGTTTTAATTGAATTGTATCTTGGAACTGACCAACGTTTGCAACGTTTATTATATTTCATGAATTACTTATTGAAATAATACGAATATTTCAGATATGAAGTAGAAAATATGCAAGTATCCAGTACGTCTGATGAAACTAATTCCCGTAAGTTACTTTTAACAATGTATTTTTTTAATGTTCAATTCACACGTTAACGAATACAAATTTTCGCATGCGACGCAAAATTCGAAAGATATTTTTGCTTTTAATGCGCATCAGTTAAGAAATGTTGATAGTGATGGGAAATTGTGCCGAAAATTGATATTGCCATGTGAAAACATCTTTTCGACAAAGTTTCTTGTTCCTATTTCATTTTTCAACTATTCTTATTTTTTGAGCGATGATCGAAAATGTGCGACTTTTTTAGAAGAACAAAACTTTGCAAAAATTATACTAATAAATGCGCTTGATATTAAAGACCATTTTAAATTCACGTGATATTCTTTTATTTTTGTAATTTTCTTGATGTGTGTTTCAATTTTACAAAATGATCACCTCTTTTAGCAAGTATTTTACATGCATTTAACCTTCAAGATCCCAATTTCCGGTAGATTATTTATGTCAGAGGACACTCAGACGAGGTTTAACATTCTCTGATTTATGTAAGCGGCTCAAAATGTGTGTCATATTTCCTCTCTCTCTTTCTTTATTCCACGATTGACATGTCCATTTATCGGTATTGTCACTATGTGCATGTCTTTTCGGTCTCAAAATGCCATCTTAAAACTCGATATGGAGAACGCCATTCGATGTGCAGCACATCTGCCATTTTTAATTTTCTTTATTTTGTTTTGAAGTGGTTTGCGAGCTTATTGACATACTGTCAATTGGGATCTGACTGTCACCTGTCATTATCAGTCTGCATACACATAGAGAGGCCGAGCAGACGATTCGAAATGGCGGCCTCCTGTCAAACTCACGAGGCAAACAGGCAATCTTATCGGGGCATCTCTCAATTCTTATTCTGACATTCTCCCCATTTTTGTTCCGATTTCGTTGGTATTCAATTACTCTGCGATATCAACACACTATTGAGAATCTATTGAATTCTGTGAATCATTTCATAATTTTTTAATTGTTGAAAATTATGCGTTCATTAGGTTACTGGTGATTGGAAGGCTAATTAAAGGTGATATCATTAATTAAATTTCGTCAAACAAAAAATGTATCTACTGTAATCGTGGCTGTTTTTTCGGTGAAGTGAAAAAAATAACATACGGGAGCAAGTTTCCGATTCAACTAGCAGGAAATTAGAGAATCTCAATTATTCTTTTTTATTCGTGGATTTAGTTTGAAAAACTAAATTTCTCTCTCTGTGTGAATTAAATTTTTTTTTCATGTAAGCGCTTTTTATGTTTCGCTTATGTTTTTCCTATTCTTCAAATAGAGTTATTGTCAATGTCAAACGACTAAATTTTAAAACACTGCTCTTTGTCAAAATTATCGTGGCAAAGAGATATGAGAAATATATGAGCAATTTGGATTTTACCATTCAATACTCAAGCAACGCATAAATTTACCCGCTCGTTAACTTACATTAATTTCGTGTAAAAGAAGGCCCCGCCCCTTCAGTCGTTGGACGCCGACAATAGAAAAACCAATAAAATTTTACAAATTGCATCGAAGTTCATCAAAATTTAACAAATTGAATATTTTTCGCAAGGATTGTTTCTTCGTTTCTTTTTTAATCCATTATGTCGCTTTTGAATTCTATAAAATTATATTGGCAACATTTGTCGGATATTCGACGAAATGAATCATTGGCGATTTGCTGGCGTGATTTTTGTCTAACATTTTTTTTTTCGAAATAATCGAATTAATTCTCGGAATTTTTCAATATTTCCTTTGGGAATTTTCCATATGCGATTCATCACGATTACATAGCTGCTCGTTGCTCAAATTGAGTACATGTTATACTAATTG
Source organism: Caenorhabditis bovis (assembly GCA_902829315.1). Taxonomy (NCBI): domain Eukaryota; kingdom Metazoa; phylum Nematoda; class Chromadorea; order Rhabditida; family Rhabditidae; genus Caenorhabditis; species Caenorhabditis bovis. Next base: position 1,940,782 of record CADEPM010000004.1, on the reverse strand, counting down.
AAGAGGCGCGGCAATTCCGGTCCTTCATAAAACGAATATTTCAGTCCACACAAGAAGATGTATTCTGAACATCCGTCGTGTTTTCTCATGTTTCACGGTAAACTAATTTTTTTTATTAAAAAATCGAAATTAGTATTTTCAATGACGTCTATAGCCGTTTTGGCACCTTATGTTCCCCAAAAATAAGCATTCATTTCCTGTTGTTCGTTGACATCACTCATGGCCGCCAAGTGCAGCTGAAAATCGATGTTTGTTTTGTCGTTTTCAACTGTCTTCACCTAAATACTGGCACAATTCATTGAAACAATTGTCATCAATAACTAATGACTGATAGAATAGACATAAATTTTTGTTAAAGAACATTTTCAAGCTATATCTCCTTTATTTTCATATTTTTCTAATTCACTTTTGCTTTTGGAGAGCTTTTGGAGATAATTCCATTTTATAAATACTTAAACATTTAGACATCGATATTTTCAGGAATGGACCGAATTCTTGAAATGGTAAAGTCGGCAGGTGCCGAAACCGTTGTTCCGCAAAACACTGTCCGACCTGAACCACTTCGAGGTGATATTCAAAATTTATTGGTTTCAAATCGAGACAATTTTAGAAGCACCTACTCTTCAGAATATCAACGCGTCGACGTCGCACTCTGATGATTCTGCAAATTTTGTGGAATGGGCTGAAACGTTTGACGCTAGCTATAAATTCTTAGTCAAACCTCAATTTTTAGGGAGAACGGTGAGACGCGCAATAATAATCGGCCGGTATATGATTCTCGAGAGAAGAAGCTTCAAGATAAAATAGATTTTGTAAAAATTGTCTACCGACACAAATCGCAACTGTTTGGAGATTGTGATGGGCACGAAGTAACCGCAAAGTCAAAGGAAGAAGCTTGGAAGAAGGTTGCAACGGAGATTGAAGAATACGGTCTAGAAAGTTTCAAAGGTACGAATATGGGAAGCTGTTGAAAGTATTGAAATATTTTCAGGAAAACATTGGGCGCGACTTCGTGATCATGATTGGCAATACGTTCGCCGTCATGCAATTTCGCGTAGCAATGAAAACGTGACGAAAGCTACTGGAAAATTGGGGTACTTGTTCTAAAAATTTCATGGAATAATTTTAAATTTCAGCGAGCTTGACTCTATTGTTCTCGACATTATAACAACAACGGCTCTTGTAAATTCGATTAGCAGCAATAATAGCTCGTTATCTCAATCGCAGGGATCGGGATCGTCGACTCAACAGTCGACTGAATCAGTTGAGCATGTGCTGAGAATCCTGGGAAATTCGAATCAGCACGACAGCACTGATATTTCGGAAGCTGGAGATGATGCGGAACGAACTGCTAGAGTCAAATCTGAGGATACGGCTTGTCTACTAGATATTCTCAGTAGAGTTTCGCAAACGGTTACACTTCCAACTCCACCACAGAGTTTATCAGTTGATTCCGGAAATCAGAAACTTCGCACAGAGGCAAAATCACCAACACTAAAGTTGTCTATTTTTAATAATCTCACTTACTCAATATTTTAGCCGAAAAATGACAATTCGTTCGGCAACTGCACCATCTGTGTATGCGATAACTTCATCGACATCTCCACAACAACCAGTATCTTCTTCTCAAGCACCACCAATAAAGAAGGCACGAGTGGATTCGGAAAAGTAGAACATTACTCAAATTACAATCCTTGCTGAACTATTATTTTTAGAAGTCCTGTTCTGCACACGCCTAGTTATGAGCAGCAGAGAGAGAAGTTGTTGATAAAGAAATTAGAGGCGGAAGTAAGACATATCGAGCTACTCAATGAGAAATTGGAAGCGTACGTAGCCAAGACGATTAATAAAATAAATTAGAAATTTTCAGTGAAATACGTGCCAACGAGGCTCAGGAAAGAAGAACAAATGAGCGACACGCATTGGAAATGCGCGCTGCGAAGAATCGACTTCTTCGCGGGTCAGCAATCGATGAGCCTTCTATGGACATGACAGAAGGAGGAAGACACCCACATTTTGTATAATGTTCTGTTTGAATTGTACATTTCTTTGATCGTTTTATACCTGAACCATATACATTTAGAACCATGTGATAGTTGAATTGCCGAATGATCTCGTCATCTCTCTTTTGTTTATTTATATTGCGATAGGAGTTGGTTTACTCTCAGAAAACGTTTTTGCGCTTATAAAAGTATAATCGCCGTCGTAATTATGCACATATTTATCATGGTCTGTTGAATCCATTTTCAAAGTATTTTACGGAATTATTGAAACATTATTTATTTACATTTCAGTTGTTTATTATAATTGTAATTGGAATAAACACAAATTGCGAGCAGTGATGGAGTCGGTGGCACCCAATCGCGACGTTCGATTCTTTGTTCAATGGCCATTTGGCATTCTGATGGCGTCACAGACTGTAAGAATAATTCCCGCGATAATTTCTATCAACACTCCTTATAAAATCTAAATTTGTAGATATTATCGCTTCTATCGCTCGTCATTCTATACTTTTCTCCATTTTTGTATGAAGGTTTTATTCTAATTTCATTTCTTTCATAATATTTGATTTTCAGGAACTTCTTTCGTGCGTCTTGTCTTGCTTTTTATTTTGTTCTCGAGTATTCTAATGAATTTTTATCATTTCATAGGCTATAGCCGAAAGGTACTTTAAAAATGGCATTGAAGCCGAATTAATATCACTTGCAGGTCTATATGATTGGCCGTTATCCGCTATTTATTCCATCCACTTACATCGTTTTGATGTATTCATTTGGTGGATGTATCCTGATGACAATCTCAACTTTAATCGCTTTAATTGGATTTTTCGATTCTCTACGATTCAAGTATACTCTCACCATCGCTTATTCGCTTCTGACGGTCTGTTAAAGCAGGAACCCTTAAGTGAATACAATTTTTTCCAGATAACTTGCACTCTTTTGACATTGGCGTGCGGACGAATTGCTGTTTTACTATTTCGTGCGGCTCCAAACGGACAGGTGAAATCTGAAAACATTTCTTTCATAAAACATTTTGATATTTAGACTAAAGGATTAGTCAATGTGGCTATTGAAGGTGACAGAACTGTCAAGTAAGCTCACTGAACAGTTCAGTAAGTAAATAGTACGTATTTTAAGAATATCGGAAACTACCCGTCCAACAGCATCATCACCTGATCAAGGAAATTTCGTTTGAAGACTTAAAAGCTTCGCTAAATAAGTTGCTTGTTGATTTTTGAATTATTTATTCGCATGTTTTGTAAATATATTTCAATATGTTTAAAAAAAAAACATCCCATTGACATAATCTCGCCTTCGAAAATCTTGCCGCGTAACATTATTTTGCTTTAAATTTATATGCATTTATACAATTTTTTGTTATTTTGAAGAAATAAATTTAAATAATTAAATATTGTTGATTACTTTCCGCAACTTACATTTATTTACTACGCGATGCTCATTTCCTTATCAATTCCTCTCTTATCAATGGAAACACCAACATTCGAATGTTTTTTCGTCACAAATAAGTTGCACAATGTTTATGAAATGCTTAATTCTAGATATTCATTTTTTCATTGGTAACCTATTTAAAATTCAATTATGAAACGTGCAAACTTGAGTTTCAGCATGTTCTGCAATTATTGCTCCGCCTACAGAAGAACTCGAGAAATTTTCAGCGATTTTTAACGATTGGAAGCAATTACGCGAGCAATTCGTAAACAAATCAAAAGGTACATTCCAAATATAAAAATATTTTTTTTTAAAGTTTTCTCTGCATGCAATGATTGTTAAAATTGTGTACCTTGCTTAATCCACGACAAGGGAATTAGCTTTCACTCTATTTTTTTCATTTTTTTTCTTTTATTTATTTTCTTTTTTTTTTCATTTCTTTTAGACTACCCATTTGGATATTCAAACATTAGTTGCTGGAAAACTATACCGATCGCCGGTCCAGCCACATCGGTGCATCAACTACATCCGAGCCAAATTGATGTCATTGCGGTTCTTGGAGATTCAATTTCGGTTTATTAAAATACGGGCTCTGATAAAAATAGTTTGTTTAGCTCGCTGAAGCTGCAAAAGCAAATTCTATTTATGATATTGGAAGCCCAAATCCCGGCGTTAATTTTGCAAGCGGAGAAGATGTGACGATAAATGAACAAGCTACACTTTTAAGTTAGCACGTGGAGAAAAATTATAATTACTTCTTGATTTTCAGATATTTTTCAAGAATTCTCAAAAAACGTTCTCGGTGGCTCATCCGATGAAATAAGACAACCATATGATTTTAATTTTGCTGAAGTCGGAGCATGTTCAAGCAGTCTTCCTGATCAGTCCGAACTTCTTGCTGGAGAATTGGAACGAGTTCTGGGAGCAGATAATAAAAAATTTTGGAAATTCATCAATATTTTCATTGGTCATAATGATTTCTGTAAAATCTGTCAAAATCAAGTAAGAATAAGTGTTTTTTTTTTTCTTATTTTCGTCATTAATTCAATATTCAGTCAGAAATCAATTCATCTGGTTTTGCGAATTCATTGAGGACATCACTTTCAGTGATTCGCTCAAAAATTCCAAGAGCGTTCATCAATTTATTGCCTCCAATCAACGTTTATCTTCATTCTGCAACACATCAGAATGTCCCATTTTGCAAAACATTTCACACGTAATTTTTCATTCTCATATGTTATTTTTTATTGTCAAAGACGGACGAATCCGACAAATTTCACTTTTCACACTCGTTTACCATTTTTGATCATATCGCGAATTTAGCATGAAAAAAAATTTCACTCCTCGACTAGTAAATTCGTCCCTCTTTTACTATAATTATTATATGTATAATTATAATTATTGTTATAATATTTTCAGATTTGTTTGCCCATGCATCTTGAATCTTACATCCTCTGACTATGACAATATTAAACGAGATTATGACAAAGCCATTGAGCAAGTCGTTCGGGAATTCGATGATCCTTCAAATGATAATTTTGCCGTCGTCTTAGCTTCAGCGATGGATATCAAAAAAGTGCCTCAAATTGAGGTTTATAATTTCGATTAAATTTCAAGATTTGTTTCAATCGATTTCAGAATTCGCCAAATTTGGCTTTTTTCGCTCTTGACTGCTTCCATTTGTCACAAATGAGCCACGATATCGCGGCGAAAGAAATTTGGAAAGGTTTATTTGAGCCGATAAATCAAAAAACCGTTTTCGATGCTAAACATGATCATTTGAATGAATTTATTTGTCCACCGAAGGTTTGTAGAAAATATTATCGATATGAACGTTCGAATTTATTGATTTTTAGAATTGTCCGTTTTTACGAACATCACGTAATTCTGAAAACTGTGTGCTCTCTGTAAAAACTCGAAACGGCTTCAACGGATATCCAGCCGATCCGAGGCCAATCAGCAGCACCCTTCTAATCGCGCTGATGTTTGTTATCGGTATGATCTATCACAAAATCAGCCAAACTTTCTATTTCTTTGCTTGTCTCAAAAATGTGGAATCATTATTAAATTCAGGTGCCGTTGCGGTGTTGTTATTCGCGCGGGCGACATTCCGGAATCCATCGGAATCGATGGATCACGAACGACAGCGTCTGCTTCCGTTGCGGCACGAATTACGCGACAGCATTTTCTGAGTAATGTACTCGACCCAATCCAGTCGTGAGTTTCTCAGCGTCAACGATTTCTTTTTATTCTTCTTCTTCTTATTATTCTTTCATTCTTTTGGCTTGTCCACTTGGGCACAGCGAAAGTCGGCGGGCTAATGGTTTTTTATGTATATGCCATCATCACATGTGTTTATAAATCGTATACACATTAAATTTGGTCAGCGAATGTCTGCATGTCGGAAGAAAGAAACACGAATTGAGTGGACATTGATAAGCCATCAACGGCCTTATTAAGTTTTGCCTGGTTCGGCGATTTGGACGTTTTGCGATGACGCAATGTGGGTGTACGTATCAGCTGGCCGGTTAAGAGGAGGTCGCCGAAACAACAAAAAATAATGAATATTGCCTCGCCGACGAATCACAATCGCACTGATAAGGATTTGATCCAAAAATTGTAAAGTACGAAACGAGTTTCGGCTTGATTTTTGGAATATGATTCCCACCATCCGATTGTGTTCTTCTTAGATTTTATCTAAAAATAAAGTATGCCAACAAAAACCCTAGTGTTTGTTTAAGCTGCAAGACTAAAAGATTAAGTCGTATAATCGAATAAACGAAATCTGTTCCCTAAAGTAGTGGCTTCCTACAGTGAGGATGATCAGCGGATTGAACAGATTTTATCCGAACTCACAATTCAATTTTGAATTATTTGACGCGACAATTGAATGCGTTTAGTTTTATTTGAGAAAAAATACATATTTGATAAAAATTTTCACAAATTGAAGTTACTTGTTTGATGTAATCAAGCAAAGCTTTTCGATTTTCCCAACACATCATTTATCAGCGGCAAGATGAGATGATTTATATTCCTTGGATAATAATGCGACTGATTCTTTAAAAAAAATAGTTAGGTCGTTTGGCCACAGGGAAACTTCAACCGCCAATTCCAACACACCAAAACTATTTCCCTCTTGTATTGCAAATTTCGCGATTATAATGTTCAACCTTGTAATTTGTCATTTTGTATGCATTCCAACAAGAGAAAACGGGGTCTCGCCTCTTGAAATTCCAGTCTTGATGAGATGCTCTGATGACCTCTGGGAAGCGTCAACACAATTCATCACCGCTCGTTGGGCTTTTGCTTCACTCCCCTTTTCAATTCGTTTTCGCTTCATTCATTCACTCGAACCCGTTGTCATTGCGCAACACCACACGCACGATGCAGTGAATTCGAAACAGAAGATAAATAAAAAAACGGGTTTCGACGCGCTTCTTCGTTTTTTAAGAGATGCCCATGGCAGAGACCTTTCGGCTAGTCATATCAACACCTCATGGACTTCGGATAACCAATTAATGGGTGCCAAAAGGCAAAGACCAGCGAAATTCGAAAAAAAATGAACATCTGAAACTTGATTTCTGAGAGAATACCGCTTAAATTGTAAAAAATCGAAATATCGCACAAGTTGACAGTTTTATGAACACTTATTGTCGGAGTCAAACGACTTGACAAAAATTTAAAAAATATATTGGCTATGTGTCAATGCGTCTCGAGACAGCGAGATTGCGTACATTGCATTATAGTGTACGCGCATTTAATATTCAGTAAACGAAAATTTTTAATCTACGATGATTTCGCGAATTTGAAGGCCCGCATTCCTTCAGTCGTTTGACGCCGACAATAGTTGAATATACAAATTGCGGAAGATTCTGGTTATAAAAATGATTTTAAAACGATCAATGATAATTTATTATGTTCAAAGCAGTCGGAATACCGGCATCCCTTATAAATTAGCACTGATTAAAAGCGCATGACATTCATCACATTATAACGATAGTTAGACGAAGGCAATGACATTCAATCACATCAATAATGCAAGTCATCTTTCGCTGAACAAAAATTCATTCGATTTATGCACAATTATTTGAGAACCTAAATGCCATAAATTGATTTTATGACATTTAGGTTCGGTTTTTATTAATAATTTTTTAAGATTCAAAAGAGAAAAATCGGGTTCAAGAGAATATCTGTAAATCTAAAACAGCTGGAAGATAATTTGGAAGAAAATTAAATCGGCGCTTGTAAAGAAAATTACAGCTATTTAGGTTGGTTGAAAATCGAATATAACAGCTAGTTAGTCATTTTATTCTTTTTTTTGCTATTTTGACTTAAAACGAAACCGGTGTCAATCTCATCGAATGTTGTCAGCAAAGCATTTTCAATTACAAACCGCCGAGAAAATTGGATTTTTCATTAATTTTATTTGACTGTAAAATATAGCGATGGTTTGCCGTTGTAGCCTCCAACTATAATTGGCTGCTTTCACTCCACAAAACGTCTCTCGCCTACTTGATATCTCTTTTGCATAGCGCTTCTGAATGGAATGACGGCTACGATTTGGGTTCAAGTGTAAGGCGAAAAAGCACACAGTTTGAAACAATCCGATAACCAATCGTCATGTCGGCGTTCACGCCGACTCCGCCTATTATGCCATTGCGTCTACAGCGTGGCGAGACCACGCCCACTTTTCGACATTCGGCAGGCCAACGGCACGGGCAGACACGCGTACGGGCCACTCAAATAATGCGCCGCTCATGCACAATGCGATTCGTCGCATTTTTGATAGTTTCTCAATCAGGTCGGTTTTTTTCAGTTATTTTTTTATTCAAATTAATGTGATTAGTATCAGATATTTTCGACAGTTCAAAAAATGTACGCCAAATATAGTTCTGCTTGCTGGGAATGAACTTAATTATTTTGCATGCGCCTTTGATCTATACAGTCGTTTTGTATATGTCTGATACGCAGCCATATCAAAAAAATTGTTGCGAGACCAAATTGTGCAGTTCAAATATTTACGCTCCGCCCCCCGGATGTCGTCTGTTTTCGACAAAGAAATATTATTCCGTTATGAAATTTTAATGGCTCGATATAGCATTTTAAGGATTCCCTTTTGAGGATATAATAGCACTTCGAATACCTTTCATGTCAAAATTAAAAAAAAAGAAGTAGCGTGAACGGTTCAGAATATTCTGTATATTTCAGTGAGCGCGCAATATTTCGAATGGCCTCAACAGCAGCCGCAGTACAACCAGAACTACTTTGCCAGGCCGCAATATGACTATCAACCTCAGCAACAGTATCAGCCACAACAGTACCAACAGCAACAGTATCAGGCACAATTCCAACAGCAACAACCACCACAGTACCAGCAACAACAGCAATACCAGTTGCAACAACAACAACAGCCACAGTACCAAAGACAGCAGTATCAACAGCAGCCACCGCAACAGAGCTACCAGCCGCAGCAGTACCAACAGCCTCAACCACAGCAGCAGCAGCAGCAACCAATACAATACCAACAGCAAGGAGCACCTCCACCTCAGCCTGCTCCTCCACCGCCGCCGCAGCAGCAACCGGCACCAATCTACTCGCAAACAGTAGTAATCCCACAGGCTCCGCCACCACCGCCAGAGGCTTACCAGGCGCAACAATACGCTCCTCGCCAACAACCGCCAGTGCTTGTTCAACCCGCAGATGTTGCACAATACCATCCGAGACCAACCGATGCTTCATTCCAACACATCGATCGCGCCAGATCGATCCAGACATTCGATTTCGACAACAAATTGTTTAGAGAACAGGCAAATTCATTCGCACAGAATCAGGAGAAGGTTCGAACACATTTATTTAAAAAAAAAGATCACTAAAATATCGTATTTAATTTCTAATAGTCTGGCCGTGGTCTCGGCACATGTGAACTTTTATTTTGTCATTTTACGCGGGAACTTTATATTTTTCTTGACGAATTTGACATTCCCTTGAGCTCTTAAAATTAATGAAATTGAAAATTAACTGAATGAATGAGTAGCATCAGTCCTGCGCGAGATGTTTTCGTTTTTTTCTTCTCATCAAATGTTCAATGTTTTTAGATTGAACTTCTTGCACAGCCTCCACCACCACCAACACCTTCACCCGCACCATTTGTCAGTTTTCTATTTTTCTTGTCATTCTATCATAATCCCGCTTCTGTCGTCGCAAAATAATCACTAATCATTTCAGGTTCGTGTTCCGCCACCGCCTGAGCGTTTTGTGCCAAGTCTCGCGACACTCTATAGTCTCGAGCAGAAGCCGCACGAGAAGGTGGGCCTGTCGAGCATGTGCATCTAAAAACTGTGTGTCGTTTTTGTTGTTCAGAATCCCGAATATCATCCCGACACGATAATCGTTGATCGAAATCATTCTGCATACTTTGAGGATACTCAGAGAACACGTCCGAAGGTAGACTTCTTGTGAATGTCAATACTAACAGCTTCCAAGTAACTTTGAAAAACGTAGATTATGGTTTTGAAATCGTGAATCGTAGGCTCTCATTTTGCAAATAATATTGATTTAAAAACATTTACTTAGTCACTTAGTCGGTGCGTCCTTCGTTTATTGAGGCGTGAACCACAGCTTTCCAAGCTTTTCGGTCATTGGCTTGCGTGAACCACGGGGTGATAACGGCTCCTTAAGCTGTTCTTGTGGTGATCTCCTTCCGAAACGAGTCCGACCATCTCATGGGAGGCCTTCCTCTTGGCCGGTATAAAAAATAGGAAATGTCGACAGACACGTTTGCTTTTTCTTTTTTAATTTCTGAAAGTTGCCTGCCCTCGACAATATCTTCATTAAAATTTAAGTCAGTCAAGGTTCCACCAGAGAATACTCAGAATAATCATCTTCAGAAATCGTTCTTATCCGCTAGAAAAATTTTTTAAAAATGTTATTGGTGACGTCTCGCGATAGGGGAAAGTTGAAAAATGTGAGAAAAATCTAGGGAGAGGTCTTGGGTTGCGCTTTTAACACATCCTTAAGATTAGCCACTAAATCTGCCCATTGAGTTTTCGCCAAGACTTATGTCATTTCCATGTAGCCAAATTTCAGCAGTCGCACGACGCCGAAAATTTTTTCCGGGGACGGAGCGTAAAAATTTGAATCGTGCAACTTGGTTTCCCTATTATTTTCGATTTGGCTCCGGATCAAACATTTGCAAAATTGATATATACATCAAAGGCGCATGCAATGATTTATTATGGTCGCCACAAAAAGCAAAACTGTATTTGGCCTAAAATCTTTCTTTGACAATAGAAAAAACAAAAATGGGTGTGACCGCACACGCACCGCAACGCATCTAACGACATAGGTCTTGCAGCTGTCGATTCTGGCAGCAGCATTTTTTCAAAAACTGACTCTATATTTTCATCAAACATGAAACGAATTCAGGCTCCCAAAATCAAAGTTCAAGGAGGGAGCTTCCATTCTAGTTCTGCTAATGTTCCTCAACCACGTCAACAGCAGCTACAACAACAACAGATCCGTCGTCCAGCCCCTGTTCCACAGCAGCCAACACGCCAACAACCAGCGGCCACGGTAATCTCCAGCCCACAGCAGCAGACATTCCGACCAGATGTACGACCAGCACCACAGAGACCAATCCAGAGGCCGCGTCCAGTTGTTTCGCAATCTCAAGTACGCCGTCCAGTCGGTCCACGACCTCAGCCAGCTCCAGTAGCTCCACAGTCGTCAAAATCGCATTTGGCTCCGGCTCCAGTCCAAGCCGCTGGAAAACCGAGAACTGCCAGTGAAAAGTTCCTCCAATGTTGCAAGGGACGTCGCGTGGCTCAATCTTGCGAAAGGATCTGCAGCTTCGATGTGCTTAGCAAGAAGACGGTACTTTGAAACGCCTCTAGGTGAATAATCGATTCATTTTGCAGCTGACAGGAATGTTCCTTGGAACTGACCCATGCCCACAAGCTCATGGACTTGATATGATGCAATGTGCCGCAGATAGCGACGATCATACTGAATGCTGTCTCGATCGGGAAGTTGATCGTACATCAGCCGGCCGCAAATGTCTCGGCTTCTGCAACATGAAACCAGGAGTAACATTCCAAGCAGACGTCTCGATGCTTCCATGTTGGGGAGTGCTAAATGACATCAAGCAATGCTTTAAAGAGAACCTCGAACGACAGCTCGCCGCCGCGATCTAAATATGAATTCCTGCACAACCCATACATTGAGACGGGCCTTTCCGAATCGAATCCAGCCAGCGAAAAATCTAGTCCAACTATAGTTTAAATAATACAATATGCCTAGCTCGAATAATTAAGGGCACATTAATTTATTCGGTGTCCTATGCATTCCTTTCCTTTCAAAAACCCACTATCTGTATATGTTGTTGTTTTTACCTCAAATAAAACGATAAACTCACTTATTCCTACAAAATAATTGAAAAAAAAACGAAAAAATCAACAACAATATCTACCATATCTATCAGGGAAAAGAAATAAAGTAAAAAAAAAAACTAGAATAAAATTATTTTAACAATTTTACAACAAGAGTCCGGTATCAACAGCGCGTTTTTGGATGTGGGAGAAAGGACAAAAATGTAAAACAGATCAATTTTGGACACGTGAAGATTTCGTTTAGCGTCTCTTGTCGTTGACATTCAAGTAGTCGCTATCAGCAATGTTAAGCATCAAACCGCCAGATGGCAAGTAGGTCTGAAATTTAAAAAATACAATCAAATACCACTAAAATCTTGGCGTCATAATAAACGGTGATTTCCGCTATTATTTTCATACTTTAAAATTTCTATTGTCCGATTTAAACGACTTACGGGTATCGGAACATTTCATTTACAAAATTAGTAAAATTTAATTATATTTAGCGTTGCCTGAATATTAAATGCGTGTAAGCTAAAATAAAGAGAACGCAGTCTGGAGCAAAATCTCTTTGCCTGGAGACAAGATTTCCAGATAGTGCACATAGCCATTTTTTCAGTCGTTCGACCGCAACAATATAATGCTAAAAATAACCTTATTTCCAGATTCTGAAACAATTCGGGCAATTTTCTGAGCAGCTCGAATCTTTCGCAATTTCAAAAATCCTGGATCATTCTTCATGGCTTCTCCGAGCTTAATAAAATTATAAAGTAAAAATATGATTGGATTTGTAGGCTACCAATTTTGCTGACTCGGCTTCTCCTTCAGCTTGGACAATCTTCTCCTGTTTTTGCTGCTTAGCTCTCTCGACAAAGAACGAAGCCCGCTGAGCTTCTTGTGCAGCAACTTGTTTCGCTTCGACAGCAGCAGAGTACTGTGGTGAGAAAGCCAATTCAGTGATGGAAACGTCATCAAGAATAATGTTGAAGTCGAGAGCACGTTCGATTAGCGTTTTTCTAACAAGCATGGAGACCTATAAATTACAAAAATGTTCCGTTTCTGGGATTGAAAAAACCTGCTGACGCTGTGTGATAAGTTGAGAAGCGTTGAACTTGGCAACAACTCCTTTGAGAACTTCATTACAGATAGAAGGAAGAACTCGCTCTTCCCAATTCTGTCCAAGATTTCGATAAATCTTTGTAAGCTGCTCTGGGTTTGGTCTGGATAGAACACGTAGTCCGATATTAACCATTTGCAAATCCTTCGATCCGGTTGGAGAGCGAACTTGATTTGGTCTTGCACGAATATCGTAGATGATTGGATATTGGAACCATGGGATTCGGAAATGAAGTCCCTCCTTGTACACGTCATTGGATAATCCACCAATTCGGTTAAACATGATAGCACGATGACCAGCCTCAACAGTAAACATGGCTTGCGAAAGACCATATACGGCAGCTCCCGCAGCAGCAACAAGTCCGATTCCAAGACCCGCTCCACGAGCATTTTGAAGAGCTTTCTTCATAGCTTCTTGACCTTGTTTAGCCATTTTTACCTATAAATTAGAATTGAACATTTTAAGAAAACTGAACAAAAACAAATATAATGACAGCTAGGTTTTCAAAATATGATGCAAACAAAATTGCTTTATTAAATAATTTTAAAGGCTTGATTAGATAAAAATTAATGCAAAATTTGAGCGAAATGCTTGCTAGTATTATTTCGACCCCACCTTATTATTATGAAAAATAAAAAAAAATCAGAAAATCTTGGAAGAATCTGCGCAAACCGTTGAAAAAAAAATAAAATTGCGGAGAGAAGAAGGATCGCTGCGAGAACCTGCACGTTCAAATATTGTAGCGCCTTTAATCGCCGCATAAGAATGAAGAGATTGAAGAGACGCAGAGCATCACTAACAAACTTCGAAGCTTGCCGCTATTGGATCAATTCGTACAATTAAAAAATGTTAAAATTACACATTTTTCAATCGTAGGTGTGTAAAAACGTATATGTAAATTTTATGTACTTTTAATATTTTTGTGAAAACATACATTTCAAGAATAAGTTCATTTCTGATTTACTTTGCCAAAAAATGACAAAATTGAGGAAAAGTTCTGATTTTTATCAACAAAAATAATGAAACAAAATTTATTTTCATTAAAAAATCATCACAGAGAATTAATCAAGGGAACATTGGATCATCCAGAAAGGGTGAAAAACAGCAACAAGTAAAAGAAAAAAAGATGGCGAAGTCCCATCATAATAGCTTAAATATTAGCTGACCCCGTTAAAACATAAATGGTCAGAATAAATATATAAATTAAATCTATATGGTAGATCGAAAAATCATATAATTAATAGCAAATTTAAAGTTCGGTCTTTGGTTCCTCGTCAGCTTTTTTATCGCTATCGCCGGTTTCAGCTTCACCATTCTTTTCTTCCTTTTTCGATTCTTCACTCTTCTTACTAGCTTCTTCTTCCGCAGCTTTAGATTTTTCTGCATCGGCTGCGACCTCATCAATATCAACTTTTCCGTTTTTCGCCAAATCATCCAATGTGGTCACTTTCTTCATTTTTTTCATGAAACGATCAACCTCCCGATTTAAGCTATTTATCTAAATATTGAGAATTTAATTCGCAATAATTAACATCAATTATGCAGCCAACCTTAACTTCGACGTCTTTAATGCTAACGTCAAAATCATCAAATTTCATTTTTGTCTCGATGTGCGCCTTTTTGGCTTCAATCCAAACACCAAGTTTCTCAAGCTTTTTCTTAAAGGCATCTCTATCTTCCTAAACATATACAGTCAACTCTTTTCATATTCGTATTATTGTGAACCTTCTCGAACAAAGCTTTAGATTCTTCTTTATCCTCTCCCATCGTTGCCAATGTCATTGACGTGTTCATCAAAGTCTCGAGAGTATTGATTTTCGCTGGTAAATTTTTGCTGGTTTCCATTCTGTTCTTCACACTTCGCACAATGTTTTTGATCACGAGAAGGTTATCTCTGAATTCCGATGTTGGTGTGTCATTGGTAACATCATCCTCAAGCCAGGCTCGAATTCTCGTTGTCTACAATAATCATATAAAGCTTGGGACCATTCATTTTGATTTCTACCTCCTCAGCGAGTTTTTTCTTCTCATCTTCAGACGCATATTCAACAAACTCGGAATCTTCCAACATTTGACTGGCTTCGAAGTTGAATGCTTCGAGTTCATTGGCAATGGCAGCACGTTCAGCAGCAAGCTTTTCGGATTCCGCGAAAGCTTTCAAACTGAAATTTAAAAGAATGATAGAAACCGCCGGAGATTTATATACATACATTGCCTTTCCTTCGCTAATATCATATTGATTGGGAACATATCCTGTTGGGAATTTGGCGTCAATTTGAAGACGAATAATCGATGGCTGGTCCTTCTTTACTGGATTTTCGGTGACATTTTGAGCAGCCTGAATATATCAATTTAAAACTTTCAAGTTAGAAGATCCACAGCAAAAATTCCCAGCACAACATGCCGACATTGAATTAACCAGTACCTCCGTTCCATTTACGGTTTTCTCGTCTTTAGTTCCTTCAGTTTCAGTAGTGTTTTTCGCTTCTTGTTTTTCTGGAGATTCCTTTGCTTCTTCTTTAGCTTCCTCTTTCACTGGTTCTTTGGGTTTCTAAATCCACAGTTTCGAAACAAAATAAAAACAGCACAGAACGAAAAATGATATCCCACTAAAAAGATTAACTCGTTTTCGTACCTCTCTCTCTTTCTCCGCATTTTCATTTTCGGTTTCTTCAGGTGCAGTTTCATTCGGATCTCCTTCTTCTGTTTTTGATGAGAAAAGCCCCGAAATTGAGCTAGCAATTGCTACAAATGTGATTGAATATTAATACACTTCAACGTCTAAATTACATCCAACGATTCCCGCCTTCTTCTCAATTACAGCCTCAGCCTTCTTGATTCGAACAATTCCAGAAGCATCCAATTGGAACGAAATCTATAAATAATCTTGAGTTTAATTCAATTCAGAAAGAGATTGCTCACCTTGACACCTTTGAATTCCGTTTCTTCAACAGATCGATTCGCAAGGGCGCTGGTTAATCCATTTACATTAATGTTAACAAAATCATCCAGCAAACTTCCAATTTCTTGAATTTGCTTCTTCGTCAATTGTTCAATCGTTCCATATTTTAAAGAAATCGAGAAATCTTCCTCGTAAGACGTAAGAGAAACAGTTTTGGTGTTTGTTGGATAAATAGAATTGGCAGCGAAAAGAGTTTTCTGGATGCTCTTTTGTGAAATTTCACCAGTCTGCTCGTCTTTGGTCTTGCTCACAAAGTGCACTTCGACTGGGAACAAGAGCTTCTCCTCAACATTGAACGGTTTCACCTATAAATCGACACAGTTTCGAAATGTTATTTTACATAACCAATATCAACCTTAAATCCTTTGCTCAAATGAGCGGCCTGGAAAAGAGCTCCCATTGCAATCGCTTCATCGGTATTCAAAAATTTTCCGATTTCTTTGCTGAAAATACAAAAAGTGTATGGCGACCTACTATCAAACTCCGACCATAGGGCACGATGTTAGCGAAAACGCCATTTCCTCTTGAGAAGTATTGGTATGGCGTGTTTAACAGGCGAACCGTCCATCGGCATTGCCGGACAAGCTCGTGTTGAAAACACGCGGTATCGATCTACCGAACGTTTACACTTCTCACGCGCACATGAACCGCTGCGCCACCAGATTGGAATAGCAATGAGAGACGAAACATCGCAGACATGTGTGCGCACGATAGAGAAAACGCAATGAGAGAATGGACCCGACTAATGACAGAAGAAAAGAGAATTTGCTCACCTTCCAAGAACTTTTTGAATAACTTCTTGCACTTTCGGCACACGTGTTCCAGCTCCCATGAGCACAAACTGATCAACTTCCTCGATAGGAATTTGCGCCATCCTCAATGCTTGTTCAATAGGTTCTCCGATGCGGGGTTCGAGATCCTTGATGAGCGCGTTGAATTCGTCGCGAGTAACTCGCAATCGTTCATCGATGTCTTCTAGGGAAATTGAAGCATAATGCTCAGTATTGGCAGATAGCACTTGTTTAAGTCTATCCGCTTCTTTGGCAAATTTGGCGATGGCCCTCTTGTCGCTTCGAACGGCCTTTTTCAATTTATGCTTCTTCTCGAAGAGATCGATGAGATGCTCGCGGAGCCGATAAGTCATTTCCTGTCCACCAAGTGTGCGGTCATAACCAACTCCGAGAACGGTCATCTAGAAAAGAAATGATCGTAAGCAATGTCTTCATAAATCAACTACCTTTGGTTGTTTCTCGTACTTTTCTTTGACCATTTTAAATTCGACAAGTGTCGCTGTTGTTTTCGCAGCTCCCATATCATACACCATTAATCGTTGAGGCTTCTCAGTAATCTTAAAAATCGAAGTTCATCGCAAAATTATTAAGTTTTATCAAAAACCTCTTTTCTCCTGAATATTCCGTGGCTCAATGCAGCAGCAGTTCCGTCATTGATGAGCTGGAGCACAGTTAGTCCAGCCATTTCAGCAGCTCTTGTGACTGCGAGACGTTCGACTGGAGTAAAGTAAACAGGAACGCTGATAACTACATCGAGGATCTGTGGAATTTGGGCATACTCTTCCGTGAACTTTTTCGCATCGGCAAGAATCATGGCGAGTAGTGTTTCAACGTTGTACGAGTCTTTTCTTTAAAAGCAATTTCATATCGTTAGATGCGTTTCCATTAGTCTTACCCAAATTTGAAATCAACAGACGACGAATTCTTCTTTGAATCTTCATAATCATAAAATGGATTTCTCTTGGCGAATAGTTCATATGATGGATGATTGGTTGATTTTGCCACCAAATCATTCAAGTTTCCAACGACGAATTGTGGGAACCGTCCTTGGAAGCTAATGGCAGCATCTCCGAACGTTCTAAAAATGAAATGAATGATTTATATCAATAAATACATTCAAAAACGTTCAGTCGACTGTTACACGCGGGTGGATTTACAAGAGAGTTGCGTCTTTCCTCACGTGTGAATTCTTATTTTGATATTTTCTGGTTTACTGGACTACAGTGAAAGACGCAAAATATCTATCCCATGCGGCAGTCGCCACACTTCGACTATATATATTTTTAAAAGAAACATGCGTTTTATTAAAACGTGCCTTTGCCCATCTCGAATCAAGACTACATTAGGAGTTTTCCGACGGGACTCAGGGTTAAGCACAATATCCATTGGAATTCCTGGCTTCACAATTCCAATTTTGATAAATTGTGTACCAAGATCTACAGTCATCGCAGCCAAGGCGGCGTCTGCAAATAAGTAGAATAAGAAATTGAAGTTTTTAAATCAAAATTACCTGCAAATTGAAAATTTAAACATAATAATAAACCAATGAAAGGGGCCAGTATCCGCATCGTTCCTGCAAACACAAAGAAAATAAGAAAAACAAACATAATTGACCTCAAAGATATTCCACGTCATCAAAACGTTTTTAGAAAATTCTCGAAACGCATATCGTAAACCGTTTTATTCAGTTCTTTTTTTTCAGAAACAAAATGAATTTTAAACAGGTAGTGTAAAAGGGCAAGACAAAATATTTAAAAATTTTCACATTATGAAAACTGAAGTGTGAATGACAAAGATTTGAGCAAGGATACATAAGGAGAAATAAAACGCATCAGATAACTAATATATGACACCGAGGAAACCGAATTTCATTATGCGGATTCTTTCGATTGGTTTTCCGCAAGTTCGTTGAGTTTTGAAATAAGCTGATCTCCGAACTTCTTCCTGAAACTCTAAAATCACGACGAAAATTGAAATAAAATCAACCTGTAAAGCGGCGAAATTGTGTTCAACAGTGCATACAGCGTCTCGAAATATTGAGTATGAATATCAAGATTCCTGAAGTCACCATTCATACAATCTTGACGATTTGAGGCAATTCGCCAACCCTTTTCTGAAAAAAATGTAAATGATTTTTAGAGAAACAGATATAAAAAAGAGCTTACGAGTCAATTCAATACAATGCGTGTGATTCTCGAGTGTGGTGACGTTGATGAACAATAGTTGAGGTGTCCTTGGAAGCATTTCCGAAATTGCTATCATCTTTACAGCAAACGCTAATTCTCTGACTGCGGCAAGAGCTTCTTCTTCCAGTGTCGATTTTTCAACAACTTCACAATCACATGACCTGAGAATCAATTTTATGCGAAACCTTTGTTTTGGATAAGTACTCACCCACAAACTGTTGATTTTTTCGTATTGACTGGTGTTGTTGGAGGAGTCGCTGTTTCATTAAGATGATTGTCATCCGTTGAATGTGTCATTCTAAGAAACCCTTCAAATTACTAGACAAAATAAGAAACAATTTTTAGGCGATATTACATCCGACGAAACACGGAAATTAACTTTTAAAAAAAGCCTGAAGACGATATGATCTATTTATTACATGTACTGATGAAAACAAGGCAAGGTGAAAAAATTTGGCACTGTACAGAGATCAGCTACTCGCCGGAATCAATTGATAGTCATCTTCTTTCAATATAATTGCACAGATTTTCCAATTTTTCCAGTTGCGCTTTCCGCTGAAATGTTAGTGCTAATTTTTATCACAAACCCGAATAATACCAATTCAACACACTTCACCAATGAATCAATATTGGTGAAAAAATTGTCAAATTTTTGAATTTCTGTGTCTAACACCTGAATTTAAATTATACTTCAAATAAATGGTATTTAAATTACCTTCAGCTGATCATACATTCCATCGGTTTGACTTCCAGCTAGAACACTAATAGTTCGCAATTCTTCGAGAATTACATTATATTTTTCTAAAAGCCCAAACGTCGAGGAATTCGAAATCTGAAATAAAAAAGTAAAGTTCCAAATGTTTCGAATACCTACAATTTCACCTATACTTTTAACCACATTGTTAATATTTTTTGCGACTTCTTGAACATCGTTTTCCATTAATTCTTCTGAATGGAAATAATTTTCAATTGAGAAAAAGAAATAAATGAAACGAAAACGTAAATGTAAGGCAACGTAGTTTTCCGATAAAACCACTATAGAAGCTTGGAGAAAACTGCACGAACGAATCAAACGCGCTCCAATGAGAAAACCCGGACAGAAAGAAAGACGTGTACCAAACTGAGGCGGGCAAACAAATTGGAATTATTGAAATTATCGTAAATAATATGACGCGTGTGACAGAATAATTGAGATGCATTTAGTTTCTGATTCGTTGGTTTCGAAAAATGCCAGCTGAAGTTAATAGCAGAGATCCTTCTAAAGAAAAAACGAAGGTATTAATCAGCATACATCTTACAAGATAGTTAGGTGGCAGTGGGAAATTTGACTATTAAAATTATCGATTGCTCGCAAATGAAACGATATTTCTGTGGAAAAAAATTGTGGCCGAAATACTTACAAACCGAGCGGGTGTTTGCTTACTGTTTACTGTAAACATGTCCGTGAAACTTGCGGACTCGCAGTTACTGTTCACATCTTGACAAATTTGACATTTTTTCGGATTGGGCGAGATAAGAATTCTTTCGATAGTTTACGGATTCGATAGAAATATTTTTTGCCCAAATTTCCTCTAAAAATCGAACTCATTTCGCCAAGTCTGGCATTTAGCCTGATTAAGCCTGATTTTTCTAGAAATTTTGATTAAGGAAAAAGAAAATGAGAAAAGTGAGCTCAAGGAATTGTCTTATTATCATGGTGTTCAAACGAAAGAAGAAACTGCAGTGACGATGAAAGAAGCGTCTGTTGGTGATTTTCTAGTACGAGCTGCATTTTTGAAATCTGAAGTTGCACTGGTCCTATTTCTTTGTGTGAAAGTAATTTTTCAAATTTTAAACTGCAATTTACACATCGTTTTTAGGTTAGCGATAAAGGAGAAAACATTCATCATTATCTGATCAATTATGATGGTGACAGGTTTACGCTGAAGCAAGAAACTCAGGACAAAGAAAAAAAGGATTTACAAGAATCTCCACCATTCTCCTCATATCAAGAAATGGTGACGTATTACAAAGTTTGCTCAAATCATTGAACTTTTTTGTTTCATTTTTTTTTCATAGAAGCACCGTCTTGCTTGCGGAATTCGCCTTGGAAGAGCTTTGAAACGACCGAGTTGGCAATTGCGACATACTGATATATCCTACAATGAAGTCTGTTTATAACTTTCCTACAAAACGAACTTTTAAACATTGAAGAGTTGTAAACTTGGATCGGGAAATTTTTGTCATGTCTATCGCGGAAAGTTGACACGCCTTGGAGAGGTTGAAGATGTCGCTATTAAAGTGTCCAAAGACACTGAAAGAGATTCAGCAGTTCTCATGGAAACTCGAAATTCTTTAATGGCTGAAGCCAAACTCATGATTAATTATAAAAATGATTATGTTGTTCGAGTAATAATTCATAAGACACCATTTTTTTTAAATTACGTATATTTTTCAGTTTTTCGGTTTGGCTTGTGATATGCCTCCTTTTATGGTCTGCATGGAATTTTGTATTGGTGGAAGTCTCGAAAAACTACTTACCACTTACGGAAAAAATATGGAAGAATTTGAGAGGCAAACGTTTTTAATTGATGTAACCTTTCGAAAAATACTTTAAAAATGTTTGTTTATATAACAGTCTGCTCGTGGAATGCGATATCTTCATCGTCAAAAGTGTATTCATCGGGATCTGGCTGCTCGAAATTGCCTCATTTCTGCAAGAGGGATTGTGAAAATTGCCGATTTTGGACTCAGTCGAACTCTGACCAAAGGGGAAAATAAATTTAAAGAAGCTTTGAAAGAAGCTCCTTTAGTGTATATATGGCCAAATATAAATTTTTGGAACGTCTTTCTTTCAGTTGGATGGCTCCAGAATGCATCCAGAAAGAATCAGAATTCTCTGTTAAAACTGATGTCTGGGCTTTTGGCACGTTAATGTATGAAGTTTATAATAATGGAAATAAGGTGATTTTTAATTTATGCGAGAAAACTGTATATCGTAAAAAAACTGAATTATAGCCTTTTTCCAATGAAACCGACACGGCAGCAATTGTCAAAGCGATTCGTCGTGCCAAAATGCCGAAACTTGAGTCGAAGACAACTGTGAAGGAAATGGAGAATCTTTTGGGACGTATTTGGACAAAAAATGCTGATGAGCGCCCAACATTCCAGGTTGTTCTCGAGCTATTAGTAGAAGCTCTCCTGCCTTATAATGCTACTAGTTTGCGAAAAATGCAAGTCAATAAGATCACCGGTGTATCCCGGAAAAATGGACCGGTATATTATTTGTGGTAGTCTTATGTTAATATATTTATTGTGTTATTCAGAACATTGATCTCGATGAAGAACAAGCACATTCGATGAATGAACCGGAATTTGAAATATCGGAAAGACGGCCAAAGCCACGAAAACACAAACGGAGTTCGCAGGTATTGATTGATAGATAGAGTGTGATGAAATGAATCCGATTTGTTTCAGAAAAGAACTATTAGTAGACCTAAAACTCCATCCAAACAGATGTCGAAAAGTGATATTGAAGAATCTCGGCCGTCATCTTCAGTAGTAATTACAACTAGGTTTCCAAAAATCGTTTTCTTTAGCGAAGTAAAAAGACGCGGAGACCAAGAAGTCAGGCGAAAACTCCAAGTAAAAGACAATCTACTGAAAAAACAACAAAACCCATCTAATAAACGATGTAATAATTTTAAACTGTCACAATCATTCGCATATACATACTCAAAAAAGAATTCAGCGGGAACTTGTTGGTTTGGAATAGCGAATAAATATTTGCACTGAATCATCGATTCAGTTGATATCATTGGTGAGAAATTTGTATATTCACCCGTTGCCAAATATGTGTGTGTAGGTGTGTATGTTCGAACTGAATTTCTTATCATGGTGCTTTGTGTTTTATCGATTTTAGTACGTGTACATGTTTCTGCGTTGTGTTCAAAACTCTGACTCATTAGTATTTCTACTTCATAATCGAGAATTTTTTGAAGATTGTGGAGATGAGAAGATGACTACTCCGGGGCACTTGCATCGACGTTCATCTTCAAAATGGATTCCACCATCTGGCCCTCTTCATAATCCAATTACGATATTTAAAGGACGATCTAACCGACTAAGCGGGTAAGTTAAACAGATTTATAATTTCTAAAATTACAAAAAATATATCAGATCTCGTGTAATCCATCCGAATCACATCTATGAGAGTGCTCGTTATGAACTTGCAAACTACCGTGATTTCAAAGATAACTCTATTTCAACAACCAAATACAGCTTATGGAATTTTGTTCCGCTCAATATTTGGCATCAAATATCTACGAAATATGCAAATTTGTATTTCATATTTATTGCAGGTAACAAATTGCGATATTCCTAAAATCTTTTGTTGTCGGCCACACTGAATTTGGTTAAATTGATCCCTCCCCGCAGATCTTTTAGAAGCTTGTCTTCTCTAGTATACATTTATTATACCGATTTATTTATGTTTCAGCTCTCAATTGGATTCCATTTTTCGATGCTTATACTCGTTATCTAGGGTTGATCCCTATCTCGTTTGTACTCTCTACAACATTACTTAAAGTAAAGAAAAAATGCAAAAAAATGAAATGAAGATAATTTAATAGGATGGAATTGAAGATTATCGACGTTGGAAATTCGATAGTAGAATAAACAAAAATACGTGTCATGTTTGGGATCGGTAATTTATTTATTTTCATTGATAATTATCTGTAAAAATCATAAGAATTAAAAAAATATTTATAATTGCAAAATTTCTTCAATAATATTATCGTTCAGAGATCGTAATGCGTTTCGAAAAACAGAATGGCGTTACATTCTGGTCGGTGACTTTGTTCACATTTCCAATGACCAGGATGTTCCTGCAGATATTATTTTCATAAGGTATTTAGGTCAATGAACTGCTTAGTTCTTCAAATCTTAATTTTTTAGGTCGTCTAATGAATCTGGAACATGCTATGTAGAAACGTGTAATTTAGATGGAGAAACAGCTTTAAAACAACGTAGCGTTCCTGCAAAAGTCATACACTATTCAGGGGTAGCTGAAAAAAATATATGGAATATTTGATTCGAAAATTCAAGTACGTTTAGGAGGATACGTCGTTTAAGCCAACGGATTTTAATGGAGTTGTGACATGTGAGAAGCCTGACAAGGCTATTTACGAAATTCGCGCCAAAATTGAATATGAGCCAGGTATTCATTTCTTGAGGTAAATTTAGATAATGTTGTCATAGGGAAGAGCGATGTAATCATGAAAGAAAACATGCTTCTTCGAGGATCGCGAATAAAAAACACAACATTTGTTGAAGGAATTGTTGTCTATGCTGGTTGAATTTTTTTCTAAATATGGAACGAATATAAGGTGTTCAGGACACGACACGAAAGTAATGCTCAACAATGGGCGAGCGCCACACAAAGTATCGAAAATTGAAAGAAAAACTAACAAGTTAATCAATTTTTTTCGAAAATTTGGTTTCAAAAAAGAAATGTTCAGATTTATCATTATTTGTCTTGTCATGCTCCTTTTGATGGTTTTCTTTGACGCAATTATGTCGGCCATTTGGGTTAAAAACCATGAACCCAACAAACAGGCATGTATTCAAATTTTATAAATAGTTTACTTCAACTTGCTTATAGATACCGTACGTTGCTTCAAACACTCCATTGCCTTTCATTGAAGGTTTGATTAATATTGGAGCAAATTTTATTAATTATCAAGTAAGTAATAAATAACCAGTTATGGTAAATCTTTTATTTTAAAATTGCAGGTCCTTGTTCCCATATCACTTTACATCACTGTTGAAATTATAAAAGCGCTTCAAATTTACTTCATGAGCAATGATATTCAATTATATGACGAAAAAACGGTACTTTTGCATATATTTTTGAAATTTAAAAATTTACTTTTTTTTAGGATCGTGCAATTGATTGCCGATCATTGAGCATCCCGGAAGAACTTGGTACTGTAACACATGTTCTTTCTGATAAGACTGGAACTCTCACTGAGAATGTTATGATATTTCGAAACTGCGCATTCGATGATATCGATTATGAAACGAAAGGGGATTCCGAAACAAATTACGATAAACCCGTGAGATCACAAATGCTCTACGAAAGAGTTGTCGGTTCTTCGCGTAATCCAATTATGAGACACTTTTTTGCCAACATTCTATTGAATAATTCTGTCATTGTGAACGTCGTACCACACACAGACGCAATAGAACTCGGAAAGTTCGAAGGCGGCGCTTATAACATTGGAAATTCATGTTTTTATGATGTTACCGAAGAAAACTACAGAAGAATGCTGGAAGAAATTAAATCGGCTCCGAATTTACAAATTGAAGAAAGCTGTTCGAGACCGCGAAAGTATTTATTAAAATTTTTGCAAAATTGTTAATTTTTTCTCTCATTTCAGTTTAGGGCTTTCAATTCAATTTGACGATCGTTTGTCTGTTATTGCTGAAGATACGATATCGCCCATTGTATCAATACCAACACCGATATGTAATTGGAAATACGATGATAGCTATTATAATATCATTTCCAGCACCTAGCAATGAAACTCCAATCACGTCTTCATCGTCAGGCATTTCACCACCAGCTCGTAAATTGTCTTCCCTATCGTCTTTGTCACATAGAATTCAAACAGTGGTCCGAAGAAGCATTTTACGACCAATTTCTGACATGTAATTTTTAATTTTCGATTCAGATTTAGATATAGAATTCGCATCGATTTTTTTTAAAGAATCCCGACTCGTAAACGATTGGCTTCTTTCAAGCAAGAAAATTTGTGCCCATATGAAGCTGAAAGTCCTGATGAACTTGCGTTGATCGACGGAGCCGCTTTATACGATTATAGGCTTCTTGAAAGAGCCGCAACATCAATAACTATATCAACACCCGAGTCGCCTTCGAAAACGTATCGAATGGTATAAAATCAAGCTTTATATTGAATGTTCAGCTATCAAGTTCTTCTCACTCTTCCATTCGATGCGTCCCGGAAAAGAATGTCGGTTGTGGTCAAGACTAGTAAAGGACCATTACTGTATTGCAAAGGAGCTGATTCGGCGATTTTGTGTCGGTTAAGCAGTGATAATAGTCGAGAACGTGTTCATCAAATTAAGAAGAAACTCGATTCTTATGCGAATGCTGGTCTGAGAACACTATGCTTCGCAATGAAGTATATTCCAGAAGACGAGTTCGAAGAATTTCTTGATTCCTATAAATTTGTAAGCGCTTTAAATACAACTTTACCATTTTTTGAATATTTTTTCAGATAATGGAAGATCCAACTAGTGAAAGAGAGAAAATGCTTTCCGAAAAAGCCAGTGAACTCGAAAAAGATCTCACACTTTTGGGAGTTACTGGAATTGAAGATCGTCTTCAAGAAGGTGTTGGGGAAACGCTCTGTAATCTTCGAAACGCTGGAATACAAGTTTGGGTCTTGACTGGAGACAAACTTGAGACCGCCCAGAATATTGCACAATCTAGCGGACTTTTTCATCCAGAACGACCTATAAAGTAAGTTAGGCTCATCAAACACAGTTTCTTATTTGAATTGCTAAAGACTTGTGGAAAACGAAAACGACGTCGAAGAAGCAAGCGAACTTCAGGGATGCAATATCATTTTGTCTCCAATTGCTATAAAAATGGCTCAGGAAGGAAACAAGAAGCTTATTGAAATTTTAAAGAAGTGATAATAGCATATCTGTGAAAGAAGTAAAATATTTAAAATTCAGAGCGAAAACCGTTCTCTGCTATCGTATGACGCCTTCTGAAAAAGCTACGGTTGTGAATGCTGTAAAGAAGTACATAAAAGGAACTGTGTTGGCTGTCGGAGATGGTGCCAACGATGTTCCCATGATTCAAGCGGCTCATGTCGGAATAGGAATCGCTGGAAAAGAAGGGCTTCAGGCTGCGATGGCCTGCGATTTTGCGATTGCCCGATTCCGATTCTTATCGCGACTTCTTCTTGTTCATGGTCACTGGAGCTATCATCGTCTTTCGGTTACATTTCTTTATTTTTTGTATAAAAACACGGTCTGTTTCGATCACATCCATTTTTATCTGTAAATTTACAGAACTGCGTTTTTACTTTGTTCTTTTATCAATTTTTCAATGGTTATTCTGGAAGCAATGTAATCGATCCATATTGGGAAATACTTTACCCTATTATATTTACGAGGTTCTTTATTTTTTTTTAAATTTAAAGCCATGTTCTGTTTTTATTTGTTTTTCAGTGTGCAACCCATATTTGTTGGTGTTTTGGATCAAGATCAATCCGATATTAGATTAATGAAGAGACCTGAACTTTATTCGTTAGGCCGAGAGGTTTGTCTTCCGATACGCTTACACCCATATATACATACACCTATATAATTTAGAATCGTGTTTATACGACGAAACACTTTTTGTTTGATGTAATTGATGGTATTTATCAAGCTGCTATTATCTACTTTGTTACCCACTTTGTAAGCTATTTCCAAAACAATGTTTTAAGTTATAAATTTAGACAGTTTTACAATCATCTACGAGTATATGGGAAATGGGATTTTTCATGTCAAACGCTTCTGTGCTGGTAAATTCTGGCCATTTGGCACTCTACGTTCGATATTGGCATTGGAGACTTGTTGGCGTATTCACATTCTTTTGGCTGTTTAGTGTCGCTTACTTCTTTATGACGTTTACGAGTATCGGCAGTGGAATGCTACCAGATTCACCGATCATGATGCCGGAAAAAGTTGTAACTGAAGGAAGATTTTGGTTCGCTCAACTGATCACAGTTTTATTAGCTCTATGTCCTAGGTATATACATAGTTCTGAAATTTAAACGTTTTATTCAAATATTTTAGATTCACTGCCATGTGTTTCATTAATTCACTATTTCCGAGTATTTGATGAGATTCTACAATACGCAGATGTATCATTTTTGAATACAATTCGATTGTATAATTACGGGTTTTCAAATTAACATAATTTTATTAGGAAATAAAAAACAAGTGAAAAATGCAATAATTCAATTGTAACAATCATGTGAGCAAACATGCGAAAAATCTGTATAATGCATAAAAACCGTATGTAATATTTACAGATGGAAAAATTCTTCATTCAGTCTCCAGTTCCTTCATTAATTTTGTGAGCTGTTTCTCTTTTTTCGCGTCGTTTTCCTTAAGTTGCATGTATTCTTATATGTAACTTTTTTTTAAAAGAGAATGCTGCATTTCGCATTATTAAGGCCACCGAAGTTTCTATGTATAACATTGTTCTTTGTAGAAATTTTAAAATGCCGATTTCAAAATTAAATTTCAGGTTTAAAGCTGACCTAATGATAGTGAATAAACTGAAGATTTTGAAAGAATTTCACATTTTTAAGGCCACCCCATGAACGGTTAAAAATCGGAAGAGAATCAATACGAAATGTGTTGTGTGCTTTCAAATACACCATTTTAGGTGTTTTATTTGTTTTCGTTTCGTTTTTCATTTTTTTTAATATGGAACCGATCCTGCTAGGCTATTGCGTTCAAAGAACGACAATTGGATTGGCGCTTATTTTTAAAATTTCACATGAACTGTTTAATTTTCCTAGAGATTGTTATTTCCTTGAATTTCCAACGCCATTCGATTTAACAAACTATCGAAACGACCTATAAAATGCCTAATATTCAGTTAGTCGACGGTCGCAAACTATATAAAATTATATTTTTTCAAGACACCAAGACCATTTTGAGCAAAAATAATTATATTTCTAGTTTTACAGTTTCATTTTCTAGACAAAATTGTTTCTTATTAATAATAAGTAATTATTTTAAAAACAAAGAACATTTTGCAAAAAGAAACAATCATATGGCACGAATCGCACAAAAAGTTGTGATTGAAAATAATTAGTGCTAACCTGGTTCATTCTCTCCATTTCCACTTTTTTAACTCGGTTTTCGGCTTTAGTTCTTCTTGGGGAATCAACATTTACAACGCGTACCATCTTCATCAATTCATTCATTTTCTCTTCCATCTTAAAAAGTTTTTGAAAATTAGTATATTTCCTTTTTCTTGCTTACTTTTCGATTTCTTTTTGCGACCCGTTTCTTCAAATTCTTCTCCCGAATCTTTCTAGCCCTCCTTTCATCATTTTTCTGTTTTCTTTCAGCCGAAACCATACCGAAAAATGAGTTATAGAAGAAAATTTTGAAAATTTTTGCGTGGTTCGCAAACACGCAATCCTAAATTGCGGATTATCCGCAGCTGTTCATATTAATTAAAATTTCAAGTTTAATTCATCCAAAAAATATTTTATCCGTATTTCTTAAAAATTAATTCAATAATTAATGTTAATTTTTACTTTATAAATTTTAATTAGCTCATTTTTTGGTGTCCTCTCAGTTTCTCTAGGGAACCGTCCCATTAATAAAGAAAACCAGTCGGTTTCTCGAATTCATTGTGTTGTGTAAACATTATATATCTTTTCAACCTCTTTTTCCTCGAAAATTCTCTCTTTTTTCGCACAGAAATGTCTGCGTTTCGCTGCATTGTCGTGCCCTTGAATCAGTCAGCTGAGTACGAGCGCGCTGTTGTGCCAAATGTTTCAACGGTGACAACCACCCTCGCATTCGTTTTCTTTGTGTTATTTTTAGACAAAAAAACTTTCACTTTATATGAAACAAAAAAGGGAAATAGTCATACGTCGAAAGCTGTATTATTTCAAAAATATTTGAAGTTAATTACTTAATTTATTTTTTCTTTCTCGCTTCTTTGAATATTGGAATTCTGATAAGTTTTGAAAATTTCTGCTAGTTTTCGAAGGTTTCGAAGGTTATACGTGCTCTAAATGTTTTCATCTTTCATGTTTATCGAAACATCTGTTTTTGTAAAAAATAAAGAGAATTTTTGAGAATTTCGCGCGCATTCGTTATCGATTTTTGTGGTATGACCCGGGGAACGGTGGTCGAAGACTTTGAGACCTCCTCGAACAAGGTGACAAAACACTCTTGCGTCAACGCTGTTGTGCACGATTGACTGTCTATTATTTTGGTTAATCGAGTTGTTCTCCTTCTAAATGGTTTTTTGAGCAAATTCACATAATCAATTGCCGGTCATTATCATTATAACTGTTGTTGTTGTTGTTGTTGTTATACGCATTTCCTTGGCTATTATCGCATTTGATTCGAAATTTAGAAAAATGTAAACTCATGATCATTCGTATCAAACATTTCAGCAAACATTCACCTGCATATTTGTCTTTTTTGCCTCAAATAATTGTTTTTTCGAAATAAATATTGCCATGTCATCAACGTAAACATTTTGCAATTTCGTTTCTATACTGAAAAGCTCTTAAACCGGAAATTAAAACAATATTTTGTTCTCTTTTCGTATAATCAATGTCTTGCTCAAATATGACGTTGCAATCTCTTTTTCTTTCTATTTTTTTCTCAAGAAATTTTATTTTTTTTAGAATGCTCGATTTTGCGATTCTCATTGCCTCATTAGCGGTCATAGCATATTTTGTCGTTTTGCTCAAAACGAGCGGGTTTTTGAGCGAGATCAAGGTATTTGCCGATCACTTGAGATCATTTGCATACGTTCTTTTTTTTGCAGCCAACGGTGAGCACGGAGCCGAAAAATCTGCACAAAAATCTCTTAGTCTTCTACAAATATAATATTGGAAGTTATTCGGCGGTATGGAATATTATAAACGAGGTCAAATCAATAATTCCTACAAAATGCAAAACCTTTGGAATTTTCTATGACAATCCTGAGGTAGACAACACATCAAATATATTTATGGGGGTCGCACATTTATTTAACGTTTAGGTAGTTCCCGCGAATCTTCTCCAATCGGCAGTTGGAGTTGTATACACCGAAAATGATGAGAAGCTGTTTGATGAGAAGTATACGGACGAATTGAAGAAGGCTGGGTTCGAGAGAATGGCCCTTCCACAGGTTTTCAACGACAACTTCACAATTTCTGATTTTGCATTTTTCAGATCGACCGGGCCGTTCAAGTCGTCCAACCAAGCACTGGAGGATGGCTTTCGATTTTTGCTCTTGTCAACCGAACCTATGGAATCGTTAAGAATTACATTTCGGTAAAATTCTTTCGTGCTAAAATTTTAAGTTATGACAGTTTTTTAGGAGAACAGATTGGAAACCCAATACGCTGTCGAATTTTACACTGAAAAAGAGATTAGCATCGAATTTCCGTTAGCCAAGATTGATGAATTCCTTGTGCCAGATGTATGTTTCTTTTGAAACACTAATGTACCGCGAAGAAATAGGGCGTAAAACACACCCTCTGGACGGATTTGCGGTTTTTATCAGTGATGTGTTTTAAAATCTTGCAAAACCTAAACTGAAACTCATATTTTTCTTGCATAGTAAGATCGTTTCAGTACATTCCAACTGAAGAACTGGAAGCGAAATTGGCTCGTAAGAAGTTTGACTCCGACGAAGAAGACAGTGAGAGCGAGCCAGACGGTGAAGAAGATGAAGAGCAAGAAAAGACATCCGATGAGCAGTAAACTACATTCCATCTTTTTTTTAAACGAAACCCCTTGTATAATTTTTTCATCAATAATAATTGTTTATAACAGGTTTTTTATTTCGACCCTGATTACGGCCTAGCCAGGCTCGTCATCGAAACATCGATCCTGTTTTATAAGACTGCCAATTGTATAATATGCTGCACTAATCATTTTATGCAACGTTATTTCTCATATATTTTACAAAAATAAAGAGAAGAACAATTATTGCGAGTGGAAGGGTAGCAAAGAAAACAAATCTGAAAAGTTGAAAAATATTTTCTTCACAAGGGAAGTGCTTTGTCTAGGAGTTGTTTTTTTTTCTAATTTTGCACACAAATTATTACAATCGCAAAAAGGAGTAATTATGGATAATCGAATTTTTGCGGGGTGGTAATTCAAAATTTTTTTCCGAACAAATAATCTGCGAATAAATCTCACAGCAAATTTAAAAAGATTTCTCATTTGTTTTGCTATTATATTGTCGGTTTTAAATGAATGATCGGTGGCGAGAAATTCAATTTCGCAAAATCAGTGTAGATTTCCGAATTTGTAAATTTAGGCGCGGCTAAATATTAAATGCGCGTATGCTAAAATGCAGAGTACGCAGTACACATTCAGAAAAAATAGCCGCAAAAAGGAATTTCGTGAACGATTTGTGTGCAAAATTAGAAAAAAGTTCCAATCAATAGAGAAAGTCATGTACAAAAGGGACTTACAAGGCGAATCGACCGATATCTGAAAGTGAGTATTCTTTAGTAGGAATGCTTTTCGCTGGCTCGCTAAAAATTAATTTCATTTTTGGTGGTAAGATGAAAAAAATTAGCAAATTAAAACTTGTTTAGATATGCGTCGATATATTGGAAGTAAATTAATAAAACAAATATTGCAATCGTCGAAGAATTCATTGATATGGTTTATATGAAATGAGTAAAAAACTACACGTGAATACATATTGCAATTTTCATTATTGGAATTTAAACTCATAAAAAGTGTGCCGTCTAGATTTTTTTATATAAAAATCTTTTTCCAATCGATTAAACCAAATAATTATCGAAATATGGTCATTCAAAGTTAGTCCCTCTCCCATGAATTTTATAAGTTACGTATAGAAATTGTAGAAATTGGAAATGTAACATATCAATGTCATAGAAATACCGCGTTTAAGTGTTCCCGGAACAAACAGTTGCGGTTCAGTGATCTGTCGATCGAAAAAACCAATGACGACCATAAATACCCAATATTTAAGGATCGAATACTGTAAAACCTTTTTTGGAAAACTCGAAAACGCTTTTTTCGAGTTCGAAATTTATTTTAGCCTGAAAAAAAAAACTTCAAAAAGAGCCGAAAAATATTGAGTGTATCCAAAAAGCTCGCAAGATAAATTAGTTCCTTCGAAGTGATTTAGTGAGATGATATCCCTGTCTATATATATGTACTCCTTTTTAAAATGTATCCACTGCTTCAATTGAGTTTTTATTGATACTGTACATCAAGTGGATTGTGCGAGAAAATTGATATTGGCACACTTGATGGCCACACTCGAATCCGATTGCTCACAAATTTGATTTGATTCCTCAAGTTTTGGTTGGCAATTTTTTGCGATGAATCGCTCGCTCGCGTCGAATCACGCATGATGTCACAATGTGGTTTAGCATATTCAAATGGCGGAAATTGGAAATGACAGATTTTTGGGTCGTTCACATACATATTTCAAACAAAACGTTTATATTGGTCACACTCATTGATAGATGCTTTTTCATCTTTTGTTTTTTTTGTACCATGTTGAATATTTTTCCTTTGTCATAATTAAGAAACTTGATCATTTGCTCTCAAATTTTATCAATTAAATTCCGTGATAATTGCACTTTTCAATAATTGTATTTGATTTCCTGAAATATGTAATCTCTGGTCATCTGCAAAATACTCATTTGTATGCAAATGCCGTGGGTGACATCAAAAATCCGATTTTTTTGAGTTTCCTTTCAACTTTTAGTGTTTATGTTTTTTTTTTCGCTTTTCGTCGATTCATACACACATTTTGAGAGTGTGTCAAATTGAATTCAAAAACAATTTCGGAAGACATATTTTCGATGGTTCTTCAATAGCGAGTTATTCAATTAGTTATGTTTTTTTCGTGCGTAGATGACTGAAAAACGAAACTGCGAAAAGTTGTTGTCATTCCAGCATACAGCTGACTAGATAGAGACTATAAAACGAAATATAAAAGCTGGACGAGTTCAATTCTCTCGTCAAATAACACAAAAATGTCCAATTTAATCGCTTCCGATTCGCCCGTTTGCTCATCAAATTTTGCAAAGAGAAACTCGCGCGGACTATCTGTTTGTCAAATTGCTCAAAAATTCGGTAGAAACTCATTGGCGGTATTATTATTATTATTATTATATAAAATCAATCACCCTGATATACCTCAGACTTAGCCTCGTAGGCTATCCGTAGTACGCCAATTCCCACTGTTTATATTCAAATTTGAATTGCAGCCAAAAAAATTCGATGATCCTCTGTGTTCGTATTTTTGCGATTTTTATATTTTTATCTTATTTTAATGAATTTTTAATTTTTGATATTGAATTAAACCACATTAGTAAGCGTTCTCTCTTCTTCTTCCATTCAAATAAATGAATCATGAAAATGGGAGACGAACGAAAATATGTTTTGCTTCCGAAAATATTCTCACAGTTATTTACGAACAAGTTCAGTGTGAAGAAATATTTTGAAAAGGCATTTTGAATAAACAATCGGTAATAATTGAGAGGAAGTTTAAATTTGTTTAATTCTCACATTTAGAATAGAAAAATTCATGTGGATCTCTTGAAATTATTCGTCATCTTTATCGCAAAATTTTAGATAATTTCTCTCGAATGTATTTAATCTGAAATGATCGATGAGATATATTCCATTCAAAACTATATTTTCTAGGCATGGGCCAAAAGTCAGAAATGAGTCGAATATTGAATTCTGGCGCGAGTTAACATATTCACCGCGTTCCTTTGAAAGCGGAAGAAATGGCAAACGAATATTCGAGAATTTTCAACTCACAAAAAATAAATATAAAAATTTTCCAAGAAAAATATAACAGTTGAATTCTAATCACCTCAGATGTGTAAATTTTTGAAATTTCGTGAAAATCGACATTGTCCAAAAATTTCTTTGATCTACGAACGAAATCGAGGCCAAAATGTTCGTTTTCTTCTGCTTTTTTTTTTTCAAAATGATATCCAATTTCATCAGCTAAAAATATTCTCAAAAGCTTTAGCGAAATACTCTTTTATTATCCAAAATCGGACCAAGTCACACTTTTATTCGATGATTCACATGATGAAAAATTGGCGACCGAATGCAATTATTATTGCTTTTTTCGTTTTCGTCGGCCCGCGTAGCCCAGAAAAAACAGCATTCATAAAATGTATGCGCGAATTGAAACATCAACATAAATTTTGTGTTGCGCACATCTCCATATAAAGCGATCTTGATGGTTGGCGGTGAGAATGAGCCGCTCGATTGCTCGATGATCACTAATAAAGAAAGAAGCTCACTCACTCGAGGGCTTGTTGCCAAATTGGACTCGCTCATATCAAATAAGCCCACTTTAATATCGTCTAGGGCGCTTATTAGAAATTCATCCTAATTAGGTTTTCCCCTTTTTTGTTTTGTCTCCATTCCTGAAACCCTCAAGGTCCCGACACTTCTTGGCACCATTCCGAGAACCAATAAAAACAAGAATATTTGTTTGGGAATCTCGTTCGAAACATCAAAACAAACCTGTGGTTCAGAATTAATTGAAAGCAGAAAACTCCAAAAACCAGCTCAATTATGTTTGATTCGTCACTCCATTGTCAAAAAAAGCAACGCCAAAAACGTGTTGCTCGTTCAAATCCGCTTCTTCTCTTTCATCCAACCGCGCCGCATTTTTTAGTCTCTCGGAACCCCTGCCAAATAGGAGAATGTCACGAAACAATTCAATTTTGCAGTTTGATTGACCATATATGGGAAGATAGAAATAATGGCACCAATTATTGACATTTTTATGTGAGCCTTATATGACAATGAGTGAGGGAAATGAGATGCACAAGTATTTTCACGTGCCATTCCTCCTCTCTCTGAGTTCTTTTTTTTGAGAGTTGGTTTTAATGGAAAATCGTTCAACCCTCACTTTTATTGCTCTTTTAGACAAATTTTACAGAAATCCATTTTGACATCAAACACTTTAAAAAATGTATTCTGTATCGAAATAGTTTAGTTTGAAATAGTTTTGGTGAAACTGATCTGACTTCTGAGCGACTTCTGAGCGTATAGAATCTGTTAAAAACCAAACTTCGCAGCGTCGAATTTCAGAATTTAGATATTGTGATGCTCATTTATCAATGGATAAAGTTTTTCTACTCTATTTGGGTACGTGCATACATCAAATGTCATCGCGCAAATCGCGCCCATCTCTTCTTTTCTTTTTCAGTGCGGGGATTTGCTGTTTTGTCATCAATCAAATGACATCGTTTCAGCCGTCCCATGCAAGAAATTGTTTTCGAAATTAAAAGTTTTCGCCGAATGCTTCTTCTGTGTGGTGTAATTTCCGAGCGAACACGCCACCGGCAGAAGTTTTTTCGAGGAAAGCTTTTTTTCGAAGATTTTTGCTTTCACAATTCCAAATGTCAAACTCATTTCGATTCTGATGATTATCTAAACATTTTCCATTCATTGTCGAATCACCAAAATTATTGCTGAAATTGTTTCTTTAAAAATTGACGAAATGTGTTTCAAATATTTGAAAGATCGAATTTTAAAACGTTGAGAAGAAGAGTTGGCATCAATTTCGTTTTTGTTTGCCAATTGCATAATGCGGCCGCTTCATCAAAAAGACTTTGATAATGTTCTAAAAAGAAACTAAATAGTAAAGCTGACTTCAAATGATGACATAATTTTCCTTATTGAATTCTATTTTTAAACGATACTTGTTGGCGTTAAGCTATTGCTCATGGTTAGACTGGTTAACAAGTTTTTATGCGCAATACTTCCCAATGAATGATTTTGGCCAGAAGACCATATTCAACACCACTCGTTTTGTTTTAATTTTTAAGTGATTGAAAATTGTTTTAAGCTTGAAATTCCGCACTGGTAGGTTCCGCACCAATGGTATCACTCATTGATCGAAAAACAATTGGAAACATATGGAATGAATGATTAATTCAGAGGTTTTCTCTTTTAATAGACCCCCCTATATGGAAAAAAAATTGAAAAGATTTGGCTAGACTTGTTAATTAAGAGGCATTTGTGTTATTTGCGAATCGGTAAACCTACACCGATTTTCGCATTAATCATTCTGATGTTTGATTATCCACACAAGCCACCAATAGTATATATATTAATTAGAATCCGATTTCTCCGCATTTTTTGTCTTAATTTTATTCATTTTTTTTTCATTTTATATTATTATTATTATTATTACTATAAGCCATGAAAAAAAAGAAGAAAATATGAATAAATCCATACACACGAGTGAGCATAATTTTTCCGTTGCTGAACACCTCTTTTTCCTTATTAGGCACTTTTCTCAAAGAGCATTCAGTGATTCTCAAAATATTTAATTTGTTTGTCATCGAATGGATTTGTCGATTAATTCAAAAAATTATTTGAAAGGACATTCGAAATACTTGTTTTGTTGTGAGAATAATATCTTCAATATTTTGTATATTCATATAATTCGTCGAAAATTGATTCATTTTTCTCACCGCTAAACATGTTTTTGATTCGTTTGTATCGAATTTCGTGCCTTGTTTCTGCTTTATTTCAATTTAATTTCGTTTTTTTTTATTTGTTTTTCATTTCCAAAAAAGGACATCATTTGTTGATTGTAGTTTTTGCAATACAAGTACAGCCAGAAATTTGCGATCCCACTCATTTTTTCATCAAGATTAATTTTGATTTTTTTTTTTTCAAATTTAGCAAGGAATTAAAAGATAATTGCTGAAAATTAATTTTTCCACAATGATAATGAGAATACTCTAAAATAGCTGAATTAATTTATTTTCGATTCTTTAAGTAACTTCGAGCATGCTTCTTTAAATACATGTATAGCCGGCGTTCGGCGACTGCTGTACGCGGGTAGATTTACGGGAATGCGTCTTGCGAAATGGTCTCGCAAGGACTAACAGTTCACGTGAAAACGGCAAAATAAGCACACTGTCCTTTTCAAGGCGCATGCGCGTAAATCTACCCGCGTACAGCAGTCGCCGGACGCCGACAGTATAATCTCGCATATTTGTATAAACTCGACCAAGCACTCATTGAATCTACGATCCTTCTTTCGTTCTTTTTCTAGTTACCGAAAGAAGAACAAAGTCGGCCGCAAACAACAATGTGATTCTCAATTATGATCGTCGCCTTCGAGACGGTCACTCTTTCCTTCGGGTCATGTTGATTGTTAAAAAGAGACGAACATAATCAAATATTTTCGGCAATATCTTGTTACAACTTATTCTTCACAGCGCAATTTTTGGCTTCCTTTTTTTTGTGAGAGGCTTCGCAGAGTAGTGCATAAGATTTTGTGAAAATTCTATGGAATACTACTAGACTACTCAAATTTGCATCTAAAGATTCCTCATCTTTGATATTTGCATCCTACTGTAAAAAATTGAGCATCTCGAAAAACGAATAGCAACTTGGAAACTTGACCTTGTTTGTCGCAAAGAGATTTTGTAGAATTGAGATCATAATTTCTGATCATTACGTGTGAATTTTAAATTTTCGAAAAATCGTCCGCTCAAACTACAGTAATCTCGATCTTTCGCTTTAAAATCCACCCACAACATAACATAAAAACCTATCAGATTTCAAATTTTGTTCGCGCCTTTTTCAGCTTCATCTTCATCTTGGCCGAGTCTCATCTTTCTTGGCAGAAACGGGGGCATCAGGTTGCGCATTTGAGCGAATATCGGTTTTATCCTTATTTTATTTTGAATCATTTTAATATTTTCCATTTCTCTTCTTCTTTTTCTCAATAATAATTCTAGCAACCAACAAAAAACGGTTGAATTTAGAAAAATAAGATTATGATTATTTCACAGGTCGTTTGAATGTTTCTATTTCAAAAAAAATACGCACATAATGTCCGCTGAAAATTCTGTCACCACGTTTACAAAATTTGATTAATAAATAGTGGTCCAAATGAAATTCGCGATTATTATTCGAAGCACAACTACATGCATAGTTATGTCCCAAATTCACACGGTCCCATCATTGAAGATGTGTGTGTGTGTGTTTGCGTGTTTTTGGCGTCGGATTTAAGAATACCACATTAAAAAAAGGTTGGACAAAAGTTGAAATTTCAGGCGCTGCCGAAATCCACCTGAACTCTTTTCATTTTGTCCCAAGTCTCGAGCATGCGTCTCAAAAAGTTTTGAGCGGCTCCTGAATAAATCATAAGCAGTTGTCGGTCGTTCTATTTGCTCATTTGAGGCAAAGCGGGAAACTATACCGAGTAGGCGATAATTATTGGAAGAGGAATGACAATAGGAAGAAGAAGAAGAAGTTTACTTTGAAATTGTATAGGCGCACATTATTTGACCTCCCACTGCTTTTCTGTTGCTCCCTCATTTTTTGTTGCTCATTCGCATTCTTATTTTTGTTAGTATTATTATTATTATTATTATTTTTGAATTGATTTTGGAGATCTTTTTTTCAAATAATAAGAATATATTATATATACGGCATAACAAAAATGATTTCATGCTCACGACTCCAACATTTTAGCATTTCGAATATTACAGAATTTATTGCACAAAGTGTGCTTTTTGCAAATGTGTGTAATATTCCTAAATATTATTAATCATTGTCATGCAATGTTTCACAACAAAATCACTTGCCATCATACCTGAGACTTTCACGCAATTTGGTTTTCACTGGTCCCATTCACTGCTTCGTGATGCGATTCACTGTGTAGATATTCTCTTAGTATGATTAACTTTTGACTCTCACATCCCATTTCGCTAAAAGGTATTCGTATCTCATCCAAAAAATTCATCCAAAAAATTAGCATACAACAGATGGAAGCATGTCATTTACACTATGCATTCTCCTCCTCCTTCTTCGCTTTTTTTTGGCATTCATCATCTCGAGGATTTTTCCCCATATTTCTCCTATCTATTTATATTTTCGTTGTGTTCATTTCTTTTATAAATCACATGAGTATTTCAGAAGGTCGGTGTGTATATGTTCGAAGTCAATCGAACGGTGAATTCGTCGATCATCGATGGATTCGAGGATCTCATCACTTATCACATCGTGAATGCTTCCCTTGGTGCCATTTCGACAATCGTCAACACTCTTTTACTTGTCATTTTTCTATCGCACCGCCCATTTCGAACAAGATATGTGGTAAGAATTATTTTTAAAAAAACCCCCGAGAATCAATTATCGAAACGAATACCTACTTGGTTGTTTCCATAGAAAACAGTTTTACGATTCAAAATAACCAAAAATGGTCACAATATAGTTTTTTTTAAAATATCCCATTTAATGTTATTTTAAATCGACTATGTATTTAGCAGATATTTCTTTCTTATTTCCTTGGTAATCGTCACCGGCGAAGAATTTTCGGAAATTTCAAAACAACAGATCAAAAAAAAATGGCATATTCAGCGGAAATA
Organism: Caenorhabditis bovis; assembly: GCA_902829315.1. Taxonomy (NCBI): domain Eukaryota; kingdom Metazoa; phylum Nematoda; class Chromadorea; order Rhabditida; family Rhabditidae; genus Caenorhabditis; species Caenorhabditis bovis. The sequence goes on along the minus strand of CADEPM010000004.1, from coordinate 1,900,732 downwards.
TATCATGCTAAATATTCAGGGATTTGTTTGAATGTCTCTTTTAAGACCAGCATTACGAAAAAAAATGGAATGAGGGGTTTTCAAGTGAATTTGAAAAAAAAAACCTATGTTTCTCGACAATCGAAGACATTTTTTTTCAGCTTCTCATAATTCTATGCGTCGGTGACTTGGTAAACAGCATCGCCATCGTGTTAACCGGCCTAAATCGAATCGAACTCTATTCGACGTCGATTAAAACCTTGACAATTCCAGTCAGGACCACGATAGAATGCGCATTAGAGCCATGGCTAATTCTCAAATTGATAGGTAATTATCCATCCTCATCAATAAAAATATTTCAAGCGATTCAGGCGACATTTTGATCCCAATTGCAACATTTTGGATGGGTGTCGAGCGATTAGTTGCCATTCTTTTCCCGATTTTCTATCGTTTTTCGGTTGACGGAAAAGCCATAAAGTATGCATCGAATTAATGAAACAAACATCAATCAAGAAATGTTTTGCAGATACCTCGTCATCCCAGTAATCAGTCTCCTATTCGTTGCCCTCGCGATTCTTGTCGCCTTCTTCATCGCATTGTCCGAAATTCATGAAGCACCATATCATTGCGGTCGGAAAGCAGCTTTTGGTGAAGGATTCGGCACATTCATTTACTGTTGCAATATCACTTGCAACGTCATCAGTACCATATTTGCCACATTGGCATACATCAAAGCGGTTAAGCTCTCAAAAACTCAGTAAGTTCTTTTTTTTTTTCAAAATATTCTCAATTCGCGTGTTCCTTTCGATACCTATCATTTTCAGGCCTCGAATGCAACGACAAGTCAACATAATCCGTTATTATCTTCTGATCTCAGCCCTTTCTACTTTGCTCGTCTCCCTTCCGAACGCAATTGCTCTCTTCCAACTTTATGTTCAAAAGGTACCGCTATTTTGATGGTAGTTCGTTTCAAAACCATTATTATTTCCAGGTGAGCGACAAATTGTCAAAGCCAGCATATTGGATGCAAACTATTAACTCTGGAATCCATTTCTTTGTTTATTTGGCATTGAACAAGGAATTTCGTGCCAGGACCTTCCGTATGTTCCACCTTATTCAATCGGAAGACATGTCCATATCAAGTAATAGCACATTGTCTGAAACAATTAAATTGGAATTCCAGAGAATCGATCTCCCGAGGATTGCGAAACTCCATTGCGCGGTTCGCACAAGACCCTAACTGCGCGGGTGGTCTGAAAACGATGACACATCTCTTTTCCGAGTGATCTCTGTGACGATACAACTGGTTTCTGTTTTATTTATTTATTTTTTGTTTAAAAGCGTAATAAACTATGTACATTTTTCGGGAGTGAAAAGCAAAAAAAAATTAGTGAGATGAACAAAAGATATGGGCATTTCTACATGAGCCTCACACATTGCATCAATATATATATGATTTAATACATCGCACTGCGATCCTATTAATAATTATGACAAAGATTATGAATCTTAATGCCCATTATTGAATGAAAAATTATTTTTTTTGGGGGGATTTGACTAATATGATACTTCGAAAACGATCACTTAACGATTTTTAACACTTTTTCAAGGAGAGCCGCTTTTGTAGCGTCGCTTAAGTTTTTGTACTCCTCGGTCGCTTTAAGGGCTCGAACTTCAGAGACGTCTTTGATGGTCTGAAGGCAGGTGTCCTGAAAAAAAAATAATCACGGGCTTCAAACTTCATAATATAAAACAATTATGATTGGAAACTGTTTTTTGGCGGAAAAAGAATACCTGTAACTTAGCCAAATAATATTGATCAGCCCAAACGAGTTTAGTAATATTGGCAATATCATCAGTAGAAATCAAGAATCTCTCGCATTCATCGATGACATATTGAATTTCGAATTTGTCACCTAATTCGAGAAGGAATTCGACATTTTCCGCTAAAATGGAGCTTTTTGGAAATTTTGTGGAATCGAAATACCATTAATTGGGCGATGACTTGGATAAATTACATTTAAAAGCTCAACGAACTCTTCGAAAATCACATCCTCCACTTTTATTTTCCTCTTCTCACGTTCACTAAAGTTTGAGAAGAACATCGCGTGGAATACTGGCGAATACAGAGCCAAATACTGAAATTTCAAATGGTCTCACATGGTAAACGTGAAAGTTCTTACAGCTTTACTAACGTGGAGTTCCCTGTTGTCCACAAGGAGCACGGCATCAGCGATACAGGAGGATTTCGAGAAGAAATCGAATCTTGGACTGCTACGAACTCCAACAACCTTCTGAACAACGATGCGAGCCTCAATCGAAACCTTGTCATTCTTCACAAATCCTCGTTCCGGACAAGTGATTTCACTCCATTCCATAAATGAAGGAAAGCCCCAATTATTCGAGTTAAAGCTAAACTTGTTGCTAAAATGACGAGTAAACGGAGCAGAGGTGGCATCGGGAGAATGGGGTGTTTGGACGAGAAGCCGGAATTCGACAACAGCATCACAAGACCATAACGTGCTTTCACTGTCGGGGTTGCAATCGATATAAACCGAAAAGAATTTCACATCTGATGTCCTTTTGGTGCGTTCGGTTTTCGCTGCGAGCCGCCACGGAAGATTGGCAATGTAATGGAAAGAAGTGCTGACTTTTGATTTGAGCTGCGACAAGTTCGGAATATTCAATCGAATAATTCCTTCTGTCTTTGTCGGAGTCAAATCGGGTGGGTTGTACGCAATGGGTGCAGGCTCACTTTCATAACTCGAATAATGATCAACGTACTCGGTTGAAGCGGGGTCTACAAATAAGTCCCTTTAAAATATAACGCGTATTCACTAAATAACTTTACTTTTCGTTGTTTATTATGCAGAGTTTTGTGAAATTACGTTTATTTCTATGATTTATAGGGATTTCCTAGGGTCTGTCCGTTTTTAACTATTCACAAATGACAAATTGGTGTTATTAAAACATTAATCAAAACAGGCCGTTAAATTATTTATCAAAATTTACGACTCTGCTCTTTAACATTCGTTTTCAGGCTTTTATTTCAGATAACTCGGCAATTTCATCATGCGAAGCAGGGTTTTCTTCGGTTTTGGAGCAACATTGTTTCGTCGTTTCGAGCAAAATAACCAATGAGTTCCATTTTATGTTACAATTTCTCCCAAAATTTGCCAATGTTTCCCACCAAACTCGAAAAACTCCCCTATTTCGCGTGATTTTTTTTCTGAGTAACTAAATTTTTCGGCAGTCGAAATTTCTCTCTCCCTCTCTCTGTTTAGATAGAAATATACCTGAAAATAGGCGGCGTTGGGGCGGATCGTTCATATTCACTTTACAATTCGACATTTGCTCTTCCTATATTATTACCATATTTTTGGGTAATCAACAGAAAATTACCATTCTATGGACCTCTTCATCATGCTCTTCCTTTACCGTCAGTGCGCAACCAGCGCTCATCTGCAAGTAAACTTCAATTTAATATATTAAAGAACTGAAAAGTCCCGTTTTGAAAGGTTGGGGATATATAAAACGACGATAATTATTTATTGAGTGAAATTGAGCAAAGCGTGAACAGAGTACGTAAACACCGACACGTGATGAGTGCACGCGACGCACGCGATCCGACGCGTTTGTTTTGAATAAATCCAGCAAGCGAAAATGAATGCGAATGCATTAATGCGCGTGTGCGATGTCTGTTATATACAGCCAAGTTGATTAATGTCGGCGGCGTTCGTACAAAAACCCGCTAATAAGTGTACTGATGATATTAGGCCAAATCAATGCGGGGCGGCAGTGATGAAAGAAAGAAAGCAGTTTGAAAATGAAAAGACGAGGTCATCTCTTCGACTATTTGAAATCCCGTGTGGTACGTTTTGCGTTTCGGAACGAGAATATGATCTGATGCCAAGATTTTATTGATTTTTCGTAAGGAAAATTTTTAAAAAATTATCAACAATTTGCCATTATTTTATTTAAAAAAAAAAGTCAATTAAGTTTACTGTGAAACTTCAGCCTTTCGAAAATTTATTTGTTCTCACTTGATTGTGAAAATATGTTTAATGACATCTCACGTGCCATAATCACCCACTCTCTGCACTTTCAATTTTAGTTTAAACACACAAAAATGTGTCCATCAAAAAGACACTGATTCGTGTAATAACTCGCGAATTTGCGGGAGGAAAGGGACGAATTCGGATCGACTCGATCCAATCCAGGTATCATCAGAGGTTTGTTCACCCATATAGGTTTATACATAATTGGCTCTTTTCTCGCAAATTCTAGGAAATGTAATATGAAAGAATTGTTTTGAAAACACGTCAACTTGTGCGTAATGTTATAGGTTTTATCGATGTATAGTTTGCAATTGGCGAAAACGAGTTTCCACTCAATTGAAAATGTTTTTTTTTTCTTCAAAAAATAGCAGTTTATACTAATAGTGATAAAAAAAAAACGCAATATTATAGGGAATTTGAAAAAAATTGATTTTGGAAGTGACAGGTAATAATTTATTTAGAATTAAACGAAAAACCCTGATTGTTGCAACATATCGAACAAAATCAGGTTTATAACCACTATGGATCTTTTAAAAAAAAAATAGAACAAAATGAAATACCTAACATTAAAAAAATAGATATGAAAGAAATCCGACTTCTACAGAAATTTCAACTGAAGAACTTTTCAAGAATTATTTCCATTACTGTATATTTTGCCCTAAACAATTTTCAGAAACCAACTCTTCTGGAAGGCAATTCTTCGTTCAAACCACTAAATCAAGCACATAATAATAACATTTATGAACAGATTTAGATTGCTTTTCACATTCAATATTCCCATAAAACAAGCCGCACAAAATTTTCCTTCTAACAAAATTGCTTGGTTTGCTTTTGGTATAAGTGCGAGACCATTGTGTTTCATGGTCCCGCTGTCAAATGCTTATTAAATGTGCTATTAAAATGCTGAAAATACTGAAAAGAGAATTTGATTAGTATTGCATTAGATATTTTCGAATTCTTTATTACTGTATGCCGCAAATTATTTTGTTTTGATGAATCATGAGAAACTAATAAATGTGGGATCTCGCCGGGAAAACAACGTGATATTCTTGATATTTTTATGGTTCCTCGACACCCACTCAATTAGTTTTCTTCAATTGAATCGAACCATCCGTCTTCTATTTTAATGCAAATTAGCCAGAATCTTTGATGTTGGTTTTTATGAGAAATTTGATATTTATGAATTTGTGCTTCAATTACAAGGACTCTTCAACAAAAAGACCTTTAATAGAAATATCGAATTTCGATTCTGACTTATCATTTTTACACTTCTACTGAAATTGAATACGCTTTTTTTTTGATTTTTTTTTGTTTAATCGAAGGAAATTTTCCGGCTATTTTTCTTAAACAACCCAAATTTGGTTGACTCGATTTATTTCCGCTGTATTTTCTTTCTTCGCATACACCTCGAGACTAGGTGGCTGAATATTTGCATTTTTTTTCTGCGCATTTTTATGAGTTCGATGGTTCGATGCTTTTCAGGCATGTTTCCAATGTATTCATGAGGTTTTTGACGTTTGTTCGATCATTCGAAACAAAATATTTTTGTTTGAGGTGGCAGAGAAGCGCCAATGTTTTTTTGAGGAATATTTTAACTCTTGAAACTCGACAAATAATCTTTTTTTTCAAATCTCTTTATAATTTAGACAAATTTTCTCAAAAAATGCACCAATATTTAGTTGTCAAAATCAATTCATGGAGTCTGGATTGAACTGACAATATCTTTTTTTTCTGATGCAAATCGTACCAAAACAGATGATCATAGATTTAATTTCAATTTTTCAATTTTTATTGGAATCTGAAATTATAGAATTTTCATGAATCACTGGTTTTTACACAGAAAGCTCTTGGAAATCGAAGATACTCTCTTTTTTTCTCATATAGTCAAAGTCGCATTTGTAAAACTGAAATTTTCTGATAATTTTAGCGTTTAATAGCAGTGCAAAACAAAAATTTTAGCAGGATAATCTCGATTTAAAAAACAGTGCTACAAAGATGGCTCAAAATCAGTGGAATATTAATGAATATCGCAGAATTGGGCAATGTCTCTATCGTATCCTAGTGAATTCGAATATTAATGCCAGAATCGGCCACCATCAGATTCATATTGCATTCCGACTATATATTTTAAAATAAAACTCTTTCTTTTTTGAGCAAGACAATAGCTGAATTCTCGGCGGAATAGCTTAGTTATTTTCCAGTCAATTGAATAGAATGGAATGAGTTCTTTTTTTTTGTATCTGCATATTTTTTGAGCCTCAAAGTTCCATTAATAATGAATAAGCAAAAAAAAAACGTATTATACTTGAAATTTATCGTAATACCCGCGAACCTATGGTGATTTGAATTGCCGTAATTGGTCTCGTATGGAAAAACGATTAGGAACGAATTTTAATTTTTTAAAATTAAACCATCACAGTACAACTGATGTGAAATTTAAGTGTGCCTCGCATTGACGAAAAAAAAACACAGAATGAAGAACTATTTCGTTTCATTGGGGATCAATTATATTAAAATTCGAAAAATCTATCGGTGCATAAATTCTGACAATATTTTCCAATTCATTTCAAAAATACATTTGACGAAAACAAATTAGTCTCGAGATTATAATAACCCGATTTCGAGGATTTTCCTGCTAGAGTATAAGATCGAAAAATTCTGCACAAATGCACTATTCTCAAAGTTTTAAATCAATTTCGGCTACAGTGAAAACTAATTTTAATTGGTAAATAATTGATCCGAGTACTCAATGCAAAATGTATTGCCCAATTTTCGGTTTATTACTCTTTCTAATATTTTTTTCCGAAAACTCGTAATTTGCCTTTTCCGCAATATAAGCCGAGTTCGCCAAGTTAGGGCTCTAGCCACGCCCCCTCCCCCTTCCCTCAACCGATTTCGGTCGGCGACAACGAGAATTGGACTTAAACCATTTTTGGATGAAGTTTACTTTTTTCTCAAATTTCGAAAATCGAATGTTATTTCAAACGTTTGCAATAACAATTCGAACCTAATTGCAATCTAGTCAACATCGATCTGATTTTTGTTTAAAAAATAATCCCAATCAGAATTTTTCATTTTACCAAGACTACATGATTTTTCAATAATAAGACCCGTGTAATTTTTTGATTCTAGGTGACATTTTTCGATTTGATTTCAAAATTTGCTCAATACTTCTTGATCTGCTGAAAATGAAAAACCATATTATCTCCAGAATAATTATACATACATTCAATTCTGAAAACTATTTCGATTGTTTGTTTTTTCTCGAAAATTGGGTTTCAATTGATGGTTCAAAGAATTGTCGTCCCAATAATTTACTACATTTTGAGTTGTGTTCGAACCCCACGGGAATTTGATTGACCGCACAGAATATTTCAAATATAATTTATATCCAGCGGTTCCCGAAACGAACAATTTAAATCTGATTACGATATTCAATGCCCGAAATTTTTAGTTTGAATTTCGCGGAAAGATTATGGAAGCGATTTAATGGTTTAAAATGTTTTATCCACCTATTTTCGATAGCGAGTTGTTCTATTTTCTTGAGAAACAAGCCGGAACTCATATTTCCCTTGAGCATTTCTCGTACTTTGCTCTATCGTATCCACTGCGCATTTTTATGATCTACGAATAAAATATCATGTTTCTTTGGGTGTCTGACGACTTCCTTTTCAATGGTTTTATTGGCTTCAAACCACCAATTTTGGTTCGCATCCAATATGTTATTATGCCTTTTTTATTTTCAATTTTTATTCGTTTTCGTCGTTTCTTTTGATTATACGATCATCGACTCATACATAAAACTCGAACATTAAAAAAATGCGCTCACGGTGACCAATTGCAAAAAATGAATGAGCACATTGGGGATTCATGAAGACTCAGATCGGCTATTCACCATATTTTTCCGTTGGAACATCAACTTTTTCATCGTACTTGACTATTATATGTATATTGTTTTTCGATGGTCCACAATTGCAATTCTGATCACTTTCGACTGTGAATTCAATGAATTCGTGCCAACTTTGAGAATTCTAGACACTCATACACTCGAGGATCTTGAAGATCTTTGGATTAGCGAAGGATTCAAAACTTCATCATCATAAAATGTTCGACGTGAAAGCAAAAAGTGCAAAGGATAATCTATTGCAATCTTTCTACGGAAAATTAGATATTTTGCAAAAAAATATACGTAAACAAAATAATAATAATAATAATAATAAAATTGGATACAAGTAAAATTTGGACTGTTTGAAAGCTTACGTCTTTTTTTTACAATGAAATCGTCGGAAATTGAGTTTGGCAAAAACATATTTCGATAATTCTTAAGAATTCATCTAATTTAGGTAAAAAGAAAAAATTCGTTGATCCTAATTTTATAATAAAATTATATTTTACATAATTTTGCTGGTTTTTAGTTAATTTATGTCATGCTACTTTCCAATTTGAATTTTAAGCAAAACGCTTTTTTTTAAATTTCCATTCTTATGAATTTTAAAATATTATTTTCGCAATCATCATTGTTTTCGAAATTTCATAATATTGAAAATGTTTAGTCTGATCGTTCCATAAAAGTGCCATCATCATTCATTTTTGATATGCTCATCTCTCCATTGGTCCTCGGACCCATTTTATTGCCTGATTCTTTACTATTTTGTTATCATTCTTTTTCGAGCGAGTTACAGTAGACAAAAAGTGTACATTTTTTGTTGGTTAATGCACAAACTGTCGAACATTTTTTGTTATCGCAGTATACAAATTCGAATAACACACGGTGAGGTCCATCGAACATTTCTCGAAATTATCTTTCGCAATTTGAGTTCTCTCATCTTCTAACAATTTTTTCTCATAATTTTTTGATTTCACAAAACCTTCTTCCGTTCGTGTGAAACTCTGCACAATTAAATCTAGGATGTATTCGTAGATCAAAAAAAAAACACACACCTGAGACTGCCTATTCTTTCACTCTACACATTTTCCCAAATTAATTCATATTCGAGATGCGTATTTTTGACAATGTGCCCTAGTGACGTGCATAATCTGCACTAAATTGTATGTAAATGGAAGAATGCGTTCATCATTAATTAATAAGAAATCACCGACGAAATAAACGACAAATATGAAATTTGGAGGAAAATTATTGAATCTGATCACTGTAATTCGGAAATGATTTATTTTTAGCTTGGAAACACAGGAAATTGAATGCATCATTTTCCCATAATAATCTCAACAATTCTTTTTTTAAACTACAATAAAGCAGAAATGAAATCAATTTTCGTCAGATATCATTAGACTCCGCCCATTTTCTGCTCTCGCCTACATTAGAATATATTTGAAATGAATTCATTTATTTCCTATTTCCCGTATTAATTGACTTGATGGTTTATTGTTTGTGTTTTTTTTTTGCTGAAATTCTTAATTCGTGCCGATTTCTTCATTTTGTTATTCATTTCCCGGTGATTTCGGAGTCGATGAATGCACTCTTCATTAAACGAACTTATCCCTTCCAAGCCACGCCCGTGTTTTTGTGCCCACCGCGCCCTTTTGTGCACGACCCTTTTCAAAAACGGACAAAAACTTGTTTTCACTATCATTATACATATTTATGAGAATTTATCGTGAAATTTATTCATTTTCATTAGAACTGAAATACTTATCAAGAAACTATGGAAAATCTTGCGTATCTGATTTTTGCCATCTATGTATTGCCATCCGTTTCAAGGCCATTGCTTTTCTCAGGAAATCCTAAGCTTCCAAATAATTCATTATTTCAATATTGTTTTAATTGTTGTAAAAATGTGCTGCGTCATTTTTTAATTGCGCGATGTCTAAGCATTCACAACGAACTTGTCTCTTCCAGGTTCATCATGCAATTCCAAAACACCTTGTCCGGTATTCTTAATGTTCTGCTCGTCAGTCTCCTTTTCATCGCAGCGATGACTCATGCCGAAAAGTCGGACGATCTTGAGGAAATGACTAATGTACTTCTGTTTTCTTGGCGAACCATCCAACAATTAATTTGTATTTTTCAGGAAGAGTATGTTCCGCCGATGCCTATGGAAAATTCCGCTTATTGGTCAGGAATGCCGGTTAGAGGATTACGGTATTTTACAACAAAAAAGAAAAACTCTTGGTGATTGTTAACTTTTTCTAAAGCTCTTCATCGAATGGGAAACCAACCTTCATCCGATTCGGCAAGCGTGCTTCTCCATCATTCATCCGTTTCGGACGAAAGTGACATTGATCTCAAATTTGAAACCCACTACTCAAACAAATATTTTTAGTTTGATCGGCACATTAATAAAATTGTTAATGTTAAGGTGACGGAGTTTGATATCGTTGCGAGACCGGTATTGCCATTCGGCGAAGCGGTTGAGCATACGTTTTCTTCGGCTGATGCTGTTTGTGATAATGCTCCTGCTGAAAGTTTTAAACTTTGAATCATTGAAGATGATTTTTAATAATTTAAAAATGATCTGTATAAATTATTTCAAAATTTAGATAGGAAGTAATTCAAAGAATCCTTACATCTGGAGAAATAGAGAACGAGCTTGTCAGAATCGAGATACTGCCTTGAAGACCTTGACGAACTCGGCCTTCAATAGGAGAACGTACCATTGAATCAAGTTCAGGAGGTGGTGATTCTGTGGTACTCGATCTGTAATTAATGAGAGCAAAAATCGAAGAATGGCTTATTCTGATCTTACCCAGTCCTTCGGTTGTATCGAAAATTCCTAGGAACTGGCGGAAGAAGACTGCGGTTTCGCGAATCAACAATTTCATTTGGCTTCTTAACATAATTAAATGTTGTTCGAATTTTGTATCTGTTAAATGTTCGCTCGTCCCGTTTCGCCATATAAACCATTATCGAAAAGATTGCTGCCATCTCAGTCAACATGAATGAGGCCTAAACTTTAATTGTTGAAAATAATTTTTGTGAATGCCTGACGAGGATCTATTGGAATTCGAATTCACGCCAACCCCTTAGTTCACAAAAAATGATGAAAATAATAAACATGCGATCGTGGCGTGTCCCGAAAAATGTCCGCAGATGCTTACAATGAAATTTCTCAAGTAGAAGGTAACGGGAGCTTCGATACTCCGCGCGTAAGTCGGCGCCAGGCGACCAATATATAACTTTAGATTTACGGGTGTGATCTCGACACGTATGAAACGTTGTTAAGCCAAATTGTGTTTTTTGAGGTTCTCATTTGAAAACATAAAATAGGACCATGATATTTTAGAAATCCCAAAAAGATCCTTTTTGATATTGTTTTTACCTTTAGCAACCAAAAGGAGAATCCGTAAGACATATAGAATAGCGGATCGTCCATCTCACTGGCAGCGTGGATCTTGTATCCAACTTCCTTGGAAACAGATGACATGAAGACAATGATACACGAGAAGTTTGCAATTCCTTGAAGAAGCTCACAAATTTTCCTTAAAAATGAATAATACCTGAATTGATATGTAGTAGTGATGAAACGAGCAATGATGAGTAAGGATTTCGAAGACAATAGCAAATAATGGCAACAAAAAGACCACAGAAATCAATAATTACTCCGACCAGCATGAAGAGAAAAGCGCGGCGAACTGATTCTAAATATTCATCATTTCGTTTTATCCATAATCATTACATATAAATTACGTTGAACTGAACTTGTTGTATCACTAGCTTCTTCATCGGTCAAGTATAAAACTTCAGAGCAATTAAATGGAGTTATTGCTGAATAGAACGAGATGTACTAATAAGAGATGGTTGAAGCATACGATCTTCCCAGCAGAATAACCACGGCCCAATGGTGGCATTTTTGAAATAGACTGGCGCAGTTGCTGTGGAAAAATCATCAATGTTCGCAGTTTGGTTCGGGAACACGAAATACTTCAAAACTTCTGATGTGTACAACCAGTGATTTGTTGACGACGCTAAAGCAGGAAAATAGTTTTCTAGTTTGTGCATTTTTTTTCTTTTCCCAAATTTTCAGAAAATGTTAGAAAAAAAGAACATTTATTGTTGTTAAATCGTTGGCAAAAGCTAGTTAAGAACAAGAAACACAATGAATAAAAATTACCGAAAATGTTGCACCCACACGCGATCGCCGAGCATATCAGCGCTAATTTAGTGAGCCTGACCCGATTTGCTCGCCGAATCTTGATGAGTTTGTGCTGGCTCACAGGTATGACCATCATCGTGATAAAATGTCGAAAGCATGTGACGTGCAAAAAAATAACTCAGGGTAAAAATAATTCCGCGCAGCACGCGAAGAGGAGGGTGGCGCAAAATTCAATTTATTCCGTTCGATTCACTTTTGAAGAATTTATGAAACAGATGAGGAAATTTCGCAGCTTCTGCTTAAGGTTCTCAATTTGTTTTCAAAATTTATTCAATCTAATTCAATATGTTTGCTGATTGTGAAAAGAGTTTCCTGAAAATCGCATGTTGCCAGAAGTGTGACATTATTGTTGAGGACCATTTTGTACATTATCTGACAGAGTTCCGCTTTCTGCAAAAATTCTACGTAACCCTTTGAAGGATGTAAAATATTTTTGAGAATTTTCTAATTTCCAAACAAAAAAGAAAATCCTCTAATAAGCTCTAATAAGTGGAGAGTTCTCAAGTATCTCCACTTGATGTTTAATTTCCTATATTGCCGCACCTGTTTAGTCGCATTCAGTGCATCCGGAAAAATTTCGACCATCAACTCAATCGCTTTTCGCGCAAGCACATTTTTTCGCGCCTAAGAAAAAAAATTTTTGAAATAAAAAAAACGTCTTGCAATCGAATTACCGTAGCCGGCGGGATTTCCGTGCAAATTTCTGATCTTTGTGATAGTGACACGAGAAGTTCAAGAAAAATCCGTAAAACGGGATAAATGTCAGACGATGGATGCTCAATTATGCGCAAATACACTCCAAAATCACCTATATTTTCTAAAAATATTTCCTAATGAATCTAACGAAATTCCATTTCTAAACGAATACCCGAAAGTTGTGGAAATACTGGAACAAATGAATCGAGGAAACCGTAGATATTGTCACAATCATCAATTACCTAAACATGGAAATAACTTAATTAAAAATTGAAAGATGCTTCACATACACTCTTGACAACAAACCGCATCATATTATCAGAGTTTATGTCCTTTGAAAGTCTCAGAAGAGCTAAAACACGATTCACTTAAAAAAATAATAATTCATTAATGTTATTACCAAACACTAAATTTGATTTTTCATCATTCGAAAGCTTTGAAATATCGAAGTACTGAAAAAATCTGAAGAAATCGAGGCATTTTTTTCTAATTGAATTGACATCAACGGGCTCATTGCATACAGGAAATAGATCTCGCAACCTAAATTTTTAGTATATTGTCCAAAAAGAACCCATATTAAATCGTTCGAAACGCGCGTGTTCAATATTATTCGCGTTTATTGTTTTATGTTTTCGTTGTTCGTTTTATTTTCTGAATATTATTAATATCGATTAGGTGAGCGCTCAGATCGTTCGATGCCACAAACTTGATGACCTAGGATTTCTCCGAAATCCAAGCAAAAAAGCATTTCGTAAACACGGAACATGTCTCGAAACATAAGAAGAAAAGGCGGTCGAACAGCGCGAATTCGAAAAACGAAAGATACAATTGATGAGGATGATGGCGGTGGTGTGGAAGCAACGGAAAAAAAAGTCGATCCAATAATGGGGCCAGCGGAACGAGCCGTTCGCAAACTGATCACCTGGATAAAAGCAACGCGTAGAAGATGAGGCAACTTTCAATTCGACGTTATCAATGTTTCAGAATCTACACCAGGTGGATTATTTGAATGGTTCACTAAGAATGTTGAGAAACCATCAGGAGATAACTCGCAAGCAAATTCGGCGTATCGCATTAAAAATCGCAATCCCGACGTGCCATGTGTCGAAGAAACCCGTGTCAAACTCAAAGAAATTACCGATCCTACAAAAGATTATATTCATGCAAACTATATCAGAACACCTCCAAGTGAAAGAGTTTATATTGCAACACAACACCCCTTAGAATCGACATATGAGGACTTTTGGAGGATGGTTTTCTACGAAAATGTAGATACGATCGTTGCTATATTTTCAGCGGTACATTACAATTTTTCTTCCCATCCAAACTACATTTATTTGAAGGATGAAAATCTTCCGCTCTACTTCCCAAATGAAGTGGGAAAATTCAACAACCACGGCGCATTTTTTGTAAATTGTCGAAAAGTTGTGGCTCCGACTGCAAAACACACACCGTTCCAATATCAAATCGAGGTTCTACCGGAAGGTTGCTCCAACAGTCGCATTATACTAATTCTTCACTATCCCTACTGGCCCAAGAATCAAGTTCCGGCGAATACTAGAGTTGTAATGAAAACACTGCGATTAATCAAGGTTGAAAATGAAATCGTTCTATTAATTCGAAAAAAATATTAAGGTAGATAAATCATCCAATGGTCCCGTTGTTGTACATTGCGCGAGTGGAATAAACCGAGCTGGTTGCTTAATTTTTGCCGACATTATCATCGATTTAGTGTTTCGGAATATCGAGATTGATGTAATCACACTATTTTAGCCTTTCGCTCTTCTAAATTCGCTTCAGATCCTTCAATTAATCAAGAAGACCCGAATCCAGCGGGCACAGCTCGTCCAAAACAAACACTTGTTCGTCTATTCGATATATCTGTTCACCGATTATGTCAAAATTCGATGTAAACGCTACAAAATTTTTCCCGACATTCTCAAGGATATCGACGCATTTCAAGAAGCCGTCAACAAAGAATTCTCTCCTCTTCTTGCCAGGGAACCCGATTCGGCTTTAACGAAACGGGGTGGAACGACAGTGGAAGAATAATAATAATTGATAATCAATTTGGTAATAAATATAACAATGTAATATATCCCAATATACCGTTTGAATTTGTATGCAATTTTGCCCTCGCATTCTCCACGTGGGAGAAGTGATACCACGTGGCATTGGGCAGAAATTGCGAGAAATGAAAGAACGTCGTCGAATTCAATCTGTGGTCGTCTACTTTCGACTTTCTGACACAAATGAAGCGTTAAATCTTTAAAAAAATTTTTAACGAAATTTACATTTGTTGTATGTTAAACTTACGGTCATAAATTTCCGTATTGGGAGAGTGGAGTAGCCAAAATTCGACAACGTCCATCTCATTTTGTGCAATTTCGTTTACATCGGAGATCTTCGATATAGGAAAGCCGAGACGATGAGATCCAATCAACATCATCTAAATCTCAATTTCTTTATTACCTTATGAACAAAAATTGAAGAAATTAGGCTTGGTAAATCCATGAAAATTATCATGTACAGTTATGGGTTTTCAATGATCTTATTGGAAGAAAAATAGCATAACAATAAAAACGTAACAATGAAACATAAATCAAACAAAAAATTAGTGTTGCTTCAACGCCTCGATAAACTTTTGCCGCCGTTCTTCCGTCAATTTTGTCATTTTCTTAAAATAGCGAATGTTTAGAGGTCCCTTCATAACATATATTTTACCCTAATCATATCGAATTTCGACAAATGTCCTCTCAGTCGAGTTAACACGATCTTCGAATCATTTCCCACAACAATACTCACCGTGGCACGACATATTCCCGTGATCTCTTCAGAAGGCGCGAAAAGAAGAATCTGCAAACATTTGTAAATTCATGTTTCTCAAAATGCATAGCTAACTTCTTCTTCCAAATCTTTCTCCAAATTTCGAACAAAAACACCAAATGTGCAGCACATTAGAATTTCGTGAACATTTAACGAGTAATTCTATAATTTATCCTAAATGAATGATGTGTCTAAAATTTGAAAAATACCGTATCTTCGAGAAGGATTTGAGTTTTCTCGATAGGAGATTCGTCTTCAATGGCATGATTTAGTCGAATATTTGGTAGTCTGGTGTCTTTGAGTGCAGCGATAATAGCACACTTAAGAATTTTGAGTATTTTGATGAGTTAATAATTTATCTAACCACGACGGCGTCAAGAATGCTTCCGTCAAGACTCAGAATCTTCACAGTCACTGTCAATACCCAATCAAGAGGCAATTTGTTTCCAACATTGTCAATACACTTCAAATTCTCCCTTTTCACGAAATAATCGCGGTTGAACAAGTCCAAAATGAGAGCGCGATAATCCTCGGAATCTTTCTTTAAAAAAATGTTTTCGGTAGAATCTATGAGTAACTGATGACTATACCTCCGAAAGTTGTTGAGATTGTGCGATTTCTACGGAGACCAAAGAAGCATCGCTCGACAACGAGATGGAAGCTTCGATGGAGCATGAGACAGTCACACCACCATTCGTCACAACCGCTGATCCGACACCACCGCATTCACCTTGCTGAAAATTGTTTTCATGCGATAATGAGGGAGCAGAGAAATTAAATTTTAAATAATTTTTTCTCAAGTAAATTCAAATCGATCGGAAATTACCTTATAAACGAGTTTTGTAACATCAAGAATTCCTCGTCCATCCGGATACACGCCTTCTTTAAAAAATGTGTCAAAATAGCCACGTGGATCAATAACTCGAAGTACATCAGAAGACATTTCTTAGATTCCTTAAAACTGTGTTTTTTTCCATAATATCTTTCCACAATTGTATAAATATATTCAACAAATGTGAAATAAAACATCTAATAAATATAAATATTGTTTTAAACAAGACAAATCTTCATTTCAAAAATCTATTATTTACATAAATATCCTACTATATTAAACATGTGTTATAATCGATAATTAACTAATTAATAAACTTCTTTAAAAAAATCTGTATTATACAGGACAATCTCCGTTTAATCGCGATAATGATGTAGTAATTTGATCGATTATTTGACTTATTCCGCTTCCTGAAGCAGCATCACATTGGTGTAGTTGTAATTGAAATTGAAGAGATGACAGTTGAGAGAGAAGGGCGTCGAGATTCCCATTTATTGGAGTTTCCCTAAAGGTATGCACAATATATTCATATATGTATTAAAATGTTTCAATTAATAATTGAATATCTTACTCTTTTCGATTAATTGCAACAAATACGGGAGTTGTGCCGACGAGAGGATCTCCAATCACCTTAAAACTCATTTGGTAATTATATTCAAATTTCATTGAATACCTTCATTAACTCTTTCGTCGCTTCCGGAAATCGTTCAGGACAATGTCCATCAATGACATAGAGTATTGCTGAAATTATACATATGGCCATCGAGGTGTCATCCGAGTAGATAACTTTTTATATTCCTAATTAACGCTGGATGAGTCAAGTTTGAACTAATTAAATGCGATTATGAGCAATTGCTTAATTAAAAAAAAATCATAATTCTTTAAGATATTTCATTTTTGTTTCGAAAACTTCTCTTACCTTGGGCATTCGAATAATAATGTTTCCATAAATGTCGCAATTTGGGTAGACCACCGACATCCCACAAATTTAGCCTATAGTTTTTGAAATGTATCATCTCGACATTAAATCTGCAAAAAATATTTTCTACGAATATCTAGAAATAATCATACCCAATAGTGGGATGTGGAGCCATTACGCTATCAAATCTGACTTTCTTCAAGCGTCTCACAATGCTTGTTTTCCCAGCTCCATCTAAACCAAGCAAAACTATTCTTGAATCGATGAATTCTCCAATATGTAGTCGTCGATCATGCGAAATCGAAAACGCTATTCTCGTGTTTAACTGAGAAGCATCGGGAATATTTGTTGGCTCAGAGCTCGTTGATTCTGCTAAAGCTAATAAATCATCTTTGCGATCAAGCAGTTTTCCTCGTTCCATTATCAAACTCTTCTGAAGTTCAGCGCAAGTGTTCCCGATCTAAACGAAAAAGAAAAATCCCAACTAAAAATAATTTGGAACATTTACCAAATCGGATACTTGTTTTAATCGTTCTTTGTGCATTGTCATGCTTTCAACCCGTTCTCTTGCGTAATTTTCGAGTTTATCGATAGCTTTATTTTCATCTTCATCAATAACTTCGCGTAATTTCCGGAAATGTGCCCGTACTTCACGTCTTGTTTCACTTAAAGGACCGTCGAATTGATCCGGCGAAAGATCAGTAATTTTTCTAAAACAAAAAGTGTGCATCTCTTGAGAAATGTCGATTACGTTTCTAAAACAGAAAGTGTTCCGTTGACAATTTCAGCCTTTTGTGTCAATTCTTCAAGATATTCTCGCATTTTCTCTCGCAATTCCTCGGCTTCTTTTTCAACTAATACGTGTTTGTGACCCTGAAATACAATGTAAAAGAAAAACTTGTGAAAAATTGACGATTTTTGATACTTTATGTCTACCATAATCCCGGCACATCAGGCACATTAATGGACTCTCATTATCGCATGAATCTTCCTGAAAAAAAAAGACATTCGATTGATAGTATTGAATGTTTTTGATTTCTTCTCATTTTCCATTTTTATTTACTTTATCGCCTATTTTCGAAAAAAGAGAATGTTTGAGACCTGGTTAGTTATATAATGTCTTTGAATTTAAAAGTATTCATCATAACTACAAAAAATGAAAGATTTCCGGTCGTATTCTAAATGTGTTATTTCATTCAATTTTAAATGCCGCTCAAATAAGTGTTTCAACTGATGTTTCAATATCGAACTGACTCACCTTGCATACAAACTCGACGACATACGAAGAATGGAGTTTACAGTGCACCGACATGGGCGGTTTTTCACCCAATGGGACACGTTTGTGCTTTGACAGTACATTCGTCGAATGCGTTACATCAGAGCATCTGAATCAACTGTTTCGTATAGGAGCTTTTGGAGAAATTGCACCTTTCACACAAATTACTGTCACATACAGTACAATAGAGTACAGCAATGTGATTCGGCTCCTCGTCGCATTTTACATTCAACTTTTTCTCTTTTGCATATCTATCATGTTCTTCATCCAAAACACTTCGCTCGAATAATGTACCATCGGCGATTTTTTCAAGCAATTCCAAAAGCGCAAAATTTTTTTTCAAATTTTTGATGTCTCCTGAATTCCAAACACTCTCTTATAAATATATTTCGCATTTGAACACCTCCGGGAATTGTCGTTGATATTCTATCAAATGGACAAAAAATCGATGGTCGTCCTGCTTCGGCGATTAATGACGCGCAGCCTTGGCAAATTGTGTGTCCGCATCCTAGAAAACGCAAGTGTCATATATATTGAATGGTATGTAAAATCAGGTGCACATGAGCACACGGCATAGAACACCAATCGGAGAGACAGAAAATCACGCGTTAACGGCTTATTAGCGGTCATTCGCGCACTCGTTACCCACGCTTCTTTCATTTTTGGTTACTTCACTATCAAATTTTGAACATTTGCGTCGCTCTCGATTTCGCAAAAATCGAGAAACTGTGGGCAAAATGATGGAATGGTTCACGTATAACTTTCATTCAATTCAAATATATTTAGTTTATTCATGGCCCTCAAAACTTTTTCTCTGTGCGCTGCCTTTCGAGCCTCATTGCCAATTTCTTCGTCTTCTTTTTTTTGAGGAGCAGACGAGAGAGTACGCATCGAGCAAAATATAGCTATACCGCATAGAAAAACATCGCGCCATTTTTGTGCCGAAACAAGAAACACGCCATGTGCACTTTTTTCATTTTTTTTTTAAATATTGTCGGCATCGCAAGACTGTGGAAAATTTGCTAATTTCAAAAAAAATTAGCCAGTTTTCCGTAACCGAAATTAACATATTTCGAATCAAAAAAATTAAAAACATATTTTAAATTTCAGGATGAACTTCACAGAACTCACAAGGCTTCCAATGCAAATAATAAAATCATCGGCTTCGTCGGAAGTATTTTTGGATGACCTTCGCATTGCGCTCATGATTGCGTGGATTATTCTAATGATGGTATTCGACAATGTTTTGGGACGGGAAAGGAGATATCAATACTTTATACCCCACTATAACTTCGCATGATTAAGAACTATTTGGACTGGTTAAAGGATTCGAAAGCTCTTATAAATACTTATCCTATATTAAACATAAATTTTTCTCTTTTTTTTTCATCGGATATGAGCAAAATCACTCTTTCAATTTTAGAAGCTTATTACACCATACTTTTTTTTTTTAAATAACTATTTGAGTTTCATTTTTGAACATAATTTCACGCTAACGTTTCTAAACTGAAATTTCGATGGTTAGATGT
Source organism: Caenorhabditis bovis (assembly GCA_902829315.1). Lineage (NCBI taxonomy): Eukaryota > Metazoa > Nematoda > Chromadorea > Rhabditida > Rhabditidae > Caenorhabditis > Caenorhabditis bovis. The sequence goes on along the minus strand of CADEPM010000004.1, from coordinate 1,880,506 downwards.
CTTTCCTTTATACTTCACACGCTTGGAAACTAACAAATTCATTCCTTATGATATATTTCAAAGAAAATCAATGAAAGAATATTACCTGTCAAAACCCTCGGAAATCGCGATTCAACATGTGCCGAATATTCTTCATTACATACATTGCAGCCATATTCGTTCATCTGAAACTAATCAAAGAAAATTTATAGTCATAATAGGGCATTTCGATATATTAAAAGGCATAAACCGTATTTAGAAGTATATATTGATAATGAAAATTAATATATTGCGTTTATTATCTTCAAGACAAAATGATTATTCATTAAATGAAGAGCGAAATTCTTTTGCTATGCGATCATCTTTTCTCTTTTTCTCTTCAATTTCTTTTTTCGTCAAACCCGATTTAGGTTTCGAAACCGATCGGACAGCATTTTTATCGTATGGTCCGAAATGGGTTATGCGCGGCCGCGAAGTCGATATTCCTAGGCCACATCGATCGCGCTTCAAAGTTGTGCGAATCTAAAAATTAGCAATCAAATTATGGCTTCAAATCGTCATATTTTCAATAAAATAATAAAAAAATTACCGGGAACCGATGGCCATCTGAATTTTTTCCCAATCCTTTTTCTTCCGTCCATCCGCTTGCCTGCATTAAACGATATCCTGAAAAATATGAGTTTTTGGCACGTTTGAACACACATTTTTACCAATATTGTTAGGTCCCAGCATAATTCCAGACTGTGGTGCAGCTCCTTTTCTATTTTTATCATTTAACTGATGCGTAATTAAAGTCAAATGCCTCGAAACTTCATTTGTCGGCAAAAACTCGTCACAAATCTCACAAAAACTCATTTCATCGACATTCTTTTGGATATTCGGCCTTCTCCAAAAATGATGAATAAGACGATCGACCAATTCGCGATGGCCGCTCTCTTCAGCAATTTGTGTGAATGTTTTACCGCGACTTTCGACAATATCCGGATCGGAGCCTTTATAATACAGTAGTTTACAAACTTCATATTGTCCTTCAGCAGCTGCACACATCGCAGCGTTCCAGCCAAAATTATCAGTGACATCCACATAAATTCCCAATTTCAAGAATCGTTTCACTTCTCGAACATCGCCTTCTTTGGCTGCTTTCAAAAATCGATTTATGTCATTCGACGTAATCGGTTTTCTAGGCATTATTTCAGGTATCTCACGCTTGATTTTTGAAGGAACCTCGATGATTTGGATCTCATCATCTTCATCGGGTTCATCTTTGACGGTCTCCATTTTAACAGGATTTTTGCGCGACTTCTGAATAATGTCCCAATAATCACTCGTACCTTCCGATGAAGCACATGGATCTGAACAGTTTTAACGCGTTATAATCTATTATTGTATAGTAGAAAAAATCATTTTTCATGATTTATTATTGGAAATTGGAAAAAAAAGATACCATTAGCATGAATTTCTTGTTGTTTTCGATTGGTTTGCGTTTCATTCTCTTTGGCTCGAACAAAATTAACAACTTTCGCCGAATCTCTTAAATTTCCAAGCCGCTGCGGCGGTAACTTATAAGGCGCTGACATGAGTTCTGTAATAATTCCCCCATTGCCTGACAAGAAAATTGCTGATGAGATATTCAAAAGTAAGATAACTTTTGTGAACAGAAATATCCGCGTTTATTATAATTAATTTTATTTAATAATGAGAATATTTACAAAAAGATCAAAGTTGGAACCCGCATTGTGATCGAGATTCGGAAAACAGGTAATTATAAAACTCGTGGTGGTTGAAAATAGGGATTATCTGTTGCCTGAAACATTTTAAATGATTGTCTTCAACTAATTAAAAGAAGCTACATTTTCTTCATCAGCTCCCTCGGATTCTTCAGTTTTCGGTTTCTTTTCTTCTTGTCTCACTTCTTCTTCCATTTTGTCGGGTGAGAGTGTTTGTAAGTACGCCCTATGCTCATAAGATGGTTTTAGAACTGTAAATTTCGAGATTGCTTCAAATAAAATCGATATTAACTACCATGGGCCCATTCTGGAATGTAGTCAAAACTCCATTTATCTTGAATAAGTTTCATTTCGTCAATGTTCATATTCGATTTCGAGGAGTGAGGAATATCGAATGCAATCGAATCGATTTCGATTAGTTCATCAAGCATTTCATCCATGTTCCAAGTATCTGAATACAGTTTTCTGTAATTTTTTTCCACTAAATTCTCATTTTTACATCTAAGCGATTCAGCTCCAGCTTCTAAGCAATTGATTCGAGTCTTCAATTGTCCACGATCTTTTAAATCGATGTTCGCATGTTCATCCAACTTCAATATTTGTCCGTTTGTGTCGATAATTGTTCCGTCGGAACACATGCATGCTAATTCTACGCCACTTTCCAATTCGTTTTTACTGATAAGCCCTTTTTCTTCCAGTTTCTTTGCAATATTTTCCGAATATTCAATGTCAGTAGTTCCGAGAAAATCGCGAAACGAAATGAACGCTTCTTCGTACCTCTTTTCATTGCTTTCTTTTTCAATCTAAATATAAAATTGTATTTCCTAATAAAAATCTATTAAAAAATACTACCGTTTTTTGCACTTGATCTTCAATTATTCGCTTGAAACTTGGAAATAAGCAATATGAAGGATAAGTACGAATCATGTGATTAACTAGTGACATTATTCCGTTCCTGCTCTTTTGTGACATTGCTTCCCGCACTTTTTCGTAAGTAATATCCGGCTCGTTAGTAACATCTGTTTCAATATACGTGTACGGATCAGGTAACCGAGGCATCCATTCGTACACGTAGCTCGGATGAGGTCGAGGTACTCCAATGTGACTTGGTTGAATCCGATCTTCCATTACCATTATTTGCGCTATAAATGAAATAATAAATGAATCTCTTGAAAAAAAAAAACGAAGTCTTACGTGCATGAATTGTTATACCACCTCTTTCGATGGTTTCATAAAAGTAATTTGGCAGATTTTGAACGTCTACACCCAAATTGATTAAACCAAACCACGCATCTCCGGGATTCACCAGTGTTCTTCCAGCTACTTCACACGCTAATTTGGCTTGTTCACCCATTCGGCGAATTTCTACAATTTTATATTCAAACTATTTCAATTAATTGTGTAAACATACGGGTATGAAATACCAACAACAGTGTTTCAAGAGCTCCTTCTTCAATATCATCGAATCCAGTGGAATAGCAAAGCGCTGTGACAACCTGTTCCAGCACATTGTGATAAGCTTCGTTCACAATTGAAGGTTGGAAATTAGCACCAACTTGTTTTGAAGCGCGAGTTTCTATTTGTTTCAACGGGTGTCTAAACATAGTTCTATAGCGGAAATTTTCTAAAAAAAACTTGCATTGGCATCACCGGTGGTGGTAATTTTACCGCTGGTTGGGCTTCCATATGTTGCATGTGTCCATAGTTTTGTTGAGGAATATACGCCGCATACTGTCGAACTGGACGTGGATATTGAATGTTCATGAACATAAAAATAACAAATTGAAACTTTTTTTAGCACATTCATTTTTTTAAATAAATTTTCTTCTTATAATAAAAAATAAAAATGCTAATAATTGTTTAAATCATTAATGTTACTATGCAGGGGTCGGGAAGAAAACTCGAAACACTAAAAATACTAGTTTTTTGCTTCATCTGCATAGGGTTGTTAGCGTATCTTTTTACGAAATCAGCATAGTACCATCATAATGAAAAAAACATGATTAAAAAAAACTAAAATTAATTTTTCTTTATTCACAAATATTTATTTAATTACAGCAAGTAAAACAAATTATTGAAATAAACAAAAAGTGAGAAAATGAAAATTCGTGCTGGTATCGGAATACGCAACCATGGCCTTGCTTGCAAAAAAAATATTTACGGCCACGGCCACGCATTATAAATTAACCACTAACGTCGGAGAAGGCAACTGGCGGAAACTAAACAATTTCGATAAAATAATGTTGCAATTCCTGAAAATAACAAACTTTAGCATGAAAATCCGTGCGGGTGATGATGTTTGACGAGTAACACTGATGTAGAAATTTGTAGCTTTAAAATTTATTAAGATAAACTTGATATACGTACTCACTTCACAAAAAAATCAAAAACCGTCGAGAAAGTTTTACCAGCTTTGTGATGTCACTGAATCCTGAAATCTGAAATGTATTTGTTTCAATGCAAATAATCACTTTTCTCGCTAAAGTAAAATCTCGGCGCTGAAGTAGTGAGGTTCTTTGGTTTTTTTTTTTAAATTTTTCCAACATTGCGCTTTGCAGAATTTTAGAAATGCAGTTTTTCAATTTTTTTATTGTTCATTATTCTTAAATTCTGCACGTCTGAAAGCTGCTCAGGCTCGGTTCTCTGTCCAAAATAAGAATCAGTGTAATGTGACGTCTATGGTTTGTTTTTAAAAATTAACTCATTTGGGAATTCAAGCACATAATGATGCTAATCAACCGCACTATGGGGATATTTTACAGCGTCGATCTTTCCTTTCTCGTTATAGCTTCAGATGAAAATAATTTTGCTTTTTATTCGCAATATTACGCATTATTTAAAATCTGATTATGAAGTCAAGTTTAAAATTTTTTACGCTTTTTATGCGGGAAAATCATGTGAATTCTTTAAAAATTTAATTAAAAATTTGAAATCGAATTTTTATATTGAAACTTGATGTTTGCAGCGTTTCTCAAAACTACGGAAAATTGACTAATGAACACATTCATGCAATTAAAAAAATATAAAAAGCAATAATAAGCATTTTCACTTCAAGGCCTTGTACAAGGCACGTTCACGTTTTTATGAAGAATTTCGAAAAATTAAACACCTCAACAGTATCGTGTCTGGCAAAATTGAATAATTATGCTAGCTGCCTTTTTTTAAGGGAACAATAGGTTCATGGATGCCAAAAAGCTATGAAAGTGGGTTTTTACGCAAAAACTAAGTGTATAGTTTTACGGTGCTCCGACTAACTTCTAATTTTTTAAAGCATTTCTGCATTTTTTTGCAAAAACCAAATTCCAAAAAAATATCCTAAACTCTGAATCGTTAACTTTTTTTTTCTCTCCGTGCCCTTTGAGGTAACAAAAATCAACGGTTTTTCTAGTCGTTGCCAGGCAACATATCATATCAAAATTCTATTTTCAGCGAAAAACGAGTTTGAGCATGTGCACGCATGGGTAAACTGATATTTTGGTGAACAAAACGATCATTATTGAGCGAAACAATCGTTACGATGAGCAGATATGAGACTGGCTCAAACTAACATAATATTACCTTCGCAAAAAAAAAACGAGCGCCTTGCATAATTATGGACCATCGAATTTTTTCGAGGCGGTAATTCAAATTCGAATTTAAACAGTGGGATATCGGATACCGTACTCTGGACAACATGCGAATCAAACTCACCGGCTCAGGGTGCTCGTTTTTTGCGAATGTAATAAATTTCTGAAAAAATAACGTTTTGATTTGAAAAATGAAATTAGCCCCCTCCGATATTAAATCTCAGAAAATATGATAATTGAATATCGTCGTATATGCTATTGAATTATCCTGCCAACACTCGCTGTCTGCCCTGCACAAGCAATTATTGACATCCACCAGAGTTCATTATCATTTCCCCGAGCCAATTAATAACGAACTCGGTGTTTTTGCTTCGCTCGATTATTCTTTCTAGCTAGAGAATTGCACTATTTTGGCAGGCACCAGGCAACACAAATTTTTGGCCGAGTAACGTGAATGGCTAATCATAGGGTTTTCGATTGCCGCTAGAATAAACGCGATATTGCATATTTCGTAGCAAACTTATGCAAAGTTAACTTTCTTTTTCCTTATTTCATTTCATATTTTGAATTTGTGAAGTTCTCAAAATCTGAATCAAGTGTGCTCATACATTGTAAACAAGAATTCACTAAGGAATTGCAATCAACGATCGCGAGTGATTCTCATATGAAACAAAATAATTATACGATTTATATAATAATTTGATTTTAATTTTGCTCGGAACGCATTTTAAGAGCAATCCTAACGAAGAGCATTGTGTTTGACAAGTATATGTATTTATAATTAGAAATCCAAAGCACTTCTTAAACTGCTCGGAAAATCTCAAACCGGCGGCTAGAATTATCAGAAACCACTCCGATACCAATCGGTTCCCAACGCTCGTTGGTGGATTCTACGTCCATTCTCGTCTTGGAAATTTTCACCTGTTTGTTTCTTTTTTTTTTGCGCTACGCCTTCATTGTGCTTTTTATCAACGAAATGTATTCAGAGAAATGAGTCTCGAAATGGAGTTGCTTGCGGGATTGCTGGCTGCAACATTACTCGGATTATATCTTAACATCTCATTTCTTCGTGCAACCAAACGATCGATTTTATTTCCGAAATTCACCGGAAAAAATCTTCGATTTCTCGCATTTTTTCACACTATGATGACAATTTTCAATATTTTTTTAATTTGTAAGTTTTCAGTTTTTTTTGAAACATTGATTTTTATTTTGCTAATAAGGTTAGCTTCTTAAAAATCGAATAAGATCCAAACATTACATTTCATTCAAATCAGCTTGATTCCAATCGTTTCAGTGTCTTTTTTCGGAACTCGATCAAATCGTAATAAAAAATCAGAGACGCTTGTTTCCATCACAATGATCATCTCATGGGCAATTCCGCAGACATCAGTTTTCTGGATTGCGGCTGAAAGAATACTGTATCACTTTAGTGAGACGATCCGGGAAGGCAAGAAATCGTTGGCTGTTTCCATTTTTCGGGTATACCTCATTCACTCTTTCTTTCTTCTTCAATTTTGGGTTTTAAGCTTTTCGTCATAATTTCAACAATTGCCGCAGACATTTTGCTCAAATTGAATTTTGATTCGCATTATCCGTCGTCGAATTCGACGTACGACTCTGCCGACAACGAATCGGTCTTAGTAAACTCGCTTCTCCATAATTACTACTTTGATAGTTTTCATGCTGGTTTGATTATTGCGTCACTACTGGTTCGTTACAAAGCAATTCATAGAAAATTCTTAATCAATTTTTTTAAAGATTTGCATTGTTTTGAAAATGTCAGTCAGAAGGCAATTAAAACGAATGGAAATGATGGGAGCAATGAGGAATGATCACATGGTTCGAAAAAACCAATCAATTCGTGTTTTATTGAATTGTTTCAGATGCAAAACTTGAATGCTCAATCCAAATATTTCCTTCGTTCTTTTCTTCCATATTTTATTATGTTTTCAATATATTTGGTAGTTCAATTCGTTATGAGATATTCGTTTTTTGACAGTAAGATTTTTAGTGTTGCTTTGATCAGATGTTTCTAGACAGACAGGTGAAATCTAGAAAAAAAATGAATTGCTAGAAATTATAAAAGTTTGGTGATTGTAATAATAGTAAGAACGTTGTTAATTTCGAATGCAACTAATTTGAAACTAGTCGAAAATCACATATGTATTATTGGAAAATGTTTTAATTTCTCTCTCTCTATCATTTTCCTAAAATCTGACAACTTCCAGATTCCCCCGTTACTGAAATCTACTTCTTGGCTTCAAGATGTGCTCTTCCAATCATTTTCCCTTTATCATTTATAATATTGAATAAGGAATTACGAGCTGATTATATTGATGGGTTGATATTGTGTCGAAAAGCAAGAAATGCCCATAAAGAGAGCAAAGTGAAAGTAATCGCAACACGGTTTGAGAAGGAATCCCATTTTTCATCACTTATGATTATTATTTTTGTAGAGAGTCTCAAGAATCAATAATTGCGAATTTGAAAATGATCGGAATTCTCAGCGATATCGATGGTGGTCCCTCAACGGTTTCTCAGTCTGGTCCGAGTACTACTTCAATAAGCAGCGAAGGAAAACGAGGCTCGAACGGAATATCGAGGGAGCGAACTTCAACGACTTCGACGGGAAGCGGCAGTAGGCAACAGATGATGTTCACCACACGGAACAATGCAAAGAATTCGATTCCATCCGTATCAGGATAATTCTCTTCAAAGGACACGTTTAATTGTTCCATTGATATTGTCATCGCAAAAAAAGAACACTCTGGATATTTCGATTCAAATTTCGATTTGAACTGTGGCAATTCACTACGGATAACCAACGAAATGAACTCACAAATATTTATAAATTGCCGTAACGAGGATTCTCGTGTTTTTTTGCGATTGTAAATTGTAATCAATTATTTATGGTTACGTGACTTTATCGAATTAGCAAAGTTCACCAATAAATTAGCTCAATTACGTAGACAAGAAACTAGATCTTTGAGCAATAAAGAGCATCTAAAAATAACTAATATTATTTCCTTTTTCGTAATCTTTTATCGAAAATACCTCCAAAGTGAAAGAAAATCCCAAACAAGTCTATACAGAAAGAAAATATCGGTTTTAAACTCGAACTATTGCTTGGCGAGAAGTTCTCGAAACGCTGTTAAAATTGCAGACATAAATTTCCTATAAAAATGTCAGCGAAATCCGGGAATTTTCAAAATCATGTGCGTGCCGTAGATTGTATTTATATATGATGGGAAACCTCGAAAACCTTAAAATATTCCAGCAAACAAATAAAATTGCGATTAAAGAGACCAAATCGCCTCGTTGAATTCTCCCCTTAAAAAAAGAAGAATGTGCTAATATGCGGTGTTTATTTGCTGAAAATATCCCACGATTATCCCAATGTGATTACTAACCAGTATACAACTTTTATCTTCATATTTACCGTGTTATACGGCGGTAAATATTTATTGCGATCGATGGAACGTTTGATTTTTTTATTTTTTAAAGAAAGTAAACTTAAAACTTCACAATAAAAATGCAAAATAAAACGAATTTCATCTCAGCCCAATTGTTGTGGTAAATCGTCTTTACGAAAAATGGCAAAAAATTACATCAAAATTGAAAATTAAATGGTTTATTTTCGTTCGCTCGACAAATGTCATATTTCACTAGCTAGTATGTAGTTATTAATATTCGAGTATAAGCTTGTGTGTCTTCCATCTTTTTTCGTATCGTGACAAATAAGAAAATATAATTAAAGCTGCAAAAACCGTATAAATATTTTTGAAATTGTTTGATTTCGAAATATTAGCCTATTTATTTCGAATTGGATCTGTTTACGAGAAGAATTTTCATTAATCGTAAATATGTATATATTTATGTTTTTCATGATTCACTAATCTTTTAATTTCTTTCCGATTGACATTTTTCTTGTGTCGAATATAAATTAATTTGCATTTAACTATTTCATCTTTGTCACCGTTTTTTTATTTTGTACCTCCGCTAATTCTCTCGTATTTCCTTCCAACCCATTATTCTAGCCCGAATCAAATGAAAACAACTTGCACAAAAAATACGTATATATTTAAGTATTTTTGATGGACACTTTTACGTCTTTCTTGGAGAAAAAAAAATAAGAAAAGAGAAAATGAATCAACAAAAAGAAGCCGGAAGCATACCCTATGAATGTAGGTTTGATGAATTGTAGAATCAATAAATGAATCATCACCCATTGTTCTTCTTTCTTTATCTTCATCATATCATATCATTTCAATGAGAACATATTTATTTTATCGAAATAAAACTCATTATACGTTTCCATATTCTGAGTCAAACGACTAAACGAAATTGAAGATTGGCTTCATATATTATTCCCCTTTATTTTTTACATCTGAGTTTAAGTTTTATAGACATTTGGCAATGCGAAATTGTCAAAGCAATTATCGTTGAAACCCTTAATTTAAATTGGAGCACCATAAATTTCCTTATAAATCTCGAATCGATGCCTTCGCCAAAATGCCAACTTCGGTTTGGCCAAAAGTAGGCTGTCTTTTTTTTTTACCTGCACCCAATCGACATCCATCATTCGTTCGTCCATTGCGAAAAAAGTGTTCGGACTCGCATGTGTGCCACCCATTTCCTTATCGAATTAGCCAATCGTCCTCGGTTTTTTTCGAGCTCGTTTTTTCTTGTTTTTTATTTCGAGTGCTCTCTTCTCATCGTTTATGTTTCTTTTTAATTTCGCGCAAATTTCAATTTTTGATTCGGTAAATTCGTGAGACAAAAAAAAGAGACGTCGTCGTCCACCTTTCTTCTTCTCGTCAGTTCCGTTTCTTTTTTTTCGCTTTCTTCGGGCTCCGCCCATTCGAGTTTTCTCTGACATCTCCTCAAGCCGCACATTATTCCATTAAAGTTCTGAAAAGTGGGAAGCCGACAGAAGCAGCGCACACGAGATTTTTGCATCTTCTTCGCTTTATTCGTGACCAGCAATATGTCGACAATGCCCGAGCCGACGAAAGATGCTCCGGCGGAAGAGGCGGGTGCCAAACAAGGCCAACAGGTTCGCATTTCTTTTTGAACTCGAATCCGCATGTTTTAATTTTTGAGATATTTTCAAAGTTTCGTTTGAAATTTCTTTTTTTAATTGCAAAATTAGATTTTTTTCAAATATTACCTTAAAAATTCATGGATAAATGTGGAGAACTGAAAAATAAAAAGTTAATTATTCAAGAAATATTCTAAAAAATTCGGCGAGTCAATTTTGTATCCGTTCAAAACCAAAATATATTTTTATTCCACACAAAGTTCATTCAGAGCTCACGTCAATGCAAAAAAATTTCAGCTGGCGTAGAATCAATGGAATCATTGCGAATGTTAACATTTCATAATTCAACAAAAATTATTAAAACCAGAATATGTATTCGATGAAAAAAAATTTAGTGTTGATTCCCAAAGGAACTGAATTCGTGAAATGTGCGCTAAAATGCATACGAGAAACGAATTGGAATTTCTCACCCAACAGTTGTGTGCTTCGAGTCCATCTCGCTTATAATGAAAAATACTTTTCAAGAGATATTGGAAAATTTCGAGAGTCGACCAAACCAACAACCCCGTCAACATATAATTTCGAAAAAAAAAACATTACGTGCTTATTTTATTCTTTTGAAATCTCGATTTTTCTTGTTTTACCTAAACCAAATGTCTTTGTTTGGCGACAAATTATTCAACGCTTGAAACATCACAATGCCTTTTGTTTGCTCCGAAATTCGACACCGCAACCAAAAAAAACGCGGACCTCAACAAATTCTTGGTAATCAATTTTTGGTGCACTTTATCCAAAATTCTTTTGTCGAGCAAACAATAGACATCGCTCAAATTGTACGTGAGCATTGTTGTGCGAGCCACGAAATTTTTGGCACCTAAAAACCGAACCAACGAAATACGTTCAAACGAAATTATGAATTTTTACGAATCGAACTTTTTCGTCGAAACATTTATAAACTTGAATAATTTTTTGAAAACTGGAATAAATTTTCCACGAAAGAACCAACTGAATGTGAGCTCTCAATTCGGTCGACAAGCATCAAATATACAAAGTTTTAAAATCAATTTCGAATGGCTCTATGCAATTTTTCTCAAAAATCGGGTTATAAGGAATAAAAAAATAAGAGGATTGAAAGAAAAACTAATTTTAAATGTTTTCTAAAGTTTTTCTTCAAAATCTGCACATCACTATCCATTAGTAATATAAATTTTGATTAAAAAAATTTCAAATCTATTTTCAAATCTTTGTTTTTTAACCTGATAATATAAATGATTACAATAGAACTTAAACATTATTTTTAGTACACCTTTTTAGGAAGAAGTTGACATCAATCTTGAGGATCCACAAGTTCAAGAAGCTGCTAAGAAGATCCAAAACGTTTTCAGGTTCAGTATTTCTTACAGGCTCAAATTGAAGATTATTAAAGAAATAATTCAGAGTTAAACGTTTTACGGGCGCCAAGAAAACGGACGAGAAGTAATAAATTAAACGAAACATCTGAATAAAGACAATTAAACTGTTCCTATCACTTTTCGTTATCTTATTATGTTTGTGACCAGAAAATCACCAGATTATTTGATAGCCTTGACTAAACTATAATGCGATCGGACGTTTTTCTCAACCGTCTAATTGTTTTTTTTTTTCAATAAACAACTACACGATAAGAACTATCACGTATAAATAGAGACGTTTTAAATGTTCAGTTTGATTCGTTTGCTTTTATTTCGTTATCATAAATAGACCACCAACAACAGTTGTTGTTGTCTCGTTCGTCTCTACGTTTTTGTTGCCTATTTTTTTTTCTGCAGACGAACACGGCGGCAAAAAAAACCATCGATTTTATTTGCTTTTTAAAGTTTGTCCGCACATTTCATGTTGCTTCGTGCCTTCCTATATTTTTGCTTCGAAGGTTTCGAAAAATTTCAATTTATCTACGCGAAAAGATTATCACGAATTATTATCAACCAACTTTAAATGATACATTATTTTATAAGATCAATGGTTTTAAACGAAATTGTATGATGCAGAAGATTTAAAATTTCACTTCAAACAAATTAAACGCCATTGGTGAATTGACCGAAAAACTTTAGGCCACGCAGAATTCAAATTCTCAGGCAAATAAAATAAAATATTTTGAGAATCAAATATTCAATAATAAACTCTAAAATATTTTGAGAGAATCTAAAGTTTATTGATATTTTCTACAATTTATTGAGAACATGAGAATAGATAAATTTAAAAATATTTTTTTAAATCTTATAAGATTTTCTAAAATTTATTGAGCAAATTCTAAATTATCTCAATAAATTCTAAAATCTTATAATAATTGCTAAAGTTGATTGAGAAAAATCTAAAATATTATAGAGACACGTTAGTTTCTCAATGAATCTCAAAATATTTTATTCGATTTACCTGAGTTTCAATGATTTTCTAACTATAGAGATACTGTCGAAGTCGTTCAACTTAATGTCAAAAACCTTCAAAAAAGAATATTAAAATTTTAAACTTGAATAATAGGCGAGATATTAGAGTTCTATTTTAAGAAAAAATGTGTGGGAAAACTCTGTTTCACTAAAAACCCGAATGAATACAATTTTGCTCGTGAATTGAAGTGTAATAGTTCATTGCAGAAATTCTGTTACCGCAGCAGCCTAATGCATTTAATCTTACGATATATTTTCTAATGTCGTTTCCAATAGCTTGGGAAACTCTTTGGGCGAAACACGGGCATTTCTTAGTTTTGGCGAATGACATAGTGAAATTGTTTCACTATGTCATTACTTGTTCTGTTATTAAATTTGTTATTGTTTCACCGAACACGAAAAGCCCCTGTTGCGCACATTGCGATTGCTGAGAAGGTGCCAGCTGAAAATTTCCAGAGCTTTGCGTCATTGAAGCCATGAATTCGATGAAATTGGCCAAAAAAACATTTTCCATTATTGGAAAGAGGTATGTATTTAAAGATAATTGGAATTTTTCAAAGCAATTATCCTGCATTGAGCCATGTAACTTTTCATCGATTTCAGAAGTTACACCCTTGGCCCAAAAATTCCAACAAAGCTTCTTCATCCAAAATCCGGAGTAAAACCAAAATATGTGTCTGCCGATGAAGCTGTTTCGGTTATAAACTCAAGTGAGTAGTGGAGCTAGAAAAGTTAAATTTCTAAATCATATATGCTCAATAATTACTCTGCAGATTCCGATATTTATGTCCAGAATCATGCTGGAGTCCCAACTGAATTGCTAGAAGCACTTTGCCGTCGGGTTGATTCGGCAAATTTGAAGGATATTCGAATGTCACACTTGATTCTCAGTGGTTATTGCCCACAATTTGACCCAAAATACCACGGAAAAATTCGTTCGAACAGTCTGTTTATTTGTGGTGGAAATCGAAAAAATGTGAATGCTGGAGCTGCTGATTATACACCTGCATTTCTTTCTGAAATTCCATCGATGTACACTAAAGGAACTATAAATGTTGATTATGCATTCATCACAGTATCGCCACCAGGTATTTTCTATCAATAAATGCAAATATTATTGACGTCGCGTGAATGCTGAAAATGGACTAAACACCAAAAAAAATTAAGTAGAGGTCTTTGGGTACGGTGTACGCCTTTAATCTATCCATATGCTTAGTAAATCTACACGTCGTTTGGCGCAAATACCTGCCACTGTTGTTTTTTTTTCACGGTCGCGCGACGTCCGTTGGCAATAATAAAAATGCAAAGGCCAACATCATTCGCGGGTATTTATGTTGGTCGGTACACTAATTTTCACCTTTTAAATTATAATTTGAATTTCCTCCATAAAAAATATGGTATTCCACAAAAACTCACGGGGCTCGATTTTTTTTGCGATTGCAGAAATTTTATCCAATTTCAGATGAAAGAGGATTCTGCACTCTTGGCATCGATGTTGATTGCTCTCTAGCCGCATCTAGCGCAGCAAAACATATTATTGCTCTTGTCAATCCAACAATGCCCCGAACAATTGGGCTTTCCACCGTTCATTCGTCTCATTTCGATTTTATGGTCAAAACTGATCGCCATATCTCTTACAAAGAGGGTATAGATCCAATTTCGGACGTTGAAAACAAAATTGGAACGATTATTGCCGAAAATCTTGTTGAAAATGAAGCAACTCTTCAACTCGGAATCGGAGCAATTCCGGATTCGGCTCTGGCCGCGATGAAAAACCACAAAGATCTCGGTGTTCACACTGAGATGTTCAGTGATGGTGTTATTCAGCTTATGAACAAGGGAATCATAAACAACACAAAGAAGGCGTTTATGCCGGGAAAAGTTGTTTCATGTTTCGCCTTCGGAACCAAAGAGTTCTATAAAACCATCGACAACAATCCGGAATTCTGTAAGTAATTTGAACTCGGTTAATTAAAAACCATTAAAAATTCACAGACTTTGCTCCGTGTGATTTCACCAACCACATCGACATTGTTCGCCAAAACAGTAAAATGACCAGCATCAACTCGGCTATTGAAGTGGATTTGACCGGTCAAATTGTTTCTGATTCAATTGGCCGCAATTTCTACTCAGGTAATAATTGTTTAGTTTAAACTTAATATCTAATAAATTTGCTTCAGGATTTGGAGGTCAAGTTGATTTCATGGCGGCTACGCCGAACGCATTCGATGGCAAAGGTAAAGCAATCATTGCGCTTCCATCAAGAACTACCAAAGGACAAACGAAGATCGTACCGTTTCTCACACAGGTTTTAGTAACTATTCAGAGTTTGTACCTTAATTATATTAATTTAAGGGATCTGGTGTCGTGACAACCAGAGCACATGCTCGATACATTGTTACCGAACACGGAGTTGCTCATCTTTGGGGAAAATCAATTCGTCAACGTGCCTATGAACTCATTCAAATTGCTCATCCAGATGATAGAGAAACTCTTGAGAGAGCCGCATTTGATCGATTTAAAGTCATGCCTAGCCCTTAAATAATAGCGTAGCTCTTTTACCGCATTCTCGACGTATAATTCTTCACTTCCCAAACGCTAATGAATCATTTAGTGTACAAATTTAAAAAAAATATGGTATTTCGTGTTTGCTAGAATTTTTCCAGTAATCGGCCACATATTTATAAACTTTCTAAATAAGGAATGTCAATCGAGCTCGTTTAAATTTAAAAAAAAACTCAAATTGTTTTAATGGACATTACTCGCAATTGATATATGGAAATTTAAGGTCCTTCATTGATTTTCGAACCTAAATTTCCGGAAAATATCGGAATAAAAAAGTTTTTTTTTAAGCAAAATTTGCAGTAGATGTTGAAATGCACGCATTGAAAGCTCGAGCTGTTGTAATACAAAACAATCTGGATCCGACAAAATTCAGCTCTGGAATTAACCCATTCCAACTGGAAATTTTGCAGGAAAGATTTGTTTTGTGTTGTACCGGTTGGTTTTTTTTCAGGGGCGATTTATTTATTTTTTCATTTTTCGCATCCGATTGGTATTTTTCCGTATCTGTTTGTAAAATTCGCGTAATTTTGATGCGGTTGTTTTGATTTACTAGAGAAACACCGAGCTTGTATACTTTCATTTGATTTCTAACTCGCTTCTCTACACAATCACATAATTCAATTGAGAAAGTGCTGAATCATTTTTTCTTTCTTTGAAATAATAATAAGGCTTCGTGAGCTTTTTGTAATCTCTGTTTCGCGCCATGCTTATCTTTTTTTGATCCCGGCATCTCTTCATGCATGTTCAAATATTCGTCTTTTTTACTATTCTAAACTGAGAGGCATTTTAGAATATTTCAGAATCAACCTAACGTCTTCGATATAATCGATGATATCTTTTACAACATCGGCCATTGTTCCACGTTTCGTTACTTCAACAAACACTTTTGTTGCGATCACCGATTTAATTTTATCTGGACAATTTTGTGGCATTTGAAGGAACTTTGAGGATTGAATCTGAAACGGTGGATCGCTTCGTTTAAAAATGTTTCATCTTCATACACTAGCGCGAACTTCAGGATTAGTCATTCCTTCAAAAGGTTCTGCGCCTTCAGAAAAGATTTCGTAGCATGTGATTCCCCAACTATATACATCAGAGGCATAAGTGAATTGTAGAGTTGCAATGACTTCTGGGCTCAGCCAACGGGTCGGAAGTTTACAGGAACCCTTGAAAACATAAATCCAAGACAATAAGCTAATAATTGCGAAACCTTTGGCTTATACATCGGCCCGAGACGCGATAAGCCGAAATCTGTGATCTTCACAACTTTTTCATCAAGAAGACAATTCCTTGCAGCCATGTCCCTTTAAAAAATCATCTAGTCTCTTTGCTGGAAATATTCTACCTATGAATAACTTTGTTGCCATGTAAGTATTCCAATCCTTTTGCCGCACCAAGAGAAAATTTGATTTTATCCATTGTCGTCAGATTGCCTTTATTTTTTGTCAAGTGATCTTTAAGAGAACCGCCTGAAACTTTAAAACTAAATTTATTCAGATTATGTAACATGCCGCGAACTAATTCCAGCAAAATATAAAGCGGTTGTTCATCGTGTGCCACACCATACAGCCGCACAACATTTTTATGATTGAAATTTCGGATGAACCTCGCTTCATTCATCATTTCTCGGATTTTGGCCTTCGTCAAAAATCCTTGGCCTTTTGTCACTTTGACAGCCACATCAACTACAGTTCCATCCTTCAATTTCAGTTGTCCACTTCGAACTTCACCAAAAGCGCCGGCGCCCAATACTGCTCCAATCTGAAAGAATCAAGAAATGCTGAGATATTTGAAGCTCTGGTTTTACGGTAACATCTGAATGAAGGAATTCCCATGATTGCAAAGTGATTGGATTTTTGAGAGTGAATACAAACTGAAAAACTGCAATTCGGCAGGGAAATATTTCTTTCTAAAGTTACCGAATTCACAGTTCCCGTGTTTTTCTTGTAATATGATATGAGATCCTTCATATTATCGTAAGGTTTAGCTGTTTCAATGAAAAAAAAGTTGCAATATCTTCGCACAATCACATTCCGCACGTTGTTCTGTTCTCAATCGTTTGTTTTTATCGGTCGAAATTGTTAAAAAACATTTGTTCCAAGAATATTTTAATCGAACACACAAAATTTTTACGTTTAAATAGCGGAACTGTTCAATCTATTAAAAGTAAAACCTTTTTCTCTGCATTTTCCGGATTCTCTCCATCTTTTGTATCTTCTTTTGTATCTTTTGTCGATGAATTTGGTATTACCGAAAGGATCACTTCTCGTCTAACCTTATTTGGTCCCTCGTCGATCTAAAGGACTAAATCAATATCACGGCTAGAAATACATTTTTTGTTTTATTGACTCTTTTGCTTGTTTTGTTTTATTTGACTCCATTTTCTGGTCATTCAGTAACACAATTTGTATTTAAACTGATTAACGTTACTCATAAAAATATTCAAACTGGCTATGTGACCTCAGAAACTCGCAGAAGATAGTCCCCCTTTTCTTTGAGCATCGAAACTAGATCCTCACGAGGGATGAATCCATGATAAAATTCGAATTCTCGCAACTTCTGCAAAACAAACATACTTGAAGATTTTTTAAAATTAATTCTAAACAAACTTTTTCTAGAGTCGTGAAATCCTCTTCCTTTTTTGCGAGCATGTTTGCAGGTATTACCGGCTTTTTCACGGATTTCTCGGAATTTTTTCCTTTCATCGTATTTGTCGCCAATTCGCGCTCAGTCATCGTCAATTTTGGTGGCGGCTTCTTGGACGTTGCCTTTTCAGCAATTCCAATCTCGTCAGATCCCGTTTTAGCTTTTTTAGGAGTTGTTGCCGCCACACGACAAACTGATTTTTCATTTTCTTCGACGACTTCACGAGAATTCTTTTTTAAGATCTTTTTTCCTTTTTCTTTATCATCTAAACAATTTTATTTCGTGAAGAAAGCAGGTCTTCAAGTGAAGAAAAACCATCTTCAATCGACATTTCAATAGTTCCATTTGGTCCCGTAGAACGTCGCCCTCCCTTCTTTTTCGTAACTTTTTTAATCGAATTTTTCTTTTTTCCTGTTTTATCTTTAAAAACAATGGATTTACTCAGAAAATACTCAGTTTTTTTTTTCATATTTCTTAAAATTACTCGATGCGTACCATCATCATCCTTTTCTCGGTTTGCCATGTTTTCGGAATGAGATGGCTTGATATACTGCGATTTGCAACTAAAATTCACATATAAACAAATTTTATAAAATTAACACATGCTCTTTTTTTTTTAAATATAGTTTCCAAAATAAATCTCTTTTTGTATTTATTTGGTTTACCGTTTCAATCATTTGAAATATTTCCGGAAACTGGTTAGTAAAAACAATAACTCACTTCGTACCGCTGTTATGGAGTTCAAATTCTCGATAGACCATTAACCTTCAAATTTTGCTCTGCAACTCTCTCCGCTTTAAACCGCAATTCGAATTGAGCTTACCAAGAGGCGAGGCTATTTTTAAAAATAAAAATAACCCATTCGCCATTCCAAATCTAGAGCAATACATTTTATAGCAAAATAATTAATATCATTTAATATACCTCAAGTTTAACTTTTTAAATAAAACGAATTATTACTATAATAATCATTATATTTTTGTTGGAAATAATACAGCAATAATGAGCGGAAAACAAAAAGCAAAATTGAGGAGAATCTTATCACCTATGGAACAGACAAGAGAATAAGTTATAAAACGAATAACTGACCCTAGTATTTCTCAAATCCTACTCGTACAGAAGCAATGATATCCATGAAATGAAGCAATCGTCAAAAAAAAAACCTAATTAACCGATAAAACTCTTAGAGAACTTATCCTAAACAAGTATCAATAGGGGATGAGACACATTTACAAGTCAAAAAACTATTTATATAAATATTATATTTTGGAATGGTTATACCTAATCGACTTAATCAAAATCATCTCCTAAAGTGTTCAAAGTTGAAACGAGTCATGTGTGCCTAAGCGAAAACTGATCTCAGAGTGAAAAAATTGACGAAAAAGAAAATATGGACGAAAACAAAAATTAGTATACAGGAAATTGATGAAAAAAAGAAAAACTAGAAGAATAGACGCATCAGGTCTTTTATTTTGTGGTGGATTCCAATCACATCATTTCTGAAATAATAATTTTAGAATTCAAAAAGAACGAATTGAAAATCTTACTCAGCAACAACATCTTCAACGAATTTTTGCAATTGTTGCGGAGTTGCTTTGACAGGATCATTCGGAAGGCAAGCAACTGCTGAGATGAGCCACTCCTTTTGTTTCTATAAAATAAAAAAATAAGAAAATATTATTCTTAACATCCAACATCTTTGTCGAGTCGGCCGATCATGTGAACAATTTCCGCCATATCTCGTTGAAGACTTCCTGACAAATGGAAAACTGAAGCATTCAGAGCAGACACAATAAGCTGTGATCCTTGATTTGCTATCAAGTGTTGTGCGGCAACAACTCCAGGATCCGAATATTGCACCTAAATCTGAATTATAAGGAAATACGTCCTGTCCAATTCAAACCTTCTTCGCGCGAAACAACTGCTCCAATACTTCCAATATGAAGCGCGAAACACTACGATTTGCGTCATTGTGGTTCAATTGAAGATTTGTGACTGCCAAAGCGAACAAATGCGATGAAACATTATCGATAAAGAACACTGACGGAGCCCTCGAAGTGAAGCGCTGAGCCAATCGGAACAAATCATCAACCGTATCGGGATTATTGATACAACCGTTTGGCAAATTCAACATCTCGAATGCGGCAGTTGTGAGAGCTTTAAGCATGAGAAGTAGACCAGGACGCATGCGATCCTCGACACCATATTCGTCCACAACAATTGATGCCATATAGAGAAGACACGAATGACGATGTTGAGGATAAACTTCCATGAGCTGAAAACAAATTTTTATTATATATATATATATATACAGTACCGTGCAGTAAGATATACAATTTCACATTTTTGGTCATAACTTTCCAAAAAGTTGACCAATCGATCTGAAATTTTTGGACAACTTTAAGCATCGATAGAGTGATTATATATCAAAATTAGAAGGTGTAAAACACATTAGGAAAAATTTTATTGACAAAAAATCCGAAATTCCATTATAGCGAAAAACCGACTTGAATAATTTTGATACCGGTACGACATGAAATGAAATGGAAAACAACAATTATATGTCAAGAAACTTAAAACAACTCAATATCTTGTTGACATGTCATTTGTATCGATCACAGTTTGATATCGGAGACCCATGGCCTCGTCAACTTCGGGAGGGTTGAAACTGGTATATCCATCCATGCTCTCCTCAGCTGCTCGAACATTTCGGCACAATTTTGTACTGTTTGACCTCGAAAACGTCTACCAAGACCTTCCCACAAATGTTCAATAAGATTCAAGTCAGGTGACTGGCTTGGTCAGTCCCTGACAGTCACCCTACGCTGCTAGAACCACTCTTTGATGAAGCGAGAACAACGTTTAGGATCATTATTCTGTTGAAATAAGTATCCACACCGAGCAAAGACTTTGCAAACGGAAGCATATGGTTCTCTAGAATGTCTTTATACATTAATCGATCCATATTTCCTTCGATTCGACGAAGTGGGCCAGCTCCAGTAGCAGTAAAACATCCCCAAACCATCACGCTTCCTCTTCAATGTTTTACTGTTGGTAATTGATACTTTGGATCGAATCTTTTGCCATCCGAACGCCTCACAAAAGTAATACCATCAGTTCCGAGCAAGATATACTTCGATTCATCACTCGATACGACCTTTGACTATTGTCGAAACCTCCAATTCAAAAGCTCCTTATCCCACTTCAAACGAGCTCGGCGGTTCTTCTCCGAAAGGAGAGATTTTTTGACAGACCGACGTCCAAATAATCCAGAACCACGTAAACGACGCTTGACAGTATCAACGCTGATATGTATGTGACTTTTGGTGAAAAAAAGTCATGGTTTTTCGGAAAAATCTACGTTGACCTCATAGAACTGACTCAGTTGTCGCTTAATCTCGGAATCGGATAGACGCGGGTTGCTCTTGCTGATTCCTAAAATGGTGCGATTGATTGCCGGGGATGTTTTGGAAGGATTTCCAAGTGGTTTGGAATCCGATCGAGATTTCAAACATCCACAAATGGTCCAAGTCGATGAGTTCAACTGGTGTGATAGACATTGGATGAAAAGACCTTGTGCTCGGTCATCCTTGATTGCTTTAAAACGTCTGATAGAATGTTTTTTTGATCATTTTGATCGTCTCATGCTAAAACAAATAAAAAAAACTGATGTTAACATTGAAAATCTAAAAAAAATCGACAAAACTTAAAAATAAAAAAATCACATTTTTGAAAATACGCAAAAAAAAGGTCCAAAACACAAAAATTGCGTCGATAGTATCCCAAAATGAATAAATTATGTTTGGGAACACACTATCCGTTTTGTCCAAAAATTTCAGATCGATTGGTCAACTTTTCAGAAAGTTATGATAAAAAAAAGTGAAATTGTATATCTTACTGCACGGTACTGTATATATATATACAACACTATTTTTTTATTTGAGAACTATTTTGTGATCCAAATATCACTCAATGCTCAACGATTACATTCTTCAAAACTGAGAACACAGTGTAGAATTACAGAGAATTTGATTCGCAGATAATCGGCAGTTTTGGCTACGGTAATATACATATATCGTCAGTTTCAAACGACTTATCGATAATTCAAAAATTTATGTGCAAGCCAGAAAATGGCGTAAGCGTAACATAACTGTTATTGCGCGCAACACTGCTCGTACCCGCATAATTTCTGTTGCGCGTATATGCGTAAGCACTCGTCAATTTTTCTAATGTGTAAGCGTAAGTTCGTAAGTGTCAGCCTGAAATGGCATAAATGCGCAATTACGTGCTACACTGGTATATGTCATGACATCTAGAGGCAAACATATAAGCTTGTGTCCGCGTATAACTGATTTGCCGATTGAAACCGAAGTTTCGATTGGGTATCAAGGGTATCCCAGCATCGACAATATTTAAAATAAAACAGAAGTGAATCATACCATGTGAACTACAGGTTCGACGAACACAACTGAACTGGGGCCCAATGCTCGGAACATAGACCTGATCGAGCGAATTGAATGTTCAACCATACGCAAGTTTGATTGGAACTTCTTTGTCGCCTCAATGAGTGCATGAAACAGTTTTTCGGCTGTATCAATCCACAAAACGGGGTTTGAATCCTCCTAAATTTAATATTTGACGCAGAATTGCTGGAGTATAAATCGTTACCGGTTTCCAAATATCTTTGAAAACACTCGCAACACGATCAATCCAAACCATAGGACGGACAGCGATCGCAGTCCACGGTTCACCATTTCGATGGCTGTTAGATTCATTTTCCTACAATTTCCCATTTTAGAAAACCATTTTTTAAATTTAAAAACCTTATTCGCTTCATGAGCGGCTGTTCCATTCTGATAATTGTTGTTATGATGATTGATCTGATCAATTGTATGCAAACCATCTGGAGTTGTCAACTCTGTTGTCTAAAGTTTCTCAAATAATGTTTAGAAATGATTGTCTGTTCTACCTTCTTCAAATACGTAACAATTGGATCACACAATTTTTCCATTCCAATCTTTATTTGATGACTTGGTAGATTTTTAATGATGTACGAGCAAGCTATAAATATACGAAATTAGACCTTCAACTTATATCATTATTTTCAGTCTACTGCTTATCCCATATCAATGTCGTTTTACGAATCCGTTCTTACAAATGTCTCAATATGGCAATTGCGGATAAGTGACAATTGTGAGTAGCTTCACGCACGGTAAAGAGATACGCTCAGAGGTGTAAACAATCGTGGTCTTACTTCACTTCAGATGCACATTTGTCTCCAATTGTGAAACACCAAAGAAAGGTGGCTGTTTATTTCAAGTAGGCGGAGTTTTTTGGAATCACATAGAAGGCTCAACTCTATCATCCGTTGAATTCTTTTTCGCGTACTAATATATGCTTTCTAGATGACAAACAACAATGTTGCATTCGAAGCTTTTGTTACTTTTCCATTTGAACGTAAGATGCATAATGGTCTTGCGTTTAAATCGCCATCAAAAACCTTCACAAATTTTCAAGGGGATAAGGACAATTGTTTGAGATATCACGTAAGATTTACCAAGCAATGTCCTTATTGATTTCATCAACGATTTAACTATATGAGTCATCACAGGAAACATACAAAGCCGTTGGTCATTGGCACAATGGAATGGTCTATTTCGAATATCTTCCTACTACAGTTTCCATTCCATCACCGCCTCTCTCATGGCCCGACGATCATCAAGCAGAAAAACACGCTTTGTTAAATGAACAAGTAATATATAATATTGTGTCCATTTTGGTTATATATTCTCTTTTTTTAGCTAAAAGTATCATACGAATCCGAAAATCCGCCCGTAGGTTACTGGCACAGCGGAATGGTATACTTTGAATCACATGGAGCTCAGACATCTCTCCCAAAATCAAAATCACCCATAATGGGACAATCAAATCGATTCAATGATGATTATCAAAATGCTCAAGATTGCGCCAGAGATCGCCTTTTCGAATTCGCTAAGCCACCATTTAATCGTCGAATTGAGTACCATCCCGATTATATTGATGGTTATTTCGATGCCAATTTCGTCTACCGACCATTTCCAAAGTCGGAATAATTTTAATAATATCTGTTTCAGCTATTTTTATATACTACAATTTCGCACCCATTTTTTATTGGTTTTTTGTTACTTTTTTTTATTTAACAAACATTTTACTCATACCTCGTATAATGCTATTTGCAGCTTCCTCGGCTTTCAAACCATTTGTTGTCATTGATTCCAGTGTTTTGATAATTAACATCAACTGGTCAAGAATTGATGTCATTTCAGGAGCACATTTCGAAGCGATCTAGACGGTCAAATAATTATTATATGCATAATTAAAGCCGCAACATACACTTTCCAAACAAGAGGAAGCATATGGCGCAAAACGCGGATCCTGTGTGAATTGCAAAATCCATTTCAAAATAGGAGCTGTAAAAAGAAGTTGATAGGAAAATTAAATTGAGGTGAGAGATACGTAGTATTGGAGTATGTGTCGCCAGCCAGTCATTAGCGTCAGCCAAAAGAGTGAATGAAGTGAGAACAAGAGCTGGCGGCGAATTCGCCGGAAGCGAGACGATCGAACCAATCACTTCAGGCATCACAGGCTCTTCTGACTCTCTGCAACAAATTTTTTAAATAAAATTTGTAATAAATAGATTTTGCACTCACGGTAATAAATTCTGAACACAACATGCCATTATGAAAAGAGCTGCTTCAAATTGTTCCCAAGGAGCATCCACTTTTTTAGCAGTTTCTTGAAGCACGGCATGCATCTGGAAATTGTAATTGTTTCATTTTTTGAGTGTATCATTTCTCCTACCATTGCCAGACAATTGTCAGTGCTAACAAGAAATACAACATCTCGAACAGCTTCGACAACTTTCGCCCGAAATTCAACAAACTCGCTCTTCTCGTCTGGCCATTCAGCACCACTATCAGGCTCGAATTTGCTGTGCTCATAGAGCGCCATAATAAATCTGAAATGCAATGTTTACAGTGAATTTCGTAATACGCTAACTTCTCAGCATAAGGTCTGAATTTTTGTAAATCTTCATCATTTTCAAACTTGAACAATTCTTCACTTATTCTGTACCAAACATTGAACGTCATTTCAATAAGCTGAAAATGTTATGAATAAATTTGTAATAATATTAATAGAATACCGAGTAATCGTGATGCGAAGCAATGAGAAGAAGAAGTTCGAGGCAAGCGATATTTCCTACTGCTGAGAAGTCCGTTGATGGTTCATTCACAACTTGAATGTAGAATGATTCGCACATTTCAACAAATATCCTTGTAAAATTCAAAAGCTTATCGTAATCTTCTTGCTCTTCCGCGCGTTTGAATGCACTTGGAAGTAGCGTTATAATCGACTTTTGTAGAACTTTCGCGAGTTTTTTGTGAGTTTCAACGTCTTCAGCTCGATACAAAGCAGCAACAACCACATTTGTCGCCGATTCATGCACCGTGGATGGTAAATTTGTATCAGCAGACTATAACTAACATAATTTTATGGAAAATAACTCGAAATTTACCAAAATATGGAAGACTGTATTGATAAGATATCCTTCAGCAAATGAGTCAGTTGACATACATGGATTCGTCAAATTCGATTCTAAGCACTTCAACACGCGATTCAGCATGCCATTGTCATTATGATATTTTTCGAGAACGTGCGACAAAAATGACATAATCTGCTTCTCACAATTGGCAAGCTCTTCGCGAACAATACGACGCCGATTTTCACCAATTCCTCTCATCTAATTTTTTGTTTTTATGATATTTAAATAAAACTAAAAACAAAGAATACCTCCGCAACTTCTTCGGGAAAAACTCGAAGTAAAGTCAATGTCATAATTGTGCGATCGCCTTGAAGAGACTGACACCTGCGAAAAACGTCATACTCCATAATTCCTTTTTAAAAATTAAACTAACTGTGTTAGTAATTCAAGTATCCAATTGTGCCATGTTGTGACCTGAATGTACAAGTCAGCAATTGCAAGACACAATTGCGTTGCTGTTGCTTCAGATTGTTGGTCATGAGCATGACCACCATGTCGGCTGAAAGTGTCTACTTTTGATTATCAAGTAATTAATCTCATACTCTAAATGCTGAAGAAGTGATTGACGAAGAGCTTCGTAAGATTCTGGAGGTAATTGACGAAATCGTTTGAGAATCTGAAAATCGCTTTCTTCTAAGTTCAACTTTCTCTAAAAAAAGAAACCTTGCTCCGTAGAGTTTGTGCCGCAAAATAACAAGCCAATGAATCGGTATGCCGACCGATTATTTGATCACAAATTGTCCACGATTCATCCTAAAAAAAAGTTGCAGAAACTTTTAGAACTAAACGCTTTTTGTCTTACCGATTCTTGAAACCTTGTCAAAAATTCTTGTGCCTCTGCCGTTTGAGCGCCTCCTGTGTACAACACATTCACAGCTCCGCATACTGTCGCTATCGTTTCCTCCATTCTGCAGATCGCATGAAAAACTATCCCAATTTTTTTTCAAGATAATTGTTATGGCGAGAAAACCAGTAGCAAACCAACAAAAAATAGTCGCGTAAAATTATTTAGGAATTCACAAAGAGATGAAAAACAATAGTAGGATTCAGCAGCAAATTGGGGGTAGAAACAATTAAGTTAAATAATAGGACACTAATCGTAATCGAACAACGAATAATCAACGGACTATCTCCGTTCAAAATGCCAACAAATCCAAACGACTTTCAAATAGCGCGCGAGCAACTCCCATTGTTGCAGTATAACCACCAGCAATTCGACCCTGAATTATATCATTTCATACTCTATTTTCAATTATTTCTAATAATTATCGGGTTTTTTTCCGAAATAAAATAATCACAAACCATAGAAGCTTGACGCATGTGTGACAAGTATCCCATCGACTCGATTTGTGCAAATGTTGGAACTTGTGGACCATTGATGACAAGATCCAAATTCTGAAATTTTGAGTTGAAAATTATATACAATCAATGTCGTAAGTTCCTACCTGATGTACATACGGACGTCCAGCAATTCTCATCGTAGATGTGAATGACATATTTTCTGCCTGACGCTTGCGATTTTGAAGAAGCTCTGAAAACAACACTGCTAAACAAAATTAGGTCACGCTTTAACACCTTTGTTTCGCTTTTTTCTCTTTTCTTGTTCTTCTTTCTCCTCTAATTCTTTTTCGATTTGCTTCTTTCGTTCTCTGTCAAGAATCACTTCGGCAGCTACATTGGAATCTCGCAATTCGTCCATAATCGCCTTTGTATCAGTCACTGCAGAATTCTTTTCATTTTCCTTCTGAAATTGCACATTTAAATAAATTTTTGTAAGAATTATGACATACTGTATCTTGCTGATTAATGCTATTGATGCGTTGTTTCATAGCTCGTTCTTCTCTCAAGTTATCCTCGACCCATTGTTGATCTTCATCAAGTCTTCGCCTGTTTCTTTCAACAAGATCCTTATATTGAGCTTGAAATTGAGCGACTTCTTCGAGCGTTTTTTCCACATCAATTTCTAGCACCAAATTGTAGACAATGTTTTCGAAATGCTCTTGGTAATCGTGAAATTCTCGCAGCGTTGGAAAATCGTCGCTTTTCAAGTTGAAATACTTTCGATATTTTTTTCTAATGAACGTTTCTTTATCGATTGTTGGGTCGTCGAATATTTGCTCGCGGAAATTGTTTTTACGCAGCAATCTGCCGCACACATGGCAATTCCCGGAATTTCTAGCATATATATTTTCAACACAATTTTTGCATAATGGATGCCCACATTCATTAATCATCATTACGAGTTGTTTGTTGGTATATTCATTTGACTTGCATTTAGTGCATTCACGCATTTTACAAATCTAAACAAAAATGATGAAAAATTACTTACAGACTATCAACACTTACCGAGTTTCTGTTCGACGACAGTCTTTTTATGTGGATAAAGTTGGCAGACAAGTGATTGACGCTTTAAGACTTCGAGATTTCTTAGTCCTTCTTGGTAAAGCTCGTGTTGCTTATTCAAATCACTAACAGTACGGTTTTTTTCAAAGTGGTCGCGAATTCGGCGGTTGAAAAATGATCGATAGTTGTATTGCGGTATTTTATTCGCTTCTTGTTGAAGTTGCTTATAGAGTTTGACCCAAGAACTTCTCGGGATAGCAGCGGAGCTCATTCGGTTCAAAACCTAAAATACCAATGCAAATAATATATGAAAATTGAAAAATATTGCGATAAACAACAAGATTGCGAAAAAATTTTCAAATTAGCATTGTCGTCAAATCAACTGTTCTCACCGCAAACACTGATGAACTTCCTAATTACGTACCGTAGCCTCGAAATAAATAAAAATGTTCGTATTTTCTATTTTATCCTGTTTTCTCAATTAATATTTATTATTTTCAAGAAAAAAGACTTTTTGGGCCTATTAATGCAATAAAATATGTAAAATTACGCATTATTTAATACAAGGCCCACAAAGGCTGTAAAAAATGAATATTCAGTTTAATTTTAATTGAAAAATCATCTATTAATCATTAAATTATGACAAATATTTATTTTCAGGTAAAATGGCAGAGGATATCGGGTTTGAGCCAATGTTTGAAGACATTGAAGAAACAAAGCCGAAGAAGAAGGAGAAGAAAAAGAAGGCAGAAAGGTCAGCTCCTGAGAATTCTACTGAAGAGGCTCCTGTAGAAGAATCTGGTGAAAAAGTATTGACGAAAAGTGCAAAAAAGAAATTGAAAAGAAAATTATCAAAGGAGAAGAATGACCAGGTCAAATGTTTGATTATTTATTAAATAAATTTTGATTTTTAGAATGAAAAAGATGAGAAATCGGAGAAAAACGATGAGAACATAGAAGAGCCAGAAGAGAAAAAATCGAAAGTCCAGGAAAATCTGAATACAAAAGACAAAAAGCCGAAAGCAAAGTTTCAAAAAAAGAACAAAGAGCTCAGCTTCGAGGCTATTGAAAATAAATTTTGTACATTATTATCAAAATTAACGGAAACAACATCTAAGTTCAATGAGGGCGAAGAGCTAATTAAGAAACAAGTCGAAGAAGGAAAAATCACCGAAGGTGAAGCAGAAACATTGTACAGGGTTTATAACCGTAATCTACGGCTAAAGGTAATGATGTTTATAAATGAAAAAAATTAAATTTATTTTCAGAGATATCGTGAAGTTATAATTAGAGCCCTTGGAGAGAATGCCGATCTATTTGCTGTTAAGGTTTAAAAAACATTTAAATATTTTCCAAAGTGAAACAATTTGAAGAATAAAGTTAATAGTATGGTCGAAGCTAAAAAGGTGACAAGAGCAGATGCTGGAGTGCTAATCAAAAGATGGAAAGCGAAAGAAACACGAAGAATTGGTAGACAAAATGAAAAATCGTCGTAAGTTTTTGTTTTTGAAATATCGAGTAGCCTGTAATTTGAGTTTTGGAATTAGTGTTTACCGAACAGCGGACAATCCCCGAATCAGAGTGCTCGTTTTTAATTTCGGATTTTTATACTTTTCTAAATTTCATTCAGTTTTTTTTGTTAAAACTATTAATATATAACAAGTTTAGGAGATCAGCGTGTTTCCATTGTCGAGAACCAGGTCACTTAGTGTCGGAATGTCCGAAGAAAAGCTCAAGCGACGGCGATGGAATTTGCTTCAAATGTGGTTCAACGGAGCATTCGATTTATTCATGTAAAAAGAAGAACATCAAAGGTTTGTCGATCCCCAATAGCCATTTTTGGCGCATTCCCAACGCATATCATTCAAAAATGATGTAAAATTATAATAAAAATGCGAATTGAAGTGCCCGCGCGCCTTCTTTCTCCGACATGGTCATAAATCCAATTTTATAGCCAAATTTCGCCAATTTCTCCACGGGGCGGCCATCATCATTGCCCGTCAACACTAATTTTATGAGTCGCTTTAAGTGTCTCTTCTTGAAAATACAGTTTCGAAAGTTTGTTGGCGAAATCACATAGATTATAGCTATACAAGACCTAATTATGAAATTCAAGAGATTCTGGCAGTACAAATTTACCTCTTCTGAAAAAATTTTCATTTTTGAAATTGAAATTACAGTTACTTTCAGATTTTGTAAGTGCTTATTGATTCTAAAATATTGGTAAATGTTCAAAATCAATTTTATTCCAATGTTTCATTCATAACCGACACACTTGAAAGGAAATGTCGCAATCATTGCGAATCCTTTCCCATTTTTTAGGTCATGACAGAAATAAGATGAGGTTTTTTGCGAAAAGCGCAACCCCCCCCCATACGACAATTAAAATGTCGAATTGATAGGAAACTTGAGGAGGGAATCGACCGCGCATTCATCATTATTTTGTGTGATTTCGCGCGTTCAAGGCGTCTCGGATGTGACGCTGCGCGAATGCGACGAAAAAAAAAAAACGCGAAGATAATCAGAAGCGTAACAAATTGGATCGGATATCGCATGCTTCATCGATTCTGATCGCCCGACCTACTGTCGAGAATGTGCCCCGCTTGAAATAAATTTGTTGCTGTGCTGTTTTTGTAGTTGTCGGTTTACACAAAACGTTTCGATGCCTATTTGGTGTATGATAATGAGATTTGATGGCCAGAAATGCGTTTGGCCGCCAAACAGCCGATCAAAAAAAAGAGATGAATAACTAGCGGGTTCGAACTGGTTTTACGATGATCGCATTTGAGTGTTATGATCATTAGAAGTGACACCGAAATGTTGATTTCAGGCTTTCCGTTTTCGACCTGCTTCGTTTGCAAACAAATGGGTCATTTGTCAAGAGACTGCCATCAGAATCTGAACGGAGTTTATCCAAATGGTAGTAGTTCATTTCTAGGTCTAGACGGGTTGATACATCAAATTTCAGGTGGATCGTGTAATGTTTGCGGCTCAATTGCCCATTTGAAGAGGAATTGCCCAGAATTGGCTGCTCAAAAAGCTGGTATCAATGGAGAAAAGAAGAGTGCGTTTTTTTTACGACGAACAACAAAAATCTTGAATTATTTTCTTTTAAAAGCAGAATTTTCAAAATTAGAGCACGTAACTAAGTGGATTTTTATGGAGTGCCCCGAATCTTTTGTTTCGTATTCTATATCTAATTTATATAATTAAAAAAATTACATTTACACAAAACGCGAGAAAATTACAAGATCATCAAGTAAAAGCAAAAATTTAACGTTTTTATTTCACTAACAAAATAAGTTTTCGAATGTGGTAGGACCAGCAGGTGTATTTCGGTAAATCTAACCGTGTACATCTCCAAGCTGTTGACAGCTCTACACTGTTCAAATTTTAGAGTTACCGATTAAAAGCATTCCTATTCTGAAGAAATGTTCTTTTCGAGAATTTTTTGTATGATTCTCCGACGATTCCTTCTAAATATAGTTCACTTATTTGCAAAGAGCACTTTATTATAAATGTTCACTGTTCTTCATATCATTTATTCATCAGAATTCGTCGGCCGTGCGTCAACGAACCTTGCACAAGAATCTGCAGACATGGACTACGATCCGACCGAATCTGCAATTCCTGAGAAGAAACCGGTGCGAAAAATGCCAAAACACATTAAATTCTGAGTTGATTCTTCTTCTTTTTTTGTTACCTTATTGTTATTGTTTTGTTGATTTCATTGTTGGATTTGATTAAAAATTTCGATTAGTACAACTCTTATGTAACATGACTCACATGACGTCCCTTTTTTGGTACAATCATTGGCATTGTGCTATTCAATTTTGTGTTGATTTTCCTTCTTTTTTTCGATTCGGCCACCATCGCGCGCCAATGTTTTTTGTTGGTGCGAAACAGCGAGATGGTCTGGTTCCGAATTGCGCATTCGACGGCCGATTCTCGCTTTCATCGCTACCCCACCATCCCGCCCTCTTTCGGTCTTCGTTTTCATTTTTTTTGGGGGTGTCTGAAGGGTCTGTTGTGTGACAAATGCATATTCATGCTATCAGAGTGTTACAACACAGTTCGTGTCGTTATATACGACAATTTTGAGGTCGAATATTGGTTTTTTTCCTTCTCTGTTTCAAAGAAATCATTTTGTTACAACTTGAAATGAAATTTAAGAATTTTTATTTCGGGAAAGATTTTAAAAAATCCATTATTTTTCACATTTTTTTTAAAGTTCCGGCTAGCAATTAAAAAATCTGTCCATTATTTTCCACCTTTATTAATTTATCATCTAACGTACAATAATTCTGGGTAATGGTGCAATGAACGGATAGTGCCTAATTGCGGATATAGCGAAAGATAATAATTAGATTGTATCAATGTTCCGACACCCTCTCTTCCGCCCATTCTCCATAAATGGGGGTGATGGAATTGGGCGCGGTCGGCCCCGTCGATTCGCAACGAATTCATTCGGCCGCTGATAGTTTTATTAATACACTTACTTTACACAATTATTGATTCTACTTTCATTCGCAATCATTCATGAAACATCAATTATTGAGCATCAATAATATGACAATAATTAATTTTTGTGTCATTGGGGCCAACACGAAAATTGTCTCAAAAATCAAGCCTTCGCGTCTGCAAAAAAAATTGATTGGACATTCGAATGAATATAATATACCGTTGATATCGCAGAATGCAGGTTATGCACATAAACGTACACAATTATCGAATCGTTAAATTACGTAATCCATGACTTGTGTTATGATATCTTTGAATACATCAATTCAAGTTCATCTAAACTGGCAAAGCATGACGGATTATGTATTGAATATGACATTTGATGACATTTTCGTTAAAAAAATCGTTTACTAGAATAGGAATAGAACCTTTCAAATTAGAATAGATTACAAAATGATAACTATAATCCAAAGTAGTTTTTTCTCATTAGTTTTCTTTCACATATCGAACCCTTGCCTACGGTCATTTTTCGCACATCAATCAATCAATTTTCGTTTGAGCACATTTTCAAAAAGGTTGATCATTAAACTAATTGGTCGAAAAAAAAGTTTGATTGAAAAAAATGGTTCCCAAAAAATCATGCATCAATAATTAATGAAGAAAATTGGCATCATGGGTTGCTTGCCCCGTTTTATCAAATTGGGCGCTGAATTTCTAATCTCTTCGACTCCGCCCACTTCATTCAACGGACCTCATTATGATGTCCATTCAAATGCATTTCTTAATATTTTGTCGTATTGCACCAAAACGAAAGCTATAAAGATTTTATGGACCTTTCCGCAGTTTACGATTATCACACGCCAGAACCCTATTGTGTGCGTGTGTGTGTGTGTCGCGTTCAGTTCTCTGTCGTCTCCTCATCATCTCATTTTTTTTGTTCATCCATCTGTCGGTAAACTCGAGTTCTTGATGAATCGCTATTTTTACCCGCCTTCTGACTAGTCGAACCATCAATGTAGCGAAACAAAAAACTGTGAATGTTCGCAACATTCCTTATCAATTTTCGGCACTTCTTGGGTGGTTGGTGTGCATTGTTTGCAATCTGAGTTTGCATATTGATTTTCGCTTTGAGACCTAAATATTTGTTTTACAATGTTATTCAATATTGCATAATTGGAAGCTGCTGATCAATTCAAAAATGTCAGGTTTTTCTAGTGTTTTAATTTTTTAAGTACAATTGTTCGACCTGCACAATTTGAAAATATTTTTATTTTTTCAATTCATTTTTTACCTTTTAAAGATAATAAACAGTATGGATAAAGAAGAAAATCAGAAAACCTAGGGTTCTAAAGATGCATAATTTGCAGAGATATTAGCAATCTCGAGATCAATTTGTTTTGGCTAATATTGGTCGAAAACCACTATCGAAATGCGCAAATGTTGATGAGAAAATTGGTAGATGTCACCGTTTTTCCGTTTTTTTTCTGAATAAACACCAAAAAAATGGTTTCTGAAAAACATACGCACAGGCCGGTGACAAATCGGTGTAGTACTCGCGCACAGATGTTGAATTCCCCCGACGACGACACGTCTCATAAATTGTGGGTTTTTGCCTGTTTAGTTGCAAGTTTTTTGATGTCGCTCATCTCTCGCACTCTCTCGATTTTTTTTTATTCGAAACAGATGTTCGACAGCCTATTTGCGGTTCTACAAACCATAATTTATCGCTATTTGAGCATCTCTTCGAATTGCCTCATCGATGTACTACTAGTTCGAGAATATGAATTTTCAAACGCATCCTATGTAGATATCCGATTTCCGTTTTCTCACTTCCACACTTCTGAAATGCCCATCACAAGACTTCGTTTGGATGCACTTCCAAACGCAATAAACATGTTTTGGGAAGTCTCCAAAAAAAAAAATTCAACACCTCAATTTTCAAGATTTTCGAATGATTTATTCGTTCATTCAAATTGTGCTCGAAATTTTGAGAAAAGAAATCATCCATCCTTCTCAAAATTCTGCCTTTATTCTAATAACAAATGACGCAATCTTGTTCCAGATTTTTCGTATTTCTCTTCCCTTCATTTTTGAGAATATACAGGGGCCAATTTGTTCTCTCCAAATGTTTTTTCTGCATTGTCCATCCGTATTGTTTTCTCCGGAAGTTCTCGTCGTCAAGTTTGCCTATCAGATTATCATTTTTCTCTGCGTTTCCGTCACACCTGTCACGCACACCCACCTACCGAATAAGTGGGTTTCTTCAGTTGATCTGCTAAACATTTCCGGATTCTGTTGGCTCGATTCAAC
This sequence comes from Caenorhabditis bovis, assembly GCA_902829315.1. Classification (NCBI taxonomy): domain Eukaryota; kingdom Metazoa; phylum Nematoda; class Chromadorea; order Rhabditida; family Rhabditidae; genus Caenorhabditis; species Caenorhabditis bovis. The sequence goes on along the minus strand of CADEPM010000004.1, from coordinate 1,845,860 downwards.
TAGGTAATCATTAAAAATTTGATAGTCGACAATCAGTGTGCATATTGTCTATGTATAATACGGAATATTTGTTGTATTATTCTCATTGCCTTCCACTTCCGATGAATGTTTGCGCTTCTCCTACCGTTTCGCCGTTCGTTCGGGCTTCGTTTTCGTTTTGTTTCGTTCGCTTTCGCGCCCGTTTTCGTCATTTCGCTCGTGTCGTTGCATATCACTACGAGATTATGCTGCTGCGCACCGCTAAAAATTGGATGCGATGACGATTGGTGATTATTCAAATTCCCGCCGGTTATCAACGCAGGTGTGACCTTGAATCGAACACCCGAATTCGACGGAGGAGACTACGCCCCCTCGACACGCAATTTTGGCCATATCAATCAAGTTTTATATCGCCTTCAAGCGCATTTTCTCCGTTTCTTCCCAACCTAGCCCCCCGAATCCGCGGCGGCCTTACACTTTTTTATGGCGCTTTCATTTCGCCATTTATCGTGTTCAAGCTTTTTTCTGGTTCCATATGAATTTGCGATTAATTAATTTCTCACTTAGTTCATTAAATCTCACTGAATTCCATTTTATACGGTGAAATTCCCTTTCGTACTTCGCGTTCTTGTTAATTAATTATTTTGAACTCATCATTAATTCCTTATCATTCCTCAAAGCCTCTAAAATTTATTGAAAACATCAGATTCAAAACAAATTCTTTTTCTAAAACCTGTATTTGCAATCATTTCGTTTTTTTTTTTCTAAACTTCTTTCTCGAGTGACTCACTATCAATTTTATTTTCGCAGGTAAGATTTGATTGTATGCGTGAAATCAGTGGTGGCATGTCCTCGAACGCGAGTACATCAGCCACGATCACGAAGCGCAACGGGCCTCCGCCGACGGCTGGCTCGAAATGTCGATGTTGTCCATACGGACTGCACATTGAGCTCGGCTTCGTGCCGACGTCGTACACTCCGGAATTGAGCAGCGGCTTCCATTCGCGACAAGGAACACCGACGCAGAGTCAACGAAACGGCAATGATCGTTCGTTGATGAGCCCATTGGATAGTGTATTCAGGTATATTGATATTTCGAACCATCCGAACCACCAGCTCATTCGTCGTGTTTTAGTGATTCTCTTGAGAACATAATGAGCGATTTTGAAGAAGCTCTAGCTCTTCATAAAACAGCCGATGAAGCAATGCAGAAAAACAAAAGAGAAAAGGATATTCATGAGATCAAGAATCGATTTCAAAACGGATATTCTTCCGATTATACTACTTATCGAAGGGGGAACAACACTCTGGAGAAGAAGCTCAGTTTCGATCTAGGTATTCAGCATGTACTATGACATTCGCAACGTTTTCCTTCTAGCTGTTCCTCCTCCACCACCTCCACCAAAACCCTCTCGTCCCACCAATTTGATGTACACCAATGGAAGTCGCAGTAACACGCCAATTCTCTTTAACAATGGTCGCTTGAACAACCACAACATTAACAATAATACATCAAGCCATTCTAATGGTAAGCAATCAATTCCTTTGGCCATCCGCTCAAACTGTATTCAGGATATTCGACCGCATTGGCGAAGACTGTTTCAGAGATACGAGCCCGAAACGCTGAAAGCCCTTTTCCGGAGGTTGGCTCTCGCGTTGGAACCCCTATAGATTTAGGAATATCGTTGCGAGAGCTTTCGACGCCAACATTCCGCGGTGATACGTTCTCGTCGAGACCAAACGGCGGCAATGTGACCCCGACACTGCGATCAGGAAGTCAAGCATCGACATTTCGTCGAGTTCCAAGTCAAGGTATATTTGAAAGAAGCCAACTGTTATTATAATGAATTCTAAATCGAAGGTGACATCACTCCGTCAAAAATCAACGGATATTCGTCAGAATTTGCGAGTCTTCGTCGTGGACGCGAATATTCACTGAATGACAGTTCTGAAGCATCCTCCTCACGATCTCGTTTTTTCTCTGCATCTCCGAAACTGCCCAGAGTAAAATAATCATGTCTATCACAGCATTTCTTAAATTCGTTGAGTTTCAGCGTCTCCAAGTAGCTCCACAAGTAATCGACGAATCTCATTTCACGTATTCGCATCAATCGAATGGTTCTACAGTACTCTCTCGCACCCAAGCAACATGCACATCTCCTTTGGTATTGTCTAAAATTTTCCTTACGAGTTTGAAATTGGTTTCGTTTTCAGCCAGTTGAGCAGAAACAGACACGAACTGTCGCTGTTACCACGGGACCATTACCTCCTGCGAAGCCTTGTGGAGAATGTCCGAACCTGAAAAAAGAATTAGCATTAGCAATCGAAAGGTACCCCACAGAGTTTTGTCGAGTTTTGTATGGCATCAAATTCTCCAGAATTCCACCTGCTCGTGGCGAACCTGTTCACATCTCAACTAATACTGACGAAAAAAGATTTGATGAGAAATCAGTCGGAGAAGTAGGTTGAGCTTGATTTTCTCGAAATCAATTCTATTTAAGACAATCGAAATCCAGCACGTGGGCACAGAAACAGAAGCTGCGAGTACAAGCGATATCGCAACCCAATCCGATAAACTTCAAATACTTCATATTGTAGGGAATCATTCTGAATTAGACGTAATTCGCATCAATTTCTAGGACACCCAGACAAACGAAGTCGAGACTCGTGATATGGCATGCAGTCCAATTATATTCGACAAAGTGGCGCCGCCGAAAAATCTTGTTTGTAGTTCGTCGCAAACAACTTCAGAACCAGCTCCTCCAGCTCCCTCCTTATCTGCTCCTGCTCTCGCAAAAGACGCCGAGTGCGCAGAATGCCTTAAAAGAATGGAGGTTTTCACGAGAAACGTCGGAGTTGGCGCGTGCTCGGTACAGGACAAGGTATTAATATTTTAGTTGTCGAGATAATCATCATTCTTTCAAGATTTGTGTTTCCTGCGATCCGAACGTGGAGGAAACTGATGAAAATGAGGCGCCAGGCTTCAAAGTATATCTGAATCTCGATAACGATTGAGACATATGTGAGTTTCAGACAGAACCCGATGATCAGAAGCAACGGGATTTCGAGATTGCGAAGACGAATGCAGTGAAGAAATTATTGACGAATGAACAAAAATCGCCTTTTCAAAGAGGAACAGCAGTTTCGAAGTAAAACGACAAAAAATAAGATCGACCTCAAATTGATTTCTTCTAGGAGTGCCAGATTTGATAGAAAGAAATCAGTCGATGATCTCGATTACATAATTGACAAGAAGGTCATGTCAACGTCTGCTTCCAACTCGACTGTTCCTGAAAATTCTGAAGCCCTCACTTCTAAAGTGATTCTAAAGAAAGAAGTGCGATCTGAAAGCGACAATCTCTCTCTCTTTCTCTTTTATAAGACTGTGTTTATTTTCAGTATGTCGTGCCTCCATCAAAGGTCCCTGAGCCGGTGCCAGCAAGAATTCCACGACCGAAAATCAGTAAATGGGCGACACCAGAAGAATGTGCTGAGACTCCCGATGAAGAAGAAGAAGCGCAGGATCGTCTCACCCCGCTTAGAAGTGAGCTCAGAGTATTGGGAAATAGGTAAAAGATTCGAATGGTGACCGGTTTATGCATTGAACCATTTAGATGGATTCGAAATGTTGCAACGCCGCCAATTCAATATCAAAGAGATATTAATGAAGAGCTGAGGTTTTATTGCAAAGGGGTAATTCGTCATCGATGTTTTTCTATTTTCCAGTGACTACGACGCCGAATCCGATTGTTCCGATCATTCAGATGGCACATTTGAGGTCACAGATGATGTTTTTGATGGTATTATCACGTTTCAAGATTCATTATTTCATTTTTTCATTTTGTTTAAAGCAGCTCCATTTGATGTTTCTGATGAACTTCGTAAAGCTTTGGAAAACTTCAATTCCAATATTTTGGAGCCAGGAAGCGTGCCAATGGAGACTGTTGTAAGTTCTTCTTTTCAAGCTATTTTTCAAATTCATATTTACTCTTAGGACATATCTAATAAGCTTGTTCAACATGAATGGATGAAGACTGCCGCGAGAAAATCATCTCGCTATGAGCATGTTGATCGATTCATCGCTGAATTGCGCAATTATGGCCCCAAAATGGTCGGAACTGTTGTGAATATTAGCGATCAAAATGTAATTTTTAAAAAAATTTTACTATCTATCAATGAGTTCGTTTGACTTTTAAGGGAAATACTGCATTGCACTACGCAGTTTCACACGCCAATTTTCCAGTTGTCTCGTCGATTTTGGATTGCGAAGAATGCGATTTGAATACTCCGAATAAGGTTTGAAAAAATCATACACAAATATGGGAATATGCAACACCGAGTGCATTTTAGGCAGGATATACAGCTGTGATGTTGGCGGCACTAAGCGCTCTTGAAGATGATCTCGAAAAAGCTGTTGTTCAGAGGTAAACCTAAATGCTAAAAATTGTGGCTTCCAAAACATAGTCGCTTTTAGACTTTTCGAAATGGGCGATGTTAATGCAAAAGCGACCCAACATGGCCAAACCGCGTTGATGTTGGCGGTCTCGCACGGAAAACGCGCCACTACTGAACTTCTAATCACGTGTGGAGCGAATGTGAATATTCAAGACGAAGAGGGCTCGACTGCATTGATGTGTGCTGCTGAGCATGGCCATCGCGATCTCGTCAAGATTCTTTTGTCGCAACCCAACATTGACGCTTCTTTGACTGATTGTGTTCGTTATCATAATATTCATATTGAATACAAGGTTTGAAAATTGCAGGATAGCTCAACAGCTCTTTCGATTGCCGTTGAGAATGGCCATCGCGACATCGGCGTTTTGATCTACGCCCACTTGAATTATGCGAAATTGGACGCCGGTCAACCCACCTCAACCATCTAATCGTTTCGTTTTCTGCATTTTTAAAAAAAAATATTCTGTTTGCCATTTTTTATATTTATGCATTTATTACGAGTAAGATGAACTTAATCTTAAAAAAAAATTCCATTTGATTGTCGTGTTTTGAATATTATAATTATATTAATATTATTATGTTAGGAAAAATTGCCACATGTTCTTATATCACAAAGTAATTTATCTGTATGTTTATAAAAAAATAACGCCGTTTTCATACGGATATACCTATTTAAGAGTGACGAGCATATATTATTGTATTACACCCGGGTAGATTTACGGGGGATGCGTTTTTCTCTTGATCATTTTTAAATTAAATAATGTTCTAAATCCAAGGAAATGGTCTCATCAAGAAAAAGTTTACCCTTCCGTGTGATCAGCGAAATAAGCGTTCACACGTGGCGAGACCATTTAGAAAGGAGCACTTGTAAATATACCCGCGTGCGTACATCAGTCGCCGGACGCCGACTATATATTTCATTTTGTTTTCTTTTAATCGATTCATTGTCAAATGGCGGCGGGAAATTCAATTTTGCAAAATCAGTGTAGAATGTGCAAATTTACGTTTCTATTTAACTACTAAATGCGCGTACGCTGAAATGCAGAGTACGCAAACACGCTCACGTCTCTTTGTTTCCAAACAAATGCATTTGGTTTTTTTTTACAAAACTGCAAGAAGAACAACACTTCCCAAAATATCCCGACTTTCCCGGTATTTTCGACCGAAAAAATGTTTTCCCGAAATATCTTTATTGTAGATATAATTTTAGCAAGGACGGGTTATATGTATTACCATCGCAAAAAAAAATGAACACATTGCGCCGATTTACGGTGAGTTTGATTCGCAGGTTAACCAGAGTACGATATTCGAAATCAAACTGTTCAAATTCGAATTTGAATTACCGCCTCGAAAAAGTGCGATGGTCCACAATTAATTATGCAAGGCGCTCGTTTTTTTTTGCGATGATAATGTTTTTTGTTTCAATAGTTATCGATTTTTTCGTTATTTTTATTTTTGAGACTTTGGCAACCGATCGTTTTTCAAGAGAATTGAATTGAAAAGAACACCATTCAAATTAAAACAGGAAAATGGATACCAATTGTTCGGAATTCACTTTTTTTAATAACATGGTGTGCAATTTTTTATAAAAACAATAAAACATGTAAAAAATTAGACATTTTTTTTCAATTCAGGGAAAAATATGCATATTAATGTTTCATTTCATGAATAGGCCATTAAATATTTGAATTGATATTTTAAAATTTTCAAAAATTCTAATAATCGGGTAAACGCGAAACAATGCCCGAAAATGTTTTGTTTGGCAAAATTGACGAATTGCATAGAAATTTTTCATTGCGCGCCAATATTTCAAATTTTACGGAAAACCGATCGCATATTCGACACATCTATATTTTTTTTTAAATGTTTTCACTCAAATAGATTTGGATATTTTAAGCAATGGTTTCCAAACAGAGTTGATTGATATATAGATATATCTGAGACATTCTATCAGTCTGTATTAGATATTGTTGATCGATGTATATATTAGTAGAATTGTTTTCAACATTCTAATGCGTATACATATTATTTGTTTTACACCCAACCTGCTATTATATCCCCACCTAAACGTGATAGTGTTCATCGAGTTGCGTCACAAATCCTAACGATTTCACACCAGTATGGTGCAATGTCCGAAGTGCACTTTTTAGGCACCCACTTTGGCGTGATGAGCAAACACGTGTGCCCGTCAAAAATCGAAGAATGGGCGGAGTCGAGTGAAGGCGGAGCATCGAGAGCGCGCAAACAAATCGAGAGCCGAGTTGGGCTACGCTCAGTAGGCACTCGATTCCACCAGTATCGCTATTCGTTCCCTGCAACTGTCGTCGTCTACTCTCCTATATTCTGTCAATGCCCGATTATGGTAGAAATTGAAATGCGGTGAGGTTCAAACACCTGAAAATGTCGCGCAAATGTTTGATGCGACGAGGAAAAAGTTCAAGTTCCCATAGTCGTATGCCATCACTTTTGTTCGCCAAAAAAATGTGGGTGATTCAGCAACACGTATGCTTTCTTTCTTTTTTTTTGGCGACCCTCGCTTGTTTCATTTAAACTCATCAAACCTTGGCGACAACGGCCGGTGAGAGCTAGGCAAGATGTTGGCATAGCTGATCAATTTCAAATATGTACTCAGCTTCGCCACATTCTGCCAAGCGCTTGCTGTGCCACCTTTTATTGAGTTTATTCCAAATGTGTTAACGAAACACATTTTTTGCATTAGTGAGAATACCGACAAGCAAAAAAACGGCAGTTCTTTCCAAAAAACGTATTGATCGATTTCAAAACACAAGAGAGATTGCTGATGGAAGAGTTTATTGGAGATTCTCAACCCTGAGATATTATATACAATTGTTTAAGAATTCATTCATCACGTTGGCTTTTTCTTGGGAAGATAAGCATATTGTGATACATTTTTGCCATAGGTACAATTAAAATCCCATTGACGGTTCAAACTCAGGTCTAAAACTCGGACTCCTTCGTTGAAGTGCACCTACAAATATAATACAATTTTTAATTAATAAATCAAATTCTTTAAAGTTTTTTTTTGTAATAAAACGCCCAACAGTTTCATGGTTTGTACAGCAATTCAAAAAAGGATTTCTCAAACAATAAAAAAAAGTATTTTTTTTTAATTTTCTTCAATATCTGCATAGCACAATTTCTAGATATAATGAATTTTAGTGTATTTTTATCCGCGATTCGGGTCAATTGTTTAGTCAATCTCTTGTGCAAACACTTTTCAAAGCCACGTCATTGCGAAGGCGGGAAAAACGCGCACATATTTTCTTTCGAACATTTTGATGACTTACTTCGAATTTGACGCTACTAAAATTCACGTATGTTTTCGGGAAGCACACATCATAGACAGTCTTCCAATAATTATTCGAGGAACGCATTGGACAGCAATCATCCTAAAAATGCACCGTACGTTGAAGAACAAAATGTTGAATGGTGGAACCTCGTTGACAAAAAGATCGTAACAGCATTTATTGAATTTGTTGGTCGGATTTTCGGCGTCGTCTTGGTTTGGATCATTGCAGCAAGCATATTTGGCCTAAATCCGTTGGAAGTTTAACAAAACTATCAACGAGTTGTGTTTTAGGCTTAGGCTTAGTCAAAATTTCGTTGATCACCCACCTGCAAAAATTTCTGGAAACAGCACATTCTTTGAGTACTATTCGAGCACTTTCCGGGCACACACACATCAGTCAAGTATATCCCTTTCGTACAGCATTTCGACAATGGCAATCCTAATCGTTCATGCTGGAAAAAAGCAATCCGAGACTTATATTTTTTTTGTGGAAATTCTTGCCTGATGGAAGCATATATCATCAGTATAAGCAGAACACGGCAAGTTGGCATCAGCCAAAACTTCGGGATGCCGTGGTTGGTATTGCTGGAAATAAACGATTCTAACAGGTTTTCTTTGATTTATATCACTTGTGGATATCCGTTCAAATTCAAAGGAGAATGCGTTGGCCAGTTTGGAATCAACGCAGGAGGTTTTGGAATTTGGGTCTGAAATGATTTTTTTAAATTCAAAATCAAGTTGAAAGTGCAAAATTTGAAAAGTATCCCACGTTAATGCGTTTTGATTCAACATTTCCCACATTTGAATTGTAATTTCAAATAATGTGGTAACCTTTTTTGAAAAACGATGCCTTCGATTTGAATGAGGTGCTTCAACACAAAGACGATAACTGATATCAAACCCAATGCCGCCGTATTCAAATCTCGACAATCATAAAAGGTCATTCGTATTGCAAATCACTTTCGGCTTGATTTCTGACAAGGCGCAATCGGCTATCGGATTGCACTATGCGTTGCACCGTACTCCTTCCTTCTTCCCGTCGTTTCGTTCCGCGCTCTGCCGACGTGTTTGCTCGGCGCAAATAGCGCAACTTTTGACCGAGAGCCTTACCGTCTCGGTGCTGCTCGTCGCCTCCGCATAGCGTGTCAGAGGTGCGGCTCTCGCCGGGGTGCGGTAGTAGAAGTAGTAGGTTATATTGACTCGATCCATCGGTAGTTGTACCGCTCTTTTCTTCCTTTTTCCATCCGATTCTCTTCGTGTGTCTCACTCTTCGAAACAGTGCACCGTACAAATAAAACAGTTTTTGTTTGCTCGCCGAATTTTCGAGTTGACCTAAACCCTCTCCCAGGACGCTCAACCCGACATTGTCGTCCTCATCTGCAGTGGCTGCGAGATGGAGAAAATTCGTGGAAATAATGGGAAAAATTGTCATTGAATCATCGATGCGGACACAAAAATCGAGTCGAGCAAAAATAAATAAGGTGCATTTGCGGGATCTCAAATGCTAACAGACTTATTTTGAAGCAACTCGCGATGGTGCGGAAATGGAAAGTATTTGGAATCAAGGAATGCACATACCTGAGGTGAAACCGTCGTTACAGTATTCTCATCAGCCTCATAATAATCCGAATAATCAATTGGAGTCTGTGGTGTGGTTGTGGTCGTCGTTTTAGTGTCTGGAACAACACACCTCATTTCCGAAACAACCTACATTGGTTGATTGGATGGATTGGTTACTTGGTTGTACTTGCGCTTTGTTCGCTGTCCTGGATGGCGACGTCCTTTGATTGTTGCGATTCGGATCATAATTTCGAAGCGCGGACTGTGCTGGCGGCTGAAGCTGCCGGTTATAATTGTAATTATTCCTCATATCTCTTTCTTTGATATATGCATTTATTTTCTAAATGAAGCTCTATTGATATAATCTGAGATGAATGTATGTCAAACTTTCGTCGAATAATAATTGTCGGACTGGCATCTTCCACAAATCGGACCATTGGAAGCTTCTCGCACAACATCGCTAACTTTTTGAGACATTGTTACATCACTGGATGGCCATTCGATTGTGTTCGCGATTTTCCCGCACTGATCAATAATCAAAATATCGAAATTTTTCGCATTGTAATGAGGCCATCCTTCAGCAGCTCGATCGATTTGGACAGAGGTGAACTGAAAAAGAAAACACTAAGAAATTATTCAATTGTTTTTCGCAGAAAATGAATTCGAATGATTACCGCTGACTGTGTGCGCGAAATAATATGATTCGATTCGAAATCCGGTGCAATTATCAATATTTTTGCCTGTCGATTCATTCTTCCGATTTCATCCAATCTGAATTTTTTAAAGTCTTCGTTAGAAATGTTGTATTTTAATCTTTGTAAAGCTTTTCGCAAAAAAATCAATGTTGTTTTCAAAATTATTTCATTTATGTTTTCTAGACACCTAAACCTCTAGGTGTCCCGTGACAAGTCAAATTTTGTGTATAGCTGGACAACTCTCGAAAACTGGCCTTGCAAATTCCTAAATATTTCAAAGCTCAAATCAGTATTTACAAAAATTGTAGAATTTTGGAGATTTTCATAAGGCATTGTTAAACAAGTATGCATATCAGCTAACGAAGACCGGTGCAATTTTTTCGCAATTTTACCTTCTCAAGAAATTATAACAATTTGCGCATTGCAACGGTGTGAAAACGGCAACAATGAGTTTTCCGTATTCCGCACGAACAACATCATTTGATCGACGAAAAGTGATCGACGGCGCTTGAGTGCAAATCGGTGGTAGAGCTCCGGACTGGCTCACTAATAAATAATAAGATAGGAGCAGGACAATGTCGGACCGCATCGGATGAAAAAATGAAGTCAGCGAAATAGCAAAGTTCTCATATAAAAATTGATGGGTGCATAGAATCGCGGGATGGCGGAGGCCGCGGGGCTCCCTTGGAACACCTGTTGCTTCAGCTTCTCGGAGGCGCAGCAGCTGACACGTGGCATTGTTCTCCTTGTTTTTTTTGTCAAGGGTCAGTCATTCAAAGATATGATGACTTGAGTTTATGACAATGCACTCTTTGAAATTGCCAGGAATCATGTTGTGTAATGTAATTCAAGCACGTTTTGAGTTCCCCTGCAACCAGACTGAAAGGGTAAGTATATATGTTTACTAGAGCAATTATTCAAAAATATACAGTAGTACTCGTAAGGCAATGAACTTTTTGGTTTTTTTTTAACCATGCTTGAAAGAATATAACATATTGAGAAAACATATACTTGAAACTGATCTTGAAAGCTGAAATAGTTTCATCACATTTCTTTCAAGCTTTTGATTTTTTAGGCAAAAAATTTATTGTCAGAATCTAAAGGTAGGGCTTCGCGTTTGCTCGCGAAAAGTCCTCATAGCTTTCACCCGCGCTGGTCAAACACAGTACATTAATAACCGCGCCCGGCCCTAACCACCATTTTGGGCGCCGGAAGCCCTCTCTCTCACATCTAAACCAAATATTTTTTTATTTGAAACATCTGCGGACATTTTCTGAATTACGTCACAATTGCATGTTTCGGCTTCGTGAATTTTGCGATGACGGCAGTTCAAACGCTCCCGAACGTGGACTCTCCTCGGAGATTCGCCGTTATTGTTGTTTCCCATCCGTCTTAAGCGGCTCGACTTGCACGCAACCCCATACCCCTACTTCATAAAAAAATAAGCCGAGTTGATGTAACTCGTTGATGTTGTACGCGGGATAAATTTACGGTCATGCACCTTTCGTCATAGTTACGCGTTATAGTCCCTTAGTAATATGTATGCTCAGTTTAAACGCGGAATAATTTACCATACCTTTTTCATCATCTGAAAACTTTCTCTAAACAGATTAAAAGAAAAACTTTGTTTTATATTCGAAAGAAACAACAAGAAAAACGCGTCAAAATGGCACAAGAAGGATAAAATTGCTTCACCGTATGTGGAATTTGTAGTAATAAAGAATCTCTTCTGGGTAAAACAAAAAACAACTATGAAACCTATATGCTCACAAGAAATAACAAGAAAATAAGTGTGTGTTAGTATGTAATTCGGCGCCTAGTAATTTCTCTGGGTACTTATGGTTTCCAGTAAATGTCTTTGGAGAGGAGATCACGGCTAATAAGGAGCCGCATCATTTCATTTGTTCCTTCGAGAATCTGATGCACTCGAATATCTCGGAAATATTGTTGAATCGGGTAATCTTTAAGGAATCCATAGCCACCGAACATTTGCAAAGCACCGCTAACAACCTAAAATCACATTTGAATAAAAATTTGAACGTTTAGCCTTACCTCGGAACAGTTTTCTGTTGCATGATATTTAGCCATTGCACATGCGGTCACTTTCGCATCGGAGCCATGGTCAAGAAGTCGAGCAGCGTCGCGAGTAATTAATCTAAATTAGAAACCAAATTTAAAAAAAAAAAGTATAAATATTGGTTGAACAAACCTGCTAGTATAAAGTTTTGTGGCTAATTCGGCTAGTCGAAATTGATTGTATTGAAATTCGGACAAAGTTTTTCCAAATTGTTTGCGGACCTGAACAAAAACAAAACAAATTTGCCGAATTTACTCAGTTACCTTTAAATGCTCAATGGCTAGATCCAAACTCATTTGGGCGGCTCCCAATGAACAACTCGCAATATTAACACGTCCACCATTCAGACCATTCATCGCAATATTGAATCCATTTCCTTCTTTTCCAATCACATTTTTAGCGGGTACCTAAAATTTAATAGTTATCGAGAAAATGTTTGAAATAATGAATACTTTGCAGTCTTCAAACGTCAAAATTCGAGTTGGCTGCGAGTTCCATCCGAGTTTATTTTCTTTCTTTGCATAACTGAAACCTTCGGTTCCGTCTTCTACCAGAATGCAGAAGATTCCTTTTGCTCCTGGTTGTCCGTCGTCTTTTCGGACCATTACAAAATAATTTTTCGATGTTCCGGCTCCGCTAATAAATGCTTTCGATCCGTTCAAAACGTAATAGTCGCCTTCACGTCGAGCAGTGGTTCGGATGCTCGCTGCATCGGATCCAGCATCGGGTTCGGTCAAACAGTATGAGCAGAGGTCTTCGAATGCGGCAATTCGAGGAAGATAAGTTTCTTTTAACTCATCGGATCCATAAGTATCAAGCATCCAAGCACACCTGAACTTTTTTCAAATTAATGAACGCAAGAATTGTGCTCACATGTTATGAATGCTCATGTAGGCCGCAGTGGAGACGCATCCCGTGGAGAGTTGCTCGAAGATCACAGAAGCATGAAGTCTTGTCAAATCAGATCCACCATGATCGGTTTTACAATAAATCGCTCCAAACCCCAATTCTCCCGCTTTTCTAAGAACGTCCAATGGAAGCTCGCCCTTTTGATCCCATTCGGCCATATGAGGGTACATTTCCCGTTTGGCGAAATCGTGAGCAAGGTTTTGGATTTCAATAAGATCAGAATCCAGGCCAAGTGCTGCTGAAATCAATCTCATTAAAAATATCGACGACCAAGATTGAAACTAATTCAATGTTGTTTGTGTTCATTAATAGAATTATGTAAGTGTTGATTTGTGATAAGAATGCCTATTTGAAATTACCGCATGAGAATTATATTTAAAAAAACCGCACATTTAAATATTTAGGTGGTTTTTTATTTGATTAAACTTACGATTCAAGAAGTAAGAATGGGAACATCTTGTACTAGCAGTGGCCACAATCTGACGGCAGGTATTAAAAAGATTTCTCGCCAACATGACCTCCTGAATAAAAGGGAAATTGTCGAGAGCTTTTATACTAAAAAATATGAAACGAATGTCCTTCTCTTAGCGAATGTCTCGCTATCATCGTTCAGAGAAGAGAGGACAGATTGACCGGTGGCGCGAAGAAGTAAAAAGAGAATTGAGGAAATGGAGAGCGCTAAAGACTCTGAGACTTGTTATCAGACCAAACGACAACGCGATCAAGCGTCAGAGTTTGTCCACCGAGCACACTAGAAAATTGAGACGAAATCAGTGAAAACGACAATTTAGAATTAAAATTGAAAGTGATAATTTAGCTAATTTAGCTATTAAGCGCAAATATTGAAGATAGATATTTCACCCAAATATCTTTCGGTTTTCAAATTGGAATAAAAATCATTTTATCAACAAAAATTCAAAAACAACAACAAAGTTAACAATAACAACAATGAAAGAAATTAATACTGCAAACATCTGCCCGTAAGATGACAGAATTGGCAAAAATCACAATGCGTATATTTCGGTTTCACACACTTTTTGCAAATGTGACAATGATGGAATACGCCATTTTCCTAAAAAAAAAAGATATCAATTAAAGTTTTTTCTCATAATTTGATAAGTTTATACAATAGATGTGCAATTGTCACAAAATTTGCAATGTTGGTTGTGCATGATTACATATTTCTCACACGTATCACAAAATCTGAAACGAACAATATATTTTAGATTTATAACTAGAAAATTGTACTTGTATCCGTCGGTATCTTTCAGATCAATGCTTGTCTTCGGTAGATTTGTGAATATTCTGACGATCGTTCGTTCTGGATTTCCATAAACTTTGTGATTTTCATAGGTTACCTAAATTATCGAATGAGGAACCCTTCAGTTCTTTTCTATATTATTACTCTGTAATCCGACATCCACATTTTTTCGTCATGTTTCAAAATATGTTTTCGGATAAAAAGAGGCGCAATCAATGTCGTAAATAATTGTTCTGGAGGATTTCCAACACTTTCGAATCGTTTCCGCATTTTCTCAATTGATTGGAGCAAAGGATCCATGAATACACCGAATGGCGGATCAACAACGACGACGACACTCGCGCAACCCTGATAATGGACAGCTTAAACATTTTTTTTCCAAAAATTTTGAATACCTTGAAAAAATTCAGCAATTTCTCTTCAGATTTTTTGTCATAAAAATGATCCACTAGCATACTATATTGAGCATATTGCCGAGACGGGAAAAATTTAGCCTTAAATAGTTGTGATTCATGTAATTCGAATAATTATAAATCTAACTTACAAATCTTTTATCGAAATCAAGAAGAAAAACTGGCGTTTCGGGATATCGAACTCGGATAGTTTCAAATACCTATTAAACCTTGTTAATATAACTCGACTGGTTTTTTTAAAAGAATACCCGAGGAGCTGCAATACACAAAACACCTTCAACACCGGAATTTTGAATTGATTTTGTAATAAGATCAAGTGATTGCTGAGAGAAGAAGAATTGCTGTAAATTACCAATTTCATTATAGAAAAAAAAAAACTATTTGAATTTAATTTTACTGTCCTCGAGCTTATTTTGCTTGTCTTGTTTGGAATTTGCACGATATAGTTGGATTTATATTTTACAAATTAAAATTAATTGGAATTGCTCTATAATAGTTGTCAGTGCCAATTTTAAATTTATTGTATGTCATTTTCGTTCACCCGAAGATGACAATAGTTTCTAAACAAATGACATACAGATTCTCCATTTTGCACATCAAGCGGAGGCAGAAGTTGAGTGGGATATTGCAACTTTTCTCTGTCGATTGGTTCACAAACACATTCATGTTTATTCGCGTAAACCATAATACATTCAGTGCAATACAGACAAACATCATCCGGCTTCATCTCAGAAAGGCTGCAAAAGATTTTTTTCATTTTCGAATGTTGTGTTATACCTTTTAGGGATCTTATTATATCCAAACAGTTCCTTTTTCTTCTTCCTTTTCAATTTTGGTTTTGAAGGTTCTGATTCATTATCAGAACTCGTATCCTTTTCACATCTAATTGTTCCGTTTTCTTGATCGTAAAATGCTTTAAAATCACACAATTTTTCGTTATTTCTGAACGAATGCATAAATGTCTGATAGAAAAATCGAAATTCAAAACCTGTAAATGGCACAAGCAAAAAATACTTCATCTGGTCCTTCTTCACACTTTTTGCTGAATAATAAGCATGGTCCTAAACAAGAAAATTAAAAAATAAAATATGTGCATCTACCATGTGAACATTGGGGAATATTATCAATTCCGTCCATTGGCAGAATACTATAGAATCCGCGAGTCCTGATAGTTGTACTCGTCGTTTTCTCCTTTTGTTGTTGATTTCCATTTTGATTGTACTGGTATTTGCGATGATAATTATTTTCTCGCCGCTTCTAAACATCAGCGTGCAATTTTCTCATTTATAATTTTTTTTTTCAAAATTTAAAACCAATAGTCGTGATGAATATTATAGAATGGCCCGCTTTATTTTTAAATACCACTTCGAAAGGGCCATTAGATATTTTACGCTATTCACCTTGAACTGCTGATTGCGAATTGTTTGCTTTTTGAATCTCATTTTCCGCTCCAAAGCTTTTTTCTTATATTCTTCCGACTTCACCATCTGATATATATTATTATTTTTCTCCCCATTGAATATGACATAAAATAACTTCCAAGGATCGTATACTCACGTTGAAATCCAGGCATAACCAATAGCGAATCTAATGTTTATATTTATACAAGGAACAATAATACTCTCAACTAATCATATTCACAATAACGACTTACAATAAAGTACTATTTGTTGTTTGGGAGTAGTTCGCTGAACACAGGTTTTTAATTAAGGGATAAATTCGTTTTATGCACGGCAATAATATCGGCTTTGCTCAATTTAGAGGGCGAAGACCATCTCGAAGGCCTTGGTGAGTCCGACATCATTGGTATTGAAGTGCAAAAGTCCGGCGAGAAGAAGACCGGTGATAAGGTAGACGCTCATGTGAGCAATCTTAGCTAGTCCGTCGCCAAGAACAAATGGGCGAGCATAGTCGTGAAGAACTCCCTCAACACCCCTGAAAATTAAAATCCAAATTTTTCACATTTAATCCAATTACCAGTGAATATGAAGAGTCAAAGCAATAGTAAGAAGAGTATCCATAACTGGAGAATGGATGAAATAGGAAGCAGGAATGATTGGAAGCATTCCAGCAGCCCAGTATCTCTCAACCTATATAAATAAAAATTAAGAAAAAAACTAGAAAATTCAAAACCTTGAAATGGAGAGAATGATCTGGAACCTTGCTGGCTCCATCGTTCAATGTCGTTGAAGTTCTGACAGCAGTGCACAATCTTGGAGCAGTGCGGGCGGCAACAATGGCATGTTGGAAGCGAGCCAAATGACGGAGTGAAGCAGCCATTCTGAAGAATTGATTAATTAGACTTTAAATGTATTGCCTACAACGAGCATTACAACCAAAAAAGCACAAAATTAGACCAAGGAAATCGAAAAAAAATTGTGAACGTGAGAAACCGAGAAAAAAATGAAGGAGGAATGCAAGAGGGCAATCGACGGCTCGATTAGTACGACACTACGTAGTGGACAACTGCCTGCGTTTTATGCCTACTGATATTTACGGCGGGAATTCAAAATTCAAATAATTTTTGGTATCTGGTAGTGTAATTTGCAGAAAAAGCGGGCCAAGATTTTTCTAGATTGATACATTATATTATTTTCTTTAAGACATGGATATAATACCAATTATTGAGTGCTTTGTAGACGGAAATTAGCCGATTCAAAACATTTTGATTTGATTAAAGTGGAAAATGAATTCGTTTAACAATATATATATATCACAGAACAAATTAATAATAAAATTCATGGCATTGAAACAAACATTTGTCTTGAAGTAAAAAATTTCTTTAGAGAAATGAATAGCTATTTATAGTTAGATTAACAACTGCTAGAAATTGTGCAAATCTGCTCCATCGTACATTCGTGATTATTTTTGAAACATTTTAGCGTCTAACCGATTAGTTTTCATTTATTTCAGAAAAAATCAAACATGAACGAGAGAAAACGAACTGCAAGTGAATCTGAAGCAGTGGAGCTTAAAAAGTCGAAAAAAAGTATGATTCTTTCTTTGAAAATTTTTTAAACATTCATTTTTAGCACTTTTCGAAACCATAGCAGCTCATGGATGCCGCACGGGTGAACGGGATGATATGCAAGATACTTTTATTTTATCTCCATTATTCTCGTTTGGAGACATGTCGGATTTGTAAGCATCTACTGAAATAATCGGACAACCAATTAAAAACTAAGGTCTCGCTGCTCATTTTTTGCCATTTTTGACGGGCATGCTGGCTCTAAAGCTTCTGAGTTTTGTCAGAAGCATATGGAAACGGTATTAAAAGAGAAGTTGTCGAAATGTATCTACTAAGCGAGGATTTTATCCACTTTTTTCTGATGTCTTGGAATTGCAGTTGAAGATTTGATGAGTGCACAGAAAGCGTTGAAATCGACTTTTATTGAAACGTATAAGAATATCGATGAACAATTCTTGACGTTAGCAAAATCAAAGTAAGCTCGTTTTTTTTTTAAATATAATAGTATATAATAGCCAAATTATTTCTGAATATCATTTATTTTTTCAAATTTAGACTTCTCGGTAGATGGCGGCAATTTCTTACAATTACCAAATTTCTGGAAGTTTCTTATTGAATTCTGCTAAAATGCCATCGAAGGTTTGCAAAGAAATTGTTGGTAAATGATGGCGATGTCTTAGCTAACTTTTTAGACGACTCAATAAGAAACTTATAAGTTTGCTTAATTTCTCAGGTTGTCTGCCGAGATAGTTTAAGAAAAATCGCAAGATTCATTTCGCATGAACACATTTTTGCACGCATGTTACTTCATGAATGTGTTCTCCACAAGAATTTGTTTTTTTTTTAAAAAAATTTTAAAATTTCAGTAAGCCGGTTTGGAAAGATGGTTCCACGGCAAGCACCATGCTCATTATAAACAACACAATTTTTGTGGCAAATATTGGAGATAGTAAAGCGGTTGTTGCAAGACAGAAGGATGATGGATCCCTGTCTCCAGTATGTCTTACAGTTGATCATAACCCGATGGCTCACGAAGAGCGCATGAGAATTCAGAAGACTGGAGCGATTGTGAAGTATTCAATCATTCTAATTATCTCATTTATTTTATTGTTTCTTTATCACATAGAGATGGACGTGTGAATGGTATAATCGAAGTTTCAAGATCTTTCGGAGACTTGCCGTTCAAAAACCTCGGTGTTACTTGTGTTCCTGATATGAAAAAATTGACATTAGGCCAAGGAGATTTGTGAGTTTTCTTTTGATTCAAATCATTTATTCAAACTTAAAAAATCGAAAGTCGCACGAAAATGTGCACGTCTCATAATTAAAATAATTACATTATACATTTGTAAATACCCGTAGAACAAAGTACTCGTTTACTAGTAAACGCGTTGTCAAATTACAGACAAATGTTGTCGAATTTGTCAAGCTCAATAATAATGATTAAATATGAAAATTGCTAGAAGTTCTTCTAATATAATTAAATCTCGTTTCCTTCAACTTCCGAAATGGAATCGGGTAGTCGTTTTCCCATTGTCTCAGGAAGACAAACGAATGAAATGATAGAAGCGGCAATAGTGAGAATTGTAAACGGAAGAATCATCACAATTCTACCATATTGTTCAACCTATAATGTGATAATTACTAGTTAACTAATTAAAAGAATTCTATAAAATTACCAGTGAAAATGCGATAAATGATGCTAAAATTGCTCCAAAACGAGCAACAGTCGAGCAGCATCCAACTGCGGTGTTTCGGATTACTGTAGGGAACAGTTCCGATGTGTATGTGTACATTGTTGTGTAGGCTGTCGAAACGCAAGCTTTTGCCAAGAAAAGCTCTACGATTGCACATTCCTTTGGCACTGCAATGAAGAATACATTGAAACAGTAAAAAGCATGTTTTCCAAAGCAATTTTTGATTCTTTGAATTCTTTTATCATTCTGATCAGTAATTGATGTTGATATCCGTTTTTACATCACACTCATCAATTTCCTACAACGTGGAACTGATCGAAGGTTGTTGACATTAAATTTCCAGAAACCGAAACCGGTATCTTGATAATTTAGATACAGTAATTCTATTCGAATTCGAACTGGTTACTGTAAACTGTGACTCACAGAGATCACTTGTGAGCCAATTGGCCATCAATAAGAGTCCGGCGGCCAAAATCGATAATGAATAGAGAATTTTGCGACCGACACGGTCGATGAGCAAAAAAACGATGATTTGTGCCGGAATCTCGATGAAATTGATCATGGCAAATGTGAAGAACACATTTCCACCGCTCGCGTCACTTTTCATTGTAAGACCATAGTAGACCATTGTCGTAACTGGCCTGAAACCAGAAATTGTTTTTCAAAGAATGCTTGCCCAATGTCGCGATACCACATGAGGAAATTGGCAAGCGTTCGCTTGCGAATCTGTGGAGTTCTCACAAGATCGACTATGCCGAAGCTACTGCTCGAAGTGGTTGTTGAGGTGTCAATATCGACTTGTTTCATCCTAAACTCAAGAAAAGCTACGCTCTAAAACACTAATTTTGTTTCATACCAATCCTTTGGGAGCATCTTCTTGTTAGCACTGGCTGTTGCGCAAAGCACACTGTTCGCCTCATCGATTCGTCCATTTAAGAAAAGCCAACGTGCGCTTTCACGAATGATCCTGTCACGAATATGAGAGTTACGAAGGCAGAACTCGTTTCTTACCACCAATAGGTCAAAAAGAGAAGCGATGGAATTGCAATTGCGGTGTGAAGCAGACGATAATCCAATATGAAATAGGCTAGAACCGCAAGAATGACAGCACCAAGAGCTACGAAGAAGTTGGCAACAATAGAAATGATACTACGCCATTTGGCGCCTACTAATTCTACACCAAGAACGATCGATACACCGAAGATTCCTGGATGAGTGAATCCAGTGCCGATTCTGAATCACATTAGGATTTTCGAAGTAATGCTTTGTAGTCTTACTTCACGATTGCATAAATCCACCATGTTGGAGCGAAAATCATGAGAACAGCCGATGTGACTTGAATAACTAAACAAAGGAAAAGGACCTTTTTACGGCCAATCCTGTAGATCAAATTGGTTTCGATTGAAGGATTTGAATCAACTTACTTGTCAGCCATTACTCCGCAAGCGAATGAGCCAATCATTTGGCCAATGAAGTAGATTGCTTGAACTACTGCACGAATCCATGAATTCTCTCCGCTGATGTCCCACTGAAGATAATTAGTCAGAAAGATGATCCAGCTAGGATTGCCAAACTCTGTCCGAAGCCGAATATGCCCATTCGATACATTCAGTGTCGTTTCCGACCTCGTCGCACGCTTTTCGTGCCGAACTGACAACGAACGTCCAGCTCATCACGTGCATAGACACAAATAACATAGGAATACATATTAATACGAATTGAATCTTCTGGAATCTGCCGAAACTTCCGAGATTCTCAAGGATTGTGTCGAGTCGGACTTTTTCCGAAGCTTCACTACTAGAAGATGTTTCTAGTTTGTCGAGATTAATGGGTGAGATCTTATCACGCATTATTGAACTGAACTGAGTAGTATGAATGAATATTTCAAAAATTTCCTCGTCAATTGTTTATAAATGCATTGATGTTGAGCGGCCGGTTCTGATTGCACTTGCCCGCCCACCGATGATATGATTGGGTCTCTCCGAGTATAGCGTAGTTTTCATATGATATCTTCTAAGGGTTCTGCCCACGTGTTGCGGTCGGCAACTGTTTTAATGTTTGACCTGATACGGTAGACAATATTTCAGCTAATTATTGATAGCGGCCTTTGTTGTGATGTGTCTCACAGCTTTGATATCGAACCGATGCTGTTTGAACTGTGATCAAGAAAATTAGAACGATGCTACTTAATGAGATTGGCGGTTTATTGAAAAGATACACCAATTTTATGGCGAATTCCAATTTGATTGAATAGAGAAGCGCCGAACTTCAAAAAGAAGGCCGGATCATTTTTTGATCAACAAAGAATGTTCTTCGCCAAACTCGCGCGTTCTGAAAACAGGATTAACGGGGATTTTATGCGTTTATTCATATTGACGTGGAATGTATCCACATGATTTCTCACAGAAATTTTGGTAAGTAACAAAAACAGCTAAGACCTCTCTCTTTTTGATCAAAAAAAGTTTATTGTGAGCATAAAATGCTGAATTTACTGGTCGTCGAAACACTAAATTTGGACTGTGAGCCGCCATCAAATGATCCTTGACTAGAAATTTCGAGATTGCGGAAGTTTGAATTCGCGTGAAATGCGAAAACCTACAGCAAGCCAGATTGCTACGTTTACTTCCTTCTGCACTTTTACTTATTGCTACTGTATTGGGTTGTATAAATGTTTTCTTGATTCATAAAAAGTTATACGATCACTAATCAAATACATGTGACGGATGTCGAATGTTGACTGTGAAGAACATTCGAGTAAAAACTCCACAAAACTGTAAATTGTCATTGCTTTTCTCGGACGAATTCCTAAAAATCCTGTATAGTTTATAGCTTCTAAATGAGAAAATAAGTTGATGGAGATTTGCTAAATGCAATCTGGATTGATACATTCATGCGGTATGTTCGTGCTTTCATTTTTTGACGATAATTTCCTCTCATGGCTTTCATGATTAATTCGAAGCGTGCCATCGTCTTATTTTAATCATCCTTCATATCTTACTTCAGTTTTTCGGTGAATAACTCAGCCAGTTGAAACAGTTTGTACCCAGAGAAGGAAGATGCAAGAAACACGTTCGAAATGTTTTATTCTACGTCATTACACAATACTGATGTCGTCGTAGCCGTCGCATTTGTGTTCCGTGATATCAGTCAAGTGATCAATTTGACTTTTCTATAGACGGTAATAAAAATCGAATGATTTTGATTTCACCGCTATCATTTGATCGGATCCATTGTCGACGATCGCTATTCGCTCGATTCGATTCGATCTTTTGAATCTAATGATAGTATGCAATATTTAAAAAATCGTGATAAACTTCGCGTAGCATCTTGTCCAGAGATCAGAATTTGATAATAAAAGGCGTTGTTTTGTTGGGGAGGAGATTCGTTGTAAGATATCATAAAAAATATGTCTTTTTGGTATGTTGTTTACGAACGGCAATTTAAAAGTATTACTTTTTATCAATCATCAGGTCTGCGAAATTGTTGCTGAAATTGGACTTTTGATTTCGAATTGAGAAACGCCTATTGATATGATGATAATGATGAGGAAATTGAAAGAAATATCCCATAAACAAAGGGTTTGTTTTCGATCTGATGACGCGAAAGATATTTCTGAAAAATCGTTCCTTTTAAAGATAACAAACGGAACAAACTATTCATTTCAAGATTGGTTTATGCCATATTCCATGAGTCTATAATGATAGAGATCAAATCAACACGAATCTTTATTCAGATTAAAGTCAGATTCATTTTGTTTGCATAACTAGAAAATGACGAAAAAACCAGATTGTCCTTTTTTTTAAATAAATTCTAGCTATTGCTAAGGATAGAATATTGAAAAATAATGCATTTTGAGTTTGCGATTTGATCATCGCCGATCAAACGTTGATAGGAAAATTCTAAGTTATTAAAATTTGTTTTAAAACTGTGATATTCATTCGATTAAAAATAATTTTTTCATCAATCAAATGTTGGTTTCTTTCTCTTGTGTCAATCCTTGCATTGAAGGTTTCAAATAAAATTGAATTTGACCGAAGTGACCGTGATGATGATGATGATTGTTGGGTCTGTTTTGAAGCTTTTGTTGATCACCGCAAACCATATCAGTTGACATCGTAAATCAACTGTAATTGAGTGGCCTTGGATGACCCACTGCTGGCGCCATTCAGTCTCTGCTTGAAATGTGTGTTCTGTTTCGCGATTCGGCCAGTTTTGCTATCAGATATCTTCGCGGAAAACAACAAAAAAATTTGCTCGATCACTATACACATTAAACGAATTGAATTTTTTTTAAAGAACTTATTGTCGGCGTCAAACGACTTGACGAAATTTTAAAAAATATTGGCTAATTGCCAGATTTCTCGAGGCGAAGAGAAGTGTATGTGGCATACACTTTGCAGCGTGTTTTGCGCAGCGTGTTTTTGGGCGCGTTATTTTTTGAGAATTTTTCTGTGTCTCTTTTTTTATTAGTCAGTTTCTTTTATTTTTGCTGTTTATCTTACATTTTTATAATCGCTGATTGATAGTTTAAAATTTTCATATATTTTATGGCATTTTTTAATTAATTTGGCATCGTTAAAACTTATTCTTCATCATTTTTCGTTTTCTAATTTATAGGACATTTTAGGAAACACAATCATATTGAACAGGAGCCGAAGGACTTTGACAACTACTAAAGTTAACAAGACGGGTATTTATATTATTTTTATTTAAAATGCTCATTGTTTCATCATAGTTGCAGCGACTTCAATGGCGTCAAATATTGAACCCTTCGCGCAACCTCGAAGACAACCTCCAACGGACACAAAATTCTGAATTATATGCTCGCCTCGGTACTTCACAGCTTCATCAATACTAGGGAAAGGGAAAAAAATATACTCAATGACTTCAAGCTTCTTCCAAAAAGTACGTTATCATTTTTTTATCTTTGTAGACTCAGTTTTCTTTTTAATTTTGTATTCAATGTGAAGTTATTACTAGTTTTAGGCGATTGGAATCAACGCTCGTTTGGCTTTCGGTTATAAATTTCAATTGTGCAGCGTCTTGGTGCATTTCGAGAATTCTCAATTAATCGGATGACTTTCCCATTGAACAATAATTTTCATACTATTTTTACGGTAAATAAAACATTGTTGTGGTGGTCTTAAGATATTCGATAAATGTACGATTCTTTCGCTTGTTTAAGTAAATGCCGTTAGTTCCGTGAACTTTTACGTACATGTTGTATATATGGAGGTCGACTCATTATAAGAATGCAAATGACAATGGGTATCAGGATTAAAACACTCATAACATTTTTTTTAATTAAAAAATCGAGAAAAAAACATTTAATATTTGGTCAGCGCGTAAATCTACACGCTCGTAAATCTACACTGGTTACGATATACTGAAGGCCACGCCCCCATCAAGTCGTTTGACGCCGACAATATATCTAAAATTTTTCAAACTATCCTTTAATTGACGAATTTTGCGATTTTTCAGCGTTTTTTTCTTTTTCTTAAATTAATTTGTATTCTTGAAGGAGATGAAAATGCATCTATTAGGTCAACCCTGATTTTTAAGTCTTCAAAACTGACATGCTTGCCGCTCTTCAATGTACCCAAGATCTATACTGCCTTTGATCAAAATATTGACTACAATAAAAGTTTGAGTACAAAATTGGTTTGATTTGACCTACTGATGACAATGTGTTTTTGGAAAATCAAAATATTTGTAGAATTTAGAAGTATTGTTTAGATTTGCAATCATCGCATGCGACGGACTGTGGAAATCATTTACCAACCTCGAAGCGATTAAATTCACTCAGGAAGAATTGACAAAAGTGAAGAAGGTAGATTGGATATAATTTATTTCCTTTTTTAAATTCCTTTCATTCTAGATGGATATAGAAGTTAGAACGCATGAGACGCGAGAAAAAGCTGAAGTTCGTTATGTCGCTCACAAACTCGCAGCCGAAGCTGTCCGCAGAAAATGTGGAGATAATGTTTCTGTTATTCTTGTCAAACTGTCTCTTGTACCCTCTAATGCATAAATAATAATTACTATTATCAAATACCGAGTTTCATGGGCCAAATCATATATTAAAATTTTATCGCAAGGGTTATACATATTAGAAAATTTTAGTTTTTTTCATTATTTAAAAATGCTGGTTACATCAATGTGATGAATGTCGTTAAACCCGTTGAAAACTAAATATACACGTGAATCTAATATACCTTAAAAACGAAAGGGGGTTACTTAAAAAGGCTAGTAGTCTGCACAAAGTTAGATTTTCTGTCCTTCAACTTCCGAAATGGAATCGGGTAGTCGTTTTCCCATTGTCTCAGGAAGACAAACGAATGAAATGATAGAAGCGGCAATAGTGAGAATTGTAAACGGAAGAATCATCACAATTCTACCATATTGTTCAACCTATAATGTGATAATTACTAGTTAACTAATTAAAAGAATTCTATAAAATTACCAGTAAAAATGCGATAAATGATGCTAAAATTGCTCCAAAACGAGCAACAGTCGAGCAGCATCCAACTGCGGTGTTTCGGATTACTGTAGGGAACAGTTCCGATGTGTATGTGTACATTGTTGTGTAGGCTGTCGAAACGCCAGCTTTTGCCATTAGAAGAACAGTGATCGAAATTTCCTTTGGGACTGAAATTATTAGGAAGTTTCGGAGAACGACAATTTTCGGAATTACCCATGTCGTTTGTCATCCAATTGGCGAACAAAAGCAATCCGGCGATTAAAATAGAAGACGAGTAGAGCATTCGTCGACCGAAGCGATCAATGAGAAGAAAAACGATCAATTGAGCAGGAATCTCGATAAACGAAGACATCGCGAAGGTGAAAAAAACGCTTCCTCCACCGACATCACTTTTCATTGTGAGACCATAAAACGTCATAGTAGTAACAGGCCTATTGGGAAAATAACTTTCATTGCAATTTGAATACCACTTGGATTACCAAATAAGGAAGCAAGCAAGAGTTCGTTTCCGCATTTGTGGTGTTCTGAACAGATCCACAACTCCGAAGCTCGTTTTCTTTGAAGATGAAGCGATTGATCTTTCAACTCTTGTCATCCTTAATTTTCATTTTGGGATTTGATCGTTTCAAGCACAATTACCAGTCTTCCGGCAGCATTTTCTTATTTGCGTTTGCAGTAGCACAGAGAACGTTGTGAGCTTCATCGAATCTTCCCATAAGAAATAGCCAGCGTGCACTTTCGCGAATGATCCTGAAAGTTTTGAATAACACCAGAATTGTGATTGTATAATATTTTAGGCGAGATTTCAAGCTTAACAATTTGGCGATTTGAATTTAATATTTGAAGTTCTCTATTTCTGTTTCTAGTAAGTACCTCATTATCAGATTTAAACGTTTTAAGGGCATCGATATGCATACCACCAGTAGGTCAAAAAGAGAAGCGATGGAATTGCAATTGCGGTGTGAAGAAGGCGATAATCCAATATGAAATAGGCTAGAATTGCTAGAAGAACTGCTCCAAATGCGCCAAAGAAGCTCGCGATTGTTGAAATGAGACTTCTGTATTTGGTGCCGACCAATTCTACACCAAGAACAATTGATACTCCGAAAATTCCTGGATGAGTGAATCCAGTGCCGATCCTTAAAAGTATATTCACATTGAAGTCGTCAGAAAAAATTCAACTTGACAAATGCATAAATCCACCATGTTGGAGCGAAAATCATGAGAACAGCCGATGTGACTTGAATAACTAAACAAAGGAAAAGGACCTTTTTACGGCCAATCCTGTAGATCAAATTGGTTTCGATTGAAGGATTTGAATCAACTTACTTGTCAGCCATTACTCCGCAAGCGAATGAGCCAATCATTTGGCCAATGAAGTAGATCGCTTGAACTACTGCACGAATCCATGAATTCTCTCCGCTGATGTCCCACTGAAGATAATTAGTCAGAAAGATGATCCAGCTAGGATTGCCAAACTCTGTCCGAAGCCGAATATGCCCATTCGATACATTCAGTGTCGTTTCCGACCTCGTCGCAAGCTTTTCGTGCAGAACTGACAACGAACGTCCAGCTCATCACGTGCATAGACACAAATATGATAGGAATACAAATGAGAATAAACTGAACTTTTTGGAATCTTCCGAAACTTCCAAGATTCTCGAGGATTGTGTCGAGATGGACCTTCTTCGGCACTTCCTCATCGCTGGAACGGACAATCGTAATAGTAGAAATTGGCGAGACTTTGTCGCGCATTTCGAATACTAATTTTGGTCAGTTGGAAATATGCAATTCGATTGTTTATAAATGAATTGAAGATGTGTGGCCGGTTCTGATTGCACTGGCCCGCCCTGCGCTTCGAAATGGTGCGTAATCACGCGAGATGTACAAAGTGTACGGTTATAATGAATTTACGATTCAACAATAGACAATGAGTGAGTTTGAGTCAGATGGTGCGACAGACAAACGTTTACTATATGATCAAATATTATATAACTATAAAATGTTGAAGGTCGAAACAAGTAATCTAAAATGTGAAATTTGAAGTTTTCATTATTAGAACAATGTTTTAGTGGAAGAAACATTGTGATCGTAACGACTTGAACGGTTTAATTCCGTTGGAGATTAAGTTCTTAGGATTGCAGCTTCGATGCAGATCCTTTCGGATTCTAGAAATTCTGGAAAATTTTAAAAGATAAATGAAAAACTGATAGTGCTCCGAAATAAATCGCGCAATATTCATTTTCGAAGCTACTTTAAAGAATTATGCATACTAGACTATTAAAAACTGCATTGTGCTGTTCTGGTCGTAGTCATTAAACATAATCGCCACTTTGGAATTCTTTTCAATGCCTCAAAATTTAAAGCAAAATATATTTTAGCCCATAGTCAATGAGAATTTCGTTCAAAGATTCATCGTCAACAGGCCTATCAGATTTGCTTTCTTTCCCAGTTTTCATTGTTGCGAGGTCAACTTTAAGCGAGTTGAAAACAATGACGCATGCAGATCACAGGGTCCATGCGCAAGTTTGCAATATTTCATATGCTTCCGATCACAATCTTATCTCCTCGTGAGCGGGAATTGTGTAAAAATCGTTATTATGACCAACATTTTATCACTTCAAGTACATCGAAACAGATATCATAAGTACAACTGAAATGCCGAAAAAACGTCATATGCACCTAATATCGCACACGTGGAAATATCACGACCTGATCAAAAGAAAAATGGTTGGAATTCGACAAACATTCGATGAAAATTTTCCCATTGTTTAAATCGAATTTTGACTTGCCGCCCCCGATATAATACGATGATCCACAAATATTCGAAGCATTCATTTTTTCCGATGAAAATATAAAATGTTAACAAACGCACGAATTTCCTAGTTTTTTTTTTTTCAAAGTTTTTTTGTGTGTTTTGCTAACCAAAATTGAACTATACTCTGGAAAATTGTGTTTATTGTACATATGGATGTGTCACAATACTACAGAAAGTAAACCAAAACCAACAGGACACGTGAAAATATTGCAATTGCTGTACTTTGTATCGATGCCTATCGAACGGGATATTTGTTTTCGGGTTTTATCAAATTCCGCATATTCTGTCATTATTGATGTCTTATATCGTATTCAAATTAACGTACACTTGGACAGTTGTAATAGAGAAAATGACTCAATAATTTAACAACCGGATATCGCACGTCAAATAATCGAAAAATTGTCGGGCATACCAAAATAATTTCAGTAAACATTAAAGGTGTAAGCAGAATTTTTTTTCATTTCAAGCAAGAAGTGAAACTAAATCAATAATAACTTCTGAGATTTGTCGGCGTTATGTCCATTATTAGAAATTATTGTATTATTTCTCAACGAATATTAGGGAAGTTTGCCCAGGCGACCTGACCCAAAATTCGCTGATTTAATTGAATATAGGTAATTATAACATTAGCGTTGAATTTTGTTTATGCAATCATAGTGATAAACCATGACGTCATGCACTTGTATCGGAACACGTTGTGCAGAAATTTATGGAGACTGCCGAAGGGATATACTAACTAAATGCGCACATTCCAATGAAACGGGCGTTTCAGTATAATACAAATATTCTTCCAGCTGAATAATTCGAAAGCCCGATTAGAGACGATTTGTCAACATTGGCGATTTGTTGTTTCCTCGATGATCAATTTTTAAATCTTTAGAGAGTTCACGAATTGAAGGTTTTCTCAAAAAACTTTTTGGGCATGTTAGCAAAAGATTTTGGCCAATTATGCCATTTCCCATCTGTCAATCGGCGCAGAGAAAAATACTTACTAATCGCGTCTGGAATCTAAAAGATTTGAATCGGCAGCAAATATTTCGGCGAAGGATTCGAGTTCGGTTTCAGCTGTTTCTGACTTATTACCCATCTGAAAAGAAAAAATTGAAATGTGTAAAATGTGAACTCTACATACATTTGTTGGCTTTGTCATCTCATTGTTTAGAGCCTGAAATAAAACGCGAAATATGAGAACTTTGATTATTGTTCGGCAAATGTTAATAAATAATGGAGCACTCGGAACGAAATAATTTGATTTCGCTTTTTTGTAAGAAAATATATAACTATGGGAGCGAAAGACTCTTTTTTCTGAGAAAATAAAAGACGAGACGCTCAAATGGGTGTTTGAAAAGACGCGTAAAATGTCCTCTTGAGCTCGGCTTTTATGAGAATTGAGGTAGTAGCAATTCAATATCACAAAATTTATTAAATCTGTGTTGACCGGGAAATTGAGAGATTTGAAAACGTGGACTTTGAACACAAACAGATTCAATGGTACTTTGAGCCGGAAATTTGAGGCATGAAGGGGTTTTTCGTCGATCTTCTGTTATCGGGGTCAGTCACCGCGGAAACCAACAAACGATCAACTAGAAAAATGAGCCACTCGATAAAAAGGAGAAACGACTCGGTGCTCTCTTTCTTGCTCAGGCAGCCACGCACCTCACTCTCTTAATGCGTCCACGAAGTCTCTTTCGTTCGTTCGAATGAAGTTGAGAGAGAGAAAACAGAAATGGGACAAGCTCAAAAAACAAGCAAACACGAAAGTTCTCATTTTGAGCACCGATTATCCAATTTGGATGAAACAAGTTAGTCGCACAAGAATGGGTCGCAGTTTGTTTAATTCTCTAGTCCTTCTGCGAACGTATTCAAAACACATTATATATTTTGAATAACCATTTTTCTATTGAGGTTGAATAAATTGATGAATGGATTCTTAAGAATATTATTAACAAAAAATGAAAGAATACAATTTTATTAAAAAATAAAGCGAAGCCGTAGTTTACCGTAAAGTGTTTGCACATCTACATATCGTAACATCACTATAATTTATAAATTCGATTGCTCAATGCACATGATTTCCCTCAGCATTATCACGAACATTCATAACACATGGGATTTGTGTGTTGTTACCACGGGAAAACTCCCGAACCGAACACATGACAATTTTTAATATCCGTTGAAGATAAATAGCGTTGTTCAATCGAGCAACCCGCACGTAAGTAAGAAACTCAAATCGTTTATTAAATTAGAATTTTATTACTAGAAATTACCTGCTGGCAAGAGAGAATGGAGAAATTTGAATTACATACCGGATTCAATGGGGAGAACAAGCCATTTTGGAGCAACACAAAGGTGAAAGAATGAACGAGGACTAGATGTTACCGGTTTAATGTGGGGAAGGGGGGAGGAAGGGATTGGGAAGAGGTGGGGATGAAAAACTGCAAGAAGATTTTTGACTGAATCTTCGCAATCAGATGGTGTTATCTAGAGAGCTTGCATGCTTAGTCGCATGAAGCTGGATAAGCGATTCAAGAGGATTGAATTGGGGTTTATTGGGGGCAGAAGGCGTCAGGTCATGAAGTGCGAGTCGTTTCAACGTCTCTTCCGGCGCGGCTCCGTCGAGCCATGGCCATTTCTCGCAAACGAATTCGGTCGGATCATCGAATGTGCTGCACCGGCCGAAAGTTTTCTTGCCTATAATTCATTGAACATTAAAAAAACGTTAAAGTTGCTGAAATTTTGAATACCTTCTCTGGCGACCCTCTCCATATATGGAATGAAATTCTCATTCCACAGACGGACGAACCACTGACGAGATTCGTCAATAGACAATGGGCACTGAAGAAACACTCGAGGTCCAATAGTGACGTCAATCGAATTCGTTTTCTCGATGAATTGATTTACAGCCTAAATTATTGAACTGACTGATGTTGTGACAACTTCTTCAAATACCTGTAACGCCTCTGGAAGGAACTGAATAATTTGAATGAGTTCCGACGGGGTTTGACGGCATTGTCGATACTCTGCTTCGACGGCTCTTCGTCGCAAAAATCTAAGACAAAAACGTGAAAAATTCAATATAAAAAGTGAATTTTATACCTCGACATAAAGCCGCTGACACCTTCCATCCGATTCGTCAAAAGGAACATTTTGAAGTTTTGATGGATTTGCATTTCAGGAATCTGATAACGATTCACTGTGCACACCACAAATGGTCCTTCGTCATTTCTAAGTGGAACATTAGCGAAGACGGAAGCGACAAACGCAATGCGATTTTTCGGAATGTTGTCAAGAACAACGATGCACGGCGTTTTCGATTGCAAGATTTTCTCCAACGTCCGCTCGACTTTGAGAAGCTCCTCCGTCGAATCATCCGGAATCTTAATGTCGACGATCTCATCAATCTTCTGCTTGTTTCGCAATGCCAAATATGTCGCGATTGCCTTTGCCAATTTGCTTTTTCCGATTCCTGCGGCGCCTGCCAATACCAATCGTCGTTGCGCGAAGAGGTATTTGACAAGTTGAAGGATCATTTGTCTTGGAAGAAGAGTGTCGAGAACAAGCGAATCAACCCGATTTTGGCCAGCTCCCTTCATGAACATTCGAATGGTCGTGGTCGGTTGAAGGACGTCAACGGGGGCTTTCGCGCCGGCTGAATCGCCAATAACTCGCTTCACTTCTCCGATTTGATAGCCAAGAATCCCATCGGAGCCATTCAAGTCGAGATGATGTTCCACATCAATTCGTTTCAAATAAGACTCGAACAGCACAAGAATTTGCTGATCGATTTCCTGCCATGTAGTTTGGCCGGTTGGCATCGCAAGAAATCCGACGATAATTTCGTTGTCCGGACATACGATGGAAGAAATCTCTCCAGCAAGGTCGACGTTCACAGTGACTTTGATGGAATTGCATCCAGAAGATCCTTAAAACCAATTATCTTATTTGACGTTTAATTATTTTTGATACGTTTTGATGAGGCGCTATTCGAAGTCGAACTACACGCCATCTCATAGATCGGCTCCTCTTCATGAGGCAATGAAGCATGAGATGAAGCTCGCGTTGGTCCGGTAGTAATTCGGTCCATCTCTTTCTTCAGTTGTTTGTTTTCATACTATAAATAACATTTGTTTTAATTTCAAAAAGAAAAGAGTCATCTGAGATGAACCTTCAACTTATTAATAGTTTCCTTGAGCTCCTGAAGCTCTCGAGCCCTATCAAGTGCATCCAAACGAACTTCAGCAAGTGTTGAATCACGATTCTGTAGCTCTTGCTTCAATTCGATCACATCTAGTCCATTTCCTTGCGATCCAGAAATCGACGGCAATCCATCGTGATCATGTTTCGCCTTCTTTTTGGTAAGTTTCGAGAGCGATGAACGAATCTAAAACAGAAAAAAGTTAAGGACCTTCGAAAGCGTCGACATGGCAAGAAAAATATCAACATCGATCACCACAAGAACGCCAATTGCGAAATTGTCGAAATGATCGACGAATCAATATTTTCTCTGGATAAATATTTTGCAGTCAATAGCGTTAAAAATGTTTAAAAAGCAATTTACATGACATCACCACCACCACTATTAAATTTTTACCACTACATTTAAAAACCTAACCTGCGAATCTACACCAAACGCCTGTAATAGTTTCAACATAACATTTGATTGATAACGATTTCTGATTCTTACCCAGCTCTTCTTATTTTTGCCAAATGAGTTCAAACTGATTTTATCGGGTTTCGAACTACATTTCGACGACGAGGACATTGTTGAACGATGCGAAGCCACTGACTCCAATGAAGGTTGACGAAGCAATTCGCCAGCGCCTTCCTAGAAATTTTTTTTGGATTTGATGCATATCAACGTGTTCTTTCCCCTTACATTGTATTGGTGCGGAGCGCTGGCGGCGAGATGAGTGCTAATATCTCGAAGATGTGCCAAATCCTGCCGGAATCTCGCCACCTCTTCGGCCTTCAGATTCGATTTTTCAATGTGCTGTGTGAGTTTGCGCAGTTTGTTGTCGAACATTTCAAACAGCATTCCGTAATTTTCCTGCTTCTTTGTAAGATCTTCGATCGTGTTTTTGTAGCATTCAAGATCACGGGTCATGTCGCGAATCGCTGATTCGTACTTCTCGTTGAGCTGAATAATATTTGTTAATAAAAGTGTGTCTGTTTAGCGGACACCACTTACAGTTGCGTATGCTGTTGTGCTGGCAAGCGACAGCTGAGAGCCCATATCGCTTGCTCGCGAGGAACCTGGCGGTATTTTATCGTCAGCCAGTCGATACAACTGGAATCCGTCGTAGTTTCGAGTTCGCGCCGATTGCGATCCTAAAACATTAACAACTTGATTGTGAGATTTAATATTTGAAGAAATGGGCATTTTTTGAAGAGATTAGTCGGGGGAAAACAAATAAGTGAACTAAGAAAAATGAAATCGAATCCAAAAATAACCAAGTGTTAACAAACAGTACCCTTCGAATTTAAATGAACAGGCGAAGCGATAGAAAGTGGCATTCGGGCGGATGATGGGGCTCGCGGTGATTGTGTGCGTCGACTTGTGCTCACCGAGCTGCGACTTGACGGCGAGCGTCGCCGCTGCCGTGGCGTGAGGCGCGGTGATAGGGATTCGAACAGAATCATTGATCTCGACATTCCCGAGGCGTTGAGAGAGGCGGCTGCTGAACAAGCTACAGAAGGTTAGAGGAAGCGTTTGAAGCAAATCAGAATATCGATGACGAGGACAAGGCACGACACAACAGCAAGCAGAAAAGATTTTGTGATTACCTGGTGGTATATCGTAGGTGTGTTTCGAATTGGCTGTATTTGGAATTCGTCGGGGACTCAAAAGAGCTGCAACGCGACTATTCTGATCCGAGTATTCTTGCAAATGGCATTTGCGATCGAGAGAATGGAATCCCGCTCCGGAATGTCCTGAATTTCATCACAATCATTTCATTTCGCAATCAACGCCTACCACCACCATAATTTTGTCGCTGCAATGAGGATGAGGGCCGCCTTGGCGACATGGAATCCGACACACTCAGATGGGTCGCATATCCAGGCGATTTCAACGAGTAATGCCCATACGAAGACGACGAAGCTGAAGAAGTCGCAGCGCTTCTTTGACTAGTGCGACATTGCGATAGAAGCTTGTGAATGTTCTCCTGCTCAGCAATGGTACGAGAGCGAGAGTCGACCGAAGTTGAAGGTCGAGAACCTGAAAGTAAAAAAAAGCAAATTAATAAAGGAAAATGATTGGAGAATTTCACTTTTCGAGCGGTTGTTGGTCCGAACAAAATGAGAATATTCCGACGTTAGTGCCGTCATATTTCTGAAATTTTAGAATTATAACATCTGAGCAAACTATTTTGGAAATTTGAAATTTTTTGAAGAGTTTCTTTTCCGAATATTTTCAAAAAAAGAAAATAGTAGTAGTATGTCGCACGGAATGCAGTTTGACATTTTTTTTTGGCGTTTTTGCAGCTCGAAAAAATAGTGCGCCAGTTTTGGATTACACGCACATGTCGAAATATGTATTTGGTTATGAAACCCAACACCCATTGGTGGCGATTTTCGATGGGAAAATGAATCGAGAACCGAATTAATTTGATGGTTTTCGAGCAAAAATTTGAGACGATAAGAACGATGGCGGAAACGCGCGAAAATGAACGAGTCAAGTTGTCAGTATGAATGATGAATGGTAGGAAATGCGCCACCAATTTATTTCCGCAATAAGATTTGAGGCAACGCGTTGAAGAAGAAGAAGAAGAGGAAAAAGAAGAGCAAGTGGTCAACCATGTTTATAAACACAATATATATTGGGTGACACGAAGCGCGCGAGCCAATTACTCAAGCTGACCAGCCAGCTGACCGGCTGCTCCGGCAAGACGAGGTCGGCTCTGCGCGCGAACACCGCCAAGGTATTGCCGGCGGAAATTGGCCGCCGCACGCCTGATGGGCTTCAATTAGCCGAAACGTTATTATTATTAGAATTATTAATAATAATGTGCTATTTATACGATTTCGTTTGATCGCGCAAACCCAAAATGATCGCTATTCTCTTATTCTTACGGGTTTAATTATCTGGAAAGAGGATGATATCGAAAGTTGAAAACGAAATGAAACAAAAACTGATTGTTGAGTTTTTTCTTCGTATTCCAAAAGGAATCACTTATATAGGTATGAATTGGCCTAAATGGGACAAATCATTAAAATATAATAAGAATATTGGGTTTCTTTTTTTTGGATTTCCTAGTTTTGCTTAGCTGACTCGACTTGAATATGCTTAGAATTTCAAATTTTACGACCATTGAGACTTACACGCCGCTAAGATCGTCGGTGGAGATGTCGTCGAATTCGACGTTGTCCGATATTCCCGACGACAATGACGAGCTGTCTTCGAAGCTGCAAAAAATTGGAGAATAAATGTCGAAATGGACGGGGGGGGGATGAGGAGAAGGTGGTGCGGGGGATTGTGTGAAAACGTGCGATTGAATGAATGATGGAACTGTCAAGTGAAGCATTTTCTCGTCAACTCATTCGATCGCCGTGTGCGGTGTGTCCTAATCGGTTTAATGCGCGGCAGATGTATAAATTCGACGTGTTTCGCCCGTCTCTATCCATCAAACGCTATTTTTGCCGAAAGACAGATGAAAATTAAAGAGTTAATCGCGTTTTGATGAGAATTCGCGTCTTGTACGGAAGTTTTACGAGGCAAAAATCGAGGTCAAAACCGAGCCGCCGCCTTAACACGACGAAAATCGACGTCGGCCTAATCTATAATTCGAAACAATGGGTTCGCGTGTCGTTTCGAAGCGAATAATCGTCGCCAACGGACCACACCAACAATTGGGTGCCACATACACATTTTCTCTTGAGATTTCGCGCACGCTCATTCATTACCACGACACAAACGACGAATTGAGTCGAACGCGGAGGCGGCCAACATTCTTCGAGATGTGTGCGCTTCTTCGAGTTATTCAAGAGCAATTTTTGTGTTTTTTTTTAGTGAAAATGAAAATCAATAATGATTGTAAAAAAATTTTCATATTATTTACGGCTACGGTAAAAAGTTGATTTATGTGGAAACACACAAACAAAGTATTCGCTAAACAATTGCATTCAGCAATTTTTTCGATAATTTTCATTTGCAAAAATCGTATTAGAGGAAAGTTCAAAAACGCGAAATGCAACCTGAGGAAGTAAGAAAAACTCGGCGAGGCACATTCAATTGGTCCTCAATTCAACATTTTTAATAGCAAACTATTGTCGACGTCGTATGACTTCGGTAATTTGGCTCCAAAAAAATTATAGCGACGGTCTTGGCACAAAAGCAAAGTGTAGACTTACGAGAAAAGAATAATGATATATTAAAGGCGCATACCGCGCGTCAGGACCGATATTTTCTAGAATTTAGCCAATTTTGAGTGCACGCGAAACGTCGACAATCAACATTTTAATTTTGAAAAATCTTCCGAGAAGCCGGAATACTTTTAAAACTGATAATTCATCCCTTCGTGGTGAGACCTGGTTCACAGCAAACCACATGTTTGACATTGGACTCACAAGTAACACAAAAAATAATAATTTTAAATTTCGGTCAGAGCTTCACATGTATTTGTTTGGACAAATTTAAATTATTCAAACTCTCATTTTCGGCTCAACAAAATTTCGTCAGTATGGAGCAGCTCAATCAACTCACTTTTGAATAATCCTTGACAAAAACGACATAACGAAACGCGCAAGGTGCCGAAAGCCGAAATGACCGGAGGGGGGGTCTCGCAACAAATTTGGGACCTTTTCTTGTCGGCCCTACGTTTAATATTCACACGATAATAATAAGTTTCGGATGGAAAACAAGTCGAAACATGTTTGAATGGGCGCCAATGAAAAGAAAACGAAAAAGACAAATGAATTTTTGAAAATGTGTACAGCCATTGAAAGTTTTGAATAGGCCGATGGATAGAAATGAGGAGCAGAAGCTGACGGCTCACCTCGCCGACTAATTCGAAACACATTTTCGTGGGCGCACAAATCAGCAAAATGTATCAACTTTTCGTTGCTCCCAACATCACCGTTCACTTTTTTTCTGCTCAAAAAAAAATTCTAATAAAAATAATGAGAGGGGGGGGGCGAAAATTGACGAGGAGGCGTCGCAATTGAATGCAAATTTCGAATGCAATGGGCGGTGTTTAGTTATTTATGAATGGACGGACGAGTGCGCGACGCACACGCGCGGGATTATGGAAATTCGCGACCGAGAATATTCAGTTTAGCGGAAACGTCGAGACCTTTTCAACTTTGATCCTAAATTATTCATTATTGTATTCTCTACAATTCCCATAAGCATATGCATATTCATCTAAAAGCGTTTTAGAATTTCACAGCGTGAAAAAGGCGTACGCGCAAATACCAGGAGGAGAGCCATTTTCAGATTTTTCTTTTCATCTACTGAAAATAGAGGATTTCGAGGTTCCGTCTTTTATAGAGTCGACAGGGTGTCGACAGCAGGGATGTGATTGAAAGAACGTTCGGGAAAACTGAATTTTTTGTAATAAATATGACGAAAAACTCATTTGCCAACAAAAAATCGATGTCATTGGATAAGAAATCAGCATAAATAAACGTATTCGAGCAGAAAATTTTGAAAATTTATTCTCGCTACTGATTAAAAAAATTTTTCTCCGTGTGTACCTTTAAACATTTACACTAATATTTGCCTGAAAATTTCAGCATATCCTTGATGAACAAGCCTACAGTTAGTGAGACCAAATAAGAAATTTTTCGTGAATAATCTTATACGTATGAATGTATTTAAAAAAAAAACTAATTATGCACTAATATTAAGCTAGTTCAAACTTCTTCAAAAAGAAAACGGGAAGCTTGGAGCAACGTTTTGACGGCGAAAAAATGTTTGGAAGACACAATAAAGTGCGCGAAAATTGCGAGTAAAATGTAACAAGATCACACGCGAGACCGATTCTTTTTTGGCGCATCGCCGAGAGCATATGCCGCGCGATGTTATCGCCGACGACGGCGGCGACGGCATCATTCTTGTGCTTCTGCTTCTTCGTCTACTTCCAAATTTCACATCAATTCGAACGCCGCCGCCGTCGCAAAAGCCGCAGGATTAATTGCGCAATATTTCGCATGTTAATATGCAATTTATTGCAACTCACTTGTCGGGATAGCCCGCTTGTGCTCGTCGTGTCATCTCGTCGTACTCTTTGAATTTCTCTTTCATCTTCGCCAACATCGCCACTCCGCTCTCGATGGGACCGTCTGAAAAAAATCAAGACGAGTCCGACACAAAGAGGTGGCTTTGCTATTCAATAAGTTCCACAAGGAAGTCAAAATTGGAATGATTGTTTGAATTAAAAAAAAAATGAAAAAGAAACAAACGAACCAGTCAGCGGTTTTTTGAATTTCCGATCCAATGATTTCGCCTCAATCGGTTGATATTTCGGATATTCGTCAACTATAAATAAAAAGACAGAAATCGAATTTCTCGAAAATTTATGAAAAGTGCGTCGAGAGACAACAAACGCATGTAATTCGTCAAACAGCGCGCAAAACGTTCGAATTAAATTCAATAATTGAGTTTTGGCCCAAAAATGGAGCGGACCCGCCGGCACCACAATAATATTATTTGTGTGCACATATGTATGTACATACCTAGACTTTTGACGGGTGGCGATTGGATTTTGCCTTGGCGCAATAGCTGCTCGTAGGTGGGTGGATGGCGAATTGGCGCCATTTGGGGTGGAACGATTGGTGATTTTGGTTCGTCGACCGGCCTGAATTCGTGGAATAATATTTCTAATGATTCTTCATGTCAGTAACAAGAAACAAATTTTTTGAATATCCTAGACTGATTCTGTCGGTTCAAATGAAAATTCTTGAATCGAAATAAATGGAAACAAAAAGTGCGCGTGAGATGAAATCATAAGACGAACTCATTTTTGCACCGAATTTGAAGAAACTAAACGATGATTTCGATATCACAGATGAATGCTTCTTCAAAAAAGAAAATAGACAATTCAACTATTCAAATATTAATTTTACACGAAAATGACCAAAATCAATAGAAGTGGGGCCTGGTGCAATTAATAATAATTGTGAGCAGTTAAATGAGTTCTCGATTCGCGAAAGGAAGTAATTTGGTTGGTTAAAAAACGAGACGAATATGACGAATGTGCGGCGGTTCGCGCACCTGGTATCTCGTGTGTCTCAACAAAAAACGAGCGCTCAATTCACATCGTTACGCAATTTCAATGCGCGTTTTTGTATGAGAAGCGAGTGGGTCTCGCAACAATATGGTTTTGTGTCGAATTTCAAAACAAAATTCACTCACATTATGAGCTTCTCTTTCTCATCAAGAGGCGGTCCGTCGATCTGGATGCTTTTCGGCTCTTCAACAGTTCGTTTTAAATCGTTCAATTTGAGAATTCACATACCTGCTTGGAATTTCTTTTGCGTCATCGGACTGACAATTCCAACTGTTGGGGCTGATTTGACCCCTTCCGTTTCCTGATTCATTTTGATTCCTTTGACGGCTAGGATTGGTTTCTCCTGCAAAAAAAAAAAACACAGACATTTATTTCTGAAATAATGAGGCTTAATCAAACCTCAACACTCGTCCTAATTGTGGTCACAATCGAGGCATTCAATGTCAGATCATCGGAACTCGGCGATTTGTCGTCACCCTGATAACAATTCATTCAATTCGTTCAAATTTGAATAGTGAGTACCTTGGACGACGATGAAGCTGCGGAATGCATGCTCAACGATCCTTCAGTCGAAGACGCTGGACTTGTGCTAGAGAATCCTGCGTACGCCGAATCGTCTTCACTCGCCTTTGAGCATCTATAGAAGGTGGTCATATAATTCAAGTGCGATTTGTTCAATACTAACCTTTTCAAATCCTTATTCTCGTGTTGTTTCGATTTCAAATTCTCCTCATCGATCGCAATACTTTTTGTCTTTTTATCTTCAATCAATGTCATTGTAGCAACAGGAGGCGGTTTCCGGAAAGTAATTGGCGTCTGCAAAAAAAAAATGGAAAACGTCGATTTTCATAGTCAACTAGGGAGAAGCTTCTGCGAAAATTGAGAGGCAACATTTTTAATTAGACGCGAGCTTCGACGTTTTATGACTTCTCATTTAGATATTCATTAGTTTTGAAAACGAGTTGTAAAACGGATGAATTCGAATCGAAAAAAATCAAAGTGAAAATTGTTTTTGAAATGCTCGAAGACGGAGATGAAATAACAAATGATGGAATGAGAACAACAAAAAAAAGTTGCGACTGACGCCCGGAATAAATATTAGAATCCAGATGTTCGTTTGGGGCGGTCACTTCCGTCGCGAGTTGAGCAATGCAATTCCCAAGGGTCAAATCACTAACCGCAGATTTCTTGGCAATTTTCGAAGAAGTGCCCGTTGGCGGTCGAAGTCCGCTTCTTGGCGGCGGAATTGCCGACTTTGGTGTCGATGTCGCCGATGTGGCAGGTGCCGCTGGTGGCTGGAAAACAACAAATAATTTTCTTGTTAAATAAATGCTCCATCAACATTAGAAAATTATTTGAGACGTATTTTACAAATTTAAAATAGAAAATGTGAGCAAGAAATCAAATAAAAATTAACTTTCATGTTCGGGTTATCAAAAATATGACGATGCTGTATGTAGAAATATCAGAATACGAACCTTCTGAAGACTATTAGCATCGTTATTATTGTTATTGTTGTTGTTGTTGTTATGGTTGATTAATCGCAGCTTCAACATTCCAGCCGTTTTTTCAGCAGGTTTCGCCGGCATCGCCTTATTCGGCGTTGTTTTCTGCGTCGGCGGAGCAGTTTTCGACGCCGACGCCTTGATTCTCGACGCGGCTGGCGGCGCAATCTTCGTCGGAGGTGTCGGCGAAATCGACGATGCAATCGAAGTGTATGTCGATGAATTCAGACTTTTTGACGATGAAACCGTTGAGCCGGCATTGTTGTTCCTAGAAAACTTAATCTTAAGAAAATTGAACAATGGAGGGGGGACCATCATTATTAATGGGCTTCCATTATATTCGACCCATTTATTATAATGCTCGTCGAGCTCGTATATTTATATACGAATTCCCAGATATAACAAATTTGATGAAAATATTCAAATTTGAATTTTCTTTTTACATAAAAAGAAATATGTATGTAGTTCAGAACTAGTTGAAAATTTCATCGAAACCTTCAGATTCTCTCCTCTCAAATTTCTCAAATATTCAAGCTATAAATTGTCGTAATTAAATGGAATGAATCGAGTGAAACATTAAAAATTCCTGACCCGCTTCCGCGACTCAACGATCTCAATGCGCTGCTCGTCGGCGGTTTGATACCGGAACCCCTTGATGCCTTTGCCGCACTCGGTGTCGTCGTCGCCGTCGTCGTTGTCGTCGTCGTCTTCGCTGCAGGCGCCGACGTGTTGTTTTCTGCAATTTCCGTAAATCGCTGTCAACAAAAAACAAAAAAATGCAGGCGGGGGGGGGGTGAGGTGTGAGGCTCGAATAAAAAAAACCACGACACACAATGAACGAAAGGCGGCAAAAAAAAAGATAAATAGATGTATAGCCATTTTCAAATGAAAGATGGCCAATAAAATTCAGTGTTGAGGCGAGGGCCGAAATGACCACGAGATGAATGAAAGGGGAAAAAATAAAGTTCGAGACGCCCATTTTTTTGGTCATTGTTAAGTGGCTCGCGCAACCCTTTTAGGCTAATATTTGGAGGAAATGACGAAAATGGACCTAGAAGTGTCTCGGTGAGATAATAATGGAGATGCTGCATGCGCTCGCAATTAATTGGGTTCGGTCGGGGCGAGTTTAGGGACCCTCGTAAACAGAATAGTTAACACAACAAAAGATGCGCGCAAATTGCAATTCGAAACCGCCGTTTGAATGCATTTCAATCGGGAAACCAAGCCAATCTTATGATTAGTTTGAATCGCAAATTTTCTCACCTCCTCTAGACATTCTTGTCGGCGGCAAAAGTCTCGAAGAAGGCATCGTCGATGTCAGAAAGTTGGAGTTATTCGCCGATCTCTGCGCCGGCGAAGGCAATCTGTACAAAAATTCTCACGTCTTGCATAAACATTTCGAAGTGCTATAAAATAGTCATACTTGGACACAGATGGAGGCATGATAGCTGTATGTCCGCCGGCCTTCTTCTGGTCCTTCTTCAACTGTCGCAACTTCTGCTTGTACGTCGAGAGAATGTACAGGAGCTGGAGGACCGCTCCCAAATTGCCACTGTCGATATCTGAACACATGAATACATGCTTACAATTTTTTGGTGTAGATTTGAGGAAATGCAGAAAAGTAATAAGAAAGAAATGAAACAAGTTGCGATTTCGTTTAACACTCCGTCGGTTATTCGCTAGTTTCCTCAAGTGAAAGTCAGGAAACGACTATATAGATGAAATGGAATCGAATGGAACATGAATATGAATGATTGAATAGACGGCGGCCTGTATGTGCAAGTGAAAATACGCGAAAAAAAATGATTGGCTATTGGTTTTCTTTTCCTGCCAGTATGTTTGTATTTGTCAACATTTTAAGAAGTGTTCGGTGCAGGAAAAAACCGAGAGGCGGCGAGGCGAAAGTGCTGTGCACATAGGAACGTTGGGATGGGAGGAAAAACTGAATGCAAAACTGGTTCAATGGGACAGACAATGAGTACTATTCAGTTTTTTTGGCAACTTTTTGATAGAGACGGCGCCGCTGAATTTCAAGTGGAATGAGCGAATTATTCTAGACAACTGGAATTAATCGGCAAAATTGTCCGCAGATGGAATGAGTTGAAAAATTGGCAAATTGGATTTTATCATATGTAGTATGCTCGCATTTTCTTTGGTTAGAAGACCCTCAATTATTACAGATTTTGGTCACATATGTAATTCTAGAAAATCAGATGAAAATAGAAATATAATTATCACAATCTAACGAGTAAAATGTTAAGTCGAATGGTAAAAAAAAAAGAGATGAGGCGAAAATTGAAAAGCGAGCCATCATTGAGGAAACGTTGATAAATGGCAGCCACATTAGATTGGACGAAAGCGAATTAAATGGATAATGTCAACAAAAAGAGAGATAGATTGATAGTTACAATATGTACTATGAAAGTGATATCGAAAAAAAATTGAGATGGTCAAGAATAAGCAAATGTTTCCTACGATTATTATTTTTTTTTCGCAAACTCGTTAGCAATTTATCACCTCGCATGATGAAGCTCATAAATTTGGAAACGAAACGAAATGGGCGAGAAAAAAATAACTGACGAAGTCTGGTGCGAATGTGTAAACTCGAATCGTAAAATTAGCGCGGAGGCCGAAAAAAATAGCAATAACAATGATAATTGTGATGGTAATGAACGCATCAAAAAGAAAACTGCCAGATGTTTTAGCAAGCAAATGCTGAAAAAAAAGTTGTGGCGAGAATGAACATAAAACACGCAAATATACACATCATAAAATAGGCGATTGATGAGATAATAATAATAATAGTTATAATATAGTTATAATAATAATAAGATGAGCGATGGGTGGCGCGATGCGGAGAAGAAGGTGATAATCATCAACTCAAGGTTACTATTAACTCAACTACTAACAAAACCACTGAAAACCGACAAATTCAGGTCGAAAGATAGGAATCTTTGAAGAGATTTAAATCGCCGATGATGAGTCACAAAACACCGAAACATTTTCTCAGTTGCCGAGAGCATTTTATTTATCGATGCCGCCGATTTACCGCACTTTGATTTTGAGATCAATATATAGATAAATTGCA
Source organism: Caenorhabditis bovis (assembly GCA_902829315.1). Lineage (NCBI taxonomy): Eukaryota > Metazoa > Nematoda > Chromadorea > Rhabditida > Rhabditidae > Caenorhabditis > Caenorhabditis bovis. Next base: position 1,801,416 of record CADEPM010000004.1, on the reverse strand, counting down.
TCGATTAATTCTTCTCGAGTTTATTCAATATTCGATTAATTTCTATTTTTAGCCAAAAAATTACTCTGTTATATTTGAGATTAGTTCTGCCAAAAAGCTCATCAATGAATCGTTGAAGATTGATTGCCCAATTAATGAGGAGGGACCAATATAATCCAATAATACGAAAAGTGCCTCTCACAAGATTTAGAGGTTATTCGCAAATGATGACTGTAAATGTTGGGGCGAAGCAAATTCGAACGGAAATTTGGAAAAGCTTGAGTGACAAAACGATTCGAAACATATGAAACCGATAGTGGGCGGGCTAAACAAAAAGTGACACATTCGCCATATTTCTATAGCAAATCAAAATCGAAATTTGCAAACGCGTACTGAATTGATAATTTTTTTCTGCGATTTTTGGTTGCGAGGCGCGTCGGCATCGGAAAAAGCGACCGGAACAAAAACCGAGCTCGACCCAAAATAATGGGATGAGTCACGGAAATGTGTTGAAATGTACGCATGTGATGCGATGTGATGGGCTGCACACATGGAAATTGGAACGAGCGGAAAAAAAAACGAAGAAGGCAGAATCAAATGAAATGAAATTTGATGGGCTTGTGAAAATGGCACCTTTTTGAATTCGAGAAAATTGAAAATCGAGGAATATAAATCTTAAAATTTTCCTTCAAATATAAATTAAAAAATATTCGAATTTTGGCGAGAAGAATCATTTTTCGAATTTCGTCTTCCAAAAAGCTGGGCGCCGAAAAAAAAAACACATTGAAAACGCGGCGCGTGTTTCTCGGGACCCTAATATCGAAATTTGAGGTCCACCGACGTCGCCTCTCAAATTCCCATGAGAAGGCGTCGGAGGATACATGTCCGAGTTTTTATACATGAATGATGCTCAAATAAAAGTTTTGAGAAACGATGGACGAGATATATTGAGGCAACGACACACAATGAACTCGCTAAAAACTTGGCCGACTTACCAGATTTGGTGAGCTTCGAACAATCGAGACCAAGCGTTTTCAGATAGTCGAGACACGCTTCGAGGCCATCAAGCTGCAAAATTCAGGATGAGAATTTCACTCAAAAACATCTCTTTTTTCTTCTCATCGAAAAAATCGAGTTTCAGATTCGCATGAAATGCCCACATGTTTTACACTAGATATTGTCAAAACATTTTCGACGTTGGGAAGAAAATCACGCAATGCTGTGGAATGTTGGATAATTGCGGTTTATTGCGCATCCACCGTCTTACTTTTCGTCAGACTGTTGTTTCAGGAACATCGATCAAAGAATTGAGATATTTTAAAAATTGACAAAAATTGATAGTGGATGAGATTTATGAAATTTGAAATGAATTTGAGCCCCTTCTCCAATATTCTTTTTTTTTCTAAAATTGAAATTCACGAAATATGGAAAATGTCGTTAACAAGCGAATATTGGCGCACCCATCAATCATCTATGATAGAGATTTAGGGCCAGATGTTTGGTGGTCCGATGACTACTGTATCAACCAGTCAACCAGTCAGTCAGTCAGTTAGTCCATCAGGCCGCCCCATCCATCTGTTGATTATGCAAATATATTTTATATACAGAAACCAAACATAAACATGATGACTACATCGGTCGAAAACTAACTGTTGCGAATTGAAAACCGGAAGAATTAACCTAATAGTCACTCAATAAAAACATCGTAAAAATGTACGCTTACATTTGATGTGGTTTTTGCGATTCGCCGATTGAATCCCACCGAATTCTCGTTGATCGGAACTGAAAGAAAAAAATGAGGATTAGTGCTCTCGCGAAAATCAAAAAACACAATCATGTTCACAATCAAATCATCTTTATCATCATCATCTCGATAATGTGAATGTTGGTGACAACTGTTTGGTACTTGGGGCGGATTGGGCGGCGGGTGTAAAACGATGAGTGGTATAATATCAGATTACGGGAGGCGCGACGGGGCTTCCTGGTGGTCCGAAACAACCGGAAAATGTGTTGCGAGCCGGAACTAAGAAGCTGACATTTCGCATGAAAAAGGCGATTGTACGACACTTCAATTTTTAAAATGACCCCGACCCAGATTTTGACAACGTTTCAAACCATTTCTATCAAGGCCCGATTCCGTCGAAAAACGCCAATTTGTCTTTTTTTGGGACTTTGACTAGTCATTGAAAGAAACGGGGAGGCCAAACTCGGAATTCTGAAATTTGAAGATCTATGAAGGCTCAAAAATCTAGTAGGAATTTCAATGTGGCCTATAGAATTTATTTTAAAGAAATATATATTAATTGAATAGTGAAAAGCATTCCAATAACTGTCTCTCACATTCTGAAAATTTTGAATTTCTCAAAACTTCTCAAGAAGATTCCAAAATTTCGTACTTTTTTTTAGAAAATAATAAATAAAATAAATGATGAAGTGATATTAATTTCAAGTATTTTTTTAATTTTCGGAAAATCGCTCGAACGAAATGCACGATATGTTTTGATTTCATAGGGTGTTGAATGGAGAAAAGTGCATCATTTAGCCAAATCAAAAAAAAAGAAACAATTTAATGGATGGATTCGAAAATTCAGGAAGAGAAATGTGCGAAACTGTACAAGGTTGTTCAAACACTCGAGCAAATTAGTGTAAAGAAGAAAGACTCATAAATAATCGATTAGTGCGTTTGGTTTTAGTCGTTACGTGTAATTTGTGACCACCACTGAATCGTTCGAATGCGAAAAAAGTTGAGAAGCGCCGATGGTCGAGCCCATTCATCAATTTGTCAGCGGTCGGTTCAACAGCGACGCGCGGTAAATTTTTTGTTGGCGTCTTGCCGCGAAAAACCGAAACACGATACATACAACTATCGAATCAATTATAACATTAAACTCGGTGCTCGTGTGGGGTCTCGCCTTGCTTCTCTCGGCGAACTATTAATACATATATCAATTGACTTTTGAAAGCCCCCCCTCTGTTGCCCCGCGGCGGCGGCGGCGACGACGAACCGACGGCTATCGGCTCCCGTCCAGCACGAATTTAATGTCCGCTGCTGTTTAAACGCCGCACTTCTCGGATTCACTGAACCGGCTGAATGAACGAATGAATGAACGACTGACCTATAACATTGATGAGTTGCGAAACGAGCCGATAGTCGCGAAAATCGTTTGAGATGTCCCTGATCGCCCGGTAGTTTGATGATTTCGACAAGTGCTTGTTCGCCCAATCCGTGTAAATCTGCAAATAATTATGGATTAAATGGCCGGCTATTTCAAATACTGCAGCCAAGTGGGGTTTCAAAATAATTTCATTGAAATTCAATGGGCAAATTTCAAATTAAGCTTGCTAGAAATAAAATTTGCAATAGGATCATTTTAATGGGAGAAAAACTAATTGGAAAATAGGCCGGCAACATGTGCAGCTCGAAGTTATAAAATTTGGTGCATCATGGCATTTGCACATGTTCGTGTGATTTATGACATGCGCCACAATAGATTGCAAATGTTTTGTTGAAACGCACTCAATTCGGTATCAAAAATGCCAATAGGCCTCGTTGGGCCAGCTAGGCCCCGTCTCACGATGTCCTGATTTTCGTCCCGCAGCGAAACCTCATTAGTCTCAACAACAATGGCCAAAATAATAATAATAATGTGCGGTTAATGAAGGGTGCATACTAGGAGAGAACGTAACCGAACCAGATGTTTACTTTTTTCGAACCCTTTTTGGAATGAATGAGACGAACACCAAATTCGGTTAAAATCGCACATGGCCGAAATTTGAGAGGCTGCTTCCCGAACATATGTATGCACACAATAAATAAATAAATAAGTACAAACAATAATTGAGCAAGAAATCCAACACCTTTGGGTTGATGTTGATTCACTTGATTACTTGTGGCTGAATGCGTACACGCGCAAGCTCGCTCGCATAGGGTAAAGCATGTGCTCACACCTTTTCGACATGATGCGGGACCACTAGGATATCTGTCGAGCTCAAGTGCACCTCCTTGAGCATCACCATCAACAGCAGCAAATCGCGTATAAATGTATAGTAGCGGTGTGATGAGGTCCCTTGAGAAGTCCGAGGTTATGTAATTCGATGATTTTGAATGCGCGATAAGAAAAGTGCACCGCTTTCGAACGCCTTTTTAATCATATTAGAAGACAGACAGGAGGAGACCGCCGACGCCGCTATAATGGGATTTTCGTTTCGGGAGGTTGGCGTTTCGAAATTAGAGCAATTCTTGCGGTTTTCAACGCGATAATTGAATAATGCGAGGTGCCGACGAACAATTATTCACTTTCACACCATCTTTTTTTTTTGAAGAAACCAAAAATGGAAGAAGCCCAATTACTTTCTCAGAAAATATGGAGCATTTATAATCATCGAATTTTTCTTCACAGTCTTGGGGATTTCGTTTTTTTCTTTTAAGATCATCGTGAATAGAATTCAAAATAATCATTTCAAATTTGATTATTAAGATCATAAGAGATTGCACCTTTAAAGATGCGCGGAACGCGATAGAATTTAATGATCTCATTACTCCGGAAAAAATAGAAAGCAATATCAAAAGAAAAGAACACTTTTTCGAATCGGCGGAATGATGAAGAATGTTGAGAGGCGATGATGGTTGGAGAAGAGGGATTCTGTTAAGATTCTCACCTTGATCGAGTCGCCATTCGCCGATGATATCGGCATGAATGGTGCAATCTCCATCGGTCAATCAAGTCTCGAAGCGAAGTGGGTGATGTGTGTGCCTGAGCATGAAGAATAAGAGAGCTCGCCTTAGTGGTTGCTCGTGGTGGTGCTCAACAACAACGGCGACGAGTTCATTTAAACACCGCCCCAGCTGCGCGCGGAATATGCGCGAACCAACACCCTCGCAGACCACAAATGCGCTAATTACAGTTGTGTTCATCATTCAATTTTCGAGAGCCGCGGATTAGGTGCGCCGGCAGCAGCGATTTACGTCTCGTTACATGCGCAAAACAATCCATGAGACACTCGGAAACTCTTATGAGCCAATTCGAAAACGATTTTGAGATTCTCAAATTAGGATGAATTGGTCTCGTTTTTTTGTGGAATTGTTGAATTAAAATATAGCACTTAAACACAATTCACAGCTTAGGCAAATATTTTTAATTTGATAAACTACATTTATAATTATATGGAGGATTCGTTCTGCTTAATGTAAGATGTGCTGTTTCTAACCGAAAAATTTGAATTTTCAGTTTGAAAGGCAGGAATATCGTAAAGAACAGTCTAGAAGAAGCTTAAGATTGTGAAGAAGTTGATTCAACTTCTCCAATCCCTTTCACGATATTTCTACATTTCAAACCATTCGTTCAAAAATTGACAATCATTATTATTAATTATAAATTTGTTGTAATTTTCTATTTAAAAAATTAAATGATTTTCATAAAATCACGAAAAGCGTTCGAAATATTTTTTATTTATGCGATCTCGGAGAAAAAGTCGAAATGAAAAAGTGATAAAAAATTCAAATGAAGTGTTGTTGTTGTTGGTCCGGAAGAGCCGGCGGCCATCATGAATAAATAGAGACATGTTTCGGAATGTCCAATGCATATTTAAGAATGACTATTCTGCATATCGTTAGGCGGACATCGAGACGAGCCAAACTCATTTTTCTGCCAAGAACACTTATATCATTCCAAGTGCATAATTGGATTTCGCAACGAGCGACCAAGAGTGGCGCAACAAAATTGAATTAGCAATTATTAAGATTCTGTCATTCCCATTTCAGCTTTTTCCGTTGTCCGTTTAAAGGGACCACCCTCACAAACTCGATGTATTGCTAAAACTGCTTATAGTCGGCGTCCGGCGACTGCTGCACGCGGGTAGATTTACGGGGATGCGTCTTTCGAAATGGTCTCGCAAGGACTAACAGGTTATTTCAACTTTTATGGACCAGTTCGATAATTTTTTAATCGAATGACGTTGGAAATTCAAGGAAATGCGAAACTCATCAAGAAAAATGAAGCAGTTCACATGAAAACAGCAAAATAAGCGTTCAAGCGTGGCGAGACCTTTTCAAGGCGCATGCGCGTAAATCTACCCGCATACAGCAGTCGCCGGAAACCGATTATATACGGTCTTGATTATGTGTCCCATAGTAATATGGAGCTAGATAAAAAGTTAAAAATGTAATCTAAATCTAAGCGAAAAAATTCAAGATAGGTAGTTTTTTATTCTGGCCTACAATTGTTCAGGACGCTTATTTATTTCGACTTTATTATTATCGATTTCATTTCTTCTGATTAAAAAATCAACATTCTCGTTTTAACTTTGGAAATTTTCGAATTTGGGGTGTATAGAATAATATAAATGAGGATTGTATATGCCCAGAAACCGGAAGAAAGTCCTCAGCAGAAAATGATGAGAAAATTGCGACAACATTTATAAATTGGAGGCCAACATTCTTATTTGGAAGTTTTGACAATTCGCTGTTTTTGAATTATAATATGCCTACATTAAAGACTGTAGAAAACAAGAATCCTAGAGGATAGGAAATAATTTTTATGAATGTTTTTAATTACTCGATGAAACTACTAGTTGTGAAATGTGGAGCCAAAAGCGGAAAAGTGTGAATGCATTATTGTTGTCGAAACCGAAATGTCCGAAAATGAAACAGTTGCGAATAAGAAATTCCACGAATCGCCGTATACATATAATTAAGACGCGGCTAATTCAAAACGAACGCGAGCCGCCGACTCATCTTTAATTACCAATTTCCTATTTTGAGTCCCTCAATTTCGGGGTTGGTGTCGTCGTCGGAAGCCCTCCGGGTTTTATTCAAATCATAAGTGGCATTACCAGAAGACGCCGAGGCGCAATTCGCTACTTTCTCGCACCCCATTCTCAAGCTCATCGAGCCTCTCGATTTGACCACGAGGATGTTGGCGATGCAGCGAAGAAAAAAAACGAACCCGACAAAAATAATATGTCCCTTGGGTGGCGACGAGATAGGCAGCAAAGTATGTGAAAAGTTGGTTTAGACAAATGATTTCACTTGGCTCTTCAAGTGTCGAAAATCAAGCTGCCCAACAAACTGATTTGATTGTATTTTTCTTTTTTTGGAGAAAAAGGCAACGACAGGTTTCAAATTGAAATAGTGCTGATTAGATCTGTTCGTTTTTTTTTTTTGAGAGACTCGAATATTGCTAGTGAAGTAGGAACGCTATATTTACAAATTGAAGAAACTAGAGAAATGTAGTCGATCGACTATTGAAACAAATAGAAAAAATGATGATGAAGCGAACACGACGGAAAAAAAATAAACAAAACATTCCGACAACTCGATTAAAAATGAACAGTTTCATAATAGTCGTACAACTAATATGTATTATACGTTTAATATGTGTTTTGAAACTAGAATGAAACATACTCAGCACTATGTTTTAATAATAATCAACACCATTTAATCGATAATTAATGGAACTCAAAATTGATTACTACGGTCGAAAAATGAGGGGGATTTTCAAGAATTTTTTTCAAGAAAAAAAAACCCAAAACATGCACCCATATGTACCTTTAAGCATCTACAGTATCTTTTCTTGAAAAATTTCCTATCTATTTTCTGCAATTCCCCCCCCCCGCTCAATTCGAATAGGCACCGACCGTCCGGCCAACATAAAAAAAATATCAACGCACCTGCTGACCCCTGTGCCAGTTTGGAAAACATCTGCAATCCGAAGCAACAAAATATTAAAAGGAAAAAACAATTTATATTTCAAATTGGCGCCTTCATTTCGATACATTCCTATAAGGTTCGTTGAATGAAAGCAAGCAGCCAATTTAAACTTATGCATATTTCCTCAGCTAACAAGAAATGAATTGATTTTGAAATTAAAATTAACCAGAAAACAAGACGGAATTTGCGTGACCATATATAATAATAATAAGGACTAACCGGAATAAGTTCAAAATTTGAAGTTGTCATCATTTGCTGCTGGTTTATTTTTTTGGCAGATTCGTCTTCATTCGAAGTCGATCCGGATATTTTTTAGTTGTTTTATGTTTTCATCACTTCGTTCGTTTCGTTATTTATTCTCGCTCGTTCTGCAATTCGCCGTGAATGATTTGAATAGAGGGGAAAAAATGCCGAATGATAACATACGGACTTGAATACAATTGGAAAAATATGCATAATTCGATAATGCCATCATGAATGGACTAATGGATTAAAAATCGGGGTCCGGATTAGGGCAAAAATGCAACAAAAACGCTTGTTTTCGACGACTTTTTCGATATCATAAGAAAATATTCGAATGAAATCCTACAAATGAAGCATTTTACAATATTATATAAATAGAAAAAATATATATGTATTAGAAAATCCTATGATTTGATTTTGTTGCCTCAATTAAACGATCAATAGCTCGACATTGATTGTGGGGAAAATGTTATGATTGAAATCAATCGTCACACTACACGTCGACTCATCCGACAACACAACCGCAAGCCACGCCTACCACATGCACATACACAAATGTAAATCGTCTTGCTATAATAGGGCTAGTTGGTAATATTGTTGTCGATGACTCGTAAAAACGATAATATTCGTGAGTTTTGAATTATTCTTCATAGAAACGCCAAGGAAATATAATAGCATTTGATTTTAAACATTTGCAAATGCTGTGGAACCATTCATTCATATTCGTAGCCCAACGCAAGAAGATTCAAAATTTATCCGAGATTTTCGCTGTTACCCCAAAATTCTTTGCGCGTTTCATCCAAAAATAGGACGACCGGAGAAGGGAAAAATCAGTGATGGAAAAGAAAACGTTCGTTTAGGCAAAAAATTGAAACGGAAAAATTGGTGAAAAGACACACACACACAAAAAAAGACAACGAAGTCGGCTGGTTTGAAACGGGCGGATGGGGGCGGGCGGATGCGAAATTGAGTTAGACTAAAAGAATGCAAAACCGACCGACGACAAAAAGGGATGAGTGCGGTGAGCTCCGAATACATACAGCTTCTAATTTAACTATGTGTCAAATCACCTGTACACATATTTCCATCATTTTTTTTTCAAATCGACGATTGCGACACGATGGATTGAATTAGATGTCATTTCTGCTAAAACGAACTAATTTTCAAAAAGATTTAAAAAAAATGATTGTAAAAAAATTAAACATGGTGTCTTTGAGAGTTTTTTGAATGAAAAAAAAAAGAATAGGAAGGAAAAATTAAGTGGGCTGGATCTCATATAATGCTTGATTTTAATTGCCTTATTTTAGTTTTTTCAATATTGAAAAAAAGCTCAACGTTTTTCAGCGACGTAGGTACGTTGACTCAATGGATTAATGGATTCTCGTTTTTCGCTGCTCTCATTATTCCATCTCGGTCAACCATTTTTTCTTCTTCTTTCGAAAAAGCCCATCTGTGCTTGATTACTCAAGCTTTTCATTCCATTTTCGCGCAATTTAGGCGGATTCGCTTTGAAGAATGAGAATGGCACGCCGAATGTGAAACGGAGAGACGCAAATTGGAAGTCGATTTGATTTTTAATTTTTTATATTATATCGTTATAGCTTTGAGGAAAAAATTCGAAATTTTATAGTACAAACTACAAGTTAATCTGGTGGTCATCGGGACATGGGACCACCAACGATTTAAAAGCAATGAAATTGAGTTTGGCGGCGGACTCACTCCTAATTTGGAATTTTGTGGTTCCACTTTGAATTATGTTTTGACTTCAAACTTCTTTAAAAAAAAAGAAGATATACGAGTTTTAAGGAAAAGCTAAACCAGCAAAAAAAATAAAAATGAGATTTATGATACATGAGGTAAAATAAAATGGTAATAAAGCAAAAGCACTGGTGAATCACGACGAGAAAAAAAACACACAAAGAAAATGCGGTAAAATGAGAAGAAAAATGAGGAACACGCATGGTTTTTGATGAATCACTCGCATCCGTTCGAGCGCAAAAATGAAGCGGGGAGACGATCGGTGACAGCAGATGTTGAAAAATGAGACCAAAAAAGTGGGAGGTGTTGAAATGCAACAAGTTGCCGCAGTGTTCGAACCATCTGCCGTCGTCCGTGCCTCCGCCGCCGACGATGACGATGATGATTGGCAAAAATTATTGTTTTCTTTCATCTTTGCAATTTTGGAATAAACGGGAAATTACAAAACTATGAGAATACAGGGAAGTGGTATTCACAAGATTCGGAATCGGCCTGATAATGATCTAAAGCTTTTTCGCGTCAATTAGCGGAATTGTGTAATTGCTGTGGAACGATGTCGACGAACACGGGTATTGTGAAGACTTCGACTGAAAATTGAAAGTTGTTCTGCTTTGATCCCAAATCATTCTTTCAATCGTGAGATTGGATATTTCAAAATTTCGTTCAGCCCGGAAAATGTATTTGACTTCAAAAATTTATATAATCGGCGTCCGGCGACAAATTTTGGGAAGAAAACTCGAAAAAATTTAAGCGTGGTGAGCTTAATTTCCTCCTGATTTCTTCGAACGAGATCTCATTATTTATAAACATATTTTCCGCATCTGGCAATTTCTTGAAATCATGAAAAGAACACATAAAAGAATCGATAAAAACCATTGGATATTCACCACCAAAATCCACAATTAGAGATTTTATTGCATTAGACTCATCAAACCTTCAGTTTTTACACAACGATCAAGATATTTCTGATGAAATCGAAACTTAACGAAAAAAAAACTCTTTCAAGCAGAAATGATTTGATCTTAAGGGAAATATCGTTTCGATTTAAGCTTTAATAGAAGAAAACTAAAAGAAAACGAATTTCGCAATGAAAATTTAAAGAATAAGAAAAAGGATATTCGCATTCAAACCACTTTAAAATGGAAATTGAGGAGAAAATGATGAATCTCCGATTTCACACCATATATTTTCGTACGCGAATTTTTTTAGCAAATTGAAAACTTTTAAAATATAATAAACATTTTTAGACAAAGTATAAAAAATTTGACTAAATGCAACCAAATGTTTTAATTTCATTATTGTCGAACTCAAATATCTGATTCAAATGATTGAATTCTACAGTATTCTTATAAACACGCACCTCTTCTTGCCTAGAAGTTTGACGAAATATTTTTTAAATTCGAATCAGTCTTTTGAATACATATAGAAAAGTATCTTACCCTGAACCTTTTGAAATTAGGTGCACCATCAATAAACGTTTGCTCTTTTTTCGGCTTAAATGGACAAAAAATGTCATCTGTGAATATAACAGAATCATTCGGATTTCGAGCAACAACTGAAGTAGTCGGTTTTTCCGTTTCTTTTTCTTCCTCGTCGTCGTCGTCTTCCATTGAAGACGATTCTTCAACCGGCTTTGGAGCTAAATAAGGTGCGAATGCATTCATATCTAAACGACTGGACAGCCTAATAACAGAATATCAATTGAAAGTTGTACAAATTTGCAAACTTTGGTTTTTCCGGTGATTTCGGCGCAACAAAAATTGAAGAAGTGGCCCTTGATCTTGCCGGTATTGCTTCTTCTATCACAATATCGTTATCCGTTTCAATTTCATTTGATGGAGCCACAGGACCGCGGATTTTTCGAACCGGTTCGAAAAAATTCATCAAATTTTCCGGCTTTCTTTTTCCTAAAATATGCTTAAATTTTGGCAAGTTTCAAGCGAAATTCGAATTTTTCTCACAAAAAGAATATTATACAGCGCAGGTCATAATTTTGAAAAAAACAAATGAATTGATGACAAAACAATTGCATTTTCGAATTCAGGACCATTGAAATCTATACATTTTTAAAAGTTCTCGTTGATTCGTATCAGGACACCTCAAATATTTCATTATCAAGAGCGTCATAATGCTACACCACTATAAATTTTGGTTTGTTAGTGTTAACTTGAAATCAGTCCGAATTTCGGATTTTTGACGATATAGATTAAGGACGGGGGTATTTAAGAGATAGTACCCACTAATTAAAAAAAACAGTTAAAACCTTTCAAAAAAAAGAGAAATTAAACAACACAGTAACAAACTATCGTTGTGGGAAAACATACGTTTTGCCTTGTCTTTCACCGGCCTATTTGAATAGCTTTCCAGAAAAACTGTTCGACAACTTTCAGATAAATCACACATTTCATCATTGCTCTCCTGCAATAACACAAAACGTCAAAATAAATTTTTTAAAAACGGGGGGGGGATCTTTAAAAGTAAAAAAATATGAAATAAAATATTTGAGAAATCACAAAAAAACGTAAATTCTAGATTAATTCGTCGTGTAGAAAATCGATTGTGAATTAATCAACATGTGTATTTTCGACAAAGAAAACGCATAGTCCAGAATGATTTTAATTCTCTTATTTTCAATATTCCTAGGTAATATTTCATTTGTACCTCTGTGACTTCGAAACACCAAAAATTGAGCATTAAAAAACTCAATCGCGGATAAATTATGCGTTTAAATATAGTCGTTGAGTACGACGAATTAACGTAGAATTTTCGTTCTTTTTTTATTTTATTTTTTTTCAATTCCTAAACTCGTTTCAATAATTTTGAAATACTTTTAAAGGTTACCCCCTCCCTTTAAACGAATAACCTTCATCCGAAGTTCAATAAAGTATTTGTGCTCTCCAATAATAAGTGTAAAATTAGTTTTTATCGGTATTGTTGATCCGACAATCTTTTTTCCAGCTACAATTGAGCCATATGTGCTCGAATCATCGATCGTAACGCCCTGAACCGTATTGAAATATATTTCTATCTAAATTTCTCACATGCTCCGTCCAAGATAGCGTCGCGTGAACTCTAGAAACTCCGTGCGCATTTGGAGGCAATTTCACTTGACACTTTGAGGGATCCCGGCCAAACTTAACAGAAGAACCAATATTATCCAACACAAAAATCTCTTAATAAACCAAATATGAGCAAAATATGGGAGTTTATATTACAATCGAAAAAAACGAGCACCCTCTGCCGATTTACGGCAGGTTATCTGTGGCATTCCCGCTGTTTAAATTCTATTTTGAGTTACTGGCTAAAAGAATGACCCAGAAATGTTAAGTGCTCGTTTTTTTGATAATACCATTTTTCTCTTCATTCTTGATTACCACTGCCTCCAAATCGGTCATCCCTAGTCAATTAACGTAATTGTTACCCTCATTCGTAAGTTCTTAAAGTACTATTTTGATCTTAAAACACTAATCTGCAGTACACATATTTATCAAACAATATGTTTATTTGATGAAACAACAACAAACGCGAACAGTTTAGAACTGAATAACTTGTCCGCGGGATTTCTTTTGTCCTCCAAGTTCGAAGTGCTTGCATCTGAAAAATTTATAATTTCTTTAATTAATTTAAGTTAAACAAAATTTAAGATATATCCACCAAAAAATTCATTTTAGGGGTAGCACTACTTCAATTAAATAGTCAATTATCTCATGTTTAATTGTACAAAAATTTATTTTGTTGATTTTTTTCATGAAATTTAATCTAGGAATTAACATTTTTAATGTAACCGTCGTCTATCTATGCGTTACACTTATCGAATACATAAAAAGAATTAATACCTCTTGATTGGGAGTTGCTTCTTGTGCTTGCACTCAGTGCACTCCATTCTGAGAACGATCTTCTTGGTGGTCTTAGCCTTCTTTCTGAAGATTGGCTTGGTCTGACCTCCGAATCCAGCTTGCTTTCTGTCGTAACGCCGACGTCCTGTAATGAACTCATAATTAAATAGGTTTTCTCAATAATTTGAATTAATCGACTGTTTTTATTGCTAATGTGTTAGCTCGAGATTCAAAAAGGAGAAAAATTATAGGTTTTCACCATATTCAAATAAAAAAAACCTACGTCACAAAAAGATAATAATTTCATTAAGTGTGAATCCATGTGAAACTCTTATGAAAAATTACCTTGAGCGAACTTGGACTCCTTTCCCTTCTTGTATTGGGTCACCTTGTGGTTGGTGTGTTTGCGGCACTTGCCATCACAGAAAGTTTTTCTGGCCTTTGGCACGTTGACCATTTTACCTAAAACAACAACGTACATTAATTAAAAAATTTAGAAAGTGTTTAAAGCAACAAGATACGTGGTAATGATTATCAAATAAGACTTAGACAACGAATTCCATTAGTAAAATTATAATAAAAATTTGCTAACATTATTACAGCAAATATGCCTTTCTTGGTAAAAGGCCGCTTTAAAACTACAACATTATTAATTTTTAAAGAAATAAACACAACACTCCCTTCAAAATCAGTTAAAAAATTCAGAAAAATGTTAGAAAAAATGCGAAAACGAGAGAAAATTGCTCTAGCGGTCGTACTGTAACACAAAGTGGATCGTGGCGCTTCGTGGTGAGATATCCTTGCAGAAATGTGTGCGCCTTTAACCAACAATGCTCCACCGAAACATCGCCCGCAATTTATCAAACCGGCCAATTTTTCATGTTTATCTTTTATTTGCTGTAATTCCGTGATTATAAAGCAATTACCAAAGTAGTTTGTAATATAACGCTGAGTCAGTTAAATGTATCGTATTGAATCTATGATTCATTTTTAAGCTCGCAGTATTTGTTTTATGGATGTGTTTATTTCAGAGATGACTACGGCGACAGTCGCTCTCGGAGCTCGGTTAATTAGCAATAAAGGTAAACACTTTGATCGGGTATTTGAAAATACGACATTTAGTTGCCAAAGTCGCGATTCGCGGTGTGGTTACTTCGGCGAGCAACAACAACACTGCTCAGAAGCCAGTGACCGAAAAGAAGAGCTATGGAAACTTGAAAGATACTGATCGTATTTTCACAAATCTTTATGGAAGACACGACTATCGTCTGAAAGGCGCTCAATCTCGGGGAGACTGGTATAAAACAAAAGAGATTATCCTGAAAGGATCCGAATGGATTCTTGGAGAACTCAAAACTTCCGGACTCCGTGGACGAGGAGGAGCTGGTTTCCCTTCAGGAATGAAGTGGGGATTCATGAACAAGCCTTTTGATGGCAGGTAGACAAGAATAATTTTCTTTTTCACCTAAAAATCTTCTATTTTAGACCAAAGTACCTCGTTGTGAATGCCGACGAGGGAGAACCAGGAACCTGCAAAGATCGCGAAATTATGCGTCACGATCCGCACAAATTGATTGAAGGATGCTTGATTGGTGGAGTAGCTATGGGAGCCCGTGCTGCTTATATCTACATTCGTGGAGAATTCTACAACGAAGCTTGCATCCTTCAAGAAGCTATTAATGAAGCTTATAAGGTAAATAAACTATATTGGAAAATATTTTAATTGACGTTTAGGCTGGATACTTGGGAAAAGATTGTCTGGGAACTGGATACAACTTTGACGTGTTCGTTCACCGTGGTGCTGGCGCTTACATCTGCGGAGAAGAAACCGCTTTGATCGAATCACTCGAGGGAAAACAAGGAAAACCAAGACTGAAGCCGCCATTCCCAGCTGACATCGGACTTTTTGGATGCCCAACAACTGTAACCAACGTCGAAACTGTTGCTGTTGCTCCAACCATCTGCCGTCGTGGTGGAGAGTGGTTCGCTTCGTTTGGAAGAGAAAGAAATCGTGGAACCAAGGTATTGTCGTCGTCGTGCAAAGCACAGTGGTCTTAAAAAAAATAAAAAAGTAGATTTGTTTAGTCAATTATCCGCAGCCGCGCGTTTTTCTACAATATTAATTCATAGAAATATTGCGTTTTCCATAATGTTGTTTTAGCTTTTCTGCATTTCCGGTCAAGTTAATAACCCATGCACCGTCGAAGAGGAAATGTCGATTCCACTCAAAGAATTGATCGAACGCCATTGTGGAGGAGTTATTGGTGGATGGGATAATCTTCTGGCGGTTATTCCGGGAGGTTCTTCGGTTCCACTTATGCCAAAGTAAGTAATTTTAAATTACAAATGAAAACAGTTTCGTGTATTAGACACGTTTGCGACGATGTTCTCATGGATTTCGATGCACTTGTCGCTGCTCAATCGGGTCTTGGAACTGCTGCTGTTATCGTCATGAACAAACAGGTAATCAAGTTTCATGATTTTACCATAGAAAGTAAGCGAGAGCCTTGAGTAATTGTGGACCATCGTTCATATTTCGATTTAAACGGCGGATATTCGGGTAACGTCCAACCTGCGAATCAAACTTATCGCAAATCTACACAGTGCTCGTTTTTTTTCGACTGTATTGCCGGCGTTAAATGACTGGCAGGTGGCAGGGAAATTCAATCAGTGTAGATCTGTTGATTGTATACAAATTTTGTAAATTTATGGCTAAATATTTACGGTGAATTGCAGTGTACGAAGACCCGTACATTTTGCTTTTCTTCGAGACACCATGGCACATAGCCAAAATTATTTTTATTTCTACATATTTATTGGGCAATGAAGAACAATTTTTAAAAAATAGAGAAAATTTCAATTCATTAAAAAAGAAAAAAATATTGTCGATGTCACGCGACTGCTGAAAATTGGTTAAATGCCAAAAAATTACGGAGAAGTCGCGATGCGCGGTGTGCATATTTATGTAGTCTATCGTTATACATGGGTCCCTAAATTTACACTTATTTTTGCGCCGAGACCACGGTCATTATTTCTAGGCAAATTTTCGGCAGTCGCGTGACTTCGACATTATTTTTTTTCTTTTTTAATGCATTGGTCCTTTAAATTGGAAAGTGAAACACTTTCCTCAATCATGCAGTTTACAAAAATACTTGCTTCTTTCTTTAAATGTGTCAATTTCAGACTGATATCGTCAAATGTATTGCTCGCCTTTCTCTCTTCTACAAACACGAATCGTGCGGACAGGTATTCAGTTTTTTTTAATCAAGTTTCAGTTTTCATTTATATAATTTAGTGCACTCCATGCCGTGAGGGATGTAACTGGATGAACAAGATGATGTGGAGATTCGTCGATGGAAAAGCGAAACCATCCGAAATTGACATGATTTGGGAGTTGAGTAAGCAGATCGAAGGGCATACGATTTGCGCTTTGGGAGACGCGGCTGCTTGGCCTGTCCAGGTAATTCGTAATTTCGATTATCTTGCAGTTCTTATTTTTTAGGGCCTTATTCGCCACTTCCGTCCAGAACTCGAGCGCAGAATGGCCGAATTCCACAAATCGGTGCTCGCTGAGCAAGGAGCGAAACAAATCCAATAGAAGTCTAATTATAGCTGGGTTCTCTTTTTGTTTCTAATTGTGTCTTTTTTTTTCTGCGTATTGTATTTCCCACTACTTTATTGCGATAATCCTAGCATCCGTAGACATGTTCATTTTTTGCGTTTGTAGTGAAGAAACATTTACAGTTTATGCATTGGAAGTTTTTTAAGCTCAAAATCATTAAACAAAATCAATAATTATTGGATGAGGCATTTACTTTTTCCGGAATCCGAAGGATGTGGTGTGTAGACACGGAACGAAGGCGGTGGCATCTCGTTTGTCTTGATCTCTAAATTACGTTTGGTAATTTATTTAACATCCGAATATTTATTACCCGAAGATATGGAAACGTTACCAAAATCATTTTCTTTGAGGAGACCCGTAATTCTCAAAATGCGCAAATGGTTGGACATTTGCGGTAGACCAGCGATATGCTCATCGGAATCGCCCCAAATGTAAATGTTTCCTGAACAATGCGATGTTTTTTGTCGATTTCGGAACAACAAACCAGAGTTCGCCGTCAAAACTCGCGGCTCAATTAATGCACATGTCATTTCAACATCAAGCTGTGTCCACTGAAATGTATTTGTGTCGAGAATCCAATAGTCGACCAGCTTCTCGACTTGTCCGTTATTTATCAACTCGCCGCCAGCCAAAAGAATTGCGCCGGGAATCGAGTCGAGACCACATTGTCTTCGTGATACGGGGAATCCGCGAACGGGATCTGGCAAGCAAGGCCTCGTCGTTATCTGAATATATTAACTGCTTTTGATTCTCATAATGATAAATAAATCGCACTTACCGTTTGCGGATGGTCCAACTCAAGAATATGAACCCGAGAATGATCAAAGTGGCCGTCTGGAGTTGCGGACATCAAAACGACCAATTCCCGGTTCACAAATCCATCATAAAAATGGCTGAGTTCGGCATTCGGCACTTGCACCATGTGCGGAATCTGCACTTTTTCGGCGGTACAATCAAGACGCAAAACTCGAAGACCAGGATTCGCCATAACAATCAATTCAGGACACTCGTGACGCATCGTGCAAATGAATTCACCAGTGATCTCAAGCGGCTCAACAATTGGACGCGAAGAAATCACACTACGATCATCGCCAGACAACTCAATACGGAAAACATTGAGAACATGATGATCATGGTTCTCCAAATCAGTCACAAGACATAATGTCGTTCCCCCTTCTATTGATGGGCATTTAAGAGCAAAAATAAATTTACAAGTGCCTAAAAGTAAGAAAGAAAGAAATAAGAATTGTAAAAAGTAGGTAGGATACCTGGCTGGTTTAATGGCACAGTTCCTACAAAACATTTCAGAGTGAGATCGAAAATCGCTAATAATTTTCCGTTTTCGCCGTCTTGATCATGAAGAAAAAATAGTTTCGATTTATCGAAAGACTCTTGAACATCCTAAAATTTAATCACTCGAGATACGTGAAAAAGTTGGCAGACCTGGTATAATTCGAATCTCCAGCTCATGTTCTGCGAGTCAATATTATTTTTCTCATGACCCCACGCAATAGTAATATCCTCGCTTGAAAGAGACATTCTGAAATAGTAACAATATTCAAAAAGATTAGAAATTTACAAGAATGAATGGAACCCAACGATTTCTCCAGCGTGATATGTTGAAAAGAAAAACAAGTCCAGACATTTGAAATTTTTGTGCAATCACCGTTGTTAGATATTGCACAATACATTTTATTTGACGTGCAAATATAAATTTTGAAACCTAAATTTGTTATTTTATTAACTCAATTTCATCTCTTCAATGTCACTCCGATATAATAAATCGTGTTCCGAAATCTCCAAGGCAATTGTTGCGAAGCGCATTTATTCACAAATCCACATTTTCGTTGAATTCTTTTCCAAAAATGGTACGTTTCTCTTTTTTTTTCTAATATCAAGTGTAAATTTTCAGATTCCTTTCATTTCGGCACTTTTTCTTATTCGAGCACAAACAATTGATCTTCTTCCTCTTGGTTTGGTTTATTTGGGTACAATTAAGGGAATTGATTCGCATTCAAATCCATTTTGTAGCGTTCGTCTACGCGATTCTAATTTACTCTCAGTTCGCCAAAGTCGACAACACCGAATTTTATTCTTTCGCCGAAAATATTTCCTATTATCTTCTAAATATAACTGCAAAACAAAATGTGAATAAATAATAAATGATTTATTTTGGTATAATTAGTCATTGTTTTCCTTTATGTAATATTAGATTGAGGTTAAACCAAAAACCGTAAAAAATGGTAAACAAATACAAGAAAACTGTATAACTACAAGCGTTTTGCTGAAATCTGACATAAGGCGATACGTTGAGCAAAACCACTAAACGGAATATATTTACACAAATGTTCCACCAAAGCATAATTCCACATTTTCAAGGCATCTGCAAATTGAAAATCGAACCCAGTAAGAGAATGTCTGAAATTTCGAAATAAAAATAAATTTCAGCCGCATTTAAATTTAAAACTTACATGTCTTGACAAAAGTTTCGTTTTGATTTCTAATTTATTAAATAATCTTTTGAGCTGAATCCCCTGCAAAAAAAATAAATTCGAAAATTGCAAGTTTTTGCATACAGATCGAATATGAAGTTGTCAAATGCTGCCCTATCAGCAATGTCGTGATGGATCTGCATTTCACTCGCGTTCTTGCGCGAACAACTCGATCGGAAATCGTGATGGGCGAATAGGTAGTTGTAGAGTTCGGGATACTTAGCTTGAAATTCGAGAGACGCCTCATCCGGAATTCCGAGCCTGCAAAACAACACAGTTTGCATATAGACAAACAGAAAATGTGTTCAAGAAGTCAGAGTGCTCGATTTCATGCAAACCAGTCTGCGCAAATGCACTTATAGCCAATTAAACTAAAATCTAGCAGACTTTATTTGATCAATCGAAATAACGTTTTAAAGTTTTTTGATGGATTTTAAACTGGTTTGTTTTATTTAGTTTAGTTTTTATTAATAAACCTCAGAAATCAAAATGTTTAAATGAATTGAGAAATTTTAGAATTTTCGAAATATTTTTTTGGAAATCTTATAAGATTTTCTAAACATTTATAAAGTTTACCCAGTCTCAATAACTTTAATGATATTATTTTACGATTTTATAATGATGTTTTAGAATTCTTAATAAATGTTTTTTTGAAACATTCCATATTGCTACTCTAATCAACCATTCATCATTTATTTTTTTGTTGCTATCAATATTAATAACTGCTCAATATCTACATAATAAATCAAATTGGCGAGCATATATATTCTCTGGGCAAAAAAACTTGGGCGCTAGTGATGAAACGTACGTGTTCCGGACACTTTTCAAAAATTCGACTCGTTCCCATTTCAAATAATTGTCAAGAAACGCGGTTTTGTAGAGATTTACCAGACACTTGGCTTCTGAAAAACAAACAATTTCAGCGTAATTTTTTCGGGCTTCAAATACCAAGAAATGTTTTGAATTCCTGTTTGGATGGCAGTGAAATGTCCAGATATTCGATATTGTACTTGTCGAGAATGGGACGCTCCTGAAAATTGGCAATAATAGCAATTGGCAACACTCGAATTTCCTCCATCTCCGGCTAATTATGCTTATTTCTTTGAAGGCATGAACACAATTTGATACAACTAAAAATAAAATGTTTCGATGGAAAAGAAGCTTAAATGTCCCTACTTTTTATCCGATTAGAGTCTATTTTTGATAATGAATTTTCTGGCAAAAACAAAAAAAAACGAATGCGATTCGCTGAAAGTAAACGAGGAAGTGTATTAATCAAATTACTTGGGATAAATAAAAACATATAAGCTTGCATTGGAATAATTAGTTAAAAATGTCATGGCGTTATTTCACATCACCATACATAAATAATTATTTGTGAGACTGCAATTTTTTTAATCTAAAAACGGAAACTCTCAAAGTTTGTTCGAATTCTTCTGAACTTTTTTTATAAAATACGCCAAATTTTTAACAAATATAAAAAAGGCAAATTTTAAGTTTTTTCTAGTTTGCTTCGAAAATTGTTTCTTTGCTTCGACTGGCGCCGGAATTTCGATAGAATTCTGGTATCAACTACTGATAACATTTGAGGAAATAATTTCAACAGCAGATTTCATTGAAAACTATACTAACTATTGAAACTCGAGATTAAACGAGAGCATTATCCGCTTAAACTATGTACAAAGTCTGTTTTGAATAGAAAAGCGTACCTTCTCCGTTGCGAGAAAATTGCCGTCGGGAGTCAGTACTTCGCAGCGAAACGTCCTCAAACTTAGCACAATAGTCACTAATAATGACGAAATGTACATAACTCGTTCATCGACACCTGAAAATCGAAACGAACTGAATAGTGCAAAACAACAAATAATGCACAATAATCGGATTTATTTGAAAAAAAAACCATGGTGACGCACTCGGTGAACGTTGTTTTTTTTTGTTGAATAGATAAATTAAAAAAACAAGAAATAAAATGTTCACGTTTCGACCAGAAATCATTTTGTTGTCTATATATTATTTAGCTAATTATTACTATAAAGAGAAAGTGTTCGGACGCGGTGGCGGGAAAAAACGCTATTACGATTGCCATTTTTTATGGCTTGAAAACAGGGCTATTTAAGATTTTTGGAAAATTGCTGCTCACCACGGAGAAAACTAAAAGCAACGAGATTTGGGAGGCAGCCAAATAAAGAATCAGCTTATAATTGCGGACAACATTCGCTGCGTCAGATTGTTTACTTGATTAATGACTGAAATAATCACCAAAATGTGACCGTTGATTGCAAAATGAGCACTGATAAACGCTCAAACCCAAAACAATAATTTTGACGAATGGATTTCATAGCATTTAAATGTCCTACATTTGATGGTGTCAGGCCGTTTCCCAACAAAAAGCAAAAGTAAATGTGAACAACATTGCATAGGCATGTATTCAAAGGTTTTGTGATATTTTCCCAGTGTTTATGTCAAGAGCTCGGCAGATGTAAAAGAAAAGTGGTAAACAAAATTTGTATGTTTCGCGGGGTGAATTGACTCAAAGAAAAAACGCCATGGGAAGACGAGGCTCATGTCTAGAATTTTTCTTGCAGCAGCAATGCTTAAACATGGAAATACTAATGATGTTGAGACTAATTGCTGCTTTCCTGGAAATAAAAATGAAAACCACAATAACATGTATGCTAAAAAAATTCTCTCGTCGAATATTCATGAAATATTCAAACGAGTCAGAAAATCAGGCTTGAATAGAATATAATAAATAAAGGATGTGCGTGTGCTCTCGAGATTTTCGCATGAAATTGAAGGGGGAGAAAATTGAGCGAGAAATATCGAATTTGAGTGGTTTAAAGAACGAAAATCGTCAATCATCCCTCCATTTCCCAAATTAATTTTTCCCATCGAGATTATTTTTGAATACATTTTCATAATTGCCCCGAACATGTTTCCAAATAACAATGTATCGACAAAATAAAAACCCAAGAATCAAGCAATTTTAGTTGGCGGGCGAAATTGCATTTTGTTGGCGTAAACAAGAACGAATCGATGGTGTGTGTTGTGTGTGAGAGCGTGTGAGCGTAGTGAGCGGGAATGTTTTTCGAAAAACACATTTCTTTTCACTTCCAAAAAAAAAAACAGAGCAAACCGCTTGTTTGAACCTACTGAAAATTCAGCGCGCGACTCCGAAAAAAAATGGAAAATAATTCGTGTGGGAAAATTACGAAAAGCGAGGGAAGTCAAAACATCAGCTGGTGTTGTGTTTTCCACCAGTTTCCCTTTGTCTAACCGTCTGCGTCTATTATACGCGTAACCCTTTTTAATGGTATATAACAAATTGTACGTTTGAAAAGAATAAAAATACATATTCCGGTCTTGATGGAAACAACGTATTAAAAATTCAAATCAACATTTTTATTGTTTAAAACGCGCTCCATTGACAATACCGGTACTGTACTTTCAATTCTATTGGCCGCTCGGCAAGTCGTGCTGCAGGGCTGTGCGGCAATGGAATTGCCGAATTGCCGAATTGCCGAATTGTCCAAGAGAACGTTCGATCGGCAAATTGCCGAATTGCCGGATTGCCGAAATTTTTATTTTCGGCAATTTGATATCAAAAAAAATCGGCGAAACAAAAATCAATGACTACTGAATAATTTGGGATACCGTGAAAATTCGGTATTTATATTTCGAATTATCGTTGAAAACATTTAATAGTCGAAATTTTTATTTTCGGCAACTTGCCGAATTGCCGGATTGGCGAAATTTTGATTTTCGGCAATTTGCCGAATTGCCGAAATTTCCGATTGCCGCACAGCGTGCTGTTGCAGCGCCGCTTCTGCAGCACTGCTGTAGAAATAGAAACGGCGGTGAATTGATATTTCGATGAAACGATTACAAGATCGAATCGCCGATGAAACGGTATTTTAGAGAACGTGTGATTTTGAGAGATGGAGACATTTGTTTTCACCGCCGTTTCTACGGCACAATTTGCTGAGAACATATCTGCTCGACGAGTGATTATTCAATTTTGTTAGCTTCATATTGTCTGCTTCTAGCGACTGCTATACGCGGGTAGATTTACGCGCATGCGCCTTGAAAAGGTCTCGCCATGCGTGCATGCCTTTTTTGAAATTTTCAATCTTCTTAATTTTTCTTGATGAATATAGCATTTCTTTGAATACTTAATACCACTGAAATTAACAATTAAAATTATTTTTTTCTAAAATGCAAAATAACCAGCTAATCAATGCGAGACGATGACGAAGACGCATGCACGTTAATATTCTTGCGTACGTAGTAACCGGACTCCGACCATATTAAATATTGAAATTTTTTATTGTTTTTCACGACGTATTATAGAGGACCGTCTGACGGACGGACGGGTTGCTTATGATTAAAATTCTGGTGCCGTAATCATTTAATCATTTTTTATTTTGATGCGTTGTCGGAATCAAATTTATGATTAAAATATTAATATTGAATTAATGTTGAAATTTACCAACTCGAAAATTGGTTAAATACCAAAAAAAAAAAAAACAATGACAGCGATCTTGGTGCAAAACTAATGTAGATTTACGCTCTGGTAACTCAAAACCGATTGGATCAGACGAAATTCGGCTTCGGAATCAACCTTATCTTTTCTACGGATAAAATTGTAAAATTTCCGGATCTTAGTAATGTGTCGGATCCGATTGGATATTTGTCGGAGCCGAATCAAATTAAAAAATTAAAACAAAAACAGATTCGAATAATAAGCAATCGGATCCGAAGAAAATCCAATTAGGCGCACACCCGCGCCAAGACCTCTCCATAAATTGTATTAGCACTTATTCAATTTTCTAAGACGAAGAGTTGCATGTCAAAACGCAACACAATACAGCCTAAAAATCTTCATCGTTGGATTGCTGCGTGACGCAATTCCATGTACAATAGAGCGCGACTTCGTCAATATAGTCGGCGGACACCAGATAGATTGGCGGGAGGCGTCTTTCGCCATGATCTCACCACATTCGAATGCTTATTCAATTATTTCCATGTGACTTTTTTTAGTTTTTCATGGTGAATTTTACATTTCCTTGGACTTCGCCGTTTTTGAAAAAAAAAATATCTAAATTTTCTCTAGAATGCTAACTATAAGTTGGCTAGAAACCGACTACGTGAACCATTCGTCACGAGACCCAGCTAATTTTCCAAGTTATGAGAGTTTTATAACCGTTTTTTTCAGTTTCACGAGTTTTTTGAACTTCGGTAAGATTTGGAGTACGATAATGAAAGGGACAGATAATTATTGTCGTGACGACTATTCCGGTAATTACTTTTTCAGATGTGCCTCTTCGGGCGCGTCGCGTCGGCGAAACTGAGGCGAACTTCACAAAAAAAAATCGCTGAGTTCAAATAAAAGTGTTTTGTTTCAAACACATATAAAATAGACGAACGCCGCCGTCCGGATGTGATTTTTTTTTCAGATAAATGTGTTTTCGAATGCATGAAATATTGCAAAACTTACCTTATCGGCTTAGGCGACTTATACAGGGTGTCATTTAAGTTCCCGCACAACTTTGAAGACGTATATTTCTGAAACTAAAGGTCCAAATCAAACGAGACTCGAAATATTTTTTATCTATAGTATAACAAATATTTATCTATTAACTCTTTTCGATTCGGCCTCCTTTCGGAGCTATGACTTCACAGAGACGCTTCGGGTAGGATGCGACTGTGGTACGCAGGTATTCGATGGAAAGATTGTGCCATTCCGCCAGTAATGTCTTCTTCAGAGTCTCTACACTTGAGTGGGGTTTTGCGTTGACCTTCTCCAGCAAGACCCCACACGGAGAAGTCAAGCGGGTTCAGGTCTGGGGACCAATCAGGCCATTCGGATGACTTGATGATGTCGGGAAAATGGGTCTGGCACCACTCCTGAGTAGTTTTGGCAGTGTGGGCGGGTGCTCCGTCCTGTTGAAAGACCCATTTCTGCCCAACGAAATGCGTTTGGGTCCAGGGCATCACATGCTCCTCTAAAAAGTCCCGAACGTAGACTTCTTTGTTCATTTTCATCCCCTGATCTGCAAAAACCAGGGGCGCTTCCCGGTTGAGCAGATGGCACCGAAAACCATCATACTGGCAGGATGTGAGGCTCGATGTATTGTTCTGCTTTTCTCAGAAGCTTGCTGGGATGTCTGGGCAAGTACTCGATGGTTTTGTGAGTTGAATGCCGCCTCCACAGTGAATAGCTTCTCGTCGGAGAAGACAGTGACGAGATGTTCTCCAGACTGCGTGCGAGCAAGAAGTTGTTTTGCTTTTTCGAAGCGTCTCTGCTTGTTGACGGCCGATAGAATTGCCGCTTTTTGGACACGATATGGGGTCAGTCCAAGCTTCGTTTTGACGATTTGTTCCATAGCGAAGATGCTCATTCCCACGTCTGACGCCATCTTTCTCATGCTCCTGTGGGGGTTTCGCCTGTTCCTCGATTTGACGGCGTTTATCTTCTGAGGAGTGGTTACTGAGACGAGTCTTCCTTGTCTGGGACGGTCACTGGTCGTATTTAGCTCCTTGAAACGTTTGATGGTGTCGCAAACCGTTCTACGAGGCACAGCGAGGCGTTCAATGATGTCTCTCGGGCTCACATTTTGCTTATGAACTTCGATAATGGAAGCGCGATGGATGTTAGCCTTCGCCATTTCTCGGAAACACATCCGAAAGAGGTGAAACTTGGAAAGTAAGTAAAATATACCTTATTTAACAAAAATAAATTGTATTGGTGCACGAAAAGTGCGCCAGCCAAGCTCTTCATGGCGTCAAACTTTTGTGCGGGAACTTAAATGACACCCTGTAATAGATAAACAATTGAAAAATTCAACATTTATCACGTTTCACCAAAAAGATGAGGAGTGACACATTCGTTTTCACAGAATATCCTCGTCGATCTTGAGCCCTAAAATCGCTCAATTTAATAGTTGAATGAATACAGATGCTATATTTAAAATATGCGCTTCGCTGCGAAATGTGAACTATGGGTTTCTATAAAAAACGCAATATGAAAAATAGGGCAGCAAGTCTATCAAAACATGTTTTTTCGGTGTGCAGCTAATTATCGCCCAATTAAACATATGAGTAATTGTGAATAATTCATTAGGCATAATCATGCTGTCTTGATAAACTTTTTAATGAGTCACTTTTGCTTCCAAGCGAGCTGCCAACGGTCTCACGATATCCTTCTTCCCAATCATAGGCGTCCACCATCGATTTTCCCGCGGTCATATCCTGAAAATTTGCGAAAATATCGGAAATGAACAACAACCAATTCATATATGCATATATATGAGTCAGCGAAAAAATAATTCTTTTTTTGCAAGTTTAAAATCTGATGTTTTTATAAGCCAAGAAATTAATGTTAGCTATACTTAAATATTTGATTAAAAATCCATTTTTAAATCATTTTAAACGGTTTTTTTTTTCAAAAAAAAATAACTGGTACAAATGGTTATGTGAGAAAAGGAGGCATGGTGTGAAAAATGCAATACGAATTGGCCTCCGCCATGCAAAAGATGAGCCAATTTTCGCGTCTATTTTTTGCTGAGCATTCATTTTTTTTCTCATTCCATTTTCACCAGTTTCAAATCGCCTAGTTGAATCATCATTCAAAAAAATCGAATAATTTAAATTGCAAGACAAACTCACAAACAACAATGCTTGAAGAGCTGAATAATCTGGTTGATCATTCGAGTTCAATGAGAACACAGCATGTGCAAACGTTGTGAAAAATGGACCAGTGAGGAAGAGATACGGCGAACTCGGCTCTTTCTAGAATGAAAGCGAAAAAAAAAGTAAAGCATATTCTGTGAATGAGAAGGGCATTACAAATTCCTCTTTTGCCTCTCGCAAATCTTCGGTCGGAAGAGATCGCCATGGCAGATTGGTGAGCAGCAGCTCGACACCGGAGAACACCATCGAGACGAGATCATCAGCCGGACATTGCTCTTTTTTGTCGTGCACTCTTGTCGAAACATAACGCAGTGTTCCACGGAAGCCCGGCTTTTCGCGTTTTCGTCGCCATGTGCCATCCGAATTTTTGAATCGACGCACAAGTCCGAAGTCGACGAGTTTCAACACATGTCGACTCTGCAACAAATTTGAAAAATCAGTTCTCTTTGTACTGTATATTTGGAAAAAAAAAACTTTTGTCGATTATTGTTTATGGTTTTTAGCCCCAGAGTATTTAAATATTATGGGTCTTGTGTATTTACATGAGATTCTATCAACAATTTTAGACAAAAGCTTTCATGGAATTCAAATTTGGCAATAAAATATCATTTTAAAATTGATCGATTTATATTCGGAGGACCAAGCAACTAGAATACCATTTAGAATACCAAAAACCAACCGCTTGCGTAATTCCGAAGCACATATTCGCCGGTTTGACGTCTCGATGAATGTATCCGAGCGAATGAACATCTCGAAGGGCCGCAACTCCCTGAAATCAATCAACAGTAACTTCATCAGTCAAGAAATGTCTGCTATTTCACTTGGATCATAATCCTCGCTACGCATGATTGGCTCAGGCGTTTCACTGGGCTCATTTTCTTCAAGTCCCCGACATTTGGACCCAACAATTGCATTACTGAAAATTCCTTTTAAAAATTAATTAGCGGAATAAATAGCAAACCAATGAAGTTTAATCTTTCCGTGTGACCAGAAGCTACCATAACGGGAACATGAGGCCTTCCTTGTAATCGGTAGAGAATCTTGAAACAATCATGCCATCTGCAAATATCAAAATGCCAAATCCAAACCTTCTG
The DNA here is from genome assembly GCA_902829315.1 of Caenorhabditis bovis. Classification (NCBI taxonomy): domain Eukaryota; kingdom Metazoa; phylum Nematoda; class Chromadorea; order Rhabditida; family Rhabditidae; genus Caenorhabditis; species Caenorhabditis bovis. The sequence goes on along the minus strand of CADEPM010000004.1, from coordinate 1,772,992 downwards.
CTCCAAGAGCATTCGTTTTGTCAATGAGCCTTTTCGAATCTGTGGTTCAACTTTCATTGCCAAATCGGCGTTATTCGTTATATCAACTGCATAGTAGATCTGACCGTAGCCTCCGCGACCGATAAGTCCCTGAAAATGAGTCGGATGAGTTTATTTGAATTTTTGAAAAAACAATGATTTAAGCTTTCGAGTTTTCAGATTTCTCATAGAACGTGGAAAATCATATAATATTTTTATGAAGGGGAAAAAATACTGAATATTGGAGAAAATCATGTAGTGGAAACAACGTCATTTTGTATTCGCGAAATTCTGCGAAACTGAATCAACTCATATCACTTATTTCGATTCAACTGATCACATCTGTCGTCACATCAGTAAGTGAAACAACTTTTTTGCAAAAACACCTTCAACGTGCTAAAAAAAAATTCAGCAAATTATTAATAGAAAAAGTTTGTGCAAAATTTTTAGCTGAAAGTTTTCACAAACTTTCGGAAGAAAACTCAGACCGATTTTTTCGCAACAATGTGCATCCTCCGAAAACTCAAAACCAATCAGATTATTCCCAAAAATCGATCCAAAATTCTCATATTTAAAAATTTTCGTAAATGTCTAATTCGCTTTTTTGAATATCTTCTTCTATATCTATATGTATACTATTTGGTAATGGACCTACTATGTGAATTGAAAAAAATAGTTTTTGTACTTTTATTTTTATTTCTTTAGCGTCTCTGAATAAAAAAATGAATAATTTAAATTCGCAGAATATTTTTTCTAACGAGATTCTAAGGAAAACCTGTGCAACCTTTGTACATCATTTAGTTAAATCAGCCCTTCCCCCAAATATAAGGAATTCCTGCAAATCCACACAAAACCTACCAAAATATGGTACCGATTGCGGAATATCTCATCAGCATGCAATAACTCCGTTCCATTCCGATTTTTGAGTTTCGGCTTATACGGTATCGCTCGCGGAATCATTGACAAACTTGGCGCCTGCGTTGTTTTCACATGTATTCTTCAAAAGGCAAATATCATTCATTTTATGAAAACTATTCGCAGATTGCTTGCTTACACGTTTGGTTCAATTTCCATCGTTTCCATTTTTAGATTTTCCAATTCCATTCTTCGAGCAGTTTGCGAATTTCTAAACTATTAATAAATAATAAATAATAATAATAAATGAATGGTCGCTAAAGATGAGGACGTGTCGTGGAATTAAATGAATTCTTGGGTAAACACAAACCGCACTTGAATGCGGGTTTTTATTGCTCAATTTTTTTCGAATTCAGCCACTCATTCGCCGAATTTTTCGTCATGACAACATTTTTTCGATGTTTTTTTTAATCTCCAATAAATTAATTAGAAGCGTTTGAATTTGTTGATAAGTAGAAGAGATCTTCTTGATATGACCCTTTATTTTAAATGTCTTGCACAATGTTGAAATGTTAATGTTTATCCGACGTTTCGATCTTTAGATCATCATCAGGGAAGGTCAATTTACCTACAAGATAATAAGTAATAGATTGGTCAAAAAAGGAATAAAAGAGTTAAGTTGTAAGTATCAATCAGAAAACAAACAAACCATAAGAACAAATCAAGAAACAAAACAATGTCCAATACGTAACACAAAAATATGTTAGGAGCGTTAATGTGAGGATGTAGGTAGATCAAAAATTTTTGAGAACTAGAGGATAGGTTTAGAAAAGTTTTTTTAGCTATGACTAAGAGAAATCCCCTCGAATTCCCAAATCCGAGACCAAATCTATAAGTTCTTCTTTAGTATTAAGTTCAGGATTCTTGGTTTTAATATAAATTCCTTCCAGTATTCTTCGACGAGTTGTGTTCCTCTCAATATCTAGTATTTTAATAGAAAGTTGTAAGGGCTCCCCGTTATGAATTTCAAATGAGTGTTTAGACCAAACCGTGTTTTTGTATGATTTTAGATTTGGTTTCAACGCAGCTCTAGCATGTTCGTTGAAACGAGAAGCTAAAGGCCTTCCTGTTTCACCGACGTAACTCTTTCCACAACCACATTTGATTTCATAAATGACTCCTTTAATGGTACAAGTACCAACTCCCAGCTCCGGACAAACCCTACAACCTCTACCCTCACATCGAACATCAAAAATACGATTTTTGACAAGGATGTCCCTAAGTGATTTACCTTTAAGTTCTACTACAGTGACATCCAAGTCAACTTGTCTAAGTGAATTATTTGAGTAGTGGTATCGGAGATAAACGGAACCGGAAGTACATTTTTTATGATTTTTTCTGGATATGGGAGGTTATGCCTTTTAGGTCTAGATCTATTTGTAATGTTATAACCATTAGAGGCCAAAACTTCTTTAGCCAAATTTCTTGAAAAAGTTTTATATTCCGGAGAAGAGAGTTTTTCAGCAGTTTTTATGGTAGAAATGACCGTATTTCGTTTTTGTTGATAGGGATGGTTGGAATCAAACCGGATGAGAATGTTTTTGTTAGAAGGTTTTCTATACCATCTGGTGACGAAAATATTGTTCTTATATGAAATCTCACAGTTAAGGAAAGCCAGCCACCCATTATTAGGAGATTCTCTAGTCAAACATATATGTTCGGCTTGAGAATTCAAACTATGGAAGACCCTATCCAAAACATCTTGAGACTCCGCAATAACAATATAATCATCAATATATCTCTTAAATAGAATGGTGGGAATGTTTTTGCTAGGATTTTCAATTTTGTCCATATATATGACGGCAAGTACTGGAGCTAATCTACTACCCATTGCTAGGCCACGATTTTGAGCGTAGTACTTTCCATCGAATTGGAAAAAATTGAAACCGAGGCAAGTTTTTAGAAGTAATTTAAGATCACGAAAAGAAACTCCATACCATTCTATTTCAGAGGAATGTTTCTCCAATTTATCGATTACTGCATTGAAGGCTGATGTGTTGTCTATATTTGTATATAGGGATTCCACATCAAAACTTTCAAAGTAAAGATCACCGGTGTGGTTAACTCCATTGATAGCATTAAGGAGTTCAGCGGTGTTTTTGAGATGACAACCGACAAATTGGAGAAGTTGAGAGATTATGGTACAAATAACCCAAGAAGGCCGGTCCGTGGGTCCACCCGCACCAGAAATGATTGGACGAATTTTTGCCGAATATTCCTTTTTTGACCAATCTATTACTTATTATCTTGTAGGTAAATTGACCTTCCCTGATGATGATCTAAAGATCGAAACGTCGGATAAACATTAACATTTCAACATTGTGCAAGACATTTAAAATAAAGGGTCATATCAAGAAGATCTCTTCTACTTATCAATAAACCACACGATGCACACAAAACAAGTCGCTCCACAACTCACAAAACGTTTGAATTTGCATTTTTGACGCATGAAATTTGATGCCCAAACATGGATTTTTTTTTGGCTCAACTCATAGAAAAATGTATTTCTTTTTCTCATATTCGTTAGTTTTTTTTTCTCATTCGACCGACTATTTTTAAACATTACACCCCCATATCAAATGATTTTCAATGTGATTTTTCATTTCTTCTATTTTATATTATAGCATTTTTCAAGTTTTTTTTTTGTATAAGCGTGTTATAATCAAAGTTAAAAAAAAATAATTGGATCATATTGTCGGCGTCAAACGACTGAAGAGAGGCGGGGCCTTCAAATTCGCGAAATCAGTTTGGATTTAAATTTTTCGTTGACTGAATATTAAATGCGCGTACACTATAATGCAATGTACGCAATCTCGCGTACTTCACGCTGCCTCGAGACGCATTGGCACATAACCATTTATTTTTTTAAACTTCGTCAAGTCGTTTGACCTCGACAATACGAATTATAAAACTTGGAAATATGAAAAAAAAATAGACATCAAGCGAGTGTTTGGATATATGCGAGTTCCAAAAAAATGAATAACCAGAATCCAACGCCTTTTTAATATATAGATAAATTGATATCCTGCATTTCCCGTTGTGTGATTCATCATTTCCTGGATTTAAATAATTCTCGATTCACCAAGTAATATAACTATATACATATTTCAAAAAAAGCAGGGACAAATAAAAAACTGATTTTCACAAAATGAGTTTTCAAATTTCAGAACGACATTAATATATTTGTCATAAATGTTCAGTTCTGAAAAGAAATGTGATATTCAGAGAAATGGATATTCGCAAAACCGCCAAATGAGAAATAAACGACGAAGCATTTTATTGACATTTAGCCGTCATGTCTGATCGACTTAAAAAAAATATATATGCAATTGCTAATCCCAAAAATGGATTATCTCTCGAATGCAAAAACCAAAACTATTCGGAATTGAATTATTAAAGCGAGTAGAAAATGAGAATACTGTAAAGGCTACAAAAATTGTGCGAAAAATGTATTTGAAATGCTATTTTAATGACAATTTCTCGAGAGATCCTAGCAATTTGCTGAGCAATTTTTATCGTTAGATATTTTCCATCGAATGTGTTATTCTTGAACAAATAAAAGGATTTTGCATGTTCGAATAAAAAAATGAACAAAGTAGGTAACCAATAGCGACGACGGCTTATCTTTTTTTCTGGTTTTTTTTTGCATTCTCTCCGTCGCCATTCATCACATTCTTGAATTTTTCTCTCATTGTGTTCCGTTTCTCGTATGAATGTCTCAATCGTTTACAGATGGCAAATGCAAGCGAGAAAATGCCGAGGATTGATGAGAATTGTACGGCGTTCATGTTGCAAGCGATTCGCATTTTCAAAACTCGATTGGATTCGAAAGCAATTGCCGTATAATAAAAATGTTTGCCGATTCCAAAATCTCCGAATTACAGGAGCATAAACTTGGTGCTGATTTGTACGCGGTCACAATTATTGGAGCGTTTGCTTCGATTATTATTTTGCTCATGTATCGATCAATTAAACCACATGAGAATAGCGAAGAACAGGTGTGAACAAATTTTGTTTGATTGGATAAAAATGAAGTCTTTTAAACATTTTTCCATGAAAGCTTTAAAATTGCTCTCAATTTTCAAAATGTTGAGTTCTATGTGACATTATCATTAAAAGTTGCGGAAAAAGATTTGTCAAAAATTTTTGGGCACATCGAATTCATTGAGAAATCTCGCGAATTTCCGCTTTAAAAAAAATATTTAAATGGATTTTATGAAATATTCTAATATCAATGTACATTCAGGTAACACTAATGCTTGCTTCGATGCAAATGCGGGTAGAAGTCGACGAATTAGTGCGTAGGAAACGGAAAATGCGGTATTCGCTGTTATCAATTCGCAATAATACTTTCAATATTCAGAGAAGCGAAAAAACGCGCACAAGACTGGCTGAGAGACATTCGCAATAAAAGTATTAGGCCACTATCACGTATCAGTTCACGGAAAAGTCGGTCATCTGAAGCAACATATTCCGGTAGATCATAGTTTGAGGCATCTGGCGATTGTTGTACGCGGGTATATTTTTGTGCTCTCAAGGGAGTCTCATCAAGAAAAATTAAACAGTTCACGTGAAAATTTCAAAATGAACGAAACCATTTCAAAAGGCGCACACGTAAATCTACATCAGTCGCCGGACGCCGACAATACATCTAACACATTGAACCTGATTTTGAATAATTCAGTGAATGAGAAAGAAAACTATGCAATCGAAAATCTAATACCAACACCGGAAAATGCAGTTCTAGTCGAAAGACCAATTTCTGAGAATTGTCCGAGTTCGAATAGACACAGCTCCGTGAGCAGTGTTCCGACTCCAACTCGTCTCGATGTCAGCCTTCCATCGAGACCGAAATCGCATTTGGGCTTTGTCCCCGAGATCATCGTCACAGAGCCCAACCCATTTAACCTGCAGCCACCCCCGCAGCGCCGCCGTCGATCGTCTCATACAAATTTCAACGAGACACAACCTAACACGCTGCAATCATCAAGGTTTGAACGCTTATCAATTCGCGCCTTTTCCGTGAAATTTGATAATTTGCAACGGTCACTCGATTTGGGCTTATCTAATTCCATTTTAGGCGGTCATCGGAGAGTAGCTACAATAGCATGCCATTATCGGTCACCGAAGAAGTTGTCTTCACTTTTCCAGAAAGTAGCTCGTCCGATTCACCACCATGGGAAAATCTTTAATTTTTATTGATCAAAAATAAACTTTATATTTATATTCTTCAATTCAATTCAAAGAAATATCCAACATCTTTTTCGGGATAAATAAGAATATGAATAGAAAAAGAAACGCGGTTAATACCAAAATTTACGTTATAATAGACCTTTTCATGAATTTTACTTTCTTACAAAAAAAATGTAAAAATTCCATTGAATTTACATTTTATACATTAATGCATTGGAAAATTGTGTAATTTTTCATTTTTTTAAATTTTATTAATAGGTCCATTTCGAGTATTTTCCATTAGATTGCGATGATGATACTTAGCCCATTCCGGAGGATCCTGAACCAACCACTGTCAGGTAGAGATAATTAAATTTGAAGGTAAGTTTTTGCGAAAAAAAAATGTTAAATTAATATATTTTTAAATAGTATATACGACCGTTCGAAAATCGCATTGCCTGTCCGATACTGTTTAATTCATTACGCTCATTACGTACTTTTTCGTTGTAAAACCTTGTGATAATTTTTCGGTTGCTCCTTGAACTAAAGTAGTACCGTAATTTTATTTACAAGTTTTCGAAAATCTGATTTTCGAGTTTTTTGTCATTTTCCATTTCACGTTTTCTGTTTTATTGTTAAAATTGCCTCGCATGAATCATTTTATAAATTTCGTAATTTTCTTTGACAAAATACAACCAAAAGTAAAAACAAAAGCATTGTATATAAGAAATCCACTTTTTCTCACATTTAATTTTTATAGAATGACGTGACGATTAACATGACGGTTTCAACGTATCGCTTTTATTTTACTTTTGATTCTTATCTTCTTACAAACTGAAATTTAATTGAATTTCTACGTTTATATCGAATGAAATTTTTTCTTTCTTTACATAATTTCTCATTGCTTGCCACATGATTCATAGCTTGGTTCCTTGGGAGAGAAGCAATAAACCTTGAAACACTTTCATGTTCTTCTTTTCTTCTTCTCTTTTTTATTATCATTTGCATCACATTCCTCCGGAAAATCGGAAATGCAATAATTTTATCCCGTGAATTTATTTGAAAGTTCTCCTGAACTTTAAGATTTACAACTTGTCATAATATTGAGAGAGAGAAAAAAGGCATGATTTAATAAACAGCTGTTCAAGCATACCTATAGTGATGTGTTTTGCCACGTGCTATGATCAAAAGTGAAAACAGGTAGGAAAAAACCGAATTCCGCTAATCGTTTTGTTTCGATCTTTTCGCGTCAGAACTGGGTCATCTTACAATGCACTCAAGTTGTCAGATTTTCAGGCAGTTTCAAAATTTACGAAATACTTCGGCGCCTCCCATTAGGCTTGTCAATTCTTATCAAGTTCAGAAGCGATTTCCGCAGTTTCAAATTGATTTCTAAATTGACATGATCGAATTTAACGACCATGGTGGCTAACAGTAAAATTCGAAGTTCACATTGTTCGAAAATCGAATGAATTGACTGCACGTAAATCAGGAAGTTGAACTTACCTTTTTTGTACATTTCCTTAATTAAGTCTAGTAACCAACTTTCTTTTACAGTTCAATGCGAAAAGAAATTTTGTAAAAATTAAAAGACCTTACTCGAAATTTTTTATTAAAATATTATAAATTCGAACCGCTAGCACGATACCATTTTCGCTGCGGGAGAACAATTAGCACCTATGAAATGTGTGGTCCATGTGTCAGTTTTGCATTCATCGCATGTGCATTCTCTCGCATTTGTAAACCATGTGATGGTTTTCTTTCTCTTTCTCTCTCTCTCTCTCTTTCTCTCTTTATTTTTCTCACAAACAATCAATAGTAAAGAAACTGATGAATCAGCAGTGAGCGAAACGTTCGATGTCGGGACGGTCTTTATTATTTCATAATACTTCGGCTCGCATACAACAGCGCCTAACAAATTCGCTCCATCGAACGCCATTGAAAAGTTTTCTCTTTTCGCCCTCTCCTCGTCACCGCCACCGTTGATTTTACTTTATCGGTAAACAACACCACGTACTGAGGTCTGCTCTCGCTAGTTTTTTCTGTGTGTTTTTTCTCGTTTTTGCTCATTTTCTTCTCGTTGGTTTTGCTCGTGACAGTTTTATCTGCGCTGCTTTTCGTTTCGTGGTTTTTGAGCAAACCTGTTGGTCACAATCAATTCCAATTTGTCATTGTTTTTTCAATCATTTATTGATTACTGATTATATTCTTCATATTTTCAAGCAAAATTTCTGTATCCATCATTTTGCGGTTTTCGATCACTTCATTCATAATTAATTATTCAAACTACACCAAAAAATCGTTCAGTTTATAATAATTGAATCGGCTGTCATGAATTCTTCGAAACCGCCAAAAAACCCGTACTTTTCGTTTTTTTTTTACACTTAGTAATCTAAGAAAACCAAAAGATGGTTTCAGGTTTGGTGCATTGATGTAAGAATGTATTAACGTCGTGTTAACAAATAATAATTTACTTGAAACGAATGTTACCGAAAAGTTTTGATATGGAATTTTCTCTCTGCCACTCCTTAAAAATTTTATTTTACCTTAAATTTCAAAAACTTCGTTCCATAGTTGAAAACAGTTTAAACAATGGGACAATTCAACGGTGTTTGTTGTCATCTATGACCAAATTTGTTGTTTTTAATCATGTATCGATTCACGTGTTCAAAATTAGACCAAAAAAGCAATCGTTTCCTGGATGGTTGACCAGAAACGATATTCTACTCATATTTCCAAAATATCTTATTTCATTATTATAAACTCTGGTCGATTGCATAAACAAGTAATTTTTTGTTTACTTTTTTCTCCGTTCATGACATTTTCGAGTAACTTAGTTCTAATTTATTAATCAAAACAGCTGGCAATGAAACACATTTGGTCTTATGACGAACGCTTCGACACAAATAGCGAACATGGCAATTTTGTCGAGCCAAATGACATTGTTTTAGACATTACTCATTTCTGTAATGTTTCGAAATTTTTCATCGCATATCTTGATAATTCAATTTTTTTCCCTTTTAACAGAGAAACTAATCGTACGCCTATTGTGCACAGTTTATCGAGAACTTTCCCATACGTTTTTCGTTGATTCACCGTTTTCCGAGATGATTTAAAGTACATGTTTATATTTTATTTTTTTTAAGTGATTTCCGGTGAACTTTTGTTTCGAATTATCATTTCTACAATAGTGTCACTTAAAATTATTCTTCGAGATTTTGATCTACAAAATATTTTTGGTATTTTTTTGAGTTCTATTTGGTCGAGAACTATCGTCTTACAATGTTTATGAATAAACGAATCAGCTGGAATATATTTAGTTTATTTATAATCTATCCATTTGTCCTATAAATTTTGCCTCATTTAAACAGTTTTTACCGTGTTATCTTTAATATTCTCTTTTTTTTCCATTAATTCCCCCCTCGTTATTGATAAGATGATCATCTTGCAGATAAAAAATCGGCCACCGAGAGTTGGGCGACTCGGCCAAGATGTTGAATAGAATCGCCCTTTTAGGGTGTTTCCTTCTAGTTTCCGTTTACGCAGAACTTGTCAGGGATCGAGGTTTGCTGAATAAATATCTGATTCAGCCATCACTTAACTGATTTTAGTGCATACTGGTGGGCAATCGGTTTCCAGTTGCAATTCATCCGATACATTTAAATGTGATGACGGAAGATGTATTCCTGTGGCGTGGAGATGCGATGGTGACATCGATTGTAGATTCGGAGAAGATGAGGACCATTGCTCGGCGTCGTGTGCCAAGAATGAGCACATGTGCGGCAAATCGTCTATTCTCGATTCTCGTGGTCAATTGAAATGTGTTCCGAAACGATGGGTTTGCGATGGAGAATTCGATTGTGAGGACAAGTCTGACGAAAAAGATTGCAAAGGTACCTTTTCGGCTCTCATTGTTTCCATTTTCAATAAAGTGAATATTTAGAAATCACTTGTGACAAGAATCAGTTCAAATGCGAGGACATGTCTGGTGGATTCAACTTGTGCATTCCTAAAACATGGATTTGCGATGGACAGCGTGACTGCATTGGCGGACAAGACGAAGAGAATTGCTCGGAAAAAAAATGCGGCAAGACTGATTTCGCGTACGAATTGACCACGTTTTGAAATCAGAATTCCATTTTTCGAATTTCAGTTGTGCAAATGGAAATTGCATTTTCAAAAACTGGGTTTGCGACGGAGAGGATGATTGTGGAGACGATTCCGACGAGTTTATCAACGCACCTTCATTCTGCAACAAAACTACGAATGTTTGCGATTCGGCAGATATGTTTAGGGTATTTAATTCAGTATTGTTACGAAATGATATTTATTCGTGAATTTAGTGCCCAAATGGTGATTGTATCCCAGCGAAATGGAGGTGTGATGGACAATCGGATTGCCGAGATCATGCTGATGAGAGGAATTGCAGTGTTGTTCAACACACTTGCAAGTTTGCGGAGGTAAGAAGACACTACGAACGGAAGTTCATACATAATAGAACGTTTAAGGAATTCGCCTGCAAAACATCACAAGCTTGCATTAGCCGCAATTGGTACTGTGACGGAGAAGAGGATTGTCCAGATGGATCTGATGAGGAGAATTGCGAATCGTATTCGAAGAAGTGTGCATCAGGAGAACGCTCGTGTCCTCCAACATTCGGTGCGTATGGAGCAGAATCTGGATTGCTGATCTGCATTCCGTCAAATGCTTTCTGTGATGGAATTGAAGATTGTCCGGATGGTGGAGACGAGAGGGGATGCAATGTGACCGCAGAATGCACGGAGCAAGAATACCAATGCCCTTCTACTCCAATTCAGTGCTTCAATCGAACCGATTTGTGCAAAAACTCAAAGTTCGATTGCGGCGACGGAGCCTTGTCGATTTGCGGCGATTCGAATATAACCGAGTTTTGCACTAAAAATTCGCAAGGATGCACTTGCAGAAAATCTTACGTGAAGGATGTGGAAGTGTGCTACTGCAAAGAAGGATACAAGCTGGTGGATGGGAACTGCGTCGGTCAGTTTTTATTTTAATTATAAAGGAAATTTTGCAATTCGTAGAAAATTATCGATTTATATAGGAAACTTTTGATTTTCAGATATTAACGAATGCGAAATCGCTGGAACTTGTGATCAAATCTGTGTTAACAAGGAGGGATCGTACTACTGTGCTTGTCATCCTGGCTACAAACTCAGCTACAGCAAAGATCAAATCGGACGCGTTCCGAATCGTTGTCGTGCGATGGGTGGCGATCCGCTTGTTTTGCTCAGCACTCGCGCCTCGATCCGCCAATTCGATCTTGTCACCAATTCTCATTTTCCATTATCGAGCAAACCTGGCTCCGCCGTCGCAATGGACTTCCATTTGACGAATGGAACTCTTGTTTGGTCCGACATCAACAAGAAACGAATTTTGATGTGCAAAATTGGAAACAGCACAAATGGAATTCTGTTCTCGGAAATCGTAAGTTCTAATTATTTGGATCTCAGACTTCAATCATGTCTTTACAGTGTGATGAGAATCACTTCGTTGTTCTCAACGAGAACATCAATACTCCGGATGGATTGGCTATTGATTGGGTTCACGATTTGCTTTTCTGGACTGATGGAGGACTTGATCAGATTAATGTTCTCAACCTGAAGAGTGGAAAACGACGTGTTTTGTTCTCTTCGGAACTCGAGGAACCACGTGCAATCGCTGTCGATCCAGAAGTTGGTTTGATCTTCTGGACTGACTGGGGAAAGAAAGCTCGTATTGAACGCGCTGGAATGGACGGACAACATCGAATTGTGATCGTCGAAGGAGATCGTGTCGTCTGGCCGAATGGACTAGCATTGGATTATGTTGACAAGAGAGTCTACTGGGCGGATGCTAAGATAAAGAGCATTTTTAGCTGCGATTATTGGGGAAAGAGAATAAAGGTACAGCCCTAGCATCGAAATAATGTCGTTTCTAGTTTCACGCTTTCAGACTGTCCTCCATTCTCATGAATATCTTCACCATCCCTTCTCGCTTGCTGTCTTCGAGGATCGTGTCTACTACACTGATTGGGAGCATGACGGAGTTATCACTGCTAACAAGGTACATATTTTCCGAAAACGATTATAAATTAAATTCTGATTTTTCTGCAGTTCACCGGACAAGATGTTCGTAAAGTGATGGACAATGTGCCATCGCCGATGACTGTCAAGATTTATCACAGACAGGCGCAGCCGGTGATGGATAATAAATGCCTTGGTGCATTATGTACTGAATTGTGCTTGCCTCGTGCGGTATATAGAGAGGAAAACCGACTCGCCGAAAAGTCTTGGCATGATAGACCATTCTCGTGTGCATGCGAAGGAACTCGTGCTGATGACATATTTGAATGCATTGGTTAGTTTTCTTTTTCTTAAATCTTAAAAATCTTTCTATGATGAAATGTTACTTTTGATTTTTTCAGTTAATATGGAATCAGGATCCGGTATTTCAATGATTGGCGTCTTCTCGTTATTCGTGTTCGCCGGAATCTGTATTGGAGTAAGAAATGACATTTTAATTTAAAAGATCTATCAAATGTCAGATGTTCGTTATGTATCGACGTCGCCATGGTGCAGGAGCATTCACTGCGCTCAATTTTGACAATCCGATCTATCGTCGAACCACTGAGCCATCAGAACACCAAATGGAAGACCCGTTCAGAGATCCATTCGTCGAGCCCGATAACAGGGAAGCTACGGGTTTGCCGGCACTTGTTGGCGACACGGAGGTGATGAGCTTTTAAAAAAACGAACCCGACTAATATTCTAACATTTCAGAGGCCGCCTAACGGACTCCAAGTCTAATATGTCAACGTGTTATCCCATAACATATTCATTTTTATGTATATCCTCTCATGTGCAATCATTAGTTGTAAAAATCTGCTTTCACTTTTCCCATTCTGATTTGATTCTTCTGATATCCTTTACTCTGCACGTGGTAGATTTCGCCTCTTTTGACTGTGAACAAATGATTGCCCAAAAATGTATCTAGAGATGGGTATTCTTCTGCAATTTTCAATAGTGAATTTGCTAGCCGTTTTCGTTTTTTTTCTTGTATTATTTTTGTATCTTTTCACAAACCGGTCTGTTAAACTGAGCTAGAGCGAGTTCCCCGCCCCTCTACCGATTCATCTGATGCCTTTATCCGTATTTTTGAACAAGGTTGTGTTATGGAGCGGCTTTCCGACTCTTCGTCGTTTATTGTTTATGGTTTTTGGTATGCACTACTGGACTTAATAAAAATGTTTTATCATAAAAATCAAATTAAACCCGATTTTAATAAAAACAAACAGTATGAAGTATATTTCGCCTCGTGTGTCGCTCCTCGAAGTCGGTGAGAATTTGGTCGATATCGTTGTCGACGTCAACACATTTCTCGAGCTGAAACATGTTTAAAAGCAGGATTGTCGTTTCAGAGCTGAAGCCGGGCCAAAGCCGAAAATTTAAAAGCGCGCGCATACTCGGTTGGGAATCGGACGCGTTGCGTATGCGTCGCAGTAAACGTCAGCCCATGTTATTTTTATTTTTCGTAGAAATTTCTATTTTTTGTAGAAACAAATAATAACAAAATATTTAAATTAAAAGTAGTAAACATTGACTTTAAAAAGAACTGCGTAAAATTGGCTAAATGCTAAAGAAAAATCACAACGGTCTTGGCGCAAAATTAAACGTGCAGATTTACGACCTAAGGGTCAAATACGCACACCACACACCAAGACCTCTCCCTGAATTTTTTGGCATTTATCCAATTGTGCGCGGTCGCGCAACACCGATAATATCTGTTTAAAATTTTGATATACTTTCCATTTTTCTATGAATATTTTATGGCTCATTAGCCATTTTTCATACTCGTGAGAATAATCAATTTATCGAATATTTGAAAAGTTAATTATTTTTCTTAAAATATTAATAATTCCTAGATATAAAATATTTATAATTCCTAGAAGAATATAAAGAAACTTGTACTTTTGATGATTTCTAATCATTTAAAATATTTCAGCTTTCCCCGTCCAAAGTATTGTTTGCAAATTTTTGTTTTCGTTATTTATGACTCTCATAAAGTATGAGAAAATCGTTTTGAATTATTCTTGAAAGGGATTTCTCTAAATATTTGTTAGTGACAAATCCAAGGCAGTTTAATCATTTTGAGAAGAGTGAAATTGGAAAAGTCAAGAAAAACATTGATAAATGTACCTTATCTGCTATTTCAGCAACAAAAAACGCTCCAAGAGTAGCTTCTTCAGGATTATCTTCAATGTCGACGTTGATTATGTGAACTGGGTTCCCGGAGGTGCTTATTCTTTTTGTGAGATGATCGACAACCTAAATATCGATTTAAAATTATGAAAAAAAATATAGTCGACGACGGACGAAATCGGGGTTCAATTGCTTTATTTTTTGAACTGCCGCCTTGGGTCTCCTTTGGAAGAACTTTTAGGAGCGCTTTTTACGTTTTCTAACTATCATAATATGAAATAGCCCGAATTTGAATTTGCCCGAGCAATTCAAATTTATCAAATTCGTCTGTCCACGACACGATTCCGGCCCCCACAGAGCCGTAATCTGCCACAATACTAAAAATGTTTACCTGATCATACACTCGTTCTTCCAAACAAAAAACAATGTCAAATTCTCTCGTTTCTAATTGAAATCGTTGCGGACGAGTTTTAATCCGTCTATTTCTATCGACCATACTCAGAAGCCCGTTTTGAGTATAAAATTGAAAATCCTTTGCGCACAAATCTGCGTAGATATGGTCGTAAGTTGTCGGTCCGAATTCATAACAATTCGGACGATCCGCTGATGGTCCAGGCATTTTGACTTGATTACCAGAACCATATGATTCTATGTTGAAACCACGTTTTCTAAATAAATGTATCTGTGAAACATTTAAGATTTAAATTCATACTTCAAAATACTATGTGCTTCCATGCTTCGATTCATATTACTCGAACAACTCACAGCAAATCTTAATTTCTCTGTGTACTCCATCTGAAGCATAAATTATTAAAATGTAATAGTACAAAAAGCAATTGAAATTTAAAAAAAATTAGAAAAAAATTCAAAAAAAAGGCGCTCAGCACGCTAACCATAGTTAACTGACGCGTTTTGGGACGCGTTGACGCAATTCTCGATATTCAGTGTAATTTTTATTTAAAAAAAATCTATTTTTTAATGGGGCATTTAGGTCTTTGGCAGTGCCCATTCTCCTTAAACACCATGCGGACGTTACAAGTAAAGTGAACAGCTGTCTAAAGTAAATTAAGTATTGTTAATAGAAGTAGCTTACACTTACCGTATCCACGTCTAGCGAAAACGCGTGAACCTTAATTCCAGCAGATAAATCTCCGATATATTCAACGTCAGGTAGAATTGTTGGAAACACAGAGCATCCGTCATCATCAATGATTTTTATTTTTCGTTCTTCACCACTTTGAGAGCCGTCAGATATTGTGCACGAGCCGATAATTATACAAAATAGGTAATTTTTCTGGGATTTGTATTGGCATTTCCAGGAGTGGTAAAGGAGATCTCCAATATCAACTTTCCTAGAAATAAAATTTTGATTTATTAATGTAAGAATGGAAACAAATGTTCACCCTGTTACTCTAGGACCATCTCGCGATCTGTGGCGAACACTGTACTCGCAATCGGGTTCTGGAAACCTGTAACTAAAAAAATCTGAAGTTAAATTCAAAAACTCGGTGTGAGACCTGCCCACTGGCAATTCAATAATATCGCTTGCCGGGAATAGATCGATAGTGCTTGTAGACTGAACCCCGAGTATGACGACAAATACCGAGATCGATTTGAAAGACATTGAAACAGACAAGCACGCTATCGCTAAATATACATACAGTATAGATCGAAAATTGATGAACAAGACGCAATCGAGGCGATTCGGGTCACACTCCCAACATGGTGATAAAACAGCGATCGAGAGAGATAAAGACTCGAGAAAAAAACCGATCATTTTATTGCATAATTTGTACAGGAAAATCGGGAAGAAAAATGATGATGTGCAAGAATTTAGCCGCGATGGGAACTGCCGCAGAATCGCCAATATTTATCGCAAGCAGCACGATATTGAGCTTGCGCGGTCAGGAATGGATTGTTGCAGTAGTTTGCTGCGAATCCTCTGAACATAATCATTTAATAATTAATATTTGATCTCAATTTTTTGTAGAGATCTAAAATGCTTTCTGCTTATCTCGAAATGATGTACTCGTAAATCGAAAAGCTGACCTATAACTTCGACAAAGTGCTTCGATGCTTCCACCTGAGTTTTTCTTTGATGATCTTCGCTTCGGAACCACTGGTTTATCCGGTAGAGGCACCTGACATTTCTCAGAGTACACTGGGCAGAACACAATCGCCTAAAAATTGGAGAGTATTGGGTGATGTGTCAATTCGCTCAAAACTACCTTCTGACCGAAACGGAATGGATCTGGACAAACATACAAATAGCGATTTTTGAATTCTTTACAGAATCGCGCAAAATTTTGCTTTTTCACTGGCGCCGCACTAGTGACTTCGACATTCTCCGCTCTAAAATGCGATTGAAATTGAAATTTAAAATTTTATTACTGTTTGATTGGTTCTTCTGCTCGATCTGGCTCTTTTTCGGAAATTGAGAAGCAAATATTCTCAAAAGCATTGCAGAATTCTTCGTCTTTTTTAGCTCTGACTCCTTTTCCATGTCCAGTGCATACTCGAATGTATTCCTCGCGTAATTCGCCGCATGCTACCTGAAAACTCAACAATTCCGATATATATTTTTTTCAAATATTCTTTTTTCTTTATTTTCAATGCAAATCACAACATTTGCAATAACAAGAACGTCTGGGAAAAATAACTAAAAAATTGGTGCAAACCTGAAAATCTTGAGAATAACGCGTAGAATTTTTACGAAATAAAATTTGAGTGGCACCATTCAAACCTTATTTGGTATCTTTTTTTTGCATCCGCTAGTTTTATTTTCTCATTGAATTAATTCGTCAAGTTTGATTGTATTCTCGAAAAAAGCGAATGGTTGAGTACTTTAAATTTCCGCCAAAAATGGGTTCAAGTGATGATATTCAATCTATTACGTCATACTGTAGTCTACAGTACTGTATTATCAAATTCAATAGATCTTGCAAAATCAGTTGTTATGAAAACAAGGTGATGTCAAATAAACATGTATATACTTGCCGAGTCTTGTTTGGATTCCGAATCTCGTGTGCTTCTGAAGACAATTTATCGTGAATATGCAGTTTGTAGGAAACTCTTACTTGGCTTCCGATAATATAAAAATTGAAACGAAACAAATAATATGGTGCGTTTTCATAATTTCCACTCGAATATTCTGGCAGAAAGTTGAAAGAGGGCGTCGCAGGGTCGAAACACTTCTATAATTAGGTGTGGCATTCAATTTTTTTTTCGAAAGTGGAACAACAACGCCAAAAAAATTGGCTAATTATAAAATAACAATGAAGACGAGACGACGGCGGAATAAAATAGGAAACAGACGCACGAAGTCATCGGCAAAAAAAATAGAAAACCGATAAGCCACAAAATTGATAGATTTGTGACGACGGTGATGATGAGGAGGCGATCGAGTGAAACCAAGACCGGCTTGCTGACACTACGCTGAATGACTACTGACTATATATATATTTTTTTCATTTGAGAATTTAAAAATAGCTAAAAAAAAAGAATGAAACCGTATTTTCGAAAATCTATTGGATGAATTCTATATTTCTCGAAACAAAACTGACGAAAATTTCAATTCGCTGTATTTTTTTCTTTGTGGATAATTTCAACAAATTTCATTCGATTGATGTTAGAAATTGCGAAATAAGATAAAGTTAAAGTTTGATATATTAAAATTTACTTTTTAAGATCATAATGGTTTATAACGTAAGATTATCAATTACATGAAGAAACGAAACAGGTATCTCTGATGGCGGATTGGATTCGCAACATGGCTGCCAAACAACTTTTAAAAGTGAGAAGAAATTCATATGAGGATGTTCGTTATTAAATTATTTATCGTATACTTAACCTTGAACCCGCGGGTGTCAATTTCTCCGAATTTTTGCGATAAATGTCCAATAGCAATTTTGTCGGTTTTCCAATTGGTTTTTCCAACATTCAAAATGAGT
This sequence comes from Caenorhabditis bovis, assembly GCA_902829315.1. NCBI lineage: Eukaryota > Metazoa > Nematoda > Chromadorea > Rhabditida > Rhabditidae > Caenorhabditis > Caenorhabditis bovis. The sequence goes on along the minus strand of CADEPM010000004.1, from coordinate 1,754,721 downwards.
TATATATTGCCCGATTTATGATAGTTTTATGTGCAAGAAATCTGTTTTCTCTCATTTTTTGATGAGGCAGAGGGTGAAGTTGATCAGTTCATTCTAATTAGTTTTCGACGAACGCCGTCAAATAATATTTTGAACGACGTTGTGTTCATTAACAACCACGAGAATACCCCGTAATTCCCTTTAATAATCTTGAATGTTTCCGTTCGTTGTATGAATGTTGAAAAGTTGACCTCTAAACACTTGCGCGGTGTCCAAATACCATACTTATAGGCGCATTATGCGAAACAATGCCCTATACGAAATTTGGGCCGACCTCACTTCGCGGCGCACTATTTCGTTGTTTGTGAGGCGAAGAAAAATCCCGCCAAGTATTTGTGTTGTAGATTTTTTTTCGTGCTGCCATTTTGTTTCGTTTTCTCTGTTCTTTTTTTGTTCGATAGCTTTGATAATATCGATTATCGGGTATTAGAAACTACTCCAATTAAAAAAAATACGTTTCAAAATTGAACCAACCCGACATTTTCTCCACAGATAAAAAATCCAATTATGCGATCTTTCTTCTGTAAAAGGATATAAAATTGAAATTAAAAAATAAAGGAAATACATAAGAAATGAGGGATTAAAAATACTATAACTTGTCCGATTATCGACATTTTCATGCTAATTTCAACATTTCCAAAATGTTTTTTTTTAAATCTCTTTGGCGATGCAAAGAATAACCATTGAAGCTATTTCTAAAACGAAGCCGTATAAGAATTGAGTCAATTGACTGAAGTGATTCAAAATTTGAATCAATAATTATCGTCCCGAAAACAAATACCACTCTGCTACTTGTTTTTTTTTTCTTTAAGCGAAAGAGATTAATTCGCTCTGCATTACCCTTTGTGTATTTTGATTCTCGATGAAGTTCTTGAACTGATAAGAATTTTTGTTTTCTAAACTATTTTTTTTTGTTGTCCAGTGTCTTTCTAAAATCGATTGTTTTGTTTGGTTTTTCAAATTCGATATAAAAAATCAAAAAAATTAATGGCCGATTTCCATAAAACTGAGAGTTATTCAATAATATATCGCGAGAAAGAACGAAATTAATTTCAGCTCTTTCATATATCTTAACGAATATATTTCAATGTTGGAACCTTTTTTTTTAGCATTTTTCGAATTTGATCGGCTTCGCTTCAAAATTTATTTCTCGTCATTCTTCACGTTTTAAATCTTGAAGAAAAAGCGCAATAAATCAGCAAACTTGTAAATTCGAATCTCTCATCGCCGATTCGTCTGCGCTCTCCGCAAATCGTGTTCTATCTCAACGCATTTCTCTCCGTTTTTTTTGTGCCCCGTCGGCCGCCGTGAAGATTCAAAATGTCCCTTAGTTTTCCCTCGTTCTCTATGTGTTTGTGCGTGTGTATCTCACGAATTTTTTCCCTCAAATTTTTTTTTCAACAACACATCATTTTCAGGTTTTTTTTTGACAAAATGTCCTTCTTCGAGCGTCTTCATGAGGAAGCTCACAAATTGAAGGAAAAAATCAAGGAGAAGTCAAGAAAGCGGAAGGCGCCGTCGGCGGAAGACGCAATCTCAAATTTGAAGGATGCCGAAGATCTCCTTGTTCGCAAACAAGAGTATTTTGAGGAGAAAATCGCTCAGGTTGATAAATTTGAGTTGGATAATTTTTGACTAAAAAATGCAATTTTAGGAAGTGGAAAATGCAAAGAAATACAGCAAGAGCAACAAGAAGATGGCGATCGCCGCGCTGAGACGCAAGAAGCATTACGAGATCGAGCTCAATCGAATTGACGGAGTAGACTCGTGTGATTTTACGTGGAATATGATGTTTTCTGCAGATGCTCACCAAACTCGAAGCTCAAAGAACCGCATTGGAGAACGTCGGACTTCACAATGAGGTGATCGATGTGCTTGGAAAAACGAACGAGACTCTCAAGAAAGAGCACGATAAAATGGACATCGACAAGGTATTTTTTCATTTGAAAATTATTAAGAATTACACAATGTTATATGTAGGTTCACGATTTAATGGATGAGATTGCTGACGGTCTCGCCACTTCTGAAGAGTTCAATGAAGCAATTTCTGCTCCGATCGGCGATGTTGCTGATGAAGACGATTTGCTCAAGGAGCTTCAAGAGCTTCAAGACGTAATTTGCGCTCTATGAAAATATTACCGATCCAATTCATTTGTAGGAAGTTGCCGATCTCCCACCAACCGCACTTCCAGAGGTTCCCAAGACTGCACTTCCTTCTCGTCCAAAGGTCCGCAAGATGGACACAATGGAGGAATTGGAGCAATGGGCTGCTTCCAACTAATGTTTTGTTGGTGATTTTCGAGAAATCAAAATTGCAAAAAAGGATAATTCATTTTTTGGTGGTTTAATCCATCACTTCAAACCAGTTTTGTTCCTTCTTATCTTTCATATCCTCATCCATCCATCCATTCATCCATTCTTCTTTATTCTCAGTTGATTAAACTTGGCCTGTTCGAAATAATGAAGCTCATTTTGATATTTTTTGCTGTTTTCTGCGCAATCATTTCACAGCCGATTCCGTGCAACCAGTGCTCAACATGTCAAATATGTGGTGGAGCTGCAGAAGCTGGAGGTTCTACCAATGCTTCTGATGATATGGTGGGTTATTTCAATTGAATTGATAAGGAATTTCTATAATTTGATCTGAACCTTCATCATTCCTTTATTTTCAAAGGATTTTTAGAAGAAATTGTTCTTAATGAGGTGTGGGCAACCTTTAGAATATAAAAATATAATGAAAACTAGATAGGAAATCGAAAAAATCGGAAATTCTAGGTTAATTGGTCGTAGAGATAAGTATATTGTCGGCAAATAAAATGCATAAGTCCGCAATGTCATTTTCAGCTTCAATTTGAAATTGTTTCTGAGAGTTCATCGAGGTGGCCTCATCATCAAATGTGAAACGCTTTCAAAATACTAATTTTCAGTTTTTAAAACTACATTTGGTCAACTTTTTCAGATATCAATCTGAAAATTGGTACGCATATGTATGTTTAAGCCTTGAATTCAATTTTGAAATCGGCGTTTCAAATCCCAAACCAAATTCACCTGACGTTGGTCCGGAAAGAAGAAAATAATTTTTTACGCAAGAAATTTATTTTTTTTGTGGTTGCATCGCTCCATAAAAGCAATTGCTGCAAGCCAAACTCACAGTAAATCGACGCAGCAGGTTGTTCGCTGAGTCGGCTGCTGCGAGACTCACATCAACGCAGAAATAGTATAATTTCATATATTATAGTTGCGTGATTGGATTCTACCGAAAAATCCCGAAATCTGTATTTTCTAAACGCATATTCGGCGAGTTCTCGAATTTCGAGAATTTTTTTGGATACGAACGTTTTTTCGAACTCGCCGAATATTCGTTTAGAAAATACAGATTTCGGGATTTTTCGGTAGAATCCAATCACGCAACTATAATATATGAAATTAATTATTTGATGTGGAAAATGAGTATGGTTTTATGGTGGCTAATTTTTGGTAGAAACAGTGATGCGTTTCGATGGCATTTGGGGCAATTCCATTGCAGAAAAAAACTTTCGAAAAAAAATCGACTGATGAAATTGAATTTTGATAAGATCCGGACTAAAAAACCTCTGCAAATGCAAGGAACTAACGATTTCTCTACAGAAATTCTCCAAAAATGGTCACAATCACGCCTTCATAGAAAATTACATCTACTAGCATCAAAAAACGAGCGCCTTGCATAATTTTGGTTAACTTTTTTCGGGCGGTGTAATTCACATCTTAGTATAAACATTCGGAATTCACAGTCGTACTCTGGATAATCTGCGAAGCTATCTTATCTCATCGTAAATCGTGCAGCTCGTTTTTCTGTGAATGTAATAATTTCTTGCACAGTACTGTGCGCATATAAATGTGCAGTAAACTGTTCACTGTCACGCAATAATGCACCAATCCCAAAAACTGCAGTTATTTCACCGAACACGAAAACCTCGCGCTCTATGAGATGAGTTTTCCAAGTGGGTTTTATTGTAAGTCTTTTTCGATTATCTTTCGTTTGGCAATTGGAATAAGGCCTAAGACTTTGAGACAATGAATTTTTAGTCCATTTCAAATTGCTGAGCGAATTATCAAAGAATACATTTTTCTGCTCAAACTTAAGCATATATCCGTAGATTTTTCTAAACGTATTGTGTATATATATATATATATATATATATATATATAAGACCTTGTTATCTATTTAGAAATGTTTTGAAATTTCACAAGAAATTCAAAATCTTACAGACGACAACAGAAGAGGCACCAACGACAACAGACTATTTCCAGAAGTTTTGGGTGTCTCAAGGATGGAAAGCAGATAACGGAGGCAACGTATTCATAGGCGACGATAACGCGAAACTCTCGCTTATTCAAATCGGCTCATATTGCCCCCCTGAGCTCTGCAAAGGTTGGTTCGGCGGCTATTGGTAGCTTGTCGCGCATATAAGGCGCCTCGGCCGTTCTTCACAGCGGCCGGATGGTCTAGGGGTATGATTCTCGCTTCGGGTGCGAGAGGTCCCGGGTTCGACTCCCGGTTCGGCCCAAACATTTTTTACATTCAACTTGTTGACTTACTTTTGTTGAATTTATTTAAATAAATTGGTTTGGTTCAAGTGTTTGCTCGTGTTCGAAGGCGATCCAATTAAAATCGGAAACCAGACTTCTAATTATATACGAATTCTTCCATTTCGCCTCCAAGTCGCTCGCATGTTTGTGTAAAGTTTTTTTTTTGTCGTGTGTCACCGTCATTTAATAAAAAATAATATTTGGTTGTTTGACCGGCTCACATGGCGAATTATCAGATAAATGGAAGCGTGATCGAGTTTGATCGCCTGATTTTTGGACGAACGAGGACCGTCCGGCTCGCGGTCGATATTCAAAGATCAAATGTCCTCCAGAGCTCGGATGTGCAAGATTTTGCCGATTTATGTCATCCTCAAAGCGCGTTAAAAAAACCCGATTCATAATCGTCATATGAGAAGAAACGCGCACGCAAATGAAAATATGTATTAACGGTGTAATATATAACCTGTTTCATACGCAAAAACATCGAGTTCGTCAATTTTTGCGTGTTTGCTTAATGACCTTCGCCGATAAATATAATGATAATATAATATATTTATATAGTCTATTTATACGCACAAGTTTCACTTTTCAATTGGATTTCGCCCAAGACATTTTTGGCATGTTTGCGATCTTCAATCGTCACAGCAAGATTTAAATTGTATATCCGCCTGGGCAGGAAAATGAGCTTTCCAAGAAAGCCTTATTTAAAAAAAATTTTCGTAGAAGTGGCCTTGCATTCCGGAATGCCATGATGATCATCGAATGGTCAACAAAGGAAACTGAAAACGTTTATGCTTTTCGTTACTTTTCTTTTACGACGCTTAAACCAGCTTCTTTGTTTACCTAAAACGTCTTACATCATTTGGCCTTTTTGATTTGTTGCTCTTTTGTTTTTTATCTCGCAATACTTTTATTAAATCGAAGATCTCGAGATCAGAAGCTTATAACTTTGAAAATAAGAATCTGCAAGTTTTGCTGTGTATCTAAACAGGACATCAGGCATCTCCTCCCCCAATTTTCTTCATAAAATCAAAATCCAAGAAGCGTGTTATGTCTATATATGTGCGATTTTCGAGATTAGATACCATTCATTCCAAACGCCGCCTCTCCCAACCAATATTTCGGGTTGGTTCAAAGCCGGAATCGTCTGTCATCCAGCTTGCCATCGAATTGGCACTTGATGGCATTCGTAGTGGCGAAACTTATCGTCAACTCAAATCGCTTATCGACACTGGGCCCAGCTTTTCCTCTCATTTTGCTTGATTTTATCCGAGTTCTCGGAACCTGATCCTCTGTTTATGTATTTATAGACGGCTTTTGATCTCCAAGTCAGAATCGTCATCTATTTGTGTTCGTTAGCCTTCCTTGTTCCCTTATAGCGGTTACGGATGATAGCATTTTATCTGTAGGTATTTTCTAGCAATCTAAATTAATTCCATTTACATTCATTTCTAATATTTTTCGAAACTAAGATGGGTCAACAAAATTAACCAAATGCTGGAGTAGAAATTTGAAAGTGTTTTTTAAATTTATAAAATTGCATAAGATTTTAAGATAGAATTTGCAGGAAAATTTGCAAATCATAAACCTTCCCGTGTTTTTTCGTCGCAATTTCTTCAACAGAAATCGCGTAAATCGAATATACAATCGAGCGAAAAATCGGGTTTGATTGGAAGCTTGATCATGCCGAAATCTTCTAGAATATTCTAGGAGAATATGATCAGTGACCTATCTCGGAATTGGCGCGATGATCAAGCGATCTTTCGATTCTAATAAAATCAAGTTGTATCATCATTGTTCCATCGGTGCAATCAGTTTTCGCAATCTATCAAATCTCGCGAAAAACAATTTTCTTGGGACATTTATTCAAAAATCTGTTAAATTTTTGCGAGAACAACGTTGTTTGGACTTTGATCAACCCTCAAAATAACATGAGGCTAGTTGAAGAATAGTCTAGAAAATTTCGCTTTCATTTGAGTTATGACTCTTCCCTCAGTCTACGAAAAAAAAACAAGGTATTGAGGTCAACATTAACTAACTATATGTGAACGCAATCGACCCGAGCTAATCCACATCGGCTTATCGGCTATTAAACAGGAACAATTTCGAACGAAAAAAAAAAACACAATTTCAAATTGTCTGAAAATTATTTGTTATGTGGACCCCAACGTCGACATCAAAAACTCCTCCATCTGATCATATCGGCATTTTGTTGTTTTGGTCGAATTCAAAATGGAGGGCGGCACCGAATCTTCGACGCCCTTTTATTTACACCAATCAACCCCCTCCCCCTTTAAATAGAGATATTGGGGAATTCAAACTCGTCTCTTTATTTTATTTCTTCCTTTTGCCATAAGTTTCTGCGTCCACGACAAGCTAGAAAATATTCGTTGTAGTCTAGAAAACGGTTTGGAGGCAATCAAATCATATTGTTTCGATGCATCATTCGCATTGTGCAGATTACATTAGGCTCTGCCCATAACGAGCATCTCAAATAGGCGATTGAGTTTCGAAAAATCTCATTCGCAACATTGCCGACTGGCTATTGTTTATAATCGTCATCATCGTCGCCGTTGTTGCCATTTTCCTGTGTTTTGAACGAAATCGTAATTGTTTTAGACGCGAAACCATGCAAATCTGGCAAATGGAAGCTTATCCATGTGGAGATCGTCGCCTTCCACATCACGTCTTCCCGCCAAAAAAATTGACCACAACCGACTTGTCGTCATTGGCTGGCGTCCAATATTACAAGGTTCGCACGATTAATAATGGGTGCCGAAAGAAAAAAAAAACCAATTCAAAACATTTTAGGTCGATTTGGAGGATACTGCTGCCATGAAGAAGCGTCTATCGGCTGTGAAATCGGAGAAGAATGTCAACTTCTCTGACATGTTCACTGTTGCTGAAACTATGCCTGAATTCGAGGACAAGGTTTATAGTTCGACTTCTTCGTCATTCGATTTTCACACATCAATTTCAGTGCGAGCAGTTCTATGAGCCGCATGTTCAAAACGAGGATGTCATCTCGCTCGTTATCGATGGAACTTGCTACTATGATGTTGAGCCCGAGGTTGAAACTTGCTAGCAAATTTCTAAACATAATTATTCTCGATTTCAGGACGATCAATGGATCAGAGTCCAACTTGAGAAGGGAGATCTTCTCATCATTCCAAAAGGTCTTTCTCATAGATTCACTGTTACTCCAAAGGTATTTTCGACACTTCCACTTTCATCAATGCCAGTTGAACTTTCTTTCAGAACTATGTCAAAATTCAGCGTTTCTTCTCACGCAAAACTGAAAATCAAGGATAATCAGCTTGATGCTTAATAACCAATAATCCGACGAAATATAAATGTTATATTCATTAATACATTATTTACAATCAATAAATAGTTTAAAATAACCGAGTTTTTAATTGAGCATTGTATGGTCTTCGAAAATATTACGTCGCTGTTCTTCGACTTTTCTCATCCAGCGAGATTGTTCGGCCTCGACGCGTCCGAGCACATTGGAAGTGTTTCGAGCTCGAGTTGTTCCTGCTGGATCTATGACAGCAGTTGCTGTAGATTCATCCTCCGAGACTGAGTTTGCGAATATATTATCTTCCATCTAAAAATATGATATGAACAAATTGGAAAGAAATTTGTAAGCATGCCTCATCGTTATGTTGTTGGTAGTTTATAGTTAACTTTTTCTTTCTGAGCATTGGATCAAGACACATTAGAAAGACCATATAACCAGTGAGAACTGCGATGACACAAATTACGAAAATAACAACAACCTGAAGATGAGACTTTGAAACAGTTTTTGTCATTGTTCATTTGCCTTTAGCAAAATTGTATTTCTGGATTCATAACGGCAATCGCAATTCGCCAGAAATGCGTCCATGTGTGAGTCATCAACAATATTCAAAACTTCACTTTTTACAATGTTTGAGGATTTGCTTCAAATTTAAATTGATCCACTTAAAAATTGAAAATAAATGAGCTACCATGAACTCGGTTCGATATTCGTCTTGGTATAATATCGCCTCTTGAAATTTTCTGGCTTATCTGTTGAGTTCAACTGGTATTTCGAAACACTTGGGCATATGCATCGGCAGCGAGTCGATTCGAAGTTTGGCTAAAAAATAGTATATGTGAAAAATCGTTTGAATTTTAGTTTCACACCTCTAGTACTGCATATACTGCACCAATTAAAAAGAAAAATATAAATTTTACAATCATATTTGAAACACAGTATATATCTTTGCAACTTTCTGCGCGAATACAGAGCTATTGAAAAAAAACCAAATATGCGCCAAGAACAGGGTACTGGCGCATTTTTGGAACTATGCGATTTTTTGCGCTTTTCTGGAATTTCAAAATTTTCTCTTTTTTTTTTTTAATTTTGTGAGTTCCTTTTTGGTTCAGCGATTTTACCATATTCCTTTTAGTTTTTTTCTTTGCCGTCTACGTTTTTAAAAAGAAAAATATTTTGTTGTGGAAAATTGAAAATTTTCACTTTTCATAAGAATTTGCTTTCAAACACTTCTCAATGAGCGTTTTCTGTGTATATTTACAAAAAAAATATATAATTCAGATGACTGAGACCACCAGAAAATTTGCCTTCAAAAAATCCGCACTTGCAGACAAAGCAGATAAAATTTGGTCAGAAAGTAAGTTTAACTTTTATTGTTATTTAAAAAATGAATGTAATGAGCCTTTTCATTTAGGTAAACTAGATTTCACTGCCTCCGCTAGAACAACGAATCACGTTCATTTAGAAAAGAAAAGTTTGGGTGATGTTTTAGAAAAAATAGCATCAAAACCAAAAGACCAGGTGATTTCCCATAACCAATTTTTAATAACCACATATTGTAGTTTCAGGAAGGGGAAGATCAACAGAATTCATCAAATTCATTTGTTTTTGGTTCGAAAATTTCCGATCGCGTGATAAAAAATGCAGCAACTGTGGATACTAAAGAAGACGATACTACTCTGCTTTCCGCAACTGATCTGTTTAAAACCGCTGTAAAGAAGGATGACGAGGTATTCGCCAATTTGTAAAAAATTAATTATCGAAATTGACATTTTTCAGAAACCAGATACACGGGATTTCCGAGAATTGGCCAAGGAAGAAGCTGAACGTGTGAAAGAAGCGATGAAGCAACAAGCAAGCACGTCAATTGTTGAGCTCACAACCGGCGAAGAGGCTGATGAGAATATATTCCAGGTATTTAAACATATTTGTTTACAAATTATTGACATATTGAAGGCATCGTGTAAAATCTGGGTGTTCGACAAAGAAAAGAATAAGTATGTGGAGAAGGGAGTCTCTATTCTTCGCATAAACAAACGGTGTGAAAATGGTCGCACACATCATCGAATTGTCGCAAGAACATCCGGAACCCTTAAAGTTGTAATCAATTCAAAAATTTTCGCGGACATGGTCTTGGAAAGACCTGACAAGCGGATTCGAATTTCTGCCATGGGTCCTGAATCCAAGGTGATTCAAGTATTTCTTCTTAAATTCGGGTTCTCTGTAAGTTATTTATTGGGTTTTCTCCCATTCTTTTTCCATTTTCAGAAAACTGAAACGGGGGCTGAAGCTGAACAATTTTTCAATATTTTGAGTGATCTCCTTAAACTTGAAAAGGGCGAACAAAGTCGAAAACGAAAGGTTTTTTTCCATATATTTCTCAAATAAAACAAAATCATTTTAAGGCTGATTGTGATTTGAACGCTGAATCTGTAAAAATTCGCGATGCCAAAGATGACGAAAGTAAATCCGATGAGAAAAAAGAGGAGGATGAAGATAAAGTATGTTGTTATTTGGTACAAATCTGTTTGATAATGCTACAAGTTTGAGCACAGAGAAAAGTCGTGTAGGCGGTAGCACCGGAAATGAATCAATAATATTAAAAATATAACGAAAAAAAAACAGTCCATAGAACAATTTTGACCGATACGAAATAGGGACTGTTTCAAATAATAAACAACCGGCGTTATTTTTAAACCACATTGATTTTTTAAAGAATAATCGCACATTATCATTAAAATCGGAAAAATAATTATCCTGTAGTTTTTGAATCGTTTGTTTATCCGTAGTACGGTAATCCAATTTCCCATGAATTTATCCAAATTTGAATTATTAGCAAAAGCGCAAAATGCCCAGGGGTTCGTTTTTTCTGCGATGGTATTTGTGAGTAAATTAAATATACAAACCCTTCTCACACTGAATTACTACGGTAGCCCCCAAGATGATAAACGGTATAAAGCCGGCGTCTTTCGACTGTTTTACGCTTGTATATTTACGAGTGTACTTTACGAAAAGGTCTCACCGCTTGTGAACTCTTAGTCGCCGTACGCTGCCTACATTTTTTACAAACTTAAAATCATCGATGACCATTAAATAAAGACAATTTAAAACCAAATACTTGCTTCATTATATTATAAAATGTATTATTCATTCTGTGAAGGGTGAATCTACACTTTTAGTCCAAGAGCGCTTCCATTGTATTTATTTTCTAATTTCGCCAATTTTCCGCAGTCGCTTGACGCCGACGGTATCGCTTCGAGGCCTTCTAAACGTATTACACGCAATTAGAAAGTCTAGCTTAGATGTTTTATTTTTAATTAGTCTGAAGAACTATGATCGCAAATTGAAGGCATCATTATCAAATTGATTATCAAACATTAACGGACTATCAAAGTTGCACTTATCACGAAATTCTGAATTTGGAAAATAATGAAGAATTACTTTTTTTGGGTTGACGAAGGATTCGTGATTTTGGAGAAGCCTCGTCCAGAAGAAGAAGAGGAGCTGAACAAGGAAAAAGATGATGAAGAAAAAAACGCATAGCCCTCTAATTCCTTGAAAATGACCCTTGAAAAATTTTTTTATATCTCGATCATGTCTACTCCATTATCTGTTTAGAATTTGATTTTTTTGTATTTCTATGTTTCTTTTTTATTTAGTAGTATACGTTTCTCTATATATTCTTACCTTTGTCATTGTACCTACTTCAAATCATGCGTTTTCTATTCACCAAAACAATATTCGATTCAAAAGTTCATTGCATTCGGATCGATATTTTATATATATGTGTGTGTTTTGTGAATTGAAATAACAATAAAATTGACGATTAGAAAGATAACGAAACAAACCGAGTAAGAACGAAAAAAATGAGATAAGAAAATTCTAGTGGGGTGATGCGCTTCGATACCCGAATCACTTCAAAATTCCGTCGCCGCTATTTGCTGCAAATTTCATTTTTTATCTTATTTTTAAAATAAATCATGAGAATTCTTTTTAAAAACTCAAAAATTTATTAAATAATCGCTTTTTTAATGAACGCTGTTCAAAGCTCTTTTACATTAAATTCCACGTGATTGAATACAAATAAATGACTTCGAACAGCTTTTAATATTGAGATGTTTTCGTAATATTAAATCGAAAAATTCAGGACGCGAAAATGTTCTGCAAAATTTGACCTTGTTCTAAAGGTTTCATTCAACTTCCTTCGATTCGATCAAAAAATGTCAATGATTACAATTTTGTTGAAATCATTGAAATTTCTTCCTTTTTTGAAAATTCGTCGACACGTTTTTGGTCAAATTTTAACTTGATAAAATCGGTTTCACCTTCTGATTTTTGATTGATAACGTCGGTGCATTTGTACCGAAACACATTTTTATTCTTTTTACGTCACACGCGCATTTTCATAATTTATTTATTCGGGATTTTCATTTTTTAGGCTGAAAATGCTTCGACGAGGACTACTAACCATTGGAAAAGCGGCTCGAGTGCGCTCATCGGCTCGCTGTTTGCAATATGATGCATTTGTTGATAGACATATCGGACCTACTCGACTGGAACAACAACAAATGCTAGATTTTGTCGGTTTCAAGGTTAGATATCAAGATCAGAAAGAACAAGACATAAATAAACAAAAATGAAAAACCATCTGGCAAATTCAAACAGTGGTTTTTGTTTTCCTAAAATTGACCTCTTCATGTAATAAAAATGTAAAAAACGATACACATTTTTTCAATGTAGAGATGTAAAAAATGACATTTAATGCAATCGCCAAAACCAAGGGAAACCACCGTTTCGCCCGATGTGATGTGCCGAGAGATTCAAGGTTCATTTTTTCGTAATATATGGTGTATTCTGCATACACATAACGCAATGAGAAACTAAATCTTCAACAAGACGTCACTGTCGCCGTTGACGTATTGGTTTTGCCAAACCAAATATTATGTCGTTTGTTATTTAGGATCTTGATGACCTCACCAATACGAATGTTCCCAACATGATAAAGGTAGAGAAAGAGCTAGGTATTCAAGAAGAAATATGTTACAAAACTATTTAATCTTTCTCAGACATGCCGGCACCATTAGATGAGTACAAAATGCTGAAAGAACTTGAGAAAATTGCATCGAAGAACAAGATCTATAGATCCTACATTGGTCTCGGATACTACGACACAATCGTGCCAGCGGTCATTCAGAGAAACATCCTTCAAAATATTGGATGGTAGAGCTTTGATTCAAAGTCATCTTGTTTTTTGACCATTTAAGGATCTCCCAGTATACTCCGTACCAAGCGGAAATCTCGCAAGGTCGATTGGAATCGTTACTCAACTATCAAACGATGATCGCTGATATCACTGGACTTCCTCTGACGAATGCCAGTCTTTTGGACGAAGCTACCGCAACTGCCGAAGCGGTTGCGCTGGCAGCGAGATACACAAAGAGATCCAAAGTGGTTCTTGATAAATTCTTACATCCACAAAATCTGGATGTCGTTAAAACTCGAAGTGATCCGTTGGGAATCAATCTTGAAATTTCGGATGCTGTGGAAAATCTTGAGTTTGATGACAAAATTGCCGCGGTTGTCGTCCAATATCCAAATACCGAGGGAAGGATTCATCAATTCGACGAACTTATTGAAAGAGCCCATGCAAATAAGGTAAAAAGCAAAAAGAAAGAATAAAAAATGATTTTAAATCGGTTAAGTCTCTTGTTATTATGGTAACTGATCTTCTCGCACTCACCATTCTCCGTTCACCTGGAGATCTTGGAGCTGACATTGCCGTTGGATCCGCACAACGATTTGGAGTTCCACTCGGATATGGTGGACCACATGCTGGATTTATGGCAGTCGCTAAAACTGACGCTAAAAACTCGCTGAGCAGAAATATGCCGGGACGAATTATTGGAGTTACCAAGTATAAATATGTGAAAAACATTGCCAAAATTGTATTGTTAGGGATGCGAATGGAAACCGTGCTCTTCGATTAGCTCTTCAAACGCGTGAGCAGCACATTAGACGAGACAAAGCCACTAGCAACATCTGCACGGCTCAAGCTCTTCTCGCCAATATGTCGGCTATGTATGCCGTTTATCACGGACCAAAGAGACTTGCAGAAATTGCGAAAGGAGTCCATAAAAGCGCTGCTTATGTTGCCCATCGTAAGTCAAAACAGATATGATCCAAGCAAACGGGTACAGAAAATTACCAATCGGTTGCAAGAATGTTCGAAGCGGATCCGAAAAGTTAAAAAAAAATTACGGTGCCGAATGCGATGGCTTTTGAGTTACCAGAAAATACTCGATTTTAATTGTTGAACAATTTTTTAAAATTTGTTCTTCTTTTTTTCCATGAAGAGATGTGTTCAAAATGACCTTGTTCAGATTTAAAGAATGCGGGACACGAAGTTGAGCACAAGGATTATTTCGACACACTGAAAATTCGTATGAAGAGTGGGGAATCCCTTGAGCAATTAAAGAAACGATCTGAAGAATTGCAAATCAATTTCAGGTATTGGATTCGTAAAATTCCTTTTCTTATTTCAATGTGTTCAAGATATTATGATGATGGATGTGTTGGACTTTCGCTGGATGAAACTGTGAAATCTGAAGACCTTATGGATATCATTTATGCGTTCAACGGGGAAACTGAAAGAGATTTGGTGATTTCTCTGTTTTTGAGATTTGCCGAATAATATCAATTGTTTCAGACCAAATTAAGACAAGAGAGATGGGAAATGGCATGCCCGTTGATTGGAAATTCGCCGCATGCTAGATCATCGCAATACCTTCAACATCCAATTTTCAACACTTATCACAGTGAACAACAACTTGTCAGGTTGGCATTTGAAATTATCGGTTGTTAGATTCCTGAAAATAATTTGAATACAACTTTCAGATACATGAAACGTCTCGAAAACAAGGATGTGTCTCTTGTTCACTCTATGATTCCTTTGGGATCATGCACGATGAAGTTGAACGCCAGTGCAGAACTTATTGTAAGTTTTATTCTAAGAATATCTTGTAAGATATCCAATATTCAGCCAATTACTTGGCCAACACTTTCGTCGATCCATCCATTTGCACCAGCCGAACAAGCACAGGGTTATAAGCAGATATTCCAAGACCTCGAGAGTTGGCTGTGTGAAATCACCGGATACGACAGTTTCAGGTAGGAAAAAGATGGAAGGAAAAACGAAAATAATTATGTTTTAAGCCTTCAACCGAATTCGGGAGCCAATGGCGAATACGCCGGACTTCTCTCAATTAGAAACTATTTGAAGCACAAAGGAGAGGAACAGAGAAACGTTGGTTTTATTTATTTTTTTTTTCGATAATGATTTGATTTCAAGATTTGTCTTATTCCAACCTCTGCTCACGGCACTAATCCAGCTTCAGCTCAAATGGCCAACATGAAAGTAGTTGTTGTCGATTCTGATCAACATGGAAATATTAACTACAAAGATTTAGCCGCAAAGGTACACCTTCCTTTGTTTCAAAATGTGTTTGCAGACTGCGAAATACATATGGCAAAATGTTGTTATTCGGTTAAGATTCAGCATTGATGTTTACCACGTTGCGGGCCGAATGAGAACAAAAAATATTTTCCAGGCAGAAAAGTACGCTGACCGTTTGGCTGCTGTTATGGTGACATACCCATCAACTCATGGCGTATTCGAATCGTCGATACGAGATGTCTGCGACAAAGTTCACGAGCACGGCGGCCAAGTCTATCTAGACGGAGCCAACATGAATGCACAAGTCGGACTGTGCCGGCCAGGCGATTACGGTAGCGATGTGTCGCATTTAAATCTCCACAAGACGTTCTGCATTCCACACGGAGGCGGTGGTCCAGGAGTTGGACCAATTGGTGTCAAGAAACATTTGGCGCCATTCCTACCGGGCCATTGCCTATCACCGATTGCCGGTCGCAAAACTGGCGCCGTCGCATCGGCTCCATATGGATCAGCGAGCATTTTGGCCATCACTTGGGCATATATTCGAATGATGGGAAATAATGGACTCAAGGAAGCCACACAAGTCGCCATTTTGAATGCGAATTATATGGCGAAGAGATTGGAAAACGACTACAGAATTGTTTACAAAGGTACATAAATTCATTCATTCAAATTCCAAAAGTTTGAGACTATCACTCACATAAATGAACATTAATTCATATTAGTTTAGTATTAGCTTATAATCGATTATTTCTAGATGAACAAGGTCTAGTTGCTCATGAATTCATCGTTGACTTCAAACCATTCAAAAAGTTTGGAATCGAAGTTGTTGATGTAGCAAAACGCCTTATGGATTATGGGTGAGCATCTCGCTTTTTTGTTTTGTTTCGATTTTTTCCAATTCCAATTTGATTACATTTTTTGGTTTACACAAGAAAATGCCATGGGAATTAATATCGCGGAATGTGTGCAATAATGTCATATTTGCAGATTCCACTCGCCGACGATGTCTTGGCCCGTACACGATTGTTTGATGATCGAACCGACAGAATCGGAAGACAAAGCGGAAATGGATCGACTTGTTGAAGCTCTATTGGCGATTCGTGAAGAAATTCGAATGGTTGAAAATGGAACATTTGATAAGCATTTGAATCCATTGAAGGTGCCGTAGTTTATCGAAATCCGTTGTTTTAAACCATTATTTTAGATGGCTCCACATACTCTGGAAAAAGTTGTATCTGATGGATGGAACCTACCATACCCGAGAGAGTTGGCTGCATTCCCGAAACCATGGTGCCACCACAAGTCATGGCCAACTGTTGGAAGAGTTGACGATCAATTCGGAGACCGTAATCTGGTGTGCACTTGCCCACCAATCGAAGATTATCAATAATTGGTTTTTTGTTTGTGTTCTTTATTCGGGTATGATAGGATAAATCGCATTAATTTTCATTTTGTTTCACTTTCTTCTGCAAATATCCAATTCAGCAGATGGTTGGCTGGCTGCGGCTGCGGAGTTGTCGCAGACAGACTTGCTGATATCATTGTGCGCTCGTTTCATCTATTCAAACGTTCCTTGTGTTTGAATCCTCCATTATCCTTTTTCCAAGCTTCATTTTTCCTTTTAAATTTTGATAATGGAAATTTCCATTAGTTTAAATTGCCATTGAATTCAAATTTCTAAAGTTTTTGCGCAATCCTCATTTTTTCAAATAATTTCAAAAGATCACGTATGTTTGAATAGATTCAAATGGTTGGCTGGAATTCGAAAGCTACGCAATTCGGGTTGCGCACATCAAACATACCGCTGCTATTCATCAATTGAATTGCAAGTTATGCAACTCTTTTCAAACAAAATTCTCGAATTCAAATTTTTGGGAAACAAAATTCTCGCCTAACCCCTTGTAACCAATTGTTCTCAAAAAGTTTGAAAAACGACAGCTCGAAAATATGGCCTTGAGAGTATGGGAAACTTATGACTCATCTGATGAGTTTACAATATGTGCCGCTATTTGTCGCTCAACTTTTGGCGGCATCCGATTGTCTTTTCGGAAAGTGAGGATGATTCCGCGACTTGTATTAATCATCGAATTCCTTTTGCAATCACCGCGACATTCAAAACGTTGTCATATGCATACGGGCGCCGACCCAAGTTCTCGAATACGTGCACATGTGCATAGGGTCAGGTCAATTCGTTCTTTTGTTTATGTCTAGACATTTGTGGCGGCAACAAATGCGTGTCCGATGAGGGTGATATTCGAGCCAATCAACAGATGGCTTCACAAAAAAAATTCAAATCTCAAATGATTTAAAACCTCCAATTAGCTCTGACAAAGCCCATATGTTTTACTGATTATGAAGAAGAATAAATAATATAAATTTGAAATAAATCGGGGGTTTTAATGTTGCAAAGAAATCTTTGTTAGAGTTCGAAACTTTGAATAGACTTAGATGAACGCGATGACGGCCTCTGTTTCTGTTCAAGTGAATTTTCGAAGAAAAACACCAGCAATACAAGAAAGTGCAAAAATACATGCTAAATATTCGAGAATAAATGCCCTTGAGGGCCCCCAAATTTGTAGTTTGTAAAGCGAAAAATGTAATAGGACAAATTCATTTCTAACAAAGAAATCGTACATATTCATTTTCTTTTAATTATCAAAAAATAATTAAAATCTGCGCTGCCGAATTGACTCATCATGCCAATTCACAAGATACACATTCAATCATTTTTTCGACTTTGCGCAGCCGATGCACATTCGTGCAAACGATAAGTTTTTTTGTGTAATGGTAGTACACACAAAAACCATTACGACGTATTCTCCCTGCTTTTCTCATCTTTTTTAGCCATTATTTATCAATGAAGAGAAATCTCATGGCAAAATATAACACATATCAATTGCCAGATACTTGATGCACTTTATGGCGAACACTTCAACAGTGAATATATCTAATCTATTCAATTTAAACCAGAAGGGTATTGTAAAAGAAGGGCAGTAAAACTTTATATCTTGTGGTTTGCATACACAGAATTTGAATTATTCCAGTAAAAAAGTTGATAAATGCCGAAAAGAAAAATTAAAGAGTTATGTGAATTCGTCGGGTTTTGCAATTTATTGTTTCGCTATCTTGCCTTGAACTTATTACTAAATAAACCAACTTTTTTCAAAAATTAATACTCCTTGAATTTTCTGCACAACTGAAAATTGAATCGATTAAACGACGGGCAGATTTTGGCCCACACCATCAACACTATCTGTTTGCTTATAACTTTCCACGATAAATTGTTCGATATGATTCATAATTGCTCACAGTAGCGAATGAGCCTCTTCTGGTTGACCTCATTCTGTCGTCGTCTCAAAGTTCCCAATCTCACGTATTTTCCAGTATTTCGTAATAGCCCCGCCCACCATCGATCCCGCCCATTTCTATCACCATTCGGCGACACCGTCGCATTCGCTCGTCTCATTCGTTCGCTTCGGCGCTTGCCTGCTCTTTTCCCGTTTCTCTCAATTTTTATTATCTAGCTAATTATAAATTATTATTATTATTGTTTTTCTAATTAAACACAATTTGGGCGCAATTTTGACCCAACCGATTTCTGATCTAAATTAATATTTGTTTGATTAAATCACTTATTATCAACTTCCGGCTGACATTTCCTTATTTTTTATTTGAAAATTTGAAGGACGATCTTCAAACATGAGGGCTGAAATCCTCTGTCTGCTCATCATCATGACCTCAGTGAATATCGGAGAAACAATGAAATATGTGACCTTAAATGAATGCAGACGCTGCCTTTCCAAATCTGTTGTAAGAAAAATTATTTCGCTACTCTCGACACACTAATATTCTAATTCAGTTCGCGCAACACGAGGCTGCTCTCCAAACCGACGATCGTACACGTGTGATTGCTGTGTCAGGCGGCATATTCCTAAACTGCTCGGAGGATCCTGAAGTGGTACGTACATTCCCAATTCTTGGATGTTATTGCATGCTTCAATTGTTTCCAGTTGACGATATCTCTGTGCTCGGATCCTTGCATTACCATCGATATTATTCACAATGGGGTTTCTTTGGGTTTGGTTTGACGGTTTCGACCTATTCATTTCAATTTTCCAGGCACATACCAAGATTGTTCGACGGGAGTTGTTCGGGACCTTCCCAATTATGAAAATATTCGCACCACATTCACGGGAACATTGAACGATAGCTACACTCGTAACATCGTC
Source organism: Caenorhabditis bovis (assembly GCA_902829315.1). Classification (NCBI taxonomy): domain Eukaryota; kingdom Metazoa; phylum Nematoda; class Chromadorea; order Rhabditida; family Rhabditidae; genus Caenorhabditis; species Caenorhabditis bovis. Next base: position 1,735,127 of record CADEPM010000004.1, on the reverse strand, counting down.
GTTTTCAAGATATTCCGAAATATTCCTTTTTTAGTTAATGGAGAATTTTTCGAACTGAAGATCACATTCAAAAATATGGATAAGGCGCATACGAGAATTGCGACCGAGAGTGGAAAAGAGTTGTCGTTCAATCCGGACACAGTTAAGTTTGTTATAACGTGCATTTTGGTTGCCATCTTCGGTGCGCTGATAAGTATTGTCGTCGTAGCAGTATGTAAGGTAAATGATTTTTATATGTATTTTGTCGGGGGTCCGACAGAATTATATCCATTTTTTCTTCTTCTCTATTCTCAACAAAATGCAGGCGAACAAAACTCAGAAGATAATTGGCACTTTGGTGAAATGCATTGTTCCTTGCCGTCGCCGCTCGATCGATAGTGAATCGCAGAACTCGAATTCGATCGACAATGAATCCGATTCGCAAACGGATGAAATCGAGAATGTTGACAACAAACTGGACGATACCCAACATTCGTCGATGGATTCGACTGAAGACGATTCGGCCTCTTCGATTGGGGCTTAAGTCACTCAAATGTCATGAGACTCTGTCATCGCACGTATAATTCTTCCATCGTTTGTTCAATGTTCCACTTCTCACCTCTGTTAGCTCCTCATGTTTGAATTAACTTTTATTTTATCCTTTTATTGTAAGCCTCGATTGTAGTTCTGATTTTGTTTTTTGTTATTAATTATTTAATAAATTTCATAAGAATCTCAGCAGAATTGACGCAAATTGTCTGGAAAAAAGTACGAATATGGGTATAATAGATTCAGCAAGCTTCTTCTAAATTCTAATTGACTCCATTTCGAATACAAATGTTTTCGGCTCCGCAATAGTTTTTTTTTATATTTGTATTCTGATGGACTATTGTTCGGAACTAATTCGAAATTCCGTTTTCTGATTTAATTTTTCACTCAGCGATTCGATCGGGACGCAGGGGAAACATCGAACTCGGTCGAAACAAAATTCGCCCACGGGTTAGTCCGACACGCTAAATTGAGGGCGCTGTGTGGTCGGAGTGTCGTACTCGTAAGGTAGAAAACTGTTCGGACAAACCGCGAAAGTTTTTGGGAACACTCGTGAAACTCCAATGTTTTAACCGAAACCATCCACGGATCGTCTTTTTTGAATCGCCGAGAGACTATCTAGGCTCATGAGCCTTTGTATCTAGGCTCATAAACCTTTGTTAAATAGTGCAATTTTTCGTGAAGTGATTGCGGACTCAATTGTTGGCATTCCACGTTCACCAGGTTCCCCACGTTTTTCTCATTTTCTTTTTCTTAGAGTTAAAAAAGAGCAGCAGTTTATATCCGGAAAATGTCTGAACGTCTCTCGAACTGCGGCCAACTCCCTGATATTTCAAAGCCGCGATGGAACCAAGATCTTTTCGAGGGTAAACCGTTTTTTAATTTTCAACTTTTTTGAAGCCCTAAATAATTTCAGGAAGAATGTATCACTTTTTTAGCACCGCTAATTGCTTGAATTTATTCGCATCGAATAAAAAGCTGGAAGAAGCACGAAAAATAGTCGTAGATTACAAGTAAATTTAGCAGAAATACTTGTGATTTCACATCAGTTTTTTTCAGCCAGGGAAAATTGGATCCACACATGACGGTTGATGAGTTGTGGAAAGCGAAAACATTATACGATTCAGCTTTTCATCCGGACACCGGCGAGAAAATGTTCATTTTAGGCCGAATGAGTGCACAAGTGCCATGCAATATGCTTATTACTGGAGGAATGCTGACATTTTACAAAAAATTCCATCACATTGTCTTCTTTCATTGGATTAATCAATCATTTAATGCAATTGTGAATTATACAAATCGGAGTGGTAATAATTTCATATTTTTACTGTGTTGCAGAAATTTTTGGGATGGCCAGCGGAATCCATAAGGTTAATATCGAAAAAAGTCGTTGCGTATGATGCATTCAGATGTAGATTTTGGCAATCGCAACACTACATAGTATTGTTTTGCGCGCGGGGATATTTACACCACGTTGTTAGGTAGAAATTATCATAAAAACCAATTGTACTGGTTTATTTTGGCGCAGTTGTAAAATTTAAAAAACGTGAAAGACGAGACACTAAAAATACTATCATTGCCGGTTTCAAATGACTGATCGGTGTCGCGAAATTCAAGTTAGCAATATCAGTGTAAATCTGCGCATTGGTTGAATATTAATGGACCTATTCATACAATAAAAATAGAAAAAATACGCATTTTTCCTAGCAGCTTTGCAGAAAATGCAATGGGTACTGCGAATAAATGTTGAAGAAAACAGCGAGACCCATAAGAGATACAGTTAGCTGCCGTGCACCTTTTTTTTCGAATTTGGGGTATTATTTTTTGACTAATTGATAATTTTCGAAATTTATTCAGTATTTTGAAATCAACCATTTCTATCTGTAAAAAACACAAAAAGGCCATCGGAGGGTAACACTGTACTTCACAGAAAGTCAGAAATATGCTCAAGTATAAGATATCGTCATTGGCGGGCGGCAACGAACTCGCACAGGCAAACCTCGCGCGAATCTCTAACCGCCTGCGCTATCGCGGTTGCGTGTCCAGATGCCACTAACTGCCTACAAGTGACTCCCCACGCTGCACTTGGTGTGAAAATGAGTGAATTTTGATGAAAAATCGTTGCAGGACCTCATAAATCAAGCGAAAGGACGATTTTAATGTCGTATTGCGCAGCAACGACGGGAGCTTTGGTATCAGCATTATCATTTAATTTTGGGTTGAAGAAATGGAAGGTGAGGAGTTCAACAGAAATAAAAGTGGCAATTATTTATTTTTTTTAGAATGCTCCACCATTGTTGGCTCGTCTTGTTCCTTTTGCTGCAATTGCTGTAGCGAATGCTATCAATATTCCAATGATGCGAAATAAGTGATTTTAAAAGTTAAATAATATGAAATATATGATCATTTCAGAGAATTCATTGACGGAATTCCAGTAGAAGACGCTGCTGGCCGCACTCTCGGTTTCTCGACTGAAGCGCCGAAGCACGCAATTCCACAAGTGGTGCTGAGCCGTGTTGGAATGGCCACTCCAAACATGGTATTGGGTCCCATCGTATTCGACCGCATGTCAAAATGCTCCTGGTACCGCCCATCCATGGCAGCTCCACTTCAAGTCCTCATTTGCGGATTCATGCTTGCATTTTCAACACCAATCTGTTGCGCTCTATTCCCACAAAAGAGCAGCATCGCAGTTAAGAAGCTTGAGAAGCCATTACGCGATCAGATTCTCGCACTCCCCGATCCTCCAACATACGTCTATTATAACAAAGGACTTTAAACCGAATAATTTATTATACATTCCTTTAAAAAAATGTTTTTCCTTAATAAATAAATAGTTTCTTTTTTGATATCACAATAAAAGGCCAAGGCATCATCTTATCATATTTGAAATACCGGTTACAAGGCGTTTGGTTGTTAAAAGAGGGTAAAACATGCATATTATAGATTAATTAATGAACGGCCCTATTGAATTGACATGGCGTTGAAAAGTTTGATACGTGAAATATCAAAATGTATACCCGAATGCTGAACAGAAAGGCGCCAGACGTACGGTACGAAAAAGTCTATAGTATTCTCATCTTCTACGTACCTGAAATAATAACTATTTTCATTCTCCTGTTCTTTTTTAATGCTTTAGTGATACAAAAACACATTTAACGCATAAAATACCTAAATTTGAGCTCAGGGAATTTCGCAAGTTTATCAGTCGGCCATACATTCGCTTCTTTCTCAATTATTTCGAGCATTGTTGCTCCATCGCCAGCTTTTACATGAACAACTTTTGCCGAAAAGTGCGAAATCACTGCTGCGATATTTACAAGAAGATCCTTAAACACATAAAAGATGCTTTGACGTAAATATTGAGACCAACTTGAAACATTGGGTGTTGCAAATATGCATCGAAGAGTGCTCGATGATACAGAAGATTGTACACCAAATGCACATTATGTCTCAATCCACCACAAAGTGCACCGTTGATTATTTCTAGAAGCGTTCGAATTCCTTCCTCTAGCGCGGTTATATCATCATGCTAAAACCAATAAAAATAATAAGAAAATAAGGGCAAAATCATACAAAATTGATGGGTTGTCCTTCAGCGACATCCAATTGGCTGCTTACTCTCATATGCTCCACCATTTTTGTGTGTCGTTTCGTCAGAAGCTGAAAACCTCAATTAATTGTCGTATCGCAATTTAGCATTTTCTTACTTCAAGAAGTGAAATAAGACGCTGGCAAACAATTGGCGCTAGATTTTTAAGCGATGATGACATGTTGGCAAGAGCAGCGAGACAATTCGTGTGCAAATATCGATCCTAAAAACCATTCAATACATATTTCCAGATATCACATTGGTTTCAGTTTATAATGGGCTTTTCGCCTATTTTTTGTGAAAAAGAAACTGAAACTGCAAAAATAAAAACAAATTTCTTAGATTTGGACACGGAAAACATTTTTTGTTCTAAAATGTTCCGCTGGGAATCTGAAACAAAAACTTCTCTAGTGTTCTTTCAGATCGAATTGCTTTAATTTTAATTTCTAATTTCGATGTTTTTTTTAACGGCCAATAAAATCTATCATAAATTTAACGGGTAGAAATTTCTTTGTGAACTAATAAAATCGGCAATGAAAATTCATTGACCTTATTTACGCCATAAAAAATGTTTCTTCTTTCAACCAACCCTCGTTTTCAGTGCATTTTTTTGAATTGCACGAATGAATACAAGTGCAGTGAGACCACCCAAAGAGATTTGTCGAACACTGAAATCATGATCAAGCCAATTCACATCTTTGATTACCTGAAAAATTCAAATTCGACAGATTCTACAAATAAAATTTTTACCGTCTCGTGTATAATTTTGCAAAAAATATCGTCTTCGCTCAAAATGAGCATAACAATTAGTGAAAGATAGACATGGTGAGGGTTATTTGATACGCCAGCGCCGTCATGAAGAATACGAAGAACGGGAATGACCTAAAAACGTAGCAGTTCTTTTTTTCAGAATACTGTTTCAAAAACATACCAAATTTTCGAGATTTATTCGTGATAAAACGTAGTTCCGAAAACCTGAGTTTGAATAAAGGAGCATATAAAGAAGAAGCATTGGTGGCTCTTCGGAAGCCGTTGCACACAATCTCTCGTACAGCCCATTGTAATCAATTTTGAAGGTTACTACTTGTGTTGGAAGCGTTGAGACTTCTTGAGCGTTTTGAAACTGTGCTAGAGATTCTTTGAATGGATTCGTTGATTCGGAAGGTTGATGACATGAAAGATTCAGAAGGAGAAGAATACTCAAGTTCCCAAGAGTAATCGGTCGATTATTCTCTTCCTCTCTTGCTTCGAGACCAGCGGCCATTTGAACCATTGACCACATTGAAGCTAAATATCGAAACATTTTAAAGTGAATTTTTGAAAAGATTCACTTACAAGCTAGACCAAGAACGATACTTTCTTGCGGCTTTTGAACGGTCAAATGATATTCCGAATTATGAGCAAGATAATTATGCAGTAGGGCTTTTGTTAGGTCAGAAGCATGCTTGGCACTGAAAAATACAACTACATTATTGAGATTATCTCGCAAATTTATTTCGAAAAAAATTAATGGACCTTTCTCCAATTTTTTCAAGAGTTAGTGTCATTAAAGATATTTACCACGTTTTTTTGTGTCCAAAGAAAATAAAATACTTTAACAGAAAAATTCCCAAATTAGCGTTACGAAAATATTAATCAACTCACCACGCTCCGTCAATGAAAAATCTGAAGAGAATTGATGAATCGATTTTTGTGTCGTTATAGAGTTGAGAGCTAAGAAGTGTGATTAAACATCGGACTGCTTCGACATGAATTGCCATTGTAGCCTCACTGAATTATCCCGTTTAAATTAAAAAAAAAATGTTGAACTTACTTGACAGGCAGATCGGTTAGAATCGCAGTCAATTCGTAGGTAAATTCTTCAGCAGTATTTTGAAATTTTATAATAACATCTTCTTCATTAGACGGGTTATCCCCTTTTGAATTATTATCCACTTCTTCGTCATCATCATCTTCTTCTGACGATGAAGGTTCTTCTGGAACAGAAGTAGTAGTTTCCTTGGAAAACACCCGCACAAATTCCTTTTCGACCATTCGTTGCGTGAGAAATTTGGCAATATATCGAAGAATGAGCAATGCGTTGGACGTTTGCCATAGATAAATCTTGCTAAAAACATTTCCAAATTTAACATTGAATTATTCAGAAGGTTTAAATACTTATCACATTGCTCAGAAAGCTTTAATTCTGTTGCTCTTCGAAGAAATAAGCGAATGAAAGCAGCAAAATTGCCTGTTGTCTGAGTATTGTACATAAGACATTGGAAGTGCTCATCAAGAGCGACTTCAAATCGTTTTCTTGTTTCTCTAAATATTCAAATCGTTAAAGTATATTTTTTTGGAGAACTTACTCGTCATTTTCCTCAAATTTCAAGCTAAACGAGAGAAACTTATTCCAAAACGGATCATTATCAATTATCGGCTCAAGTCCGGCAAGTTTCTTGAGATACACATTGTCTTCTAGGATACTTTCTTTTGTTATAACCGATCCCATCGAAATGAATATCAATAGAATTTATTATTAATTTGGAATAAAATCGCGAAAAATTCCACGATGAAAGTGTTCAAGAAATGCGCCAGCAGAATTAATGGCGTATTTTACGTGTCACCGATTCCGAGTCAGTGCGTTAGAAATTCAAATTTTTATTTTTTCAAATTTCTCTCATTTTCGTTTTATTTCTTGATTTTTTTTTTTAGTAAAAATCATGATAATTGTTTAACTTTTTATTATTATTTTCAAATTCAAATCTTCTAATATTTATGGAAACCCATTTAGTTTAAAAGACAAACGGTTATTTTCATTTCACATTTAAAATGTCTGTTCTCGTAACATTTTATTGACTTCAAAATAAAATTAATCCCACTTCAAAAATATATTAGGTTGAATTACTTAATACATAGCATATTGTCTTTAGCAAAGAATATCTCACAATTCTTAAATTATAGTACGATCCAATACTACCGTAATTGGTGTGACCTCTTCTGACGTCACACCACCTGGTGCTCTGTTTCGTAGCGTTTCTTCGCACATTTGAGCATATTCATTTACATTGTTGCCATCCCTGTACTTATTCATTCAATTGTTCATTTCGAAAATTGGATAACTGAGAGGATCTTTTCAGTTCACAATGCAGAACTCGTCGATGGGACGCGGTCAATCCCCGTCAACATCAGGAATGGGGCAGGACCCAGTACAAGCATCACGATCTCATCTGAATTTAATGCAACAAACACAACACCAGCAGGTACAGCCGTATCAGTCACAACCGCGTCTACCACCAACGCACCATCAAAATGCTCATACAATCGAGATTGAGAATCGAATCGCTGGTCTGCATGATTCTTCCCAAAGGGATGACGTGAAGTTGAAAACATTAAAGGTAAAATAGTTCGTTCGAAAATATTAAAACGGACACTACTCTTCAGGATATTTGGACGAGCATTGAGCAAGTATACAATCTTCCTGTTTATCACAATGTTGTTGAGAAGCTCGTGAAGAGTTTTCTGAAAATTTTCTGCACAACTGCTCCGCAATTTATCACGGAGAACAACACGCGGAATTTACGGAAACTTGTTCTTGAAATTATATTACGTATGTCTGGTGTTGAGGTAAAACCCAATTTCTATATTTTAATTATGAGATTTAATGAATTGTAGTCGGTTAAATCGTCTTCTAAAGATATTATGAAACAAATGCTGCGGTTAATTACATTGGAAAATGAGGAAAACGCGATATTGGCTATGAAAATCTTCATCGATCAGGCTCGAAACTTTGGAAAAATCACATATTGTCCTGAAATTAGCAGCACAATGGAGGCGTTCAAGAAAATCTTGATCGACTTAACGAATTTGGCAAGCAACGGCGAGATTTTCATTGCCAAGGATATGGCAAAACCGTTTGGAAATTATACAGATGAAGAGCTTATTTCGGACTATCTTAAATCGTGTTTTTACGTACAGACGATAACTTTGAATGGAACTGATACGAAGGTTTGTGGTTTTTTGTTAAATCTGATTTTAGTTACAGATAAAATAAATTTTTACAGTATACACTAATTCCTCTTGCAACCCAATCGTTCAAAATGCTCCAAGAGATTCCGATGCTTGTCGTTTTCTTTTATCAACATTATAAGACCAGCATTCAATCCGAGGTAATTTGAAACATTTCATTTATGATGCATTTTTATTTTATTCATAAGGCTCTTGAATTTATGAAGTTTGGTTTCAATTTTCTAAACGTTCGTCTTCCGAAAGACATGAAAAATAACATAAATCAATCGCTTGCCGACGATTTCTGCATTGCTCAAACGAAATATTTGTCGTTTGTTAACATCATGGGAAAAATTCAAGCGGTAATTATTTTCTTCACCATATTCTATTTGATATTTTACATTTAGTTCATGGATATGATCGCGCAACACATTGATCAGCTCGTGACTGGACTTTTGCAATTGCTGGAGCATTGTCCGGCGGATTTGATAGCGACTAGAAAGTATTTTGAATACTTCTTGCCTTACAACATTTTAATATTTTCAGAGATGTTCTTGTCGCTATGAAATATTTTGTTTCTGGGGACTTGAGAATGAAATTCTTCCCTCTTTTACCAAGAATGCTTTCGGAAACTGCTTTACTTGGAACAGGATTCACTTCTATTGAGAATTTACGGTATATAATCTCGGCGATTTTCCTAGAATTTCAATCATTTTTGTGCAGAGTTTTCATGTATCAAATGCTTGCTGATCTTCTTCATCATATGAGAAATCAACTGACGTACGAAATGCTTTCTCAGTATGTGTTTTTATTCGGTTTCTTGAAATATTATTTTTTTTCAGTATTTCCTTCATTTTCTGTCGACAACTTCACGACAATACGACGAATGCTCAAGTGCAAATCATGTCGGCTCGTCTTCTGAACAGTATTGCCGAATGTTTGGTTAAAAAGGAACGAGAAGGAGAACCGGTTTGTGTATGTTTAGATATTGAATAAATGAGCTTTTACTATTTTATGATGCTTAATGTGTAAATTGTAGACTCGAGATGTTCTGACTGAAGTTCTCGAAGCACTAGTTGCGAAATTGAAAGTAATCGCTTATTATCATTTGCCTCTTCTTTTCCAACAATATCGGAATGAAGTCGAATACGAATACAAAATTCCTGAAAAAATATCGTATGTTTTTTATTTGGTTACCGAAATTTAAAAATACTAACATTTAGGAAAAGTGATGATGATATTATTGATATACGACCAAGAAGATTGTCGATTGATTCGATTGACGAGCTCGAATATAATTCGAAGTGTAAGATTTTTTTTAAAAAGATTTTTGTTCTGTGTAAATTTTTATTGTATTGAATTTTCAGTGCCGGAATGCAATGTTCTGCCATTTACGCCGTTGCCCGAACCCACGAAGGACGGGAAAATGTTCAATACACCGGATGCAATTCTAACATCACTTTCGGTGGTAACATCGTAATCTTTTTCTTACTCAAAATAATGATTTGTATTCCAGCCAAATGCTCCGCCTGTTGGATTGCTTGATGGAAGGAATTTGGTGAAATTCATTTTTCAAACGTGCAAATTTGTTGCTATCCAAATGAAGGATACGAGGGAAACCATGGGTATTCACTAAATTTCTAATTTTCATATTAAAGTTCTCCCTTTTTTCAGATTCTTATCATATTACGCGGGAGCGAGATTTGTTTGAGCGTCTTCTCAAATATGGTGTAATGTGCATGGATATCTTCGTGATTCCCGTTAGTCGGCATTCGTCGTCAAGCAATCGAACCAAAGACGAAAAAGAGACGCTTGAATCTCTTGCCAGCGTGGTATTTTTCAATTAGTTAATTACTCTCATAGTTATTGCTTTTAATTTAGTTTACCACAATCCAAGAAAGCATTTTTCGAGAGCTGTTTGAGAAATATATGGATTTTTGTCTCGAAAGAATCTTCAAGTAAAAAGAATCGTACAAGAATATTGTATTTTACAACGAATTTATAGGAATTTCCCTCTGCAACTCATGATCAACACATTTTTGGTACGGCACGAGCTTCCATCATTTGCTTCGATAATGCTGTCATTTCTTATGGATCGAATGAAGTGTCTTTCTGGTGAGCGTGTTTAAATTAGTAATTCATTTTCACGTTTTCATTTTGTTTAGTTAGCACTGAGAAAACTGGTCTCTATGTCAAACTGTTCAAGATTATTTTTTCTGCCATTGGAACTCAGCACCCGAATGTTGAAGGAGAACGAATGCTCAAGGTAAACCGCATTTAACCGCAAGCATTCTGTGAATAATTTCATTTTTCAGCCATTCCTTCCTGATCTCATTCGTCAGGCGACAGTTTTGGCGCTGTCTGCGAAAGAGCCGCTCAACTATTTCCTCCTACTTCGTGCACTTTTCCGTTCGATAGGCGGTGGAGCACATGACATATTATACGGAAAATTTTTGCCGCTTTTGCCGAATTTGTTGCAATTCTTGAATAAACTTCAGGTACGATATACTGAATTTCAATAATTCTTATTTTTCATTATAGTCGGGACAACATCGTGTTCAAATGCGCGAATTGTTTATCGAGCTCTGTCTGACCGTGCCGGTGAGGCTCTCATCACTTCTTCCATATTTGCCATTGCTTATGGACCCGCTGGTTTGTGCATTAAATGGAAGTCAAGGATTAGTTCAACAAGGTAGCACAATTTTTGCTACATACCTATACATATATATTAAGCACTCTTTTAGGATTGCGAACACTTGAATTATGCGTTGATAACCTTCAACCCGAATTTCTTTTCGAGCACATGGTGCCAGTTCGAGGAGCTCTCATGCAAGGGCTTTGGAGAGTCGTCGCCACTTCCAACGATCCCGGATCAACAGCGGGCGCATTCAGAATTCTTGGCAAATTTGGTGGAGCCAATCGCCGAATGCTCAATGAGCCGCAAATGCTACAGTTCGCTTCGCCTGCCGAGATTTCACAGTCATTTGTAAACATGGAATTCTCGCGATTGGGCTTGGACGGCAAATTGAGCATTCATCTGCCGTTGAGTGACGTGATGAAAAATGCGGTTGAGCAGATGCGCATTAGTTCGACACCGAACGATTCCATCTCTCAGGTGGGGCTTGTGGCGATGCCGGTGCTTCCGAGCATACATTTGAGGAAACAGTGTATGGAGCTGGCTAAATCGGTTCTTCTCACCGGCCTTGGTCCACCACAGGTCATGAGTAATAAGAATATCAAACGAATGATCGATCAAATCAAACATATATTCTTGGTTTGTCGATTGCCACAGTTAATGGAAAATATAACTTAATTTAAGAAATTCAAAATCAATGAAGGAACTTCTGTTGTTTACAAATGTCCCAGAGAAAACGATCGTTTGCTGTTCATCAACGCCTTATTAGTCTTATTTTGTATGTTTTCTTTCAATTTGTAAAATGTATAAACTTGAAGATTGGTTTGCAGATGGTTTGGTCACCAAAGATCCCATACGCCAACAATATTTGAAGTTTTTCAATGCCGTCCTTCGACAGTTGGCTCTGATTGGTCTACTTGAATGTGCAGGTTGGTGATTTGGTTTGAGTTCTCTCTAATTTTAATTCATAGGCGGCGAACAATGGATACAAAAAGCGGATGAAGAACGAACTAAGTTCTTGTGTCTTGATTCGGCCGTTCTTGTCGACGCGCTTTGCACTGCATTTTCGGACTCCAACAAGGACTTTTGTCATTCAGCAATGGTTGCCCTTCGACATATAAACGATATTTGCGCTGCAGCTCTTCCAAATCCTGATATGGTATTTCCAATTCATTTGTGGACTGATATTATTCGATATTTCAGATGAGTAAAATTCCGTTTTGCCGCTATTTAGTTGAACGTATTATTAATTTGTGTCATGGTCCTTCGTGGTTTGCGCGACTTGGCGGTTCAAGCGCTCTCTCTTATATGATCGAAAAATATCCGAAAATCTTTATCGAGGAGTTCATGGAACCGATTGCTGAGGGATTCATTGAAGTCATAATCGGATCTGTTGATGAGATCTCATCAGGAAGTGTCGACATGGCAATGGAAAGTATTGAAAAGTTGCTGAAAGCGATGCTCATTGGAATTGATGATCGCAATGAAGTCGAGAGGAGACTCGACAAATTTGTACCCGCCTTCGTCAGACATTATTTCCACGGGTGTCCAGATGTCCGGCGAAAGATTGGAATTCTTCTGCAGCAGTGTCATTCAATTGGACAGGTTGCCGAAACATTTGACGGGTTTATGTATAGGTATCGGGATTTATTTGTACCGGATGTCGAACGCATTTTGAATACTATGCCGTTAGTGATTTGAGTCAAATGTGGCAACTAATTGATTGTTGTATTCAGGTATATGTCGTTGTACGACTCGATTGGTTCATTGGCAGCTTTAATCGACATTATAAATGTTCGACCGAGAATGTACGAGTTCGCTCAAGATTATGACCGCTGGAGGCGATTTATTACATTTTTGGTCGATCTTGCACAAACCGAATCTCAAATTCTTCTTCAACGACCAATTTACAAGAAATGCGAGAATTGCGCTTCCCATTTTTTGCCTCCGATTCCGATATGTGATCAGATTGATAATTTACGGTGTAACGCAATCAGATGCATTGTGACAATCTACAGTTTGAACAGAGAAGCAGTGAAAGAACGGTTGGTGATTTTAAAACAAACGAATAATTGACTGATCAGTATTTTGTTGCAGAGGTGTCGCGAATATCGATTCAATGGAAATTGATGATAATGTGATGGAATTGAGAGCCGAATGGGGGCTTGATATTGATCGATTGACGGGTGATCACATCTTTGATTCGAATAGGCCCCATTCTTTGAAAAAATTGCTAACTGTGGCGTTGCGAGCAAATCTCAATTTGGAAATCGAGGTTATCAGTAAATGCTCACACGAGATCTTAAGAACGGTTTGAAATTAGTATCAGCATTCTTTTACTATTTAACATTTTCAGTTGGCACCTCTTCCACTATCATTCCTTAATTTGGCATCGAAAGATTTTCTCGATCGAGTTGGAGCAACGCTTCCGAGCCATTCGAAGCTTCTATTGGATGATATTCACAGACTTGATCGAGTTTTCTGGTTGAATCCGAAAATATTAACGAAAACGATGGCTGTCAACCTTACCGTAATCATATTGTTTGGAAATATATCAATTTCTAACTAATTTTTTTCCAGAACTATGTTGTTAATTGGAATATGGAGGAGTTAAATAATGAAAATAAGGAAAATGAGCTCGAGGAGGAAAATGAGCAGTCTGAAGAAACGAAAAAAGTTCGACATCTGAATGAAGTCCGAACGATTGCCAAAATTGTATTAATTTTGGCGAATTGCAATGATTTGGAAACGATAACACCACAAATGGTCATTGATATCGTCAAATTTGCTGCTGGATTTGAATATATTTATGCGCAAAATGTTTGTTTTATTCAAAATCTTCTCCCATATAAATTTGATTAATTTTAGATCATTAATGGATGGACTGCTGATGTTACGAAAGTGATTTCGAAGTATCCTCAACAAGTTCTCTCATTTTTGTTCTCGACTGAATCCTTGGGAGATCAAAGTCGAAAAGCATTTATGCGTCGAATTATCGAATATGATGAAGCACAAGTGTTGCGTACAGTTTTGATGGAAAATTCCGAATGGCTTGAACGAATTTTGGAGGGAAAATCATTTGTATGAATTTTCATTGCAATTTTAGAGTTCTGTAATTGATGCTTTTTCAGGATATTGCTTCTGATAAATGGGTTGAAGAACCATACGATGAGATGAAGACGTGCCATCGAGAATTGTTTGCCCTTCAGATTTTGAACACAATTCTTCGAATTCATCCACAATGGTATACGAAACCAAATTCACCAATCAATCGACTTAAAGATGTAAGTTTGAGTCGAAATTTATAATTGGCTCTAAATGAAATTAATTTTCAGCTTTGGAATGATACGGATTTCAAGCAGCGATACGTCGTTCGATCTCCAAATGATGATGATTTGAAAAAGATTGTTGTTCGATTTATGACTGAGCACAAATTCAAAGTTCCAAAACTCATTGTGACATGCTTTTTGAGATATTTGAGGTGAGTATCTATATTTTAAAAATCGCTCATATGAGTTCTTTTCTTTGCAGAATATACTACGACGATTTCGAACTTTTATTCGACGTTATCACGGTGTTCATTGGCAATTTTGTCACCGATTTCACATTCGTTCGCACATTTTTGGAGAATGAAGTGATTCCCGTAATGCCGTTGATGTGGCGACGACAAGCATTCTTGCGAATCATGGAGAAATTCGAAACGAATCCGGAGAAAACGGTTACCGATTTAAGAGTTGTCAAAACTATTCAATACCTCATCATACCATCTCTTCAATGGGCTTTTGAACGATACGACGTTGATTCGGTAATTTCGACATAGACAATTCTATGTTCAATGATTTATTTTGCTCAGATTGTTGGTGAATCGCAAGGATCACAAGATGGGATGGAGAACGATCCGAATAATCTTGTTTCGAGATTGGCGAAGGTCGTTGACACACATCGGCAGAAAATGAGCGACGGAATGGTGATTGTCTTTTATCAATTGTGCACATTGTTCGTCCAACATGCTCCTCATCATATTCATAACAACAATTTCAAGTTAGCTTTTATTTTTATAGAATCCATGTAGTCTACAACTTTTTTTAGGAAACAAGGCGGAAGACTGCGAACATTCATGCTGTTCGCGTGGCCATGCCTCACATTGGCCAATCATCAGGATCCTACGATGAGGTTCACTGGATTCTATTTCCTTGCGAACATTATTGAACGATTCACAATCAACCGAAAAATTGTGCTTCAAGTGTTCGAAACTCTTACTCAAACTTATCAGCAAGATAATCGCGATCAAGTGCGGAAGGCAATTGATATTCTGACGCCAGCGGTTCCAATCAGAATGGATGATGGTCATGCACAAATATTGAAATATGTGCGAACTGTTCTTCTGGATGAGTGCCACAATTTGATGCATGTTCAACATGTTTAGTGAGTGTTTTCTCAATACACTTTTAATAACATTTTTTTTCCAATTTTCAGTCAAATGATCATCAGAAACTATCGAGTCTATTATCCGGTTCGCCATGAGCTATTAACACCGTTACTCAACTCAGTACAACGGTCACTTGTGATTCCACACAGTTTTGTTGACGCGTATGTTGTAATTGCTATTGAATATTTTATTGATTGAAAATTCAGATGGCAATCTCGTCGATTGGCTATAGAAGTTTGTGAGATGGTAATTAAATGGGACCTTCTTCGAATTGAGAAAACCGAATCGCAAACGCACGTAACCGCTGAAGACGCGCTCGAAGTTGACAAAATGCTCGAAACACTCAAAGGAGGAGTGTTCGACAAGGAAAAAGACGATGAGATTTGTTCGAATCTCATCAAAAGAGAGAAAATGAATAATTCCGAATACCCAATATCAAAGGAGCATATCGATCAGATTGTCAACATGCTTGTTCGATTCTGTGTTACATTTACGAACATTTCGATGCAGAATGGACAACAAATGCTTTCGGTTGCCAGCGAATTGATAAAGAAGTGTCATGGATTGCTGAGAGCTGCATTAAAACCGTGTGTTTGGGGAAGAATAGCGACTATACGTCCTAGTGGTCTCGACAAGAACATGATTATTCCACCCGAGCTCATCAATTCGAAATTGGAAGGCAGTGGAACGTCGGCGACCTTAACCACCTGCGTTAATACTGCGCAAAGCTCGTTAGAATTGATTTTGAACTTGATCAATACGATGCCCAAAGAATTGCTTCTCCAGACACTTAAGCCACTTCAGAAGGGAATCATATCCTGTTTGAACAGCGGAATTCAAGTGCTGGTTCGACTCGTCAATCAGCTTGTTGGAAAGTTGTTCGAGAAGACGAAGACATCTCAAACTGGATTGGATGAGCTGGAAGAGTTCAATCGATACATTGCGCGATATCTCAATGATCAGTTCACTCTTAATGTCAAGTACGTTCCGTAAAAATAATTGGTGAATTTTCAAAAAAAGTCAAATTTCAGGAATCCTCAAGCTCCAGTTGCTGCACTTTTCACTGCATTCTCATTGGTACGAACAATTTGCTCAAATCAACCAGGGTATCTTGATGCGATTTGTCTCAACTCATTCCTAAAAGTTGCTGAAAAAGCAGCTCGCGAGCATCTGTGTTATGTTCAGAATGGTCAAGACTCTCATCGAGAAAAAGGTATTTCGATAAGTTTATTTTGAAATTTATTGGATATTCGTTCAGGCGTCGTTGAAATGGTATGCATTTCAATGGAATTGATTCGACCGCGTCTTGATTTTTTGCCAACTGAAACACGAAAAGTCATTCTTTTGAATATTGCGTCCGACTTGATTGGAAGAAGTTCATATGAGAAGGTTTTGAGTTTTCAAATTTCAAGTTATTCTTTTTTTTAGGTCGTCGAAAGCTGTTTGAAAGTGGTCGGTACTCTCATCAGCACGACTGATAATGATTTCACTTTACAATATTCACTTCCATTGCTTTTAAAAGTGCAAGAAGTCATCAAAGCGCGTTTTAGGTAATTTTTGTTTTTCATTTTATTGATTATTGTCCATTTTTAGAAGCTCTAAAGATTTGTACACGACGTTTCTGACATATGTCGCTCGTGCCTATGAGAATACAGACTATCGAATGTCAGAAGCGGGCAGTCGATTGTGGGAAGGCTTTGTGTGGGGATTGACGAGCAATGATTCGGATATCCGCGAAAAATTCTTGCTGATATGGGAATCCACGTGGCCGCATTTATCGTCGATCGATATGCTTCAACGCATGAAGTATATCCTAAAAGATCAAGAATGGTCGAGATTCGGACAATACTATTGGTTGCGGCATGCATTGTGGAGTATGCTTCGATGCGTCAACATCAAAGGAAAGCAGGAAGCCGCCAAGAAAGAAGGATTCAAGAGGAAACTTGTTCTCATGCTCAATTGTTCTTCACCGTGGAAAACGTTTGAATTCGCGGCGAATTTGAAGGATGTCATTAAAGAAGAAGATGAAGACGATACAAGCAAGGTAATTTGAGTCTGTTAAATAAAAGAAAAAAATAAATAATTCATCTTTTCAGCCTGAATCAAATGAACCGGATCCGAAAATAAAAGAGGAAATATTGGAGGATGACGACATGGAAGAATGCCAAACAGATCATGAGAAGAGGCTAAAAACTCTTTTGGATGAGCAGAACGCACTTTTCGCCGAGGCTTCCGAGTTTGATTTCGCACAGACTATCGATGCTGTTTCAAATTTCGCATTCGCCGTGCCAACGAGCAGTGGTTGTGTGGCGAATATGTGGATGGTGTTGTTTAAATCATTCTGGGCTTCTCTGACTCCTGAAGAGATAACTGACATCCAACCTCTCATTCTTCCCTTCTTGTCGAGTGGAACTCATAACACGTACCGGTCGGGCTACGAAAGAAGTGTCTTAGCAGATTGGCTCAATACTATGAGCCAAGTGATCCCGCTTCCGCCGAAACTCGTACAATTTATTGCGGCTCGACACGAATGCTGGCATACTGGAATTGTATTGCTCGAACAGCAGGCGGTGAAGATTGGAAGACAAGAGAATAATCAGTTCGTAATGGAATTGCCGATTCCGGAAGAAAATCAGCGAGATTTTGTATGTTGATTGAAAGTGTGTGCTTAAAACGAATCGTTCGTTTTTAGGATGTCTTGGATTCATTGGCTGCTTTGTATTCTGAATTGACCGAATTCGATCAATACGCTGCTGTATGGGATAAACGAGCACTTACATCGACGACGGGAAAAGTAATCGCTGCAATGCAATTGGTTGGTTATTTTTAGAAACTGCCGAATATGGATTTCTTGTTTCAGGGAGATACCGAAACTGCTCAGACGATTCTTGAAAATGCAATGACGACGATTGCCGACTCTCTCGCTTTGAACATGAATGGTATTATTCTTCTGAAATACTTTTCTAACACGAATTGCACATTTAGTGAATGGACAGCCTGCTACAGATCGTCATATTGGACCCCTGCTGGACCAGGAATATGATAATTGGATGCAAATGTATATTGAGTAAGTGTTTTTCGAATCTTTCGTTCAATGCAAATTTCATTCTTAGTTGCTGCGCTGATCTATTGCAATGGCAAAATGTGGCCGATGTGTGTAACAACAAAGACATGCAATATTCGCGAGGGCTGATTGAAGCTGGTCTTCATATTCCGGATTGGAACGTCGTCGAAGAATGTCGCAATCAGATTCATGGTTGCATTCCGAATGATTTCTTCCCGGAGTTTACTGTGTATAATACGATGCTCACTATAATGAAAAACAATGATATCAATATTGACGCACACAAGGAAAGAATTAAGCACGCAGTTCAAGATTGCGTTGAAGTGAGATAAAAATCCAGTTGTTGTATTTTCAATGTGTTTTTCCTTATTATAGGCACATATTGCCAAATGGAGGTCACTTCCAAAAGTTGTAACATATTCACATGCAAAATTATTGCAATGGATGAATCTTGTTCGAGAAGTCGAAGAGGCAACTGATCTACGATGTGCTATAGAAGTTCCGAACTGCAAATTCGAGGGACCACTTCTTCAAGATCTGAAAGTTCTAATCAAAATATGGAGGTATTTAATCGCGTGTTACATTTTTTTTCCTATTTTTGAATATTATTTCAGAAACCGAAGTCCAACCGTTTCTGACGGTTTGAGATTCGTTTCTACCATGTATGATTGGAGATTACAAATTCATTCTCTAGTGCTTCAACGGTTTGAGAATTGGGAAAAGATGAATGTCAACGTTCGTGAATACTTAAATACTTTACAACCAAATGTTCTAAAGGCGCAGGTGCCCAGTATTATTCCCTCTGCAACGACCAATCATTCGATACTCCCTATTCATTCTGCAGCCCAAGGCCAGCTTACTATTGCTAAATGTGCTCGGCAGCAAGGGTTTCCGAATCTCTCAAGAGATATCATGAACAGGTAGAAGATTGAATTTGTGAATTTCAATATTCATTCTTGAAATATTTCAGAATCGCTTGTATGCCGACTATTCCTATGCTTGATTCTCATCAAAAAGTGTGCGATTACGCAAAAGCTCTTCGAGTACAGGCGGCAATGACGAAAGATGATATCGAACGACGTGAAGTTCTTCTGGAGACACTAGAAGTTCTCGAAGATGTTAAGATTCAAGAGATGAATAGAGAGCAAATCGCCAAATTGTTCTATCAGCGGGCGAATGTGCACTCGGAACTCAATCAAATCGATCTTGCTGAGAAGAGCTACTCGACAGCGGCACAATTGGTGGACTTCAAGACGAATCAATTGAGTCCCGTAACAGTGAATTTGATGAAATCTTGGGGGCATCATGCCTACAAGATGTTCTTCTCATCTCCAGTTACCGAGGACAGTGCTTTGAAGTATGGTAGACAAGCACTGGCTTGCTACTTCGCGGCATCGCGCGCCGAATCGGAACCGAAAGCGAGAAAATATATTTCGAGAATTATGTGGCTCGCGAAACATTTGTCGATTTGCGGTCCAAAATCGTTTGAATCTCTTGGAAGGATAATCCAGAATCATCTACTTTCGCTGAATGCATACAATTGGTTGTATTGGCTTCCTCAACTTGTTGCCGAAATCAATCATACTCCAAGTTCGCCGTTTGTTAGCCTCCTTATCAAGGTATCGTGTATTACTTTATTGCCGACGTCGCACGACAATAGAAAATTGGCTAAATACCAAGAATTTTGAAAGAGGTCTAGGTGCATGATGTGCGCCTTTAACCTATCCTCATTCTTTGGCCCATAAATCAACACTCGTTTTTGCACTATGACTACTGGCATTGTTTTTTTGGCATTTTGCCAATTTTGCGCAGTTGCGTGACGCAGGCCATTCACATATTTCATTTTCAGATCACTCCAACATTCCCAATGCAAGTCTTTCATGCGATTCGCAATGTGTTCCCGATTCCATTAATCGACGTTATTCTTGAAAAAGGTATCTTACTGTTTTTCCTTAATTATGACTGTGCGAAGTTGCAAATTTAGACGATGAAGATTATCAGTGTAGTGATGAAGACGCATTCCCAGAAGCTCCGCCTTGTGTGAGGCTTCTCCGAATTGCTTGCAGATATCGACCAACTGATATTCGAGTTTTCCATCGCATTCTCCACGAATTAGATGAAATGCCGGAGTTTTGGGCTGAGAAGCATTTGCGCTATGCTATCGGATTGAAAGAGCAGCTTTTCAAGTAAGATTGAACATTCAAAATTATGAAAACTAATGATTGAATTTAAAGGGATTTGTCTTCTAATATGGATGCAACTTTCAATGACACAATGATTTCGGAAGATACTCAGACAATTATGAAAGATTGGATTGAGAATCTGAATAGCGATTTACAATACTACAACAGATTCTACAATTTCAATGAAAAACAAATTACTAACTTGGGAAAATTGGAAGTTGGCAAAGGGTATTTGAGAAACGAGGAGAATGTAAAGAGGTTGTCGTTCGAAAAAGAAGTACCACGATCTGCGCAGGACACGCCAAAATCCGACGACGAACTTTTGGTATTATCATCAATGTTAACGATGAAAAGTTGAAAAGAGTGTGTTTTTTTTTTAGTTTGTCAAGGAAACCAGTTCGACGTTTATCAAAAACTTGTCATTGTCAGTTGAAGCCATCCAGCCATTGAAATTTGTTGAAATTGTGATTGCTTGGATCAAAATGTTGAAGCAAAGAATTGAATCTCTTCCAAAACGGGTTCCCATCGAGATTACGAGCACTTATTTATCGAGATTCACGCATCGGGTTGGATGTGTTGAAATGCCGTACGATCTCCAGAATGTTTTACGCGTCAGAAACCATAATACACCAAATACGGTAAGTTACTTGGTTAGAATTTTCAAAAATCAATAATATTTTAGCCGAACCAATCAGGACAATATGTGTCGATGATTTCTCGGTTTGATCCGCATGTCGAGATAATCGTTCGTGGAGGACAAGTTCAACGATGCTTGAACATCCGAGCCCAAACTGGAAAGACGGCGTCGTTCTATTTGAGAAAATATTTGACGCCTCAAAAAACGAACCGCGTTCCACAACTATTCTCGCATGTCAACACACTTCTGCAGAAGGACCGTGAGACGGCAAGACGGTATCTTTACATGCCGAGTATGACTCAGATGAGAGCCAGCTCAAGGACTTTTATTTACGAGATTGCCTGTAAGTTTTTCCGAAAAAAACTCGAGTAATCGCATTTACCTGCATTTTCTTACAGTTGTCCAGCCGTACTTCCAAACAGTTGAATGCGGAATGATCAACCCGGTGTCGGCGTACGAGATTATTCACCCTATTGATATTTTGGCGCAATCGTTCCACGAGATGCGAATGACGCCTGATGATTTGGTCTACATGTTCTTTGAAAGATTCGCGCAACGATCGAGTCAGGTGCAGAATCCTGAAGTGCCGTCGATGATAATGCCGGATGGAAGCGGTATCGCTCAAGCTGTTCCGCAGCCAATGCAATCGTATCAAGTGAAACGCGCAATTTATGAGTAAGCGTTCAATATTTATGCTTCTCGCTACATTATCAAAATTTCAGAGAATTTGTGCGCGATATGGTCTCCGACAGAATTCTCGTGGATTATTTCACGCTTCGTTATCCTGACAAGACCATGTACTACATGATGCGCAAGAAGTTCGTGCAGTGTCTCGCTGTGCTTTCAGTTATGGAGTCGCACTGTAGTCTGACACCATTGACCTTGGAAGATATGATGATAACTGCGAATACCGGCGTTCTTGTTAATGTACATTATCGATTTGAATTGGCGCCGAAAGGAACTCGACTTGAAATGATCAACAAAAACTGTCATGATGTGCCTTTCCGACTCACACCGAATCTGCTCAAATTCATCGGAATGTCTCTCGATGGCGATTTGATGTGGTGCATGGCGGCAATGGCGAAATGCATGTCTCGAAAAGAACCTGAAATTATTATGAGACCTCTTCTTTGGGATGAGCATGCCGATAATGTTGAATCTGATGATTTGGTAAGTTATGATATCTATAGTGTCATTTAAGCTTGTAATTCGAAAATTTTCAGATATATGTATGCCATGCGACAAATAGTTATGTCAACGAGATTCTAAAAAAATTAGACAGTAAGACATCTGAACTCCGACCATATTTGATGCAAATGTTTTCAGATACAAACTCTTCCGAAGCAAAATTGCGACGTGATGATATTGCTTCTCAATTGTGTCGTGCACGAAAAGCTGAAAACCTATCCCGAATGCCACCTAGCTATCACCCGTGGATGTGAATATTGATCTTTTGTATAAAATTATATGATCTCCTCTTCTTATTCTGTCACTACCCGATCCCTGCGCACCCTGCCCCTATTTGTTACATTGGTAATTGATTTGTTTTTGTTTTATCATTTTATCTCATTCCGTCATTTAGTTTTCTTCTCCTAATTTCAAGTTTTCAACGCTATTCATTCGACACTTTTCGTTTCGTTGTTCAATGTGATTATTTTCAATCGTCTTCTGTATTTTTAAAATGAATTATCTAAATGCATTCGAGAATGCGCAAGTATTTATATGAATATGGGAAGCTATACCTACAAAAAGGTTTTATTTGACAAAAACGCAGAAGTGGTCCCCACCTCATTATAGCTCCCTACAGACAAGAACACGCCCACACATTTTAGAATAGGCATCCAAAAATGCATAGCAAGTGCTCTGGTAAATCAAAACCAATCGTATTCAACAAAATTCGGCCCCGGAATCAACCTTATCCGATTGGTAATTCTACGAATAAGATTGTAAAATTGTCGTATCCGATTGGTTTTTTGGGTATTTTCGTATCCGATTGGTAATTTGTCGTATCCGATTAGATTTTCTTCGAATCCGATTGGTAATTATTCGAATCCGTTTTGTTTTAATATTTCAATTCGAATCGGATTCGACAAAAAACCAATCTTATCCGTAGAATTACCAATCGGATACGACAAATTACCAATCGTACACGAAAATACCCAAAAAATCAATCGGATACGACAATTTTACAATCTTATCCGCAGAATTTCCAATCGGATAAGGTTAATTCTAGAGCCGAATTTTGTCGAATACGATTGGTTTTGATTTACCAGAGTGGGAACCTATAGAGAATATAGCGACATTTCCTTTGTAGTGGGGATCTCTAAAGATTTGTGGGAATTTATATTCAATCGGTTTCGAATGGTTTTTTGAGCCGGATTTATAACAGGCGAAAGCGCAGATGATGTTTCTCTTATACATCCCCAGAGCAAGACTTCATTTCGTGTCTCCACCAAAAATTCAAAATAGGGAACCTCATCATTGCGGGGTCTTCATCTTCTATTTGATTTCAATTTAAGATTATAATATCCAAACATATCTTTTATTTTCAAATTCGAGAAAAAAACCCGATGACTGATTTTTTTATATTCCTCTATTGGGCTTTTAGATGCTTTTGCAGTTCTGAAGGGGATCAAATCCGAAAGAGTCAAAGAAATACATTTTATTTTTTATTCTGGAATAGCAATCCCAATAAGTACCTTGATGATGTGAAGAATCTAGATTCAAAATATCTACTTTATCTGAAAGTGTTTCAATTGACAAAGTGTTTCTCATAAAGATTCCACGAATTGTTAGCGCAATATTTCGACCATTTGATAATTTTTGAAAATTGTTAAAAAATGACACAGTTTCGACGATTTATTACTCAGAACAATGAAAATTCTAATGAAGACTGAGTATGGGAACCGCTTTTTAAAAAAATCTAACAAAGCGTCTAAGCTTTGCGGGAATCTGAAGTGATCTGCACAACGCACAACTCACGACCATGCTTCCATACTTTGTTTTCCACCAGCTTTTATTTTTTATTTGCTCTTATTTTTTATTTTGCTTTTTTTTTCATGCCAACACGATTTCGCTGTGCATTCAAAATTTAAGAAGACCACTGATTTCAGCATGATTTCATTGGTGAAATGTTTTATTAAAAAAAAGTCAAAATGAAATGTTTAATAAAAACTGTAGAGAACCGACAGCAGTACGATTCAAACCAAGTTGGGTCAAAGCGGAAAACGCGGAGTTGAGCCGAATTCCGTTTTCGACTAAAAAAAATGAAATATGTCAGAATTTCAACCCAATTTTAGTCGATTCCGTACTTTTCGCGATTTTTTCGTTTTTTTTTTCATCATTTTTTATATTTTTTCAAACTCGCATTCCGAATTCCTTTATTTCTGAATTATTCTCATATACCCCGTTCGCACTTTTCATTTCTGAAAATGATCGTGAACGACGATCAGTTCTATCCAATTTCTGTGCTATCGTCGACCCATTTTTATTACAAAACTTTTATATTAAAAAAAGCGTCGTCGGTTTGCGGCCGATTCAACACCGATTTTTTTCTCCGCAATGACAGCCTCTACCAGTCACCGCCGGCCGCGTTTTATTGCTAATCTCTATCGAAATCAATGAAACAAGTAGAGGTTTTTGCGGCAAATCGCCATCCAAGATAAAACTCGATGAAATCGGTATTGTTGTGATTTTGCGGCAAATTCTTTTTTGAATTGGCCTTGACATTATCCGCAATCCGATCGAATTCTTTTACCACTCCTACAGACATACCGAGTTTCTTAATTCGAAACGGCGTGATCGACGAACGAATAAACGTCAAGTTGACGAGCAAACAGTGTGCAAATTTGCCTTTATTTACATACCCATATACAGTAACCCGAGTGAACGACGTTCGCGTTTTTTAGATTGTGTGAATGGGATGCGCAAACAGATGCGATACGCGCTATTTGACTGTATTTGGATTACTAGATACTTCGAAGGTTACGCTTTCGCATATTTTCGAATAAAATAAATAAATGAGCTTAATATTGATCGGTTGAGTGAATTCATTTTAGCTATTCAATTTTATTCGAACATTTTGAAACCCGATTATTTTAATAAAATCTGTTTGTACGATAGCGAATTCGAAATGGAGCTTGTATTCTCGAATTGCACATTCTTAAATAAATCTCCCCAATAAATACCATATTTTAATGGGTTTATGAATTTGTATTGTATTACACTGAAGAGGTCCATAGAACAGATATTTTAGTGGTTTAGATAAATTTATAATGGTATAATTCAGATTTCGCAAAAAGAAACTCTAAAAGCACTATGCGGGCTCTATGCAAAATTAGTATTTTTTAGTTTTTCGAGAGATTTTTTCCAAATCTGCATAGCTACTTTTTGAATGTTGTATAGTGTGCCAAGATTTTTAGCAGACTTTACGCACACTGTAAGTCTGTTGAAAGAAGACTACTCTGAATGTGGCTCAAAAAAATTACAAAATGAAATACATCGTCTCGAACCAGGTCCTACAGGGCCCGACCGGGATTCGATTTCAATTAAAGCGAAAATATCAATTATAGCATGTAGGTCTTTCGGCGAAAAGAAGAAATTTGAAGCAGTCGATTTACAAGAATGCGTTTTATGCTACGGTCTTGTCACATTTACCTTATAGTTCTTTTTCCTGACTTGTCTAAAATTGATCTATTTTCTATCGCCATTGAAACTAGAGTATCTGGACGGAAGTTTGAGTGAACGACGCCATCTGTCAGCGATCCGTCCAATGCGTCCGCGGCCGGTAAACACAAGTCCGCGGCCACTATTTTTTAATTTAAATTTTAATCGAAATATAAATTTATTTTTAACTGTTTTTTGCACTTTCATTTTTTAATTCAGCATTTTCGTGTATAATTAATTTTTTAATGTGAATGTTAGTGTATAATGTTTATTTTCAGATTTGATCGTCACACAGAAAGTGCGAAACAGTCGGAAGTGCAAGAGAATGATGTACGCGAGAAACATCCGTATTCCACAATAAAAAAGCAATTACGATGTAATATTTTTTGTCCAGGTATCATGCGAAATATTTATTGGTGACTATAGGGGCAGCTGCAGGTTGATTTAGATGATAATTTCATGATCATAACGGATAAGAACGGATCTATAAAAGTAATGTAAAAATGCTGCTAGAAAATTTAATTATCTTAATTTTGATAGAATTTTGATTACATATTAAGCTTGCTTCGTAATTAAAATTTTCTAAAAAAAACCGAAAAAAAATTTATCCGTGCAAAATTTGACGAGTCCCCTTTATTCATTTCAACATACATACATCTGACGTCGCTGAACATCGCAATCGAAATCCGTGATTTTTTTTAGTTTTCTCGCGCGACCGCAATTGTGCCAAATTTTGGACAAAAGCAATTGCAATTTGTCAATCTTGTAACCAGCCAATTTGCACGTCAATCGTCAAACTGAATAATTAAGCGGATTCGTTGCGTTGCGTTTCCACCATTCAGCCATAATTCGCATTATACATTGCAATTGCATACAATGTCAATAATCGGTTGTAAAATGATAAGCTGAACGCGCTCGTCGAAACCAATTTCGATAATCATCGTTTCCCTCACGTTCGGTCCGCATCTTGTCGGGTTTTTTCAATTTTACTGCCAATTTGCTGTCAACTTCGGTTACCAACCGCTATCACGATTCCAATCTTAAGGTCATCTTTTTGAGATTCGAATTTAGAGAAGACCACCGAGTGGTAGCCCCCCCCCCTCCCTTATACAAGATAATCATCTATTAAAGCCGCTTTTTGAATTGTTTAATATATTGCTTTCTGTCGGTCAAAGCTTGGCAATTTCCGGCGCCGAAAAAAGATGGGCGGCCGGCTTTGGAGGCAATTGGACGAGTTTCGTTATCTCGATTACAAATTTGCAATTGATAATTTTAAGTCCCGACGAACCTTCAAACAGATCGAAGAAACACCAAATAATCGAGCACTAGCAAACATTTCATTTTCAAAAAGAAAATCGTTTATTCTCCAGTTCATTTGATGAATTCCAAAATTTCATGCCGATCCGAACGACTGCCGAACTGAGGCGTCAAATTTGCGTAGAATTTCATCGGCAATCACTTAATACAGGTAAATGACTACGCATTTTCAGCCAGCTTACAGTCGGTGACGACTTCCTCGCCGCCATTCAGAATATTCAAATCCGGATTCTCGCATTCGGCGAGCTCTTTGAATACCTCCTTCGTGAATGGAGCCAACAATCGACAAATCGATTTGAGTCCATCTTTTTCCTTAATTTCGCAAAATCGGCAACACCTCATGTTGAAATCAATACTAGTAGATAGTTTTTGAGGCCCTCCGGTAGATTCTCAAATCTTCCCGGCGAAATATGCTTCGGAGACTTTTCGGCACTGATCTGCTGACTTTGTTTTTGCTCGTAAAGTTGAGAAGCGGTAGGCACTAAACAATAGATTAGTTGTCGAATTCAGAAGAATCTCAAAGATTGACTGACCTTTGGTCTCTTTGCCGATCCAATAATAATCAGCCTTGTCTTCCTTGAAAAGCGGCACATCATAAGGGCTACCATCGACTAAAAACGTTAGCGTAGTGAATGGAATTGCATTTTCCACTATTTCATACTAGAAATTCATTCAACGAGTTATTAGTTGATTATTAAAATGTAATACCGAGATAACTTTGACTTCTTTTTGATTTATCAAACCGATCGGTCGATTCGATTTCATAGCCTCCTTAAAGCGTTTTTTCGTCGATGCTCTCAATTTGTATGAGATTTTTGGAAATTCTAAGTCCTCACTGTTCAGCACAATGCTCGCGGCCCACACGCGATCCTGCTCGTCGGGCTCGCTGATCGGCAGCAGACCCGAGAATCGTATTCGGAGTCCCGAACGGTCGACGATCTCTCGGTTTTTCGTCGTGTCTCGTAACAGTTTGACAGCATTCGAGACGTCGGTTGAATCTTGAGTCATCACACTGCTCATTTCTTGATTTTGAAAAGTTCAATTCGAATCAATTATTTGTAAGGAATGAATTGGGATTCGTGATCAAAAACGAGTACGTGAGCAATTCCGGAATTTTCGGAATTTCGTCCTTCTTGAGACATCTCCCTAGTCCAGAAAAATATCTGGTTTGGATCTCATCGCTCTTCGCTTTTTTTTTCGTGTCTTGGTATGTTCAGGATGACCCAAAATAGCAACATGACGATTTGAATTGTTTTCTCGACGCATTCCGCCTCGGGACGGCCGCCGACACAGATTCTCGCCTCAAGATAAGATTGTGGCAAGCGGCCAATCGTCAAAATTTGTCGCTCATCGATTTGTCGTTGTCGTTTCGTCGCCGTCTTCTTCGTCGTTGTCGTCGTCGTCGATGATCATTATCGCCGCGAGGAACTCCTCTTTTTTTGAGTTATTGCCTGTTGATCGAGGCAAATTTGAATGAAATAATCTAGGTTTGGTGGCCGATTAAAGTGTTTTATGGTTTTTGCGTTGAGCAGAATTCAGGCTTCAAATTCAAAATTTTGTTATGTTTTTGCTAGACGTCCGAAATAAACAAAAAATATATATTGGCAGTGGTGTCTTGAGACGATGAGAAGTACGCGAGATTGCGTACAGTGCATTATAGCGTACGCGCATTTAATATTCAGTCAACGAAAAATTTAAATTCAAACTGATTTCGCGAATTTGAAGGCCCCGCCTCTCTTCAGTCGTTTGACGCCGGCAATAATATAAAATAACCAACTCATAAATTTACACATGCGTATATCAACACTTACTTCATTAGAATGAAAGCCTGGCGTCTTTCAGTAGAAAATTTTGTATTCGAGGATGGCTATTAAAGAGAAAAACGCGAAATTTGTTGCAAGAACCCAATTTCTATATTAGGAGATTGTTTTTTCGAATGTTCGATTTTTTTACGTGATTTTTTTTTTGAAAAATTAAAAAAAACCGATGCAATGATATTTTTAAATTTTTTTTTGGGGGGAGGTGGACTAATGGAGTAATGCAGAAAAAGAAAAGAACATTTTTGCTCGATTATTTCGCATTGTTGGACACTTTTCGAGAACTTGCAATTTCAAAAAGCCGTCCGTCGACTGCTGTACGCGTGTAGATTTACGAGGTACGCCTTTCGAAATTGTCTATATCATTTCCTTGAATACGATTGAATATCACTTAGGCAAAAAATAAAAAATGAAACATTAAAGATCTCAAAAATGCAAAATAACCAGTTAATCCGTGCGAGACCAAAGCGAAGGCGCATGTGCGTAAATATACTAAACGGGTCTACGGATACACTTTGAATCAAACAGCGTAAATTAGGTGACAGTAAAAATGTGTATGTCTAATATTGCTGTTAAAACCCCAATATACGTAGTATTCTCGCCACGCGTAAATGCTTATTTTGCTGTTTTCACGCTATTTATTTTTTTTCTTCATGAGTTTGGCATTTTTTGGAATTTCTAATCTCGATTAAAAAATTATCGAACCGGTCCACAAAATTTGAAATTTTAATCCGTGCGAGACCAAGAGAAAGACACATTCCCGTAAATCTACCCGCGTACAGTACGCCGACACTACATCTATTGAAATTCTTGTTTTTTTTTCACGAAATTCCAGATTTTAAGGCCTGAGTTTTCCTAATTTTATGAAATCATTTCACATAGGCATTTACTGGATTATTTCTTGCATAAAAAATCCATATGCGGACATGTTTTGAGTTTATCGCTTTATGAATTTTCGGGTGTCATGGTTATGCAATTTATAAACCACAACGAATCCGCCGTCCACTTCCGCCGTTCTACAATAAAACAGTACTGACTGGCACTAAAAAGCGTATTGTCCGAACACTCGGCTATTGGTCATTTTCGATCATTTATTGCTCTCATAAAAACGCGAATAAATATTGTCGTTCTCGCCGTACGAAACAACGCGTGTTTCTCACAGGAAACGGAATCGAATGCAAATTAGGTGCGCGTCTAATGCGCCTATTTTTATGATTTTTTTTGCACGCGTTCTCAATCGTCCGAATACGGTACGAGAAAGAGAAACTAAAAATTGCCACCGTCATTCATTCGATTTACTTTCAACCGCAATTATTTATTGGCCACACGCGTTGCCCTTCAAAATCTCTCAATTTCACTTTTGGCGCGAGTTTCGAAATTTCAATTTCCGGCATCAAAACAACAAGTATGTGAAAAGTCGCCACTAGCATGTATTCTCGATGTCGCACGACTGGAAAAAAAATTGATAAAACCAAGGAATGGTCTTGAAACGACGAGACGCGTGTTGTGTACTCCACACGGACCATGCCTCATTTAATAACGTGCCGTAAATATCCCCCGTAAAGGGACCCATCTTTTGCGAGACAAAATTATACAATAGGGCGCATTTTCCGCAATTTAAGCGGGAAATTAATTTGTGAAAATATGAAAATAAAAAAAAATTATGAAAATATGAAGGACTAAAAAATCAGTGATAAAGATTAGTATCCCACGAGCTCAAAAATCGTCTGATTATCTATTTTCCAAGCCGCCGTTATTTCCGAATTCAAGATCTCAACTCCCCCTTCCCCTTCCCCAGATATTTACGGATTTTTTTTTTGCGAATACGCCCAGTGTCTAGTGCACGTCGGAAGCGGGTCCCTTAACATGGGTCCCCAAACTCCCCTTACCCCCCCCTCTTCTCTATCTCTGATTAGCATAGATTTAGCGTTTTGTTAAAACGGATTTTTCTCGATTGTTACCTTCGGTATTTTTTTCTACAAAAAAAACCTTGGAATGGATCTGCCCCATGTTTACACAAAGCTTCTTTTCATCTCAAAAAGTTGTCTCGTGTCAAAATGGATTTGAGTTCGTGCCTCGAAACAATCGCTTCACTCGTTTTTCTTTTCCTGAATCCTCATTTCTCCTTGTATTCGGTGCCTCTCTTCCTCCAGTTTTTCAATTCAAGACCAATTGCTGAATTCTGACTCATTCCCACAGCTGTCCTACGCACTTTGTTCGACCCTTTTTTTAGCTGTCATCTCGGTTTTCCATCACCCGCAAAAATCGTTGTTTTTTTTTCCTAATCCTTCCCCTTTCGAATTTTTTTCGACCATTCGCTATTCGATTTCAAAAATTCCTACACTCGCGCCTAAAAAAAACCAGTCTCATTGTCTTGGGGTGGTGCGCGTGTGGGCGCCATCGAGTGTATGTGTTTTTTCGAGCGCCACAAAAATGCAACATCATTTTTTTTTCGCGTCTCTGCCAAAACCCAGCTGATCGGCGGACGGATGCTGGCAGTGCGCCAAACAACAACGCGCAAAAACATTCGGCCGAATGTGAAATGGCGCCAAAAGACGGCGACGGCGGGTGTTTCAAAATGAGTGAAAGTTGTTTCAATTTTTTGGGAGACCCTAGTAAACACATGGGAAAGTGATCTCAACCAGTTCTTACGAATCACTCGGATCGCCGGAGATCCATTTATTGCGAGAAGACCTCACTAAAAATCTATCCTGGGCTCCAAAATTGTCCGCAGATTCATTTTCACTTCTCTGATTTTTGACATTCCAATTTATCTATTCACGAATATAAAATTCTATAGATTATTTGCGGTACAATTTAAAGGAGCATGCCGATTCGGCGTTCATAACAAATGGTCATCGGCCTACTTTATCCGCGAAGCTCTTCAAGCCATTCATCTTCGTTTTATAGACTTCGGAGGCCGTAAAAGGAGCGCCGGTTTCACCAGTCGCTCATCATTAACCCCATTCGAAATTTGGTCGAAACACACCAAACCATTTGTTCGCCTTTTCCCCATCCAACACCGACATTTCGCGCAATCACAATCCGTGATCTACAGTAGGCTTTTGCGTTTGGAACCCGCTTACAGCGATATTGTTTATGCCGCCTCCGATGTCCTGTCATATGATGATATCGGCGCTCGAAATCGACATGTTGCAAATTCGACAAAATGATGAATTGGTTGGTTTTTTCAATGACAATAACGAGATGAAAAGTCGAGATATTAGGCTTGATTAGATGCCCCTCACTGTAATTTTTTCCTTTTAGCTTCTACCTTGCACAGATGCTTACCATATTGGGCTTCCTCTATCTTCTGCTCACTGTAGTGTACATAATTACACTAAATGTAATATGAACCTAATTATGTGCATCGCTTACCCACACCTAATTTGGTCAATTAATAACAACGAAATTTAATAAACCTTTAAATCACACAATTACCCAGGTGACCCCCGAAGATAGCCTAATTCACCTGCGGACAATTTCGTGAGTTCATTTCTTGATTTTAATTACTACAATTCTTCAAAACGAAATGAATCGAAGCGCGATTGCAAAAAAAAGCTTCGATTTCATAATTTGCGTTCTCTTCTATTAATATACATTGTGAATGTTTCAAAATTGATAACATTTGTCTCCAGAAAGACGCATAAATTGGCACACAAAACGGCATTGCTGGCGATTATCAAATCATCGCCCACAAAACTTATCATTCTCCTCCAAACATTTTACAAGTGCACAATATCATCGAAGCGTGTTGTCTCGCCTCCCCTTCAATGTCGGGCGTGTTGCCAATGGGCGTGGTGTAGTCGAGGGCGGGGCGGGGCTTGGCTGTCGGCCGGCGGGCCCGTCGCCGAGAGGCGGCAAAGAACCATCGTCGTCGTCGTCGTGTTGTTGCTGCCGCCCCTGCTGCTGCCGCTGCTGCTTCAAAACTCCAACTTCTCGGTTGTTGTTGTTTTTTTTTTCTCGCACACAACTATATATCGCATAATTATGGCATTTTGTTGTGGCCCATATAATAATTACACTTTTCCTGATGGACGCGTGTCTGCGTCTCTCGCACTTCTCGCTATCTCGACCACCCGTCTCGCGTAATCCACGAACATCTGGCACAATGAGCCACCGGCTGGCACATTATATATTTGCACACACACACACAAAACGCATTCATTTTGTTTTCGGACCCTCTCCTCTATACCCCCTTCGACCCCCTCCAGCCTAGTATTCGCCTTGCATCCTTATCATACCAATATTACTGTTTATTTGCGCAGGTTTGATATTATTATTATTATTATTGTTGTTAGCGTGCACTGACTCATTTCCACTACCGCTTCGCCTCTTTTTTGGTGTTTTATTAGTATTAAACCTTTTGAAATTGCTTCAATTCTGCGCTAATTTATGCATTTTTTCATTGAGGCTACTTTTTTTCGCTTTTTGCAATAGGATAGTTATGGAAAAAAAACGAACACCTTTAGTAATAGTAGACTTGAAAATGTTTCTAGATTTTTTTCTTGAAAATAGCTAAAATATTTCGTTGAATGTTGCGCAAAATGAATACAATTGTAGAAATTTTACGCAATACGCACGCGCGAGATTCTGATTCAGTAGTACACACCTGTTCAGCTTTTGGAAATCTATTTCCCTAAGAGAAATCCAAATCGGAACTCTTTCATTCAACCGAACATCCCACCGCAATCCGGCTCAATATGTTGATTTGAATACCACTTAAGGGCCCTTCTAATTTGGTCATTGACCTTGTACGACACGGCAGATCAATGTTTTGGCACAGCCACCCAGTTCTTATCATCGCTGGCAATAGTCCAATACCCTTATACAATTTCATTATCAACCCACCCACACACGCATGCACCAATAATAAAAGAGTACAGTAGTCGTTGAACTCTGTTGACCAGGTCAAATCTCGCCGAAAAAAAACTTGGCGGCCGCCGAAGTCCTTTAGTAATCCGATGCGTATTTGGTCGGAGTGGGTTGATGGCGGAGGGCGGACGGTTGGCGTGACCTCCGTCCGAGCCTTTTGATGGCCACCCACCCTGCACCCTACTATTACACCCTCCATACTCCACCCTCGCCGCGCATATGACTCCACCCACCCCTCCGCGGATCCCCTCAGATATTCAAATGTGTTCCGTCTCGCCCGACCGCATACGAGCTGCGCCACAATTTGTCATTTTTCGTTTCGCCTCGTTTTCGATTCGCTTTCGTTCATCGCCATCCCCCTCTCTCAAACTACTTCATATTCATTTTTGTCATATTTCAGTGATGTCGTTGGTCGTCACACAGAAACGCTCGGCTCGTCGTTGTCTTTTCGGGCGTCCGACGCCGGAGCAACAAGAAGCCACTCAAGAGATGATCCAGAACGCTCTGGAAGAGATTTATCGGCGGGACATGGAGAAATGGGGATTCGATTTCAAACTTGGAATTCCACTCGACGAAGCTTCGTGCTCGTTGTACATCTATGAGGCCGTCACCGAAGCAGAGGTTCCGCAATATTATAGGTAATTCAACATTTCTTCCCAAAGTATCATTGTCTATTTCAATTATTATTGCAGAACTAAACATATTAGTTCGAATGAGAGTCCGATGAGCAGTCCGAGCACTTCTGACAAGGAGGATGTTTCGCTGATGAATATCTCGACGTGCTCCACCGAATCCGAAATGTCGATTGAGTTCGAGCCGGTGCCGCTAGCGAAACGCACTAGCCAGACACCGAAGAAGCGGCAGAACAAGCTCACCGACTACATTCCGATTAGAAGAAGGAAGGTTCAAAGGTCGCCGAAGGATCAGCAAACCCCGCGGCGAGCCGCTCGCCAGTTCTAAACGGGTTTCCTTTTTCTTGTGTTCCTCCTTTACCTATTCATTCTAGTCCCATTCTCATGCCTTATATAGTTCTCTATGTATTTTAACTTGATAATATTTTCTGTTTCATTTTCCTTCCGAGACCCCTGTGATATGCGAATCAGCGATACTCGCAGAACGCGGACAAAACCCTTCTCGAAATTCCCGCGAATTTCTTGTTGTTAAACGATTTTGCAAAATAAACCCAAGTTATTCGAAAATTCTTGTGTTTTTTTTTTTGTTGAAGCCAAGGCCAACATGACAAGCCAACAGTTTGTTTCGCAACTGATTTATGGGGAACGCCAATTGCGCAACTCAATGTCAATAATTCTTGATAACATATTTACATTGATGTACATCGTAAAACTTAATGGGTCTTGAAGCGAATGTATCGATTTCAAAAAAAACTTGATTGGATTGGCATCCGAGACACAGTAACCCGTTTATTCGAATAGTTCAATTAATGTTTTCAAATGTCGAGGCCGCAATGAATTGGCCGAACTCCGACTGTATCATTACTGTTTGCTCAATGTGTCATGCTACTTCAGCCTCGGAAATTTTGAACGAGTCTTGCTCGTGTGCAAGCCCCCCCCCCTTCGCATGCGCAGAAATCGGGCACTCGAATTGACAGCCGTTGTTGGTACCATGCTGAGCACGACACAACGCTCCATTCAGGTAAGCTCGACTCGCTCGCCGTTAGAAACTAATAAAAATGTCAATGTGGGGTGAACCTCATAAAACCATCAACTATAAATCAGTTGCGAATGAACCCACAAGTTTACGTCGATCAGATCAGATAAGCAGAATGAGTTGGTGTGATGGGGGGTGCCTTTAACGAACTAAGCGTTTGGCTGAATTCCAACATGTAAAATAAAATTCATCTGCCGACATTTCACAGCATTTTTTCCTACTTTTGTTTTCCTCGGTTCCGGATAACAATAAAAAATGTGCATATGGAGGAGAGGTTGGCACTTGAACGGGATCAATGGCACTGTGTTGTCTGTATGTGTACTCGTGTGGTTCAAAAGGGTCAAGGCTCGGGATATACGGAGGTCACACCAGCGCACTAATACTAATCTATTGTATTATATAACGTTGTGTGTCTCCTCTCCGGGTGACATTGACGAATTGTCTAGAACTCATTAATTCCGAATTCAAAAATGCTCTCGATTAGGTTAATTGTGGGTTTCGTCCCAATTCCTTTCATATATATTTGCTGCGGACAATTCTGACATGGAAACCATTCGATGAAAACAAAATGATTCCCTTGAATCCATCGTCATGTCTCGGTTTTAACAGCGTGCTATTTCGCGTCTGCTGGCTGAGTCCCATTCAAAAACGTTTCAATTTCGACGTTTAGTCGTTTCGCCACGCTGGGTGTCGTACACCATTTGGTGTGACTTGTCGTAAAAACCGGCTTCTTCATCTCGGTGCCCAGTGTGGCGCAGGCGATCCGCGCCACCCATTTGGCAACTGCGGACATTCTGCTGCCGGCACAAACAATGGCGTCTTTGTTCAGCAGAAAAAAAGAAGAAGAAGAAGAAGATGGCGCTTCTTCTCATCTCCAAACACAGCGTTATCAACAAAAACGACAGTTAAGCTGTCGAGTGTGAATTGCAAATCGAGAGACGATCGATGAACGGTGTTCTCGACTCTCTCCAACTCTTAACATTTTTACGACTTTTTGTATGGAAAGCTGAGCATCGACGAAGTGATGACATGCAAAATTTCACCGTTTTGAAACCGTAAATAGATAGAGCCTGCTGATAAAAATTGCCTTATTAAGGCATTTTAGGAAAGTCGATGAGCGAGAAAATTGGAAATTTCAAATAACAAACATCAATGTGCAATAGGGCGCGTTTGCTATAATGATCTGGATATTATTGCGTTAGAAATATCATTCTTCTCTCGTCGATAACTACGTACAAAAAAGTGGGAAAACGTACAATACAATGTTTAAGGTAAAGCATTTCCTGTTGAAAGCGGCTCGGCAATGTGTCATGCGGCAGATGTTTTTTTTTGACTATTCGATTGTTTATGCTACTCGTTTGCTTTCAACCAGCCGCTCCTTTTATTTTATTAACTATAAACCGGCGGTCGTATGCAAATTTTATGCAGTGCCGCCGATCAGAATAAACAATACACGGCGGAAACGAAAAGAATGGTCCCGCATCCTCATAAATCATGCATCGGAATATGGTAAAGCGATGAAAGAAGGGCTCGTCTAATTAAGCGGCCGCAACGACATCGCCAATGTGCAAATACGGGCATGTCATGACAGTTAATTAAAGATGCGCGAGCGCTACGCCTTTTTGATGTTGGCACTCATCGGAAGACACCTGCGCACACGCTGTCAACATGCCCCGCATTTGTAGCAGGTTTGCCGAAAACGGGACCACAAAGTTACAGTTGTTTCTCTTTTCTCATTTTTGGCCATCGATACAGAGCGAACCGTGCTGGCGCGAAATTGTCTGGCGACAACATTAATCGCATGAATTCGAGGTGTGGGAAACTGGGTGGCATTTTAATTTGATTGAGGGAATTCTTGAGGAAAATTTAACGTGACGCTGATGGGAAAGTTTGCCAACATCGATGTGTTGGGACCCCTGACGTAGCTGCCGTTGATCAAATGGCGGGAATAGTACGGTAGAGCAGATTTGCTACTTGTCGAACAACTTCAGAAATTATTACTATCGATTCATTTGCAAACCATAAATGTGCATGTTGGAGGTGAAAGCTATTCAGTCTCCAGACTGCGAATTCCAATCCATCCATGCAAAAAATGAGTGCGTCTCGCTCTAATTGTATTCTTAAGGACGGCATGTTTACATTCCAAAACGTCAAACCTTTGACATTATACCGCTGCAACCGTAAAAGGGAATCCTCATTTGAGAAATCCGCAAAAAAGCTTGC
This sequence comes from Caenorhabditis bovis, assembly GCA_902829315.1. Classification (NCBI taxonomy): domain Eukaryota; kingdom Metazoa; phylum Nematoda; class Chromadorea; order Rhabditida; family Rhabditidae; genus Caenorhabditis; species Caenorhabditis bovis. The sequence continues at coordinate 1,697,507 of CADEPM010000004.1, read as the reverse complement.
CTCCAAAGGGATGATTGATTGATCGTCTTCGGAATTCCCGTGAGAATCTCGGGCGGCTGTCACACCTCATCACAATACTATATTCATGAACCTTCCTTTTTTTTTGTTAATTAATGTCGGCCTTTTTTATGACTCGCTCCACATTACTTTTCTAATCAACGAACATGCGTTCTCGATCAATAATACGAGCGTAAGTGACTCTGAGGAGCTGATTCGACAAACCATTGGCTTCGTGCCAACATTGATAAGATAAGAAGTGTATAGAGAGCTTTCAATTCCAATTTTTGTGTAGCATCGCCTTTTTTTCAATTTGATAACGCCTAGAGACACAATGACTCCTGAATGAGGGAACTTGTTATAGTACAAAAAACCATGGGATGATTGATATCGAATGACAAATCACGAATTGTTTATAATGTTGTCAACCAGTGCACAAATTGCAATTTATAAACTAAGTCATAAATCCTTCCAAATGTTGCGCCATATGCGTAAAGCTGAGCCACTTAGTAGGCACCAACTGTTGTTGCAATCCGGCCATTTGTCGAAGAGTGCCTAATTGTAATTGTCCGGTTAATGATCTGCCACTGCTGTCAAGTGGATCGGTTATAGAAGGTGTCGATAATCGTACGTGGTGGGGGATCGACAGTGGTGCAGTTGTCAACAGGTGCGCAGTGCATGTTACGCAATTCGGCGTCGTCGGAAATCGTTTCACTCTCGAGGTGAAATCGATGTGCGCAACAGCTGGCAGACGAAATGGACAAGAAAAAAAATATAAATGATTGAATTTGTGGGAGAAAGCGCGAATTTTCTAGTTGATGGAAGGGGGTTTGAAACAAAAACAGAACCAAGGTTAGCACGAATAATTTCCTATTCAAGAAGAAAAGATGCCACCCAAAAACGAACGATTTCCGAAAATGGTATCCTTTTAGGATAGTCGATGCGATTTTTCACCGGAAATTTTTGATGACAAAAACCATTTTTCTTACTTTGAAAACTATAGTTTCTGGACCAGTCATAAATATTAAATATTTTGATTTTATGTCATTCATGACGCATCGTCCGCAAACACTTTGTCATTAACATAAAATATTTTTCAAAATTTGTTTTTTTTATTTTTAAAATTTCACCTTGCTTTTGTCACATTCACATCTGAAAAACACCGTTTTCTCACAAAGTGCATTGCAATAACAAAAGTGCAAGATTGCGCTCCATCCCTCGCCTTCTTTCTACACAAAAATGTTGCGAATGTTTCACGTTTGCGCGATCCAACAAAAGAGTTGAAATCCAACGTGTTCTGCATCTCGTATGCGCTCATTTTACAATCGTCACACCATCGCCGATCGATATAGATTGCCATCCGTATGTGAGTGCGCCTCTTTGTCGTCTCTCCTTTCTTTCGCTTCTATCGGCACGCAGAATTTCCCTCACAATGTTTTTTCTTCTCGTAAACTGTTCGAAAACCGCGAAATACTGACTCCCGACCGTCTTATCGAGCAGTTTCGGTTTTAAATTTATCAAATTTCGCAATTTTAGCAAATGACAACCATTGCCGAAACGCCGAAAATCTGCGGACGACGTCGACCCGTTGGTAGATGTCTTTTTGGGAGACCTGACACGAATAAAGTGAGTTTTTCCAATGAGATTTCGCAATTTTTTTGGTATTTAGATCAATGAAAGTTTAAAAAAGGAGCTCAATGAGCTCTATGATAAAGACAAAAGAAAATGGAATTTCGATTTCGTAAATAACGTGCCAATCGAATTGGGAGCCGGAGATTATCACTTTGAAGCTGTTCCCGCGGAAGAGGTAGAATGACTGTTTGAAAAATCCTTGTAATATTGAAGTGCGTTTTGAAAATATTTCGGTAAATCAAAAGAAAAATATGAATATAATTTAAAATGTTCACTTTCTTTTCCAAAACGGTCTTTTTTTTTTAGAAATTGCGCTTGTTCGGAACGAATTTAATTTGACGTGCTTTTAATTTTGAAATGTTTCCTAAAAAAAAGATAATGACTTAGGTTCCACACTTCTACCATGAGCGGCAACTTCGCTCCAGAAAACCGCCACCACGCCTAATTCCTGAAGAAGAACATCAACCCGCATGCTCGTCAACTTCAATGCAATCCGAATACACGAAGCCCGTTACCAGGTGAGCACCGTGAATTGCCATTGACGTGTTTGCGGAGCTCTTTTGCCGTACCGTGTCAAACTTTGTTTATTCTTAGATCTGCGACTCGTCTCACCATTCGACACGCGAATGAAACCATCAAAAAATCGGAGCTGAAGCAGACAAAGCTGACGAGTAAGCATAGTTTAACATCTGTTAAATGACGCAACCATGTGGTCAATGTTCGTTCGAAACTAAACCCATAAACAAATGCGTGAAATTGACACCAGTGACCTTTCGGATGAACTAGAGCGGTGCGCACACGAGGATGATACTTTGTGGTCCTGGTTTGAAGTTTTTTTCAAGAATTTTCATGAAATTGTTTCAAAATGATTCCAAAAGAAGTGAACATTCACCACACGAAAGCAGCTTAAATTGTTTCCAATTAATCACGCAGCCAGGTGTTGTGAATTATGCAAATTGCCCTCGACGACAATTAAGTCTTGAAATGGGAATCGTTTTCGAATTTGCCTCTTCCCCCATCTGCTTAAAGGTGCAAACGCCGTAATTGCCGTGTACATGCACAGGCTGACGCCATACTCTACGAAATTGTGGGTTTTGAGATTTGTATCAATATTTGGGTCGGCATTGCGCAATCGGCTTAACTTTTGCGGCGTTTGTTTCTTCTTCTTCTTTTTGGTGTGGCGACGACGACGAAATTGATCTGATAACATAATATAGATGTTGCCCTTATTTGGAGCCTTTTTGTTAGAATACGACACTATAAGGGGTCAAATGAGCATTTTTCAAGTGCATTTTTTTTGTTTTCAGATTACATGCCAGTACGTAAGCGTCTTCGTGAACCCGGAATGGTCCGTTCTGCATCTGTAGACGTCATGTCGGAATTGGTGTTAAAAAGTGCACCGAAGAAAAGCGTCGGTGTCCGCCGGCAAAAATCTGAACATCATGAAAAGGCGAAAAGGTAAGTGATGAGGAATGAACGCAATAAAAAAAAAACTAGAAATTTTCAGCGCTGATCACAAGAATGATACTCCCAACAAGCTCTCGTCGGTGTCCGACACCGCAATCGTCGCTTCTCCGCGTTCGCCGCCCGCCAAGAAATTCCCGAGACGCCAACGTGTTTCGGGAACCTCTGGTGCTGGCGACTATTGAATGCCGATGGCTTGTCGAGCTCACATAATTAGCAGCTTTCAAACTGGTGCTTCGTTATACATTATACTCGATCTCCATAGCACATTCATTTCGGGGTAAGTCGATGATTACTGTATTAGCTATCGTCGGCATGTTGGCGGGTTTTGCGGAGTCAATTTGAATGAAGCCGCTTGTCATCCTGAATTGGGTCATGTCATCATTTATCATCATCGACATGTATTTTGGCGCACGATTTGGGTGACGTCGGCGATGGTGTGATGATTTGTTGGTGGCAGCTGCCCGCTGAGCGCTGGTTTCGGTTTGAAACTCGAATTTGTACACCTTATATGGTAAAAGTGGGATTTGCAATTCACATTAAATGTGTTCATGCGCCATTGAATGCTTCATGGTATGGGTGAAGATTGGTGGGAAAAAAACGGGGGTGTAAATGTTGGCGGTGCAAACGGGAGAACGCGTAGGGATTTTGACGAAACCCAAATTGTCTTCCCTAGTCAACAACAGAGTTAATTTCAAATTATTTTTAGCGATTTTCCGAATATTTTGTGTAATTTCAACATTGAGAATATTTAGATTTTTTAAAGATTTCTTCTTTGTGATTGTTTTCCCCAAAAATTTGAGTGATCAGCAGAAATTGAATGAATTCGTTGATTGCCAATTTTCTCCGAAATCTCCTTGAAAATTTTGCATAATCGGTTCGAATTTGCATCTCCTTCAAGAATTTTCAAGGCCAGTTGGTTGTGGTTTTGTGCGACATGGTCACTCTCCTTTTTTTTTGACTAACTATTTGAGTGAACGTCGAGTCATTGAACATATAATTTATCGTCGATAAATATGGTTTTGAACGCAATTCGCGTCTCGTACAATGACGCAAGGTTTTTTTGGTATCAATTCGGTTTTTCAAAGTACGGGGGACAATTTCGAAGTTCGGAGAATGGTAGTTTTTGGAATTTCTGGAGAAAGGTTTCTCATGAGCACCGTGATTAGGTTTTCCTTTTAAGTCTTTGGCATTCTTTAGAATTAGAAGGTCGCTGCTTTCTTTGATGTAATTGAATCTACTTCTTCTTCTTCGCACAAAAGAGTTTCATTCTGCGCGATGGTTGTATATCGAACACATGAAAGGAATTCCGCGCGATGGTGCGAACGAACAGATGATGAGAAGCGGCCCGACTGGTGCCATACACTGTGTTGAATTCGATTGGGTTTCGATGAGGAAGAGTAGGAGGACGAGGTAGGGAGTGGGAGTAGTTTTGAAAAGTGGTTTGGTTGTGTGAACGAGTTGAGCGGCGAGTTGAAACGAACGGTTGGCAATTGTGGTCTTCCTTTTCCCTCCTCTTCCTCTACTTCTTTTCATTGAATTCAATTCAATTCGATCCGATTCGAGGTCGGCAACGTTTTTTATTGTTTTGAACCGAACGCGAAACGATTTTCGGGGGGATCTTCTCGGCAGATTAAGGGAATTATCGAATGAAATTGACAATGATGAGTTCTGAACAACAATAAAAAAACTTCCGATTGAAATGGTCCATGTAATGTATTCGGTCACCACTGGAATCAACCGGTTTTGGCGAAGTTGCGATCATTTTCCCAATTCGTTTTTTCCGGAAAGTTTAGACATCATTAATGGAATGGCCAGTTGAGTTTCGCGCAGTTCCCATAAATAATGAGAGGCGCGAATGTGGTGATGAAAAGCGAATGGTGGAAGAGAAAGCTCATCCCATTATTCGCAGGTGTCCTATGAGACGACGGGAAATGATTTTCCGGAAATTGAAGTATTGGAATCGCGTGAATCATGATGACCGAACAACGATTGAGTTGTTTTCTAATGTATAAGTATCGTATATGCTTGTACCCCAAATAGTGCACTTTTAATAGTATTGTTTTGCCTTTTTTGGAGTCGATATAGTGTGAATGTCAATAAGTATGAATCAGCGTTCGCTGGCTGGTACTGCCTGACTGGAGTTTACACATTTTGTGCGCGCTAGTGTATGTGTAATGCTCATCCATTTTTTTATTAAAAAATATGCTACAACAAATGCGTCAACGAGGGGGGGGGGAGACGTAATTTAGAAGGTCGAAATGAATGAAAAAACCTGAGTCGGTTGAATTTTAATAGGGATTTAATGTTGAAATTTGAGCACATTTTTCCCGAAATGCTTGACAAAATAACAAATGACATGAATCACCGCACGTATACACAATTGGTAAACGTTCTCGATTTTCATTTTTGAATTTTAACAATTTAAATTTTTCTAATAAAATTGAGTAATTTTCAGGTTGTGGGATTGAATTTTTGAAAATTAAAATTTTTAAACTTAAAAAATCTGTAAATAAAATTTCTTATCGTGAAATAGAGAAATTAAAAAAAAAAGATTTACGATAATCGTTTATTGTAAATCCTATACGGCTTTTAAAAAAATTCAATGACTAAAATTATGCGGATATAAAAGTCATTTCGAAGACAGTTCAAAAGCAAAGCGACAGGTGTTAAATGTCAGCGACGACGTTTTTTTTTTCTTCTTCTTTTGCATGTCCGATGGCATCTCCGACAAATTATGAGCTTTTTCGGCCGTGTTTTTTTCCCCTAGATTTTATGGTTTCGATTACAAGCTGTCGGAAATTTAATTGGCACTTGTTTTACTCTATTTATATGTGTTTTTTGTGATTCTGCCGACACGTGAAACTGGTTTTTTGCAGGACTGAGCTTCCTTTTTTTGCAAAGATTTGAATCTGGCACGAATTGCGCAATTTTTAGGGGATTTTGAGTTGCGCAATTTGAGATAAACGGCGAACGGCACTGAGCGAAAACGTTTCGAAAATATTTTTTGTTGTTGGGGGTCTTCAAACGAATAAATGGGAGTTGTTTGTGTGTTTCTTTTGCTTGAATTGCGTTTGAACGGTATCGACGAGAGTGACGAATTACGCAATTTTGCGTTGATTTTGATGTGATAAATAGCTAGATTATGGTGATTTTGAAGATAAGACGTGCCCGCGGGATTGCGTAAGTCAAGGCCATTTATTGAGCAAAATGGCTAGACATTTATGATAAACGATCGTTCAGAATTTGAATTTTTTAGGGGGAGGGGCTTTGATAAAAAATTGCGAAAAAAAAACGAATTTTTCAATTACTAAAAAAGGGCAAACAAACGAATTCTCTTGTTAAGATTTTAAGTTATTTTTCAATAATATTTCATTTCAGGATTTCGATAAACTTTCGCCTTGGTCAACGCATGTATCCGCTTTTATTTGAATTTTAGATGCAATGAATTTTTTTTCCATCAGATATGTTTTAGAAGATGTGTTTTCCCACTTTTTTTGTTCCATTTCCACCAATTTTTTAGAATTCCGTTTCCCATGCATTTTATCCCCCTTCAAATCTTGTATTATAGCCTTGTTGAAATTGGTATTGTTTTGAGTATTTTATTGTGTCTACCTCGTCGTTTTCTTGCCAAGACTCAATGAAGTCAATGAATTGAAATATTTTGTTATCTTAATGCTTCGATTCGACGGGATGTTTGACTGTTGTCACAGTGAATCGAAGCAATTGGAAGTCAATTAAAAACAATCGCAAATTTTCAGAATATTTGGGAGAAACACAAAAAGAGCAGATAGGATTTTAGTTATAAAATTTAAAAATTCACTTTTTGCTTTTCGGAATTCTCTAGAAATTTGGAAAGTTTAAAAACTAACAAAGAGGTTACTGAAAATGTTGAAAATCACGTGTGTGAAACCTTGAAAAATTTAAGCAGCGAAGAATAATTTTATGGTTTCAAGATAATTTCAAAAAAAGGAGAGAAAGTGTTTTTTTTTTTCTTCGCATTGCCCGTTTATTTATAATAAAAATCATAAAGAGCTACGTAATTTGCTCACATTTGTTTCGAATATGAATAGAAATCTTTTTTAACTTTCAAAAATCAACCCAAACCAAACTTATTTTTCTTAGACCAACAAGAAATTTATCAAAACTTTGTCCGTAGCGCCTTTGTCGAAAACCATTGATATAAAAATACAAAGCAACTCCATTGCATTTTTCTTTTTTTTTTTACAATTTTCTGTCTCGCATTGCTGGTGAACTCCTCGCGACCTTCTGTGAAACAAACCGCTTATGGCACACAAACTCGCTTTTCCAAAAGCCAGCCCATAAGCGTTGGACTTTCATAAGTCCAGATGGCCTCTTCAAGCACGAAATCGATCACATCCTAGCCAACGGGAGGTTTGTAACAGATACTTCGGTGCTGCCATCATTCACAGTAGGAAGCGACCACCGCCTTCTCCGTGCGAACATCCACTTCAACATAAATTGGCTGAAGTACGATAAAAACAGAAAGGGAAAGGCGCCGAAGAAAGTATTGGACCCGGAGATGGCTAAAACAATAAGCTCGATTGTTAGTCTTCCAGTAGCCAACAGCGTTGACGAAGATTACTCTAATCTAACAACGCTACTACAAGACCAAGCCATTGTTAAACCATTAAACCACCGGACCAATAGGATCTCTGTCGAAACACAACAATTGCTCTCGCGCAGACGAAACATGAGCAGGTCCGATCCCAATTTCAAGAACCTCTCAAAACAGTGCCGAGAAGCAATCGAACGAGATCACAAGGAGTTCACCAATTCCCGGTTACTAGGAGCAGCCGATCAACGCAAAAGCTTGAAGAGAGTAGCGCGAGACATGAACGAATACAAATCACTGATTCCATGCCTCAAATGCTCTACTACAGGCAGAACTCTCACCTCTAGAACAGAAATGGAGAAGGAAGCGGAATCATTTTACACGAAGCTCTTTGCGAGTAGAGGCCCACAAGCGCCTACGCCTACGACAACGCAAGTCAAGGATAGGCCCCTTCCATTTCTACGAGAGGAGATTGTTTCGGCACTTCGGTCCTTCCCAAATGGGAAATTAGCCGGTAGTGATAAAATAAGCGCAGACTTCCTCAAATGCTGCCACGAAAACACCATCGCGCTGATAACGGACCGATTTAACCGCTACCTAGAAACCGGATCAATACCGAGACTGTGGACCAAGTCAGAGACAACTATCATCTTCAAGAAAGGTGATAGATACTCCCTGGAGAACTACAGGCCAATCACGGTACTCCCTGTTCTATACAAGGCTTTCACAAAATGCATCTTGAATAGAATCAGGAGTAAACTAGAAGCCAATCAACCTGTAGAACAAGCTGGGATCCGCAAGGGCTTCTCAACAGTGGATCACATCCACTCTGTCCAAAGACTGCTAGAAGTGGGACGAGAATATCCAATCCCACTCACACTTGTCTTCGTTGATTTCAAGAAGGCGTTCGACAGTGTTGAGCATTCAGCAGTGTGGCAGAGCCTAAGAGACCAAGGCGTTGAAGAAGCGTATATCCAGCTACTCCAAAGTTGTTACTCTGACTGTTCCACAAGCATCACGCCATTCCATCGACAGGTAGAGATACCTGTTCGAAGAGGAGTAAGGCAAGGTGACCCAATCTCGCCGAACCTTTTCTCCGCGTGCCTGGAGCAAGTTTTCCGTGGATTGTCTTGGAGTCAATTCAAAAACGACTCAGAAGACAATACGAACACTCCAGGATTACGAGTGAATGGCCGCAACCTCACACACCTGCGGTTTGCAGACGACGTCGTGCTCATAGCGCACAGTCCGCAAGCGGCATCCGAGATGTTAAGTGAGATGGTTGCGAGATGCGAACAAGTAGGGCTCCAGATTAACGCTGGAAAGACCAAAGTCCTACGTAACCACTTCGCAGACTCCGCCAAGGTTACCCTAACGCACCAGAATTCGGTCAGTATCATTGACGATGTTGACGAATACGTGTACCTTGGAAGACTACTCACCCCCAAAAACGAGCTAGTCAAGGAGATCTTCCGAAGGAGAAGAGCAGCTTGGGCAGCGTTTAATGGAATCAAGAACACCACCGATTTGATTTCCTGTAACAAAACCCGCGCACAGCTCTTCGATTCCATCGTTCTCCCAGCGCTAACTTACGGATCAGAGACTTGGACCTTCACCAAAGCTCTTGCCGAGAGAGTCCGAATTAGTCACGCTGCGCTTGAGCGAAGATTGGTTGGCCTCACGTTATCACAACAACGTGAACAAGATCTTCATCGAGAGGACATCCGCATCATGTCTAAAGTTCCGAACCGACTAATTGACTAAGTAAGTAAGTGTAAATAAGCTGAGAAATCGAAAATGATGCCGTTTTAAAACAGGCTTGACGGTATATACAAAAAAAAACATCGCAAAATAAATTATTAAAAATTCGCTTATCGTGTTATTCAATCCATTTCCCTAAAATTAAATTTACCACAGGACACGAAGAATATTATAAATCAATCCACTACTTGTCCAGTAAAGTCCTCGAAATCGCTCAATCTGTAAAATATAATATAAATATTGTTGAAAATGACAAATGTATCCAGGTGTCGTGGGATCCTGTGTTTTGTACGCAAGGTGGAGACGGTTACAGTAATCGTCGCAGCGATTTACGGGGAATTTTTTAAATTTCGTATTTTATTTACATAGATGAAAAATAGTGGAAAATAAATAGAAGAAAATGATAAGAATGAATAATCAAGTGCGACATAATATATATATATATATATATATATATATATATATATATATATATATATATATATATATATATATATATATATATATATATATATATATATATATATATATTCAGCCATAACTTTTCATAACTTTTCTTTTCATAACTTTTTTTTTTCAGCCATAACTTTTTTTCACCATTTTTAAATTAAATTTTTTTTCGATATTTTGTTTTTTGGAATTTTCAGTTTTTAAATGATTATTGTAATGTAAAAGACGCCTCAAGACGCCCGCATGTCATAATTTTTTGTCAACAAGAATCTTTCAAAAAATATTCAAGAAGCCATCGTCCGAGGAAGAAAAAACGAAACGACCGTCAAGCTCCTGGCGCAACAATTTCAGTGCTGGATATTGGCTGTTTATAAAGTACTGAAACGTTATTTTCCAAATGTAATGGTTTAAAATAATTTCTTAATATCTTAACACTTTAAGATAGAAATTGTGATGGGTGCTCACTCCCGGAAGACCGGCTTCAACCTCGAGAAATATGGATCGTAATATTGTTCGCGAGTCTAGAGAAGATCCTCGCCGGACGTCAACTGACATTTAGACCCTCGTAACTTCTCCAAACGAACCTGCATCATCTCAGAGAACAATCAGAAGGCGGCTGCAACAAAAAAAAACAAATCTCATGTGAAAAAGGAGAAACATGAAAATACACTAGTGAAATTTCATTTCAAACGATTATTTCATCTGTGATCAGTTTGTATTTTATTCCAACCTGGTTTTGAAATGCGTGTTTTCATTTTTCTGTCGGTTTTGGTTCTCTTCTCATTCGAAAAAGTTCTATGGGGTGAGTCAATCATTTTCACCATTTTTAGTCATCTCGTTTTCAGACTGCGTCTCTGAAAAGATGTGTGTCTTAGGCGGCTGGTGTACGGATAAAAACCGATCGTGCTTGCAGCCACCAAAGTTTTGATTGATTCTTGATTCAGATATACCGGGAAGATTTTCTGTTTTCCATAGAATAGTTCCACATGTGTGATGTGGGCGTGTACAGAGCGTTCAAATGAGTTTGTCATGAAGTTACCCCCAGATTTTAGGGGTTTAAAATCTGGGGGTAACTTCATGACAAACTGGCCACAACTGCACCCATCTTAAACAACTTTTTTAGTAACTCCATTGACTTTACCGATATGAATGAAATTTTATTACTCATTAAAAACATTAATTAATTAAAGTACGATTAAAAAAACAACGTATAAAAAACGATTAATGCCGCCTTGTTACTCCACACTGAAAAGTTGCGTATTTATTCAAAAATAAACAAAATAAAGTACTATCTTCTGTAAGAACGATCCTCAGGATCTAGTGAATACCTTGGGTGCTTCGCTGCTCTAGATCTGAAAAAAAACAACTTTGCCAAAAATGTGTTTTATAATTATTAAGCTTACGACAAACGTTTTGGTCTAACGGTTTCTTCGTCATTATTCATGGGATATAAGCTCGAATCAATATCTAAAGCAAAATTGGAACTATCATCAACTGGCAACAAAGACGACATCCTAAACAATAATGTACTGCAAAGTGGTTTATATATTCATATACCCTGTTATATGTAAAGGAAATATCTCTGTTATCGACATTCGTGGAGAACAAGGTTGAATTCAAGGAAGATTCAGAATCCGATGAATCTTCGCTTGAGGATGAAGTAGATAGCCTTATTAATGATATGCGTCAAAATTATTTTATTTCGTTCAAATACCTTGTTATGTCTTTTAGGGTTCGGATTCCATTATGGTGCGACTTGTGCGTAAATTTTCGCCCTGTTCCAGGCTTTTCTCCTGTACTTTTCTTTAAAAGTAATCGCATAGTTTTTCCGCTAGAAATTTTTTCAGCCTTTCTTTCCAATATGTTTAGCATTTCGATTCTTGACGCCTCGGGTGATAAAAGAACTGCAATACTGAAAAAAAAAACAACAATTGTAGAGACTACCATAAACTCTTACATATGAAGATTTTGACGCTCGAAAAATTATTTTGAAATGAAGAATACAAAAACAAGTTAATAGAAACGCATACAAAAAGCAGAACACGATTAAATAATTTTATCAACGACAAAAATGATTTCTTTTTAATCTCTGCTGTTTTTACCAAAAAAATATCGTTTAAAATTGCTTATTCTGCTAAATATATTATTAAACTCGGTTTCTGCAAAATTTAAATAACAAAATTTCGAAGGGAAATACGGAAGTTGAGCGAAAAATAAAATAATGAATATGCGAAATTAAATAAAAAGGCCCCGTAAATCGCTGCGAGGATTACGGTAATTGTCTCTTAGCATTGCGTAGAAAAGGGGGATCCTACGACACCTGGATACATTTGTCATTTTTCAACAATATTTATATTATGTTTTACAGATTGAGCGATTTCGAGGACTTTACTGGACAAGTAGTGGATTGTTTTATAATATTCTTCGCGTCCTGTGGTAAATTTATATATATATAACAATATATATATATATATATATATATATATATATATATATATATATATATATATATATATATATATATATATATATTCTTCGAATAGCCAATAGGAGTCTTTAGGTTTCACCTTTTTCTTATCTAAATAAAATTATGTACTGAAAGTAATATTTTTAAATAAACCTTTATTCCCTGAATGCCACTTGAAGCCGTCTCCCAAGCAGGTTTTTGTTTTGAAATTTGATTTTTTAAATATGACAAACACACTTCCAATTTCATTCGCTGTTGTCAAAAACAACACAAACCGTCAAGATCGCACGGAAAAAATCGGCTGTCTTCGATGTACTTTAATGCTTTTGATTTGGACAGAAACTGTCTCCTGTTGAAACATTAAAGACATAAGAAATAACTGAAAAAATCTGTATCTGAGAAAATCAGACACCATATATGGAAAAAGTAAACGGAAAATAAGTTTTTCAAAGCAGTAGTAACATAAATCAGACTGAAAATTAATGTTTTAAAGCTGCTATAGGCGAATAGACTGGTTATATTAGAATATACCTTGGGAACATATTAAAATTCGACCATTTTCCACTTCGGTTGAAAGTAATTAAGAAAAAAAAACGCTGGCTGGTTGCAAAATCGAAAATAAGAAGTTATTTTTTAGATAATTTTTATGTAGAATATTTTTATTTATGGTAAAAAAAATTATAAAACGAATTTATAGGCCATAGAATAAGAAATTAAAAACGCAGTGTACGGTACAGTGTGCAATTAGACGTCCAGTGTTTACGGACTGACAAGGGAAGTCATTTTACCTTCCGTCTTAGGATTTTTTGTAATTTTGCACACATAAACTAGAAGGTCTTTTGAGTGTATTCACAAAATTCCAGCCTGCACTGGGGGGTTACAGGCGAGATTGGTTACCGCTGAGATGTGCGGTAACCAATTGGACAACACTGATAAAAAAAAGGTGTGCCGCGGCGTGCTCAGAACTTATTTATATTCTAATTTGCTTCGTGTGTCACGATTTTTTAATTCAAATATCACAATTTCGCAATATTCACCTTGATTATAAACATAAAAATTTTTTAATACAGTTACATTAAAATTTACAGATATCCTTTCTCGAAAAACTCAATTTTCAAAATTGCATTTTGAAAATTTCGCTATCGTTTCATCATTCTAGAAGGTAAATTTCAGTTAATTTTTATTAGTATATCTTTTTTAAACGTTTAACGTGTTCCATCTGCTAAAAAGTTCATAAATAGTTGAGTTAATCAAACTAATTTTTTTGCAGGTAGAAAATGAACCGTCGAAAACCGAAACAATAGACCTCGGAAGACTCAAATTCGAAAATGTTAATTATTTATAGTCAGCTTCCGGCGACTGATGTATACGAGGGGCGGTACAGTGTGGATGAAAATACCCGGACTATATGAAAACCAATGTATTTCAGTGAATAATTGTTCAAACACACTCAAATTTCATAATTAGTTAGTTTATTTTTACAATAACAAACATAAATAGATTATCGTTGTTCGATTCGATCTCCGCGGTTTCTGATGACCGCGCGAAGACGCTTCGGATATGCGTCGACCGTGGCACGCAGGTATTCCACCGACAATTTGTCCCATTCCTCGACCAGCGCTTTCTTTAGAGAGTCCAAATTCGGGTGGGGCCTAGCACGGACCTTACTCTGTAAGACCCTCCATACGGAGTAGTCCAACGGATTAAGATCAGGAGACGAGGCGGGCCATTCTGTTGACTTGATGAAAGAGGAAAAATTGTTGGCGCACCAAACTTTGCAGTATGATCTGGCGTCCCGTCCTGCTGGAACACCCATCGTTGTCCACCAAAGTGTTTTTGGGGGGCCCAACGAAGCAAGTTCTTCTTCAGGATCTCATTGACATAGTAGTCCTTGTCGATTTTGACATCCTTTTCCACGAAAATCATAGGACATTTTCCATAGGAGCAGATGGCACCGAAGATCATGACGCTGACGGGGTGCGACGTACGATGAATCGTCCGGCCGAGTTCTGAAGCTTTCTCGGACGTTCGGGCAAGCACTCGATGCTTTTGCGAATTGAATTCGGTCTCCACGGTGAACAGCTTCCCGTCCGAAAAGACCATCGAAAGATGTTCCCCAACCCGCGCGCGCCAAAAGGAGTTTTGCCTTTTTGTGCCGTTTGAGCTTGTTGAATTGAGAAAGGATGGCCGCTTTTCTGACACAATAAGGAGTCAACTTAAGCTTCTTTTAGACAATGGTTGTCATTGAAGCTCGTGACATATTCAGGGCGGGAGCCATCTTTTTGATGCTCTGATGAGCATTTCGTCTGATTCTGTCTCGGACGATCTTAGCGTTCGAAGAAGTCGTCACCGTAGATTTTTATCCCATGCCTGCACGGTCCTGGATTGAAACGAGAAATCGCATCGTAGACGGTGCTTTTCGGAATTCCCAGATGCTTCCAAATTGCATATGTGCCTATTCCGGACTTGTGTAATGCGATAATTGCGGGTCGGTTTGCATTTTGCTTCGCCAAAAGCTAAAACCTTTGCTAAAACCGAACCAATTATCATGAAAATTTGAGAGATAGTAAAAAAAACATTGCTAATTAAAAAAGTAAAAAAACATTGCGCTGAAAAAAGCACCAGTGCGCCTCACGAAGACTCGAAATTTTAGTCCGGGTAATTTTCAGCCACCCTGTATACATATTTACAGGAGTTTAATATGTCACCCAAACAAAATACTAACATTACGCATTAGTTAGATAAGGAACACTTCTATGTTCAAATTTTATTAAATTATTTTATTAAAAGATACGGGTAATAAAAAAGTAGGAACAAAAATAGGAGCAAAATCGTCAATTGAATTTAATCGAATGAGGATATTTCATACATATTGTTGAATAATTTCGAAAATTAAACACTAGTTGTTTACTGTTTCGCTTTGACCGCGACGTGTACGCCAGGGCTGTGCGGCAATCGGAAATTTCGGCAATTCGGCAATTCGGCAAATTGCCGAAAATCAAAATTTCGGCAATTCGGCAATTCGGCAAATTGCCGAAAATCAAAATATTGGCAACGATAATTCGAAATAAAAATACCGAATTTTCACGGTAGCCAAAATTACAACTGTTTTATTCCAAAAAAAAAACACATTTTATTCAACAAAAATCTGATATTTAATTATAAAATTGAAGGTTCCTATTAAGAAACAGTAATTTATTTAAATTGTCTGAATTCATTGATTTCCTTATGGGGGTCAAAATTAATCCAGCAGCCGAGAAAACTGGCCAATGTTCATTGACTCATACTTTTTGACTTGACTCATGGTTTTTGACTCATAAAAATTGTATCATGATTTTTTACTCTTTGACTCATGATTTTCGACTAGTGATTTTTGACTAATTTTTTTTGACTAACAATTTTTGACTAATGATTTTCTGAATTTTTTTAGTTGAGATTCCTGCAGTTTTTTCAGTATTCAATTCTGTTTTTTTTTTGGCCAATATTGATGGGCAAGAAGCTGTAGGGTGGGAGGAATTGGGAGAAATGTTATTACTGAATGGGGGAAAGATTATTACTGAAAGGAAAAAAAGTTCTTTTAACTTCTGTAAGCATAAAAAATTGTTCTTTTTTGGCATTTCATCGCTTATCGATTTCAATGAGAAGCTTAATCCCAGCTAAACGGATCCACCGAAGGAATCGATTGTAACATGAAACGAATATCCGTAGTAGGCCAAAGGATATGTACGATTTGATATTTTTTAGTAGTCTCCGTTAGTTTAATGAAAATAACTAAACACAGTTTTTATTCGATATCATATTTATTAATAACTTTTAAAATTAATCAATCATTGAAATTTTCGATAGACCATTATACCGTTAAACCTTTATCAAAATGATACTTCTAACAAAACAGCCTTCAAAAAACTTCTCAAAGTATAACAATGTCTTATTTTTTTGAATATACCGTTTTTCCTGAATTTTGATTAGAAATCGAAAATTATGCCGTTTTAAAACAGGCCTGACGGTATAAACTAAAATAATTTGCAAAACAAATTAATAAAAAATCACTTATCGCGTTATTCCATCCATTTCCCTCCTTTATTCACGCTCAATGATATCGAATAAAAACTGTGTTTAGTTATTTTCATTAAACTAACGGAGACTACTAAAAAATATCAAATCGTACATATCCTTTGGCCTACTACGGATATTCGTTTCATGTTACAATCGATTCCTTCGGTGGATCCGTTTAGCTGGGATTAAGCTTCTCATTGAAATCGATAAGCGATGAAATGCCAAAAAAGAACAATTTTTTATGCTTACAGAAGTTAAAAGAACTTTTTTTCCTTTCAGTAATAATCTTTCCCCCATTCAGTAATAACATTTCTCCCAATTCCTCCCACCCTCCAGCTTCTTACCCATCAATATTGGCCAAAAAAAAACAGAATTGAATACTGAAAAAAACTGCAGGAATCTCAACTAAAAAAATTCAAAAAATCGTTAGTCAAAAATTGTTAGTCAAAAAAAATTAGTCAAAAATCACTAGTCAAAAATCATGAGTCAAAGAATAAAAAATCATGATACAATTTTTATGAGTCAAAAATCATGAGTCAAGTCAAAAAGTATGAGTCAATGAACATTGGCCGAGAAAACTCGTTCAACTTCTGCTGAACCCGAAGGACATATCAAATATTTTTCGGCCTCCCTTGAAAGTAATGGAAAATCAGAACATGTAGCTCCATTCGTCTAGAAATTCATGGGGTCAACCGTAACATCAGGTGGAATGGCCAAGTATTTCTCTATTTCCTGTGATTTAATAAATTTCAATGAAGTAAAAAAAAATCAAAAACTCACGACTTTTACATTTAATTCCTTGTCTGTACAGTATTTGGTCGTTGACATTTGGCTTCCAATTTCAGCCTGAAAAGATAAAAGTTGTAAAATTATGTTCCTTCTTAAATTTTTTATGAATCAATAAAAATTCAAGGCGAATCAATAATGCTTAGAGTTTTGATAACTATAGAGCCATTCGTACCTGGATGAAAGCTTCAAATGACGATTTCTGCTTTTTCGCCGGTGGTTGCTCCTTCTCAAGTATCGCGCAGTCATCGCTCACTGAAAATTAAGTTTTAGTTTTTATTGTTTAGAAGATCTTACAAGAATTATGTGTGCTATATTTCAAAGATATGTATTCAATGAACTCCTCTTTTGTTTCTTGGTCAAGAAACGTCATCTAAAATATCAATTATTTCAGCCATAATTTTTCGTACAAAAACTTTATAACGTGGATCCATAATTGTTGCAAACCGCAAGTATTGGCTTTTCTTATATTTTCTGAGTTCGGTCTCAATTCGCTCGACAATTGCTTCGGCTGCTTCGTGCAAATTTGACGAATTTTTCATTTGAACAATTAAAAAATGGCAAAGTGGAATTACGGTTCCTGCCGAAGAGGATCTGCTCTTAAAAAAAGGAATTTATTTAAATAATTAAAGATTTGAAATGTACCTGCGATATGACTGTTTGTTCAGAGAGCGGCTCCAAAAGTTCATGAGTCTTTCTGAGAATTAACCAATCACTTTCATCTAATGAAGGAAGATTTGTATAGAATTTGGTAAGCTCATTGATAGCTTCCAATTAAGTTTTGGATTGACTCGAAATGGTTTTGGATTAGAGAAGATTTTTTAAGTTTTCGTACAATTTTTTGTAATTTTCAAATATTCTTATAAATCCCGTAATGTTTTTAGTAGCATCTTGTGCTGCCAAATTCAATTTATGGCTGAGGCAATCAAAACTTGGTATTCTTAGGATTTCGCACGCCTTAATCATATTGGAACCACCGTCACGAACGCATGCTACAACCTTATCCTTAATATTGTATTCTAGCAAAATGCTATCTAACTTGACGGCAATGTCAACTCCCGAATGTGATTTTTTTTCATGTCCAAAACACCAAGTGTTCGATAGATCAAACTAATTTCCTTTTTGAAGTAAGCAATAACGCCTAAAACTTCATGAGTCAGGCTTTCGTCGGACCACATATCAATTCCTATAACGACATATGAAGAAAAAGACAAGTCTTCCATAACTTTTGCTTTAATTTCAGAATGCAAATTTGGTAATTCCCTTCTAGTTATCGACCAGCGAGACTTCAATCGATATTTTGGTTTAATTATACTCATGAACCTTTGGAAACCTGACTTTTCTGTGATTGACAATGGAAGCATATCGAGAGCAATCATTTCAGTAATTGCGCGCGTTATTTTCTTCGACTCCTCGCAATCATCATCCATTACCACTGTTTTGAAAATTGGAGCAATTTGCGATACTGATGAATTTGACGTTGGGGTGTTTTTTCGCGGTTTTCTAATTTCATCGAATTCATTTCGGTGACGATTTTTGATGTGAGAAATCAAAGGAAACGTTGAACCTAAACGATATTTTAGGAACATTTATTTTTCATTAGTAAATTTACCTGAATTACCTTTTCGTGTTGAGAAAGAACACAATTTACAATAAAATGAGCCATTTCGATTATTATATAGATGAGACACTTGACTCATATCTAGAAAATTCTAAAATATTGGAAGAATAACAGAAAAAAATCATTTTCGAAAGTTAATTACCGTATAATTTTCTCGTTCAAAGGAGCAGGCATGTATGTCCTTAATACTTTCGATGGGAACGGGTACGGTATAATAAAGAAAATATTATTTCATGAAAATTTTCAATGGACATTGATTTTGGTTTCGCCGATTTTTTTTGATATCAAATTGCCGAAAATCAAAATTTCGGCTATTAAATGTTTTCAACGATAATTCGAAATATAAATACCGAATTTTCACGGTATCCCAAATTATTCAATGGACATTGATTTTGGTTTCGCCGATTTTTTTGATATCAAATTGCCGAAAATCAAAATTTCGGCAAATCGGCAATTCGGGAATTTGCCGATCGAACGTTCTCTTCGGCAATTCGGCAATTCGGCAATTTGAAAAATCGGCAATTTCGGCAATTTCGGCAATCGGCAATTCCATTGCCGCACAGCCCTGGTGTACGCGTCTCGATTGTAAATCGCGATCGACTACGCCCACGAACTTCAACTTTTGGTCTTGGCGTACCGTGCTAAAACCTTATGATTTTAGGCATGACCTTACTCGGAAGCAATCGTATGTTTATTAAGAATTTATTTATGTAATAGTCTTCTTTTATACGCGCGGACTAACATTTTCAAAAAATGTTAACCATGTTCTCTAGTTTTCAAATTCACACGTGGCGAGATAATGACGAAAGGCGCGCCCGTAAGTCTATCTCCTCAATCGCCGGATGATTATAAATAGTTAAAACTTATTCCAAAAAAAGACTAGAATCAATTTTGGAGCTGTGTCTTGCGTCACCCGATTCGTTTGTGCTTCCCAGAAAAAGTTCGAATTGGTTTTCCCGACTGTTTTCCGTATGTTGATGTTTTATCGTGGGTTTCACCACTTTTGTTAGTGTTTTTTGATGATTTTTTTTTTCATAATATTTCAATAAATATTTTACAATTTAATCTGTTTTTCTGCATTCATTGTAACTTCATGACAAACTCATTTGAACTCTCTGTACAATTCGCTCTGTACACACCCACATCACATATTTGTGGAACTATTCTATGGAAAACAGAAAATCTTCCCGGTACGGAAATAAAAATCGAGGGTGATAAGAAAATAAAAATGGGGGTTAAAGTGGGGGTGCTATCATAAATAAAAGGAGGGGTTAAAAAGTCGGGGTGGAATAGCAGGGGTGGGGGTTAAAAAGTGAGGGTGGTTTCTAATAGACCCAATTTTTCTGAATATTCAATTAACATTTTAATTTCTTGTTTTCAGGTTCTCAAAATGCAATGGGAAAGTAAGTATCGCGGATTACGTCTCCCGCAAAGAAGCCATGATCATCATTTCAACACTTGTTCTGACGGCCCTATTTTTGTTCGGTATTGTTTATTATTTGACGCGTCCATTCACTTAAAATCATTGTCGTTTCGCTTTGTTTTTTTTGCTTTCCTTTTTGCAAGATTATCTGAATTTCTATTAATTACTTTGTTTTATTATCAATTGTTCAATCGAATAGTGGTCGTTCCCATCTTAATATTAATATTACCCTTTCTTTATCCTTTTTTAAAATTAATATTTATGGTTTTTTTTTCGTAAGATATTTAATATCTTGTTTTAATGCCAATCGTTTATTCTAATTAAGTTTTTCTTTGTGAATTGTGGCTTTCAATATTTTTTTTTCCAATTTTCGTCTTTTTATTTCATGTTTTACTAATATTCAATATTTGTTCTATTAACATTCCATAAAAATCTTATAATATAATAATCGTGTTTAAACATACTCAGATCTGCAAACACAAAGTTTCAAATAATACAGGGTTCCACGAATCTTCAAGAACATTCTTTCTTCCGGCACAGATTTTAAAGCATATTGCACGAATATCAAAAACTACTTTATGTGCATAGCTCATTCATACATAAATTATTTCTATTTTTTCCATAGCACGTTTTCATCATTTCACAGCCTCCGATGAAATATCTCAGGTGGTGATCTCCTAAATAAAAAGTGGATTTGGAGAAATATAGAAAACAAACCAAGCTATTCAATAAAGAATTTCCTTCAATTGTGACGCGTTTGATCAAATTTGTGACCAAGTAGAACTATAAAATGTACATTGTTTAGATAGTTGTTTCACTGCTTACTTTTAAGACGCGAAATCCTCTCATACGTCGATAGACTATTTCCGATAGAATTGTCAGCTGATACACAAGAAAACAATGAGGCGACAAATAAAACCCAAGTGTTTCATATTCTGAAAAATTAATAATTTAAAAATAATCCGCGATTTTAACACCTTAAATATGTAAGTGTTGATGACAAATCGATTAGGCTGAGAAAATCCGTGAATCCCTGAATCGCAGTCGTACACAACACTATTTTCAAACAAAATCTGTTACGATATGTGAGTTTAAACATCCTAAAAAACAAAATGATGATTTGAATAGAAAAAAAGGAAAAAATACGCGAATAATTTGAGATTCATTTGCAAAATTTTTGAAATGGTGGGCGTGGTCATAAACGCAATGACCGCATTCATTTGTGCAACAGTGCGGCAGTATAGGGTAAACAAATGCAAAAATATGACGGCATTATTTTGAACTATTTATTAACAATTATTTTTTCAGCGATTTTCCCTATTTTTCTCGTCCGCACGTTCCCGCACCGTACTTAATCATCGCATCGTGAGAGCCACTCCGCTTTCTGCGCCGTTAGACCACGCTATTGTTTTTTATCCGTTCTGCAAAATTTTTAAAAATGAATTCCACTCATATTTATGTTTATTAATTATTGATTTGAGGCCACGAAATTCCCGAATTTCCGCACGAATAATCAATTTAATTATTTATCTTGCATTTTATTTTCTTCGCTCGTTTTTCAATTTTTCCATTTGATTATATTAAAAATTAAAAAAAATTGAATTTCAATGAATTTCGAATGACGTGTGACGTGGCGTATGAAGTGCCACGTCTCGTAATGTCATTCGTTCCAAATTCGCTTATTCTTGCCGGTTTCTCCTCCACCGATCGGTCGGATGGCAAGATGGTCCCTCTCAATGGATCAGGCTCATTCATATGGGTCCCATTTCGATGGCAGTCGGACAAGGTAAAAATTTTCTTCTAATATTTACTTAATAATTAAATATGTTTCAGCGAACTAAACCAATTCCGCCTCCAGTTGACTGCACAAGACACTTTTGCCTTCTCTATCACCTCCGTCCAGACAACCCGTCCTCGAAGACTGGAAAAAAAGGCAAAGGACGCAATCGCGATGCAGACAGTTCATTTCCTCTTTTGTATTTTCCAAAATACAGGACATTTACGGTACAAATAGCAAGAAATTATCGTTTTTTTTAGTTAAAGCCTTATTTCAGTGATTTGATGATGATTCGTGAGAATTGATCACGAGACAACTTAGCCTCGTTTATTCATGGAAACAAAACGTCGCGCAAGTTGGAATTTGGACATCAACGAGCTCAGAAAACTGAAAAGCCAACGACTAGAGATTTCGACATGGCAATTGACGTTCTTTTCAACAACACCTCCAATTTTCATCAATCCGTTCCCACTTAAATCCAATTAATAGAGGAAAGAAAAGAAAAAATGAAAAAGATCAGAAAATAAAAGAAAATAATTAAAAAGAAAATGATAAAAGGAAAAACAGGCAAAAGCCGACCAATGCGTATCCTTAAAATATTTGATTAATTGAACTCTTTGAAGTATTTTACTAATATCGTTTTTAACTTAATCGATGAATTTATGATTTGTTTGTTAATTTTAAGTGAATCATAACTTACTTTTAATTGTATTATTGATTTATTGAGTTCGTTGTACGTAATACCCCTCCCTTGCCCCCCTATTTTGCCGAATTATTTGAGAATTTTAAGAAATTTTTGTTTTTTCACGTTCTAGTTTTATAGTTTAGAATTCCCCTATTTTATTGTCCGACCTTTCCCTTTTTTCAGCCAACTTGTTCGAGAATTTGCAGGTTGTCTAGAATAGTAGGATAGATTAGATAATTCTCGCTTTATTCTCAATTATCCCCTTAAGGGACTTTTTCAATCAAAAGTTTTCGGAATAAATCGACTCGCTCGCAAGTTTTGAATCTGCGCTGAAAATTTTCGTATTCAAGTAGCTCATCGTGTGGCCCAATTCTATTCAAATGTAAGTGTCCGAAAATAATAAAATAGTCGCCAAAAATTATATTTTCAGTTTACCAACTTCTACCGTCACACTTTCATCAGAAAGAAGCAGTCGATCCAACTGCGAATCCACTTTTCGGTATACACCAAAGGGAAATTCAGCGTTTTCTGCACCATTCAACACCTTTTGATTCCCGTTTTCGCCACTTTTGTTTGAAAAAAAGAGTGTAAGAATAAGAAAAAATAAAGAAAAAAAATCAGAAAATATAAAAAAAAAGATTAAAAAGAAAATAATAAAAGGAAAAGCAGGCAAAAGCCGACCAATGTGTATCCTTAAAAAATACTTTGATGTATTTTACTAATGTCGTTTTTTTAACTTAATCGATGATTCTATCATTTGTTTATTAATTTTAAGTGAAGAATAACTTACGTTTAATAGTATTATTGATTTATGGAGTTCGTTGTAGATAATACCCCTCACTTGCCCCATATTTTGCCGAATTATTTGAGAATTTTTGTTTTTTCATGTTCTAGTTTTCTAGTTTAGAATTCCCCTATTTTATTGTCCGACCTTTCCCTTTTTTCAGCCAACCTGTTCGAGAATTTGCAGGTTGTCTCGAAGTGTAGGATAGATTAGAAAATTCTCGCTTTATTCTCAATTATCCCCTTAAGGGACATTCTCGATCGAACGTCTTGGAATATTTTGGAGGGAACTATTATGTTGCATTCCACGAAAATCTCAATTTTGCTTCTCTTATTGTTTTATCTGAGAGGCAAAGACGCATTTTAGCCGGTAGCTAACAAACAAATGAATATTCGGCAACAAATCATGGTCGGGATGGGTAGCGTGGTGGAATAAGTTTGAGAGCCTACTTGAAGCTCAGCTCCCTTTCCCAGTTGGTCTTTTTTGCGCGCCTTATTCGAAGAGTCACAGCTTCGTCCTTCCATTCCCGATCTTCTTCAAGCCTAGTACCTCCGAGGCTCTTAGCAACGCTCCGAACGAAAGGATTGCTAATACCACTTTGCGCAGTTGTTTCGTCGAGCTGGCTGCTTGCGCCAGCCTTCTGAGCAGCTTTCGCTCTTTCGCCGCCCACCTAACGATGCCCGACTTGAACTTCTCCCAACCGCCTCCCATTATTCCGAAGTAGAAATTCAGCGCGGATGCCGCCGACGGTAGAGACATCCTCCCGCTCTTCCCTTGGAAATATCGGCTGGCACAATTGTTTTTAGGTATATTGGGTGAAAAGGGGGGGGGTGTTATCATAAATAAAAGGAGGGTTTAAAAAGTCGGGGTGGAATAGCAGGGGTGGGGGTTAAAAAGTGAGGGTGGTTTCTAATAGACCGAAAAGTTAAAACTAAAAATTAATCCAGTTTTGAATATTCAGAGTATGGTACACAAAGTCCGTAAACACTTTGACTATGAATGCATACTAACAAATTTTTGAAAATTTCCCCTTCCGTTTTCATAATTTTTTTCGTGTTTTATTTAATTTTCCTATAATTTTACCTCGTCTTTATCGTTCGAAGCGTCCCTAATTGCATCACGACCAACGTCTTTAGCTTGCTTCATTGATTTGCGCTTTGATCTCATTAAGAATAAAATCGGGTACGATGAAAAATCCAATTCCGATAAAGATCAATAGAGGTTCACCGTATATAAAAGCCTTCAGGTAGATTTGTGTGCTTCGCGCCATATGCTCTTCATTCGATGGCTCCATTCTCGCATGCTTCTTGTTTCTTCTCGATTGGTGGATCCTTTCCTTTGCCTCATGACTCGTCTTCCTCTTCCTCTTCGGAAGGTCTTCGTCCACTTCGTCCTTTTTTCAGCCTCGCTCGGTTCCGAAGAATAAAGAGAGGATTGTGTTTCGGTCGATGTTACACACTCTCACGTTTACTTCGTATGCCGAGTGCCGTATTTCTCAGTTTATCTCGGTAGGCCTTATACGTTTTCGATGCCTCCGTTACAAATACTGAGATCCTCGGAAATCCGAGGTCGGAATGGGTGGTCCCCCTTCCCATGCCTTAACGATCGGACCTGGTCGGACACGGGCTGAATTTCCGCGCTGCCTAACCATGTCATTAGAGATTGGTCAGCTTCCAGACCGCGTGCCTGTGCCGGCAATCTATCGAGATTACCATGTCTTCTCACGACTGCGTGGCGGTTGATCAGGGCACCTCGCTGCCATGTCGGGTTCCGCCGTGACCTGGAACTTTGCACCTGCTATCAGTCAGAGTCTGGGGCGGTTGGGGCTATTAATACCCAACTGTATCGTCCCCGGCTTATGGTAGTCTCAGCTCCACCCAGGGTTTCAAGATTAACATCCAATGGTCGTCAGTTATTCACCCCCGGCTGGACGATGAGAGTCAGCCCCTTCTTTTCCGGTTCGTCAACGACCTTTTCGTTCCCTTTTAAGTTCAATCAACAACATATTGCTATTGATAACGTTTATCTAACAAAAAACACAATCAAATTTAATAATAGGGACAACCATCCCTTCTTTCCGTTGCCGTCTCAGGCCTTCTTACAGAAAACCGGCAAGTGGGCTTCCGAGCCACACTTCGGGCATCTCAACTTCTGATGGCGGAACTTGACTCGAGCCGGGTGCCTGGTACACTTAAGACACAGTTCTGCCTCGATGGCCTTGAGCGGCCGGTCCGTCGCCGTCGGGAATCTCTGGCAAAGTTCCTCCTTGTGGTCCTCGTAGCACAAGGTGCAGGTGATAACCTTCTCCGGCTGTCCTGCGCCGCCGATCGTCACCTTCGGTTCCGAAGTCGCACTTGCGAGGACCGCCGCAAGTTGCTTGTTAAGGGTGACCTGCTCTTCGCGTAGCTGTTTAAGCATCATCAACACGTCCTGGTGCGCCTTTTTCTCCCTCCCCAAGGCTCGCCGCAGTTCCGCTACCTCCAGTGTCAGCTCCACCGTCTTGGTCCGGATGTGACTGGTGTTCGTCGCCATCCGAGCGACCCCCGGTCGGTCTGGATAGTTTTGCCCCACGACGCAATCGTGACTTGCATTGCCGACTCGCCTCGCACGGTCGCTTCAAGGGCTCTGATTATCAGTCATAAAGTAATCAGCGATCTTACGGTAACCTCATCGTTCTTCGGTGCCACTTCTTATCGGGCCTGCTCTCGATCTCTGCGATCATATGTTCGAGCTCTTCTCGAGTGATTCTACGATCCACTCCAAACCGCGTTTTCTTCGCTGGAGGGCTTCCGATGTCCGCTTGGGTCGCCACGTCGGCCGAAACGGGAGCGCACTCGTCCGGGGCAGCAGCTTCCTCGACCGAAAGACGATGATCGCACTCGTTGGCGTGCGCCTCCTGGCGCTCTACCTTTCGGGACCTTCTTTGGTAAGTTGAAAGAGGTTTCAGATCCCTGGGGAGGAACGAGTGACAACAATGACAACACTACACCAAGGATCGGGCCCGCATCACCGCATCCCCCATCGAACAGAAGGAGTACAGCCGAGAACACATGATCAAGGAACGAGAATCGACGACAGAGCGCCGCAGCCATGTCCGTTCTGCGTGAGGACCAACATGAGGCACGCACCAGAGTATGTTCCGGACCTATCCGAACAACGCCAGCAGAAAGGACCGATGCAGAGAATTTGATTTGTGCTATCAATGTCTTAGAGGAGGCCATCGGGCAACGACTTGCCCAGATCGCTGCAAGCGCTGTCGTGGAAGGCACCATCTATCGAACATGATTCCGATACCGGCTCACGGAGCCCCGCCATGGCGGCGCGGAGGTCAACCGCAGAGCAATGAGTTCTGTCCTTTTAAGTTGCTCGGGAACGTCTCGACCACCGAACTTCCGAATGGATTGCAACTTCATCAAACGAAATGTGGACCGCTTCTATCGGGCAACGAGCACCATTTCACAACTCTATTGGGAACGAGCGAAACCATGGCTGACCCGGATGACAACGAATCAATCACACGTACATGCGCGGAGACACCGGACACCGACAAACCAAGACGACGGAGTTCAAACCGGAAGTCAACGATGTCGTCCTTATCGAACAGGAGGGCGCCTCCATCCACAATTGGCCGATGGCTTGGATCACGGAAGTCAAAAGTCGCTCCGCCCAAGTGATCAACGGACGAACCCGGCGGAAACAGGAATACCCCCATAAACGATTGTTTTTCCTGGAAGCCGACCCGACACGTGACCCCGAGAACGAGAGCACTACGGGGTCACGCCCCAAGACAAGCAATGCTCCGAATTCACCGAAAACGAAAACGTCGCCTCCAGGGCCGGAAGACCAGGAACTGCCAGCGGAGTCCCTCAGGAAGGAGGCGCCAACGAGGCACCGCCGCAGAGCTCTTGCGCCTACGGCTGGCGTGGCTCGAAGCAAGGGCGCGAGCTCGGGAGCTGTGGATCCGATACATGGAGCTCCAGTCGGGAGTGTCACGGATGACGTGAGGAAGAGAAAAGATGGAAGGCGAGATAAGCACACGCTATAAAAGGCTCTTTTTCCGTTTTGAATTAGAAAAAATTTATTGATAAGAGACCGATTTCTTACACCATTTAATTGTTCCCTTTTTTTCTGATTTAATATTTGTGGCGTCCACACTATGATGATACAATCAAACTCGAAGTATATTATAAACTTTATTAAATAAATACAATATACAAATTTTGGTGCCTCGGTGGTTCAGTGTGGGGGCGACCATATGCGCTTCTTTACCGACGAGTCCGCGGGTGTCGTAGTCGTTGTTGATGGAAGCGGCTGAGGAGAGTAGATGAGACGGCGGTGAACGTGAGCTGTTGAGACCTCGAGCGTGAGGTCGAGCCTGAGTGAGACTAGTGAGACCAGTGAGACAAGTGAGCCCAGAACTAGCTCAGATCAGCCCTTTTATACTGGTTTCCTGATACCAGTGGGCGTGGTCCTGCTCTCTGATTGGACCGTCCGTAGTATCTGCTCTCTTACACTACGGACCTCTTTGATCTGTCGTTTTATTACCCTTAGTTCTGGCGTACTATCGTTCTTGCACAACTCGTATCTGCTAAGCAAATACCATTTACAACCGAAGTGTACTTCGAGTTGTTCTCTCTGATACCATCTGCGCTTATGCGCCTTTAAACCGCATTGCTGGATGCGACACTCCCCCGGGTTTTGTGAGTTCTTCGACTCTTTTTTACTGCGGAGCATTCTCCCAGCGACGAGATTACCTTTTTGTGGGCGTTTCCTTTAGGATTTACTCATAGTGGGCTCCGCCCATTTATCTCTGGATGCCGACATCTTTACCACTTGGGACACCAATTGGTTATATGAATATAATGATAATGTGAATAACATATTGATAAAAAAGATATATAGTATCACTCTATAAGAGTCCTCTATTTAAATTTTTCTCTTTAAAAACCTGCCCGAATGGCTCTTATCACCAACGGAAGGATATATTTCAATGCGACGTACGATATACCGCACATGATTGAAAATGTTATTGGAGCACAATGAGGATTCATGAGAACGTCTTTGCACATCCAAAACTTTATCTTACTACATTGATCCCTGGGTGGGCAATTCTTTTCTATAATCACATATTCGGAATAAACACTCTTTTTCCAAGTGATTTTGTGCCAGGATATCATTTCCTCCTTTGGTAGCGCGATTTGTGTCACGAACGCAGGATTTATGTCTGATAGACAAAACGTATGACTGCAGAGCCTGTACTTCATTGTTTCATTGAGATACTTGTCGACCAATGTTACACCATTGTTTGTACAGATGATTTCTGATTCGTCTCCATGTGGAACGTATCATCTCAATTGATTCTCCATTCACTTCTTCTAAGTCTATGTATGTTAATGGTCTATTGTTCACGATTTCTTCAATTTTCACTGTTTGCTTGAAGTTGTCGATGATCTGTTGATCTGACATCTCCGTATCGCACATACCCATAGAATCCGGTTCTACCATGGTTTCTATTTGCTGCTCAGCTTGTGTTCTAGTCATATGAACTCTTGCTGTCTGAACTCTTCCTCCGTATGTTGAGTTCTTATTCACAATGTAACCGACAACTGATGGTATTAGGGTCGTGCCACTATTCAGAGATATAGTCTTCTCTCCCATCTTTATGATCGCGAAAAACAAGTCGTGTCCGATCAAAAGTTTCGGTTTTTCTTCTGGTATCTCTTTACCATAAATTCCCATTTTTTCTATTTGGGCTTTCTCGTCCCTCGACATTGTCAGGGGGTTTTATCTTGGACGTTATGGACGGAATAGTGTATGCCAAGCATTCTAGCATATCGCCATCACTTTGTGTCAAATTAAATTCGACAATCTTTGATATCACTGATTCCGGTTTTTTATTAAATGCTTCCACCCGTAATGGAACATTTTCTTCGAGCAATTTCAGTCTCAATTTTTCTGCCAGCTTCTCTTCAACGAATGTTACTTCGCTGCCGCTGTCCAGAACCATAACTGTCTCTTTTCCTTTTCCGGAGCCATTTGAAACCCTTGCGGTCGCCATCAACAATGTTGATTCGTCCTTGGATACGGTATTTATTCTCACCGTTTTTGGTTTGCTCCATTTTTGCCACTTATTAGACCTTTCTTTGTCTTTTCCTTGTTTTCGACTCTTTGAGTCAAACCTCTCTGGGCACAAGGCTTCATTGTGGTTTCTTTCACATGTTCCACATTTTGACTTCTTTTTGCAGTCTTTTGCTGCGTGCCCTTCTTTTAGGCACCTATAGCACAGTTTTTCCGACAACGCTTTCTCTTTGCGCATGTCCAGTGTTCCATACTTTTTACAGTCTATCGCTTCGTGGTTTTTCAACCCACAAAACCGTTAGGTTCTCTGGACAAGGTGCTACAACCCACTTCCGACTTATTGTCTTTAGAGACGCGCGGGACCCGAACAATCAACCCGAAGTTGTTGGCGGTAATTTGTTCGATGCACCAAAATAATGTGGCGTCCACACTATGATGATACAATCAAACTCGAAGTATATTATAAACTTTATTAAATAAATACAATATACATATTGTGGTGCCTCGGTGGTTCAGTGTGGGGGCGACCAGGATGCGCTTCTTTACCGACGAGTCCGCGGGTGTCGTAGTCGTTGTTGATGGAAGCGGCTGAGGAGAGTAGATGAGGAGAGTAGATGAGACGGCGGTGAACGTGAGCTGTTGAGACCTCGAGCGTGAGCCTGAGTGAGACTAGTGAGACCAGTGAGACAAGTGAGCCCAGAACTAGCCCAGATCAGCCCTTTTATACTGGTTTCCTGATACCAGTGGGCGTGGTCCTGCTCTCTGATTGGACCGTCCGTAGTGTCTGCTCTCTTACACTACGGACCTCTTTGATCTGTCGTTTTATTACCCTTAGTTCTGGCGTACTATCGTTCTTGCACAACTCGTATCTGCTAAGCAAATACCATTTACAACCGAAGTGTACTTCGAGTTGTTCTCTCTGATACCATCTGCGCTTATGTGCCTTTAAACCGCATTGCTGGATGCGACAATATTGTTCTTCTAAAATAAATTTATAATTCTTAAACGTGTTCAATTGTACTAAAAATTTAAGCCTATTTGGCTGCCACAATTGTTTTTAAGTATTTGATTTGCGCAAGGCTTGCTAAGAAGCTTGAGATTAAATTACATAATTGGACACTTGAAACATTGAAATTTGTTGGAATAGATTCACGTTTACGAAATCTTTCTGAACTGGGCTTTCCGAAAATAGTTCATCACTTGCTTTTTCGCCTTCTCGACATAGTTTCTGAAAAATGGCCAATGTTCAATGACTCATACTTTTTGACTTGACTCATGATTTTTGACTCATAAAAATTGTATCATGATTTTTTATTCTTTGACTCATGGTTTTTGACTAGTGATTTTTGACTATTTTTTTTTTGACTAACAATTTTTGACTAATGATTTTCTGAGAATTTTTTAAATAATTTAAATAAATTAAAATTATTCTGGTCTGATGAGAATTGCAATATTATTTAAATTTTTGTACATTAACTCAAACCA
Organism: Caenorhabditis bovis; assembly: GCA_902829315.1. NCBI lineage: Eukaryota > Metazoa > Nematoda > Chromadorea > Rhabditida > Rhabditidae > Caenorhabditis > Caenorhabditis bovis. The sequence goes on along the minus strand of CADEPM010000004.1, from coordinate 1,666,465 downwards.
AAAAGGATTTTTTTATTAACAAAAAACAAAATTATATAATGAAATGGTGGACATCAGAAAATGGGCGAATATTTCCGTAGTTTTTTTATTTTTCTTTTTCTCCAGACATCGTTAAGCTCGATTCGAAGTTTGAGAGACTTCTAAAAGAATACTAATATTGGTCCAACTTTTGGTTACTACGGTCAATTACCTTTTATTTTCATTTGGAGTTGTCCAAATCTGTGTTGATGTTTCCAAAATATTGGAAACTGATCCAGAATCGGATTCAAAATCTCGATATCTAAAAATTCAAATATTGGTCCAACTTTTGGTTACTACGGTCAATTACCTTTTATTTTCATTTGGAGTTGTCCAAATCTGTGTTGATGTTTCCAAAATATTGGAAACTGATCCAGAATCGGATTCAAAATCTCGATATCTAAAAATTCAAATATTGGTCCAACTTTTGGTTACTACGGTCAATTACCTTTTATTTTCATTTGGAGTTGTCCAAATCTGTGTTGATGTTTCCAAAATATTGGAAACTGATCCAGAATCAGATTCAAAATCTCGATATCTAAAAATTCAAATATTGGCCCAACTTTTGGTTACTACGGTCAATTACCTTTTATTTTCATTTGGAGTTGTCCAAATCTGTGTTGATGTTTCCAAAATATTGGAAACTGATCCAGAATCAGATTCAAAATCTCGATATCTAAAAATTCAAATATTGGTCCAACTTTTGGTTACTACGGTCAATTACCTTTTGTGTGCCAATGTTGGGGTGAAAGAAGACAAATTTACACTGGATTCATTGTTTTGAAGTACACTGTCTTCACTATCATTGTACATTGTCATGCTGAAAGAAAGTGTTCGTACTTCGAATATTTGAAAACAACTTACAGCGATAAATCTTGCAAAAGTCTTCGCCCATTATTTTTACTCTTGTTTGTTCTCTTCCGCATTGGAGCTTTTCTTCCACATAATACTGGCCTACTCAATGTTACCCTTTTTCTCAAACTAACTTTGCGTGCTTCATCGGCAATCTTTTCGATTTCTACCTCTTTTTCTTTTTCCGTTAAAGAACAAACCGCAGCCCATCTAAAATTTTTTGGAAGGTTAGAAAGATAATTTTTTTTTTTACAAATGCTGGCATATTTTTGGGAATCGTCTCTTGCAGTTCATATCGGAGCATCCTATGCGATTGTCCGAAGATTTCACATCGACAATACTGCTGAAATAAAGTTTCGGAAGTTCTCCAGCAAAATTTCCAGTAAAAACATACTCATTTGACTTCACTATAAAACCTTCCTCATACATTATTATTTTGAATTTCTGAACCTGCTGGTGTAACCATACAACATGCGAATCAGGATTGTCTGTGAAATTGAAAATAAGAATTTCCTCAGAGATTGGTGAGCACATACCTTGGGCTAAAATAAGAGGTAGTTTTAAGATTGGTCTTTCACGAAACCCTAATTTAATTAGAAATTGGGTTTTTTCGAATTCCCGGAGATTTGAAAACAATTCTTGATGCTCAAATCGTACGACTTCGTCGTAATCTATCACAGATCGATGATAGCGATCGCTTTCGTCTGAAAATATAATGAAATACTCACGACTACTGCAATTTACCCTTCAAGAACTCCATAATTTTCAAACAAGCATCATCAGCACGTAACGGCGATTTTATCAGCTCAGCCAAAATTGAGTTGAAACATTCAATTGAATTCGACGATAAAAAGGGTTGAATAACACCAGCAATCAATCGGCTCCGCAAGGAATTGCAATCGAAAAGGTTATCGAAATTTCGACGTACCCTGAAAAAAGGAGAAAAAAAAAGAAAATTTAAAAAATTCGTTTTTCTTTCATTTATTACGATTTATTTTTTTTTTAGTTAATATGCTATTTTAATGTTTTTCCTCGAAACGCCAGCATTTCTTTAATCGTATTTCATCGTTGCCTAATATTTAAATTTAAAATATTGAAAATACCAAGCTTTTGCGCCATCATCATCACAAGTCTTCTCAAACAATTCGAGACGACGGTGATAGTCTTGTATGTTCAAAGCTCCAAGAAGTCCAGTCTTCAAGTAGTTCGGTCCCATCTGTAGGCTCGTAATTTTAATTGAAAAAGTGAATGTAAATGTTTAAACTTGTCCAAAAACCATTCGGACTATTCTGCGACTATAACTCGAATCCTTAGATTTCACACTATCTGCCAAATTTTTTGATCTGTGTAGTTCACAACGAAGAGTTTGTGCGTGGTCGAATGCGGAAATAGTCTATAGTTCTCTCTTGAAATAGATATATGAGTTAATTGAAGAACCTGGCGATATACGGAGAATGAAGATTCACCGTCACAAATAATTGCAGGAGTTTTTCTTAACTTTTTTGGCTCAAGCTGAGACAAAATCGATTCTAAATGCTGCGCATGGAACGAATGACTTGCGGAATGTTTTCTAGAATGGAAAAGAACTCCCAAAACAAGAAATCGGGGTTTATCGGAACTTCGAGTTCTAAAGATAACTATTTTTTCAAATTCATTTTTGATTATACCGGAATTGTTTTGAGGCAGTCCCAATGATAGTTATAAAAAGATCCGATAGTGTGAATGTTGTATCAATGAATATAACTCCTTCAAACATGTATGCATCTTTTTCCTTCCTGTTCCAATCGTCTATCAAAATTCAAAATAATATCTAATTCTATACAACAATGGCTATCATACCCAAGTATTTTTGAATCGAACTAAGCGGTCCATCGTCACATAATTGTCCAATCTTTTCGCGATGTTGAACTAGTTCGTCTTCAGTTGGCAAGGAATTCAAATAAATGTTACAGTTTTCACGGATTATTATTGACAAACATTCCGATATATCTCCATCACCTTAAAATATTTTCAGAATTTAATGAAACCCAAAAGTAAGTAAGTGTAAGTGAATGAAACATACAATTTTCAATCGAAAACTTGCAATCTGGAATTTTATGAGAAATACTTGACAGTTGATATGGGGTTGCCACTCGTTTTGGGCCTCGTTTCCCGATTACTGCATCGCGCACATACCGAACTTGATTCCGAATCTAAAGTAAAATAGTTCTATTTTAAATATGTGCCATATTTACCTGTTTCTTATTAAATTTAAAACCTTGATCCAAAAGTTGTTTTTTTGTGCAGTCAACCGTACGCCCCTTCAGCGTTTCTCGAATTATCCGAGCTTCTTGATCTGAAAAAAAATTTATTTAATGTTGTAGGCAAAATTTTACTTGAAAGCCTCGAAGGCTCCTCAATAAGAATTATGTTCGGAGATTTTTTAATGTATTGGATTAAAAAAATTTCGCCGCCAATCTTATGAATTATCTAAAACTAATAATTTAAAAAATACACAAAATAACAAATACCATTTTTTTCAGATCGGGGTTTTCCACGTATTCGCATTTAATTACTTGGTATTTTTCGTATTCTTGGTTCCAATAAATATAAATGGGAGCAATTTTCTTTTTTCCTAGAAGAATAAAATAAATAATTTAAATTGCAAAAATATTATGAACCTTTTTCCCTTCTTGACCATTTGAGGCCATCGTTCATCGCACTTAGGCCACACAAGGCGTCCTTCTTTATAATGAAATATTTTGAACCAATCCATGTTCCATCAATTTTCGATTTGATTTCGTTCATCGATATCGAATATCTATAAAATACAAATATTGTCGAAGAAGGACGAATTGTACAAATTTGAATGACCAAACGCGTTAGCTATTTTTGAATTTTTGCATGCGCCAATATCTATAAAATTCAATTTTTTCAACTTAATTACTCACCGAATCACGTTTTCGTCGTCGGACAAGAGCAAGCCTAAAGCTTCGTGCTTTTTCAAATAATCCGTTTTAGATTGAAGAGACATAACAAAACCAAATGTGAAGTTTTCCGAGAAGGCGACTGAAAGTGATTTATTAGTGTCATAAAGTTAAACGGAACAAATTTCATCTGACATGTAGTTTCAGCATGTAACTAAGAATTACGGCACGAAAAATAGTGAATGAACGGAGAATTTAGGATTGATAGCAATAAAAACATGAAAACGAAAACGATCTGTAAACACAACGGTATAAAATGCACACCGAGCTTACCGTACCAACCACGTGTATTTTTTCCACAACTACTTACATAATGAACTGCAACGTGTTTTATTTATAAAAACTTATAAATTCATTTTCAAAGACTGTAGTTAAAATATTCTACATAGATTAAAAAAAAGGAAAAACATAGAAAAGCGAAAAGATTAACTAATTTTTATCTAATTAAATTTTTTAGATTGTGCACATTTGAGAAAATGTTACCGTAACGCTGCGTCTTTAACTGTCATTTTTTATTTCTTCTTTTTTTTTTTTTTTAAATTTTTTTGCCACTTTTTGCAGTTAGTTGCTTCGAAATTAATTGAAATGTTTCTAGTTCAATTTTAAGTCTATTTATTATAAATTCACGGCAATTAAGGCTTGAAATTGCGTAAATTTCAATTATTTCTCATTAATTTTTAGGATTTTAATTTTTCCGCAAATTTCGATGTTTACTCCACTTCTCACAGTTTTTTAATAAATAATTTTTTAGGTTCCGTGCGTTGGCAGCACTATTTGATAGATTCAACATTCGATTCTCTACTTCTGTATCTTTTGGTATATTTTTTCCAGTTTTATTGTCTTTTCTCCACGCTAATTAATTAATTTCGGTTTTTTTTGAATAAATTTATTTTTTTTAAACGTATTTGATTACTTCAAATCATTTAAGTTCATTTGGTCGGTTTTAAGAATTTGAAAACAAGCAACATTTCCAAACCACCCTGGACCCCCACAAAAATTATGTTCTTTCAAATACGTTTAGTTTACTATTCATTGATTGCTCGATTGGGTGAATCAAGGAAAAGAAATCAATACTGCCTGCTGCAAATTTCCAAATTTTCTCTATCAGCCGAACAACTAGTTTTATTGCAGTATATATATATATATATATATATATATATATATATATATATATATATATATATATATATATATATATATATATATATATATATATAAAATGTAAGCAAATATCGGCTATGTGCCAATGCGTCTCGAGGCAGCGAGATTGCGTACATTGCATTATAGCGTACGCGCATTTAATATTCACGAATTCAGTGTAGATTTAAATTTTTTGTTAACTGAATATTAAATGCGCGTACGCTATAATGCAATGTACGCAATCTCGCTGCCTCGAGACGCATTGGCACATAGCCGATATTTGCTTACATTTCGTCAAGCCGTTTGACTTCGATAATATGTATATTCTCAGAAAATCATTAGTCAAAAATTGTTAGTCAAAAAAAAAATAGTCAAAAATCACTAGTCAAAAACCATGAGTCAAAGAATAAAAAATCATGATACAATTTTTATGAGTCAAAAATCATGAGTCAAGTCAAAAAGTATGAGTCATTGAACATTGGCCCTGAAAAATCAAAGTTGGACATCAATTCTGCAAATCTTGATAACTTGATAATATTTACTTTAAATTTTTTTTTAATATTTACTTTAATTTACATAATATTGCTGTTAGAAACTGCAAATTTTGAAGTTCAGTGAAAAAGTGGGGGTGAAACCCAAAAATTGAGGATAAAAAAGTGGGGAGTGGTATCGTAAATAAAAGGAGGGGTCAAAAAGTGGGGGGGGGGGGTGGTTTCTAATAGACCCAACGGCAAAACGGTATTACAGGGAGAATAGATTATGAACATATTTTTGAAAAATACTTTCAAATGGAATTCCAGTGGACAGAATGTATTCTTATAAAACAAGTATAGCAAAATTGCGACACCAATTCACTAGTTAACAGCAGCGAAAACGCCATGGCGTTAGAAGCGCAAACAGGAGGAAGTGTTGATGGCTATAAAGGAGCTACTGACAAAAGGGCCGGTTCTCAAACAACCTAAAGCCGGAGCCGGCAGATCATACGTGAATTGGAAAAAGGAGTAGGTTCCGTACAAGCGCAGTAATGAGAGAATGGGTAAATTCGTCAGCAGCGTTTAACTTCGTTTTTAATTATTTATTTGATTTTCTTTTCATTTCAGATACGCCGAAATGGGGGTAATATCGTGAATGTATAATAATGGGTCAATATCGTAACATTCATTCAAAAAAATAATTTGTTATTTCGTTTCTGAATAATAAAAGTTTGTTAAATATCAAAGCTCGTCAATAATGAAAATACCAGTAGAATTGAAAAAAGAAATACATAAATATTTTGAATTTAGAACACTTTTCCCAATAGCCAATTTCCAGGCGCATTCTCGTCTTCCGATGTGAAGAATTCCTTCCAAAGAGAAACGAAACGCTTATAATTAATACTATTCACTAATTGGCCTTGATGATTCTGAAAATTTGCAGGATTATTGGCATCAGATTGCACTCGTATACAATTGCGAATTTGTCGAAACATTCGACGGCGTTTTCGCGAGAAATTCCGAAATATCCGAGAACTTGCACATATTCGGCCTGATCAACAAAATGATCACCTGAAATAGCTCGTTGAACTGGAAAATGCGTGATTTCGTCACCAGATTCATCGAGAAGTTTGAACATATATTGGACATATGCCTTCTGCCAAGCAGTTTCCTTTTTCGATGTTCTCGACTTACGGCACAAGTTGATCCAATCCTGCAAGGTGATCTGAAAATCCATGGATTAGAAGGCGATTCCAGAGACCAGCGCATACCGTCTCTTCCTCGTTTTTTCCAATAGCCTCCGTCATTTTCTCCCAAATGTCGGGCAAGCAAAGACGAGCAATCACATAGACGTCGCTTTTTTTCCCTCGAACTTGTCCGATCACATCGATCAGATCCTTGAAGTCTTTCCATTCAATGACGCCGTTATGGTTGAGATCTGAAAATGCGGTTGAAATAAACGCAGAGCATTAGACGAACCAAAGAACGTGGTAAACGCATACGTCCATTTTCTTTCGAGCAATTTTTCGCCGGAGCCGACAGGTGCCGATGGCATCGTGTTTCGCATCGTGTCTAAAAATAAACACATTGTTGAGAAACTGATGGATGGGTCACAGAGTGGCCAGGTCAAAACACACAAGTGATAAGGCATTCGAGACTACAATAAAATAGGAAAAGGGAAACTTTTAAAATAAAAAAAAACGAATATTGAGTTTTTTTTCGCACTTTGTAATCGTATTAAATTGATCATCAGTGCTAAATGAGCATCCGGAAAAAAATGAGGAAGTGACAGCAAAATCATGCTTGACAACTATTGAGAGAAAAATTCTACATTTTTAAATGCTGTCACAAAACTATTTGGTGTGTCGTTGAAATCAGTTTGAATTGGTAAAAAATTCTCAGAAATGTTTTAACTGTAAACGACAATGTGGATGACCACGATTTTTGTAAAACTTTGTAACAAGAGAAATTTCATTTTAACCATCTGCGGACGTTTTTAGGGTAAAATTCGGTTGATTGTTTGTTGCTGCGATAAATTAGCGGTAGTGGAAATAAAAAAAATGTCCGGAGTCTGCTGGACGAGGTAAAAATCAAAAACTGAAGCTTGTAAGAGCCGCCGACAAAATGTCACGCAAAAAAGTGAAAACAACAGGTGTGAGTTCGAAACGAACGAATGAATGAGCTTGCTTCGATTATACAAACTCATATGATCGTAAATCTCATGAGAACTACACACGTATACCGACGACGATGGCATGTGACAAAACATTGCATTTGTGAACACGAAAAAATCCAACAAAACATTGAGAAGTGTCTCGAAGAGGCGGAGTCGTGCTCGAGGAGAAACCTGAGACAGTGTGTTTGTGACCTCATCTAGGCCAGCCAGTTGTTGCTCTTGACATTCCTGAGCCCGAAGGTGAGTGATTAATGAATTACATGACAATGAAGTTTTGCCACATGACGCGGACAATTCGAGCAAAGAGCGAAAAGTTCAAAATCAAAAAATGATTACTTTCTCGCGAAAACGCCGTCGAATGTTTCGACAAATTCGCAATTGTATACGAGTGCAATCTGATGCCAATAATCCTGCAAATTTTCAGAATCATCAGGGCCAATTAGTGAATAGTATTAATTATAAGTGTTTCGTTTCGCTTTGAAAGGTATTCTTCACATCGGAAGGCGAGAATGCGCCTGGAAATTGGCTATTGGGAAAGGTGTTCTAAATTCAAAATTTTTATGTTTTTCTTTTTTCCATTCTACTGGTTTTTTCATTATTGACGAGATTAAATTTCAAGATTTTGGTGAACCTTAAACCATATAAACTAGTTTTAAATAATACAAGTTACTGTATAAAGGTTGGTGAAGCAACCGGAACGGTAAGTCGAAGTCGCGCGTTTCGGATTGCTGGGGGAAGTGGGAGTAATAATAATACTGTCAGTTTGTTACTGTATATAAAAAAGTAAATTTAAGTCTTATAGTTTGACCAACACCGCATAATTAAAGTGAAAATTTCGCTTTTCGCCTAACATGATGGTCCTTTATAAGGTGTTCGTATTCTAAATGAATTTAGAACCGCCAGAAAACCACAAAATATGTAATTTGCGTTCAAAATACAATTATTGTAAAAAGCAAGGATTTGTAACAAAAAAATAGTTCGAAAACAGCAATTCAGAAACTTGAAGGCTTCTGATTTCAGTATAAGTTTCAAGTTTTCATACGACTTCTATTATCATTCATGACGTTGCCTCAAAATATTGAACCCTTTGATAAATGTTATTACGAAAAACCATTAGTTCGTATCTTTTTGACGCGTGCGAATTTTGTTTAACTTTGAATATGGAGTACGAATTTCGAAAAGTTCTGTAATCCGTTTCTGAAAAACATCTACCTGAATCCGTCGGGGTGAGATTGAGGCCTTTTGTTTCTTTAGTAATTTTCTCGAAACGACAATATCCGGAAATGATACTAAGAACGGTCCCGATTAACCGGAACCTGCTTATTTTGTAAAATAAAGATGTCAGAATAAAACAGACGTTAAAAATAATTTGAGTGTTCTTTTTTAGCAATTTTCTCCAATTAATATATCTCGTAGACGCAACAATTTTGTTGTATATTAGTAGTTTATTAATGATGTTAAGCAGATATCACTGAATACGATGCTGAAATTAAGTCATGGAATATTTGTTGAAGATTACAATATTAGATGGTCAAGGAAAAGCGGAAATCAATTAATTTTAAATCGAGATCAAAGGTTGTAGAGTTCCTAAAACAAAATAGAATGTTCTATGGGATGATGAGTACATTCAAATACAATTATTTTAATTAATAAAAAGTTTTCGCACTTTTGATGGCTATTAGACTTCAATTGTTTGACTTAAATATGTATTGGTTATATTTCGAATAAATATGGCGATTGTCATGGTTTTTTCAAGATATTTGGGTACTATTAGGGGAATTGAAGAATGCAGAGAGAGATATGATGACCTTCGCCGCAGCGCACACACAAAGGCCGCTGTTTGGTGCAGCCGGTTGTGATGTCGTGCTCGAAGCAGCGAACGCACAGCTCCTTTTGGACGAGCATATGACGGCGAAGAACGGCTGATGGGAAGCTGCAACGAATCATTTTTGAAATGACACTGAAATAAATGATATGATAAACTTACACATTGCATTCAATAGCATGATGAGGCTCATCGCAGAACGGACACTTGATGATCAGCGGATTCGGCAGTTCCAGAGTTGGCGATTCGCCAATTTCCGAATCGCTCATATCGGACTCGTCCGTGTTATTATTATCCATCAGCATGTTGAACACCGATCTGCTGAACTCATCGACGAAGCTCAACGTCTGCTCAAAATTGTCCATCTTCTCTTTAATTTGTTGGAGTCGCTGTCGCTGTAAGTCGATCTGGCGATGCTGGCACCCCACACAATTGACGAGGCTGGAACGAGTGACGAGCAAAGTCTGCTCAAGCCTTAAATTGAATATTATCATTTGAGTCGCCCATTCTCAACTCACTGTCGAAGTCTCTCTTGGACATTGTGCATGACGTCATTGGGCTGCACTGTGTTGTCCGACGATGAATCAGCGTCTTGAACTTGTTCGTTCATGTCGATTCCCTTAAAACCCTACAAAATTGGATGAGAAAAAAAATAAAAGGTATGGTATAAGGTATTAAACCAATGGGAAGACATAGTAAATGATATGGGGAGGTTAATAGATTTATTAGAAAGGGGAGAATGAGTAATAATATTAATTAAGCGAAAACATGCAATTACACTATGTATGATGAAGAAATTATATCTTGAAGTCGGTCAACATCCAATGAAACAAAGTAGGCGAAAATCTGAAATAGTTGGATATGCTGGAACATGAAATTATTCGCCACAGTTAATTTACACTCCTCAACAAATTGAAGTAAGTGCTTTATTTTAGTAATGTTTAGTAATTTGAATTAATGGATTTAGGGAGGCCAAAAAATTACAATCATATTAAAATGAATATAAAAAGAAAACTTTTGGTTTGGATTGTCGAAGAAAGGAAACCGTCGGAAATTCGAACAATTTCGGACAAATTCATTCTTAGCGCGAAAATAGCAAATTGAATTCGATAAATAATGGCAAACCTGTTAAAACCTATCGCGCTTGCGGTGTCATCATTCGAATTTCTTTTATTCGGACTCGCTGGATCCGCGTTGGCGGTCATTTCCGAAACGCTCATTTGGTTATCCATATTGTTGAAAAAGTCTGGGGACCACATCGTAAGCACAAAGTGACCAAGATTTTCATTGTATTCGAACAAATTGTCATTTTTCGCCGGGACAGGAATCATTCGATCGTCGAATGCCGCCGTCGATGGTCCCGGGTTCTCAGTTCCGTCGTGCTCCAGATCCCAAGCACTTGGTCCTGCCTCCGCCATTTCCTCTTGTGATTCTTTCACTTGGTTTTCCGTCTTCAGTGTCGACGGAGGTTTTTCAATTTCATCATCGCTATCGTTGAAATACGATTGCGAAGCATCTACCTTCGGTCTCGCTCTGATGTATTCCTCCAATCCGTCATGAAATTGCGGGAAATCATGTTCAACTAGCTTTGGCGGTGTTTGATGGATCTTGAATTGAATCATATGCTCAACGAATGTTAGCTTCAAACTTCTTACAAATGGCTGTGGAATCGGTGCCCGATGTTCATCTGACTGGAGAAGAATGTGACGTTTGCTCGTAACTCCATTCGGAGCAATTTTAGTCCAAATTAAAATTTTATAGCAATGCTTCTGATTTTGTGTCTGATAGAAATAAGTGCATCTGAAAACGATTTTCTAGGCATTTTCCCAAGCAACGATGTCACCTATATTTCGAGTCGTCCTTTTTGAATTTGCTCAAATCTCCATTATAGCTGACAGACTCGCCATACAATTCGCTTCCATCGACCGCAAAAAACGCGGAGAATTCTTTGCCCTTCGTCTGGTGAACATGCTTGATAATCGCTCCATCGACCGTATTCAATCTTTGGCATATATGTCTTCTGCACTCAACTGCTTCGTCTCCGATCAGCTCAGTGATAATATCTCGAACGCGCCACATGTGATAGCTATCATATGCAACGTAGGCGTCGATGATTCCGAAAGCTGGAGCCGTTAGCTTGCATGCCGCCGGGATAAAAACAACGCCTACAAGAATTTGGAACTCGATGTTGTAGACGAATGAGTAGCGAACCCAATAAATCGTTCCACGCATAAGTTCCTTTGCGGTCTGGCACGTACGTCAAAACCATCAGTTTGACATTTAGAGTATCGGCATAAATCGGCAACACCTATGAAAGAAGCAATGGTTTTTTTTAGTCGGAAGACTCAATTCGAACCTCTCCCAAGTCAATGATACTCTCGGCGACAAGAGCGACTTCGCGCGTGTCCGACACAGCTCTCTTCTTTGCCGAGTACTGGATGAAGCGCAAAGGCTCGACAAACGGCGGCGCATTCTCGATGACGGCTGCTCCAGATATCTGCGAATTTTCGATTTGAAACGAACCGTCATTTTCTTTTTCATTCAAAATTACCGGAGAGTACACAAAAAGTTTCTCTTTTAATTGAAAACATATCCCCTGCTGTTCGTACAACATCGGCGGCAGATCGGCTGGTCCGAACACTGGACCGAATGAATCGCCAATTTTTCTCGGAATTTCCGGTCGAATCTCCAACTCGGATTTGTTGTCAACACGAAGACTCCACGCAATGTAGCTACAGCCATTATTTAATGGTTGTTTGAATGCCTGAAAAGCGGTCATGAAAAACGAGCCAATCAGCGCAGTTGGCCACGCCCACCCGACGGCAAACATTATTTTGGCGGCATTTATATATTTTTATATTTAAATGAATAAGAAATATCAATGATTCTAGCTTGTTTTTCAAAAGAAACATAATGCTTATTTTATAAAACTAATTTTTTTAGCCAATGCAGAACATTTTTTCTCATATTTACAATTATTACTCATTTTATATCATAAATGATAGAACAAAAACTAGTTATGCTAGAGGTTTGCGAGTTTCTCCCCTAAGCCAATGGAATTGTTGGAATTGTGATGATATTTGAATTCGAATTAACCGCATAATTTCGATTTTTGAATTTCACCTTGAATTTGACGGCTGCACCAATAACCATGTTTTTTCCGCGAATTTCAACAACATCATTATCTAAATCCTTCACCGATTTCAGAGCGAAGATTCGGCGATCGCCACTCTCAATCGTGACGAATCTGCAAACTCTTCGCTCATTCCATCTTGCGTTTTGTACTTAATCTTACGTGTCGGCCACGTGGCGAATCGTTCCCACCATTCTCTCGAGCCTTCTCTTCGGACAAACGGCGACCGCCGTGTACTCAGTCCTGTCAATAAATTGGTGGCTTTTGGCCGAGAAAACCACGGTTTCACCTTTCTGAACAAAAACAAAAAGCTGAGTTGCAGAACGCATAAAAAGTGGTCAACCTGGAAGATTTCGAACATGCTCTTGACGAATGGCTCATATTCATTCAGATCTTTGAGTGTGAAATGAATTAGACGGTCGGGCTCTGAGCGAACGACGAGGTTGTTTCGTTTGCTCTGAACATTAACGATGTTGGCAATTCAATGCTATTGGGTTTACCTCAATGATCACACCATCTCCCATGAATTTGTTGTGGCCCATTTTGAACACTTATCAACTGCCTGCAAAATCATGCGTTTCAATCGACATTTTTTGCCTCGAAAAAATTGTTGTCAATCGAATTAGCCATACAACACCGTTTTTTTGCGAGAAATAAATAAAATGATGATGGAAAGAAAAAAGGAGTTGAAGAAGGCGTTTTATGTGTTTAATCGATGTTTTTGCTACGAAAAATTGTGCGTAATGCATTGAGAAATACAATCCTTTTTCAAAGTTATTTGCAAGAAAATAATGTGTTTTAAAAATTGATTTTATTTGATTATAAGCATTTTGGAAACAAAAGAAGCGAGTGATGGTGACGACCGACGTTTTTCATTGATTTTTTGAATTACAAACAATTTTTCTTCAAATTTCGTCATAAATAATTTTTTAAAATTAGATTCAGCTCATTTTAAATTATTTGAATGTTTCGCTTGTTTCCTCGAAATTACAAAGAAGATAATAAAGATTTATAAAGAACGCTGATTACTAACTAATTAAAACTAATATTAGGGACCATCCAAAATATAGTGGCACCTCTTCTTCTCTCTATTGCTATTTAAATGAGCGAAATAAATCGGCTGTATTTTCGTAAATTTAAACTATTCGAAAAATTGTTAAAATGATGTATATAGTTTGATTCGAATTTTAACAAATTTCTCGCATCTCATCTTCCAAAAAATTTCAATATCGAAGATATAATGATGAGTCTTTGATTATCCAATTATCTGTTTTTGCGTCAATCATATAATAAAGTTGTTTTTTTCTTTAATTATGCGATATCATTTCGTGGAACGAGCCAATTCACAAAGGAATATGATCAGTCAGCATGGATGATGATTGGGAGTTGCCCTTTGAAAGAATTAGTAAGAAATGTGTAATCAAAACAAAATGAGAATGTTAATTTGAATCTCTAGGGAGTAAAATGTCAGGTAGCCCAACACGCCTTTGTAATCATAAAACACGTTGAATATCAAAACTGAAAAGAAATGAAGCGGCGATATTGATGAGGTTCGAACACTCCAATTTTATGTGTTTTTAAAATGTTTTTGGTCGAGGAAGCGAGACAGTGGGCACGATGGAGTGCGACAGGGAAACGGTTCGTTGACAAGACGACACAAGGATCTAATGTGTGATTCAGTTGATATCGCAATTTTTAGAGATCTCGAAAATTGATAAAATCGAACTCATTTTTCGTAAAACACACTGGATAAAGCAAAATCAACCCAAAATTGAATGAATCTCTGGTTTTCGTACATTTGTCAGTTTTTGCAAACTATTTTTAGGCCAAACGGAATATAAATTTTGAGATCCGATTTTGTGCATAAACGAGAGGCTATCTAATTGCTTACCTTTATCAATTATTCAAATGAATCGACGAGATTCGAATGAGCTCAGTTTTAGCGAATTCCGACGAGTGATTCGAATGAAGCGAATGCGCACAAATGAAGGCGGCTGCGGCGGCTGACTGGCTCGCCCGTCTTGTTCGCCGACACACCGTGTGGAAGCAGCGAGCGAGGCGTGAAGTGGGCGGAGTTTCGCATGGGCGGTGTGTCTAATCGGAAGAAAAAAGATGCTCGATTCGAGTATTGTAAGAGAATCGAGACTATCAGACAGTTATTGCTTGGACTCGAATATCGAATATGAGAATGAGGGATGAAAATCGAAAAATTTTCACCGATCCAAATGGAAGCCGATCTCAATACCATGATTCTTGGAATTTTCTTCTTAAAAAATTCAAATCAATGTTAAAATCGAGTTCGGTAGCTTTGAAGTCAACACACACAATTGTTTTAGGGATTTGTTGAAAAATGTAATTGGAATATCATAGAGATCAAACAGAAAGACTAATTTCGCCAATCAATGGATTCTAGTTCAAAAAAAAAGTGAGTCACTCAATTCATATCATGTCCCGAGTTGCTCAAAACAAAACTAATTGAAATCGCCAAATTCGAAATGGCACAAATTGGATTGAAATTATCAAAATATGAAACTAGCTTGTGACTCAAGATGCAAGAAAATTCATAATTTCGAGGACAACAATTGTTTTTGGCGGAGGCGACAAAATGAGTACAGTGAGGAGGGTCGGAAAAAAAAATCGGCAATTCGCCGACGCGACACAACCAAAATCTAATGGCTGACTCATGATATATCGAAATATCGAGAAAATGCTCGATATTTTTAATGGGTTTGTCGATTGAGAATAAACCATCTTTTTTTGTAAACAATGAATTGGACAAATGGGTCGGATACCATAGATATTTCTTACTAAAATAGATTACCATTGATTTTTTATTTGAATTTCTTTGAAATTAAACTTGTTTAAACATATATTCCGGAGTCAAATGACTTGGCGAAATTTCAAAAATTATTGGCTATGTGCCAATGCGTCTCAAGGCAGCGAGAAGTACGCGAGTTTGCGTACATTGCATTATAGTGTACGCGCATTTAATCAACGAACAATTTAAATCTACGCTGATTTCGCGAATTTGAAGGTCCCGGCTCCCTTCAGTCGTTTGACGCCGACAATAGTTGAGCATATTCTCCAATCCCCCGAAAACATGTATTTTGGAATATTCTATTGGTGGACATTTAAACAAAATTCAAACATGTGATATTAAGTGAATGGTTGCTATTCAAAATGTATTCCTCAATGATAACTCAGTCAAAGGTTGCGAATCGCCAATCTCGAGTTCAGCGCAACATTTACAAAATGCTCCGATTAGATCCGGATTACGGGAGTTGAACGATATTTGAAAAATAATAATTGGAAAGTTGTAAGTTGTATGTCCAAACGTGAGAAATGAAATCTCAAAATCGTCAATAAGTAACGCAGGTAGACAATTAATGTGAGAAAATTTGTATTATGAGCGCCTGTATTCGAATCCCACATAAATGAGAGCGAGAGAGTTGAGGCTTCACAAACATCCTATTCAAACAAGCTAACTTAAAATTGAATTGTTTGAAATATTTTTGAAATAATAGAAATCTCTCATGATTGCGTTAGTTCTTTCTTTTCGAATACAATGGATTTCAAACGAACGCAACCATCTTGCACACCTTTTCGAAATGTATTGAGAAAAATAAAAAGAATCGAAGAAACATTCAAACACATTTGCCAGCCATATGTCTTTTTTGAATATTTCACAATAGATCCAATTAGCATCGATTCACCTATTGTTTTTTTTTTGATATTTCGATTTTTAAATATTTTTGTCAAATGGAAATCGATGGAAATAGAAACCTGACATTGCTAAAAAAAAACGAAGAATTATTTTAATGCTAATTTACATTCATTCATTTTGAGCATACCAGGGAGTATAATAATTATGCTTGGCTGATTACTTTATAAGGCTCATTGAGCTCCAGTTTCTTATTTTTCGTAAACAAATTAATGAAGTGATATGAAATCACATGATTCTAGAAAAGGGCTTTTAAAAGTACAACTGAAAATTTTTTCATTATTCATCTCAAATTATTCTATTGAAAATATTGAATCCTGTAGGCGAATTGAGGAAACACGGAAATGAAAATCCAGAACAAAAGGATTGAACAAATCGAAAAAATTAAAAATTGCCTGTATTGAGCCAAATAAGAATCGAGAATAAATCATTGAAGACAACGAAATCGCGGAATTGGGGAGCAGAACAAAGGAATTGAAGGCGTCAGCCGCGAATGAAATTAATGCTACCAAAAAAAAAACAATTCTCAACGTGTTTCGGTGTGAGAGATTTTGGCCATACGAAGGATCTTCATCACATTTGGAAAACACGACAATTTTTCGATTTTTAGAGAGGATGAAACATTAAAAAATGAATTTTTGGTTTTACGCCATTTCCATTATATTCTAACTATTCTTTATTTTATATGACTTTTTCGCAATAATAAATTCCTAAAAAAGGAGGCCTAGAAAATGAAAAAAAAATATCAAACCTAAAAATAAAAAGAATTGTTGAATTTCAAAACAGATTTCACATGAATGTCGGTTTGATCAAAAGAACTCGCATTGCATCCGAATACTCCAAACACCATGGTTTCGTTGCGCCAAACGATTGCGCAGTTTTTGGCGAATCGCGATGAAAACATTGCCAATGTCCCGATTAATCCTTCTGTGTTCTAATTATGCGGTACATTGGTGCATTGTAAGATAATTGAGTGAACGAGGCATTTTGATTTGAGATATTCTCGGTAGATTGACGCAAATTAGCAAATATGGCATGTTCGAGGGGAAAAAATATTACGAAAATATAAAAACTACTTTGTTGATCTGGAATATGCTATAAATGGGTCTAAGTATGCTACAATATCGCATTAACCTACACACGCGATTGTCTGCATTTGTCGGCTTATTCCTACAAATCAATGTTTCTGCGGGGAAAAAACCACTGCGAAACACATATAATTGAATTTCGGTAGATTTATTTTGCCATAAGGAGTTCCTCTGTCTCTCTCTCTTACTGTTTTCGCATTGTGCACACTGTCGCTCGCGCTGGCTCTTCGCAGACGTCGGTGGGCGTCGTCGGTTTGTTTACATACTGATGCGGCGATTGTCGGCGACTTTCTTCAAGCAAAAACTTTTTGAATATTCCGCGCTCGTCGGTCATCGTCGAATGTTTTTACGATGAAAGAAAAAAATGGTAGAAGATAAAAATAACGACGCACCGAATATAAGGGGGAATTGTATGATTTCGAGTCACCTGTTTTATCCATCGTTCCCTCCAGATGGTCATGAAACTTCGAAAAAAATGTTAGACTGGGTTTTTTTTCATGCGACATCTGCTGTTTTTTTTTGGCGGAAAAAAATGATAAATCTGATTTTGCTCTTTCAAGACATTTGTGAATAACCGGAGAAATTTGAATTTCAACTTTGATTTTTCATTTATTTCATATTTAAAAATGTGTCTCTTTTTTCTGCGACTCAATATTTCTCTCTTTCTGATTTGCTGTAATTCAACTATGCAGATTGGGGAAAACGAAACTCAAAAACTGCTTTAAACGAGATTTATTCGTAATTTGCTTTTGGGTTTTTTAAAAACCACTTAAAAACAAAATCGACATAGTATCATTATCACAAAGGTGATGTGGAAACAAATCAAAGTTAAAGGTGATGTTCTTGGAGCAGAAAGGCTCTCAGACGGCTTCTTGATGTTATCGTGACAAGACCCAATTCGCGCTGGCGATATGAGTTCCAAAGAGTTCGCGTATGATTAAACACCAAAATTTAGTCATTATATGTTCGAAATAATAAGTGAACATAAATGGGATTTCGGTTTAAACTTTATATATAGCCGGTGTCCGGCGACTGCTGTACGCGGGTAGATTTACGGGAATGCGTCTTTCAAAATGGTCTCGCGCGGACTAACTGGTGATTTTGCATTTTATGGGTCGGTTCGATTATTATTTTATCGAATGACGTTGAATATATAAGGAAATGCTAAACTCATCAAGAAAAAATTAACCGTTCACATGAAAACAAGAAAATAAGCGTTCAGACGTGGCGAGACCTTTTCAAGGCGCATGCGCGTAAATCTACCCGCGTACAGCAGTTGCCGGACGCCGACTATATATGACAGAAAAAACAAATTTTTTTCATTTCTAAATTTTAGCTTTAAAACTTGAAAAATCATTTTGTTGGCCTCACGCGACTGCAAAATATTTTCAATATGCCAAAAAATCAGGGAATTGGTCTTGTTAGACCGTAAATCTACACTTTTAGTTTTGCGCCAAAACCACTTTCAGTGGACTTTTTTTTGACATTTTGCCAATATCCCGCAGTTGCGCGATAACGACAATATGTAAATTTTTGAAAAACCTGTCTTAATCATTTTAAGAGTTTTTCAAAATCAGCTTAGTATCTTTATACTGGAATTTTTCTACGTAACAACATTTTTTTTCTGAAGATATAAACGTTTTTCGTATAGTGTCGGTGTCCGGTGACTGCAGTACGCGGGTAGATTTACGGGGATGCGTCTTTCTCGTGGTGTCTTTTTTTTGCATTTTTGGGTCGATTCGATAATTTTTAAATCAAATGACGTTTGAAAGAAGAAGAAGTGTTAAACTCATCGAGAAACCATTAACCGTTCACGTGAAAACAGAAAAAAAGGGGTTTACGCGTTGCGAGACCTTTTCAAGGCGCATGCGCGTAAATCTACCCGCGTACAGCAATCATTGGTCACCGTGTGTTTGAATTAGGAAAAAATTTGGAATCTGCAGGTTTTCGTTTGAGCGGACACACACACAAACTGCTTAATTTAGAGTTTATCATTTCCTGACATTTCAAACGTCCAAGCGTAAAACTATTTAAATAAATTCTCGAATGCGAAATAACCAGTTAGTCCACGCGAGAAGCATGCGAAAGAGAGGAAACGAAAAGCTATATTAATGGAAGTCGAAGTGACTGCACTTGGTCTTGTTGCCATGGCTATAATCTTCTTTAATGATGGTGGTGATTACGGTAGTCGGCTTTTGTTTCACTTTTATAACCATAAAATTCATTAACAAAAGTGTATAACAACAACAAGAAAACTCAACGAATAAAAAAGGCAACGATTTAACAAATATTCGAAGAACAAAGTGGTCGGTGGGCACCTGAAAAGAAAATGAATTTTCATATGGCGTAAATCATTTCACAATTTTGGCACTTTTTCAGCAAACTGCAAACCACATGTCAGGCAGACGTCTGTTCTTGCCTACCTTTTTAAGCAATAAGCTTTGTCGACTTGATGGTCGCTGCGCGGATGCCACTCGCCTCTCCAGAATACTTTTGAAGTTCCCGCCGAACGACTCCGACTTGCGACTTGACCCGCTTCTGGATCTCGTGCACCCGTTTCCGGTTTTTCGTCTGAAATTTGAGAAGTTTTGTCAGCGAATGTGTCGATATGTGGCACACTCAATAAAAAACATCTGTCGCGTAATTTATAGGACCCTAGTCGGCGATCCCGCTATTATAAACAATTTGGCGATAATATATACAATGTGTTGCTAATCATCACAAATAAAATATATGTTATCAGATATTCAATGGCTCCAATCTCAAGGGGATCGCAAAACGTGATCATTTTTCCGGCTAAAATGTTACCTTAATTATAATATAATTGATAATCACTAGTTTTATAGGTTCATCGAGTCGTAAATAATTGTTATGGTCACCTTTTCGCTAATTACCTAATTGCGATTCAATTATTGGCACCCACACGTTTCATTATCCTCAAAATCTCGAGCCTATTATAATTACTCTAAGCTCTTCCCGGAGAGTCGTCGCTATTTTTGATGTGTGCACCGGATGAGGTGCCGCCAATCAGTTCGGCTGAGGTTAATCTACTTTAATGAGTCAAAGAAACAGGTGGATATGGGCTCAAATTTCGTTTTGTCAAAAACCAAAATAGGTTGTGCGACAGCCGTCGATACGATTAAATAGGGACCACAACAAAAATTGAGAAATTTTTGTATTTTCGAGGTGAAAATCAGAAACGAAGTTGAGAGTCCAACAATTTTAATAATTAAAATAACTGTATTACCTAGAATTTGAATATTGTTGAAGACAGACGTCTTCAGGTGGACAGCGCGTGATAATGGTCTCGCAAATAATTTATGCAATGGCTATTTCAAAGTTGTATACAAAAATTTGTTCTTTTCGCGACAAGATTTGAAACTAAATTTTTGTCTGATTTATTAAAATTTTCGACAGTTGAATGCCTTCGGCAATATTCTGTACGAATTCTAAAAGCGAATAGCATCGGATTTTCTTCGAAAAAAATTAAAAGAAAAAGGACGATTAAATTAAAAAAAAAACGGTATTTTTTAATAATTATCATAAAATCTGAAAACAAATGAGAACAAACCTTGCTGGTCTTTGCCTTCTTTTTGCCCTTTTTGTCGCGGAGCTGCTTATTCTTCGCAATTCGGTCATCCGCCTTTCTCTTTTCTTCGCTATCCAGCGTTGTGTACATCGACGAGACTCCATTTTCCGCGGACTCACAATGATCTCCAATGCTCTCCTGAAAAGGAATTCCGCCATTTGCAGAAGAATTTATATTTAATATTACAATAAACCCATTCATCACATTGTCGCTGTGCGCTTTCTTCGACAATGAAACACCTGAAATTTTCGTGCAAAGTTCTTCAATCTTCTCCGGAGAAGACTTGGCCCAAGATTTAAGCTCATCAAGCTCTTCTGAGTGTGTATTCAAGAAGTTCTCACATGCTTCGATTTTCTTAAATATATAATAAATATCGATTAATTTAATACGAAATATACCTTATTAAGCCTTTTGAGTGCTTCAAAGGCAGGATGAATATCAACTAAAGGGTCATCTAAATTTTCTTTCGTGAATTGAGAAGCTCGTAGTTTTATTATGAACGCAACGTTCATTAAGTACCTATAAACAAACCAATTTTACAAAGAATATTTCGTTTAAGATAGTTTTTACAAAGATATTCGCGCGACTGCGACAAATTGGCTAAATGACAGAAATGGTTTCGAGACGCGTGTTGTGTACTCCACACGGACTATGCCCCTTAACAACCGCGGGGCCGTGCCAAGAATTTGAGCTCATGTTGTGAGACTAAGCTACAGTAAACCGAGCCATCCGCAGTCGCGCGACTTCGATAATATGTTTCATAAATTGAACTTGATACGAATAATAAAATAAACATCATACACGGCATATGTCCGGGCAACATAGACAATTTGGCTTCTCAACGCACAATTTGGCATTTTCTCCAAAACCGAATCCAGCGGTTTGACGACAAGTTCGTAGATTCGCTTCTAAACATTCATTTTTTATGCGAAATAATTAGAAATATTTAAATTTACTCTAGCCGCATATTGTGCAATAAGTTTGTCGAGCTTTTTATGCTTTAATTTGGCGTTTTCCTCATTGAAATCAAATTGAGTTTCAATTTCCGTGACTTCTTCAACTTCATCTTCTTCGTCGTCATCGAAAATATCAGCAATCGCAGCTGTAGATTTATCGAGATTTTTCTGTCTAGTCAAAGCGTCTTCTTCTTCCAATTCCGCATGCTTAAAAAGAATATTTGTAATTTCAAAGATCAAACATTATTGAAACCTCCATTTCCTCTTCTCTCATGCCTCCCCATTCCTTATCAACGTAGCCGGTACCATAGAAGTCCTTCCTTTTCTTTCCCCATTTATTATCCGTCACTTTCGTATCTTCATCGTCATCAAAATCTGATTCATCTTCTTCATCGCTACTATCAGAAGCTTCTGCTTCGACATTTAGAACTTCCTCAGGACGATCCCATACCTTAATATGAATAATGTGAAGAAAAATATATTAATTTTAAATCACCTTCTTCTTCCGCAATGATTTTGGATCAATCGCACGATCTTTAGCGTGAAACGCATTAATTTCATCAATTAGCTCCTCGTTATTGTCCTCATATGTGATATGAGAAGATCTAAAAATTTTAACGTTGAAGATATATAGATATAAATTTTCTTACGTTTTTCCGGATCGTTTGGACATTATGGATCGATAAAAATATTCTAAAATTTAAAAATGCGTAAAATAATTGATGAGATTTTGTTGAAGCAGACTCGCCGCAAATTTTCAACAATGTATTTCTGAAATTAAAAATCCAATGCGGCGCGTAAAAATGGGCGTGGTGTGGATATGCAATGCGGTCGCATAGAAAACACATCTTTATTTTATTTCTTTTTTCGAATTTTTTCTGCATTTTTTTTCATTCCCTTTTTATTTTCCCAGTTTTTCTTTCTATTAAAAATTATTTTTAGATGACAGAATACGATAAATACGCTGAGCAATTAAGACATCCAGATAATCCAATTGTTTTTCTTGAAGTCACTGCCGGGGGTGCACCAATTGGAACAATTGTGGTATTGCATTCGCTTTTTAATGTTATAAATAATCTTATTAAATCTAGATTGAACTTTTCGCCGACGTGACTCCACGTACAGCCGAAAACTTCCGCCAATTATGCACCGGCGAATTTAAAAAAGACGGTGTCCCTAACGGTTACAAGAATTGCACATTTCATCGCGTCATCAAAGATTTTATGATTCAAGGAGGCGATTTTGTTAATGTATTGCTTTAGAGAAGAAGTGAAAAAAATGATTAAAAAAAGTTTTATAGGGTGACGGAACAGGTATGACGAGTATCTATGGCGCCAAGTTCCGCGATGAAAACTTCGAACTGAAACACGTTGGTCCCGGAATATTGTCGATGGCGAATGCTGGTCCCGACACGAATGGCTGCCAATTCTTTATTACCTGCACCAAAACCGATTTTTTGGATAACAAACACGTTGTTTTCGGTAAGAGCAATTATATTTATTAAACTATTATGGATACGTTGATTTCTGAAGAACATAGAAAGACGCGTAGTCGTTGAAGTTGTGATAAATAGCGCCATCGTCGTTTGTACGCCAGCCAAGATTGCTAAAATTTCCGTTTTTTGGAAAAGTTGCAAAAATAATGGTCGTGAACTTTATAAAAGATCAATCAAAAAGCAAATACTGCGACCAACAATTTTTAAAGCAGAAAAGGGTTTGCAATGTTTTTTAAATAAATAAATTTTTTGGTTTTTCATTTAACTTATTTAATTTTATCTTAAAAATTGAAAAAACATGATCTTTACCTATAATACTGGTGAAGTGCTGGTGGGGCCATTGTCGTTGTTTTCCATTGATCATAGGGGTTTGGAATTCCAAGATTGTTGTAAAAATAAGGAATAAGGGTTTGTGAGTATGAAATGCCAAAAATGGCGAAAAGACAAAATAATTTGTAAAGCATGAGAGACAAATAAGCTACACTTTCGAATTTTTCGCCCCTTTTTATATAGAATTCCCGGTTTATCCAAGTCGTTGTCAGGCCATAAAAGGCAGCTTCTGTTGCGATGATCTGGTTGGATATTGACCGGTCATTTTTTGGCTATATCATCCATATGTTGTGATTTTGATGGATTGCGTAATTTGAAAATTTTGCGCAGGTGGAATTTTCGTTGGTGTATTAAAATCGTGATTTCGTTGAACTTTAAGTTTGGCTTATTCAAACTTAGTTTGAAAAAGTCGTTTGGAGAAATATTTCCATAGATTTATATATAATAAGCTTTCTTCGTGACATTGACTACACCTTTAAAAATGTTGATTGTTCTAGGAAGAGTGCTCGACGGAATGCTGACTGTTCGAAAAATCGAAAACGTGCCGACCGGAGCCAGCAACAATCCGAAATTGCCGATTGTGATCGTCCAATGTGGACAATTATAAATATGAAGAACACACATTCAAAATTATTTATTTTTGTTATGTTTCGATCTCTTTTCAAATGAAATATTCCCTAATTTCGTTTTTTTTATTTTTCCGATCAGAAGTGTATTCTGTACTCGATGTTTATTCGATTTTTTTCGCATTTTCTCTTTTTTGTTAGAGAAATAAATTGAAGAATTTCAGAAATTTGATGGTTTCAAAGGATGGCAAGGATTTTAAATTCAAGGTTTCTCAATATTCCTTTTCTCGTTTCTAGACATTTTCTTCAGATTGTCCTGCTCGGCGAAGGGGCTGTTGGAAAATCGTCGTTGGTTTTGAGATATTGCGAGAATAAATTCAAACAAATGCACGTTTCGACGATTCAAGTTTGATTTTTGTCAGTGAAACGGAAAATTCCATATTTTAGGCAAGCTTCCAAAAGCGGACTATAACCGTAGACGAATGTAAAGCAGAATTGAATATTTGGGATACGGCTGGACAGGAGAAATATCATGCTCTCGGACCAATTTATTATAGGTTATTTTTAATACGTTTTGCATTATGCCACATTCAATTTCAGAGGAAGCAATGGGGTTTTGCTCATATTCGATATAACAGATCGTCGATCATTCGACAAAGTCAAAATGTGGATGCGAGAGATTAAAACGAGCCTTGGCGATTCAGCGGAGTTAATGATAATCGGCAATAAGCTGGATTTAGAGCATCAGAGGAATGTAGCCAAATCGGAAGCTGAAGAATATGCGAAAGGTGAAAACGCGCTTTATATGGAGACGTCAGCTATGGAGAACATTGGAATATCTGAAGCTTTTGAGGAGTTAACTATAAGTAAGATTTAAATTATATCGAAAACACGACTAGTAAAATGATGAGTATGTAGAAATGATCGAACATTGGAGGGAGCATGGCCGAGATACTTCAGCTATAGGGACCCGTTCGATTCAACTAGTCGCCGATGATGACGACGATGAGGAACCCGAAGAACCGAGACGTCGTCGAAAATGTTGTACATAATAACTTCTAGTCGAGTCTTATTTAAAACTTTGTGAAATTTGCAACTGGTATCAACAACCCATCTATTTATTGATTCTACATAAAGAACTACCCGATAATCATATAAAATTATTCGAAATTGTTAGCTTGATAGCTCAATGTCTGAAACGTTTTGGATCTTGCGACGCCTTCTGTAGAATATTTTGATGTCGTGTGTCAAAATGAAAATTACAGGCAGAAGAACGAGGGCGTGAAGCATTCCGAGAATGCCGACAAGAATAACTGTCTTCCAGAATACCGCCACCACGTAAGCTCGGACGAACATGAGTGGGAACATTCCAAGGATTGTGCTGATGCCACTCTGCATGACCGGCCATGCGACGCCTCGGAATGTGCTCAAGAGCCGATCTCGTGTTTCAGCGTAGTCGTGAGATTGCCATAATTGCTCCTAGAAGAACATAATGTATGTTAATTTGTGTATTCAATATAATACATCTTTGTGAACATGGGCGAAATAATGATAGCAGACGTGAGCTGAATAATCGACTGAGAATCCGATGGACATAAGCATTGAAATCAATGAGACGGCGTCGAGGTTCACATTCCACAAGTGCAAGTATACAACGATTCCTAAAAAATGGTCGGAATGGAAAACAAAAAAAAGTGGAATTACCAAGACATATGGAAACAATTGAGACGACGACTGAAATGATTGCTTCAAAATTCATGACGAACACGAGTACAAGAAGAGACATGAGGACGACGGCAGAAACTGAAAACGCGTTTAATTGTCAACGACCGAAATGATGAATTATGAGATCTAAAACAGTATGAAGTTATCCGCAGATAAAACTGCTTAAAAACTGATAAATTTTTGTGGAATTTTAAAAATAAACCAGATGTTGAAATGAAATTTGAAGGCGCTGATGCGGCGCTTTCGGTTGGGACCTTCTCAAATGGATGATGCGAATGAATGGTGAACCATTCCGAGTATTCCGAAAGAATTTTCCGTCTGCAAATTTTAGTACCTCCGATTTGCTTTTTTTTAAAGAAATTTATCGAACCTGTCATCCAAAAATTCTTCGACTTGCAAGAAATTGTCAAAACTCGCGTAAGTTATAGTGAAGAAGAAACCATCAAGAATCTCATCGCCATTTGTGTCATTTCTAAATAAAAACTGTTCATAATCAATTTCGGTCCATCTTATACCTAATATTTATATATTTCTCATCCATTCCATATTCTCTATAATTCGCAACCATATCTTCTTTATGCCAGAAATCCTCTGGTTCACCCCAAAATGCCACAGCCTTCAAGAAAGAATTCGCAATAAAAAATGAATTCGAAAAAAAACGTTTTCTCACATTATTATATTCTCTGGTCCACAAGTTGGTATGTGATGGTCCCTTTCCATATATGGGCATAGATTCCAACTTCTTTACAAGTTCTTCGAATTTGTCTCGAATTGTCGAATTGTCGAAATCAGGCATTGGATAGACACCGAAGTTCACCACAAACGCTTCACCCAACACAAAATTCTGCAAAACTTTTTTTTCCATAATAGAAATCGTCGAATTGTTGAAATTCCGACCTGCATCCGCCGCGAGACATCAGTAAGCGGCGAATCTTCCAAATATAAATTCTCCATATCGAAATCAGTGTTGACGTGGAATACATGTTTTGTGCATATCTCAATCGTTTTCCTCGTTTTATGTGAGAAAAAGAAATAAAACTCACAATGATATGGAAACAGAATACGAGAACAACAAACACTTTTGCGTACCACGAATGCAGAAAATCGATGAAAATCTAAAAAAAAAATTGGAGATAAATCGTGCTTTCAAAGCTTCAAATCTTGAGACCTCTAAAGTATTTCGTTGATGCTTCGCCTGTGTTATTGCTGGCACAAACGAAAAAATCCCAGAGATTTTCGAAGACGACAAATTCGTCGCTTTCTTCGCATTATCAGCCACATTAAGACATTTATCCGATCGATCCATGCTTCCATATTTTTCACGTTCAATTTCAACTTGTTTTTTGCAGAAAATTCCAACGAAAGCGGTAAAAAATGTCATCTACAGTAATAAAAATCCATTCAGGAAAACCAACCCGTAAAAACGTATAATCAAACCTGATAGAAATAGTCGATCGCCAAAGCAACTGTAGTGTAAAGACAGAAGAGCTGAACAACGGGCATATTTGAGAAGAGACCAGTAGCAAAACAAGCAACATCTGAACAATTAAAGCTCATTTTGAGGATTTCGCCGATTAATATTCAAATTCACACTGCCATAAACATTAAATAAATAAAAATGGAACATTTTTTCCAATGCAGAGTTGTAAAAATTCACATTCATTGTACTTTTATATATTTCTTGGAAAAATTTCATCAATAGGCTCATTTTAAAGGCAAATAAAAGTGAATTATATACCTGTGACCGAAGTTACGGTAACGGAAGCTCCAGAAATTGCTACTGACTGTCCTAGTCTGACTTCCAAACTTTCACCTTTTCTAAAGAAACAATAGGAGTGTAGAAGGATAAATTGCTCAAAACGCACGTAGAATCTCTCCAACCTGCCAAGACCAAGAATGCGTCATCAATTCCAATGGTTACTACCAAGAATGGGACGACTGTTAGAATGTTGCTGAATGGATAACCAAGGCCCCACAAGACACCAGTTGTTGTCCATAACGCCATACCGGGTGAGAGAACACCAACAATTGACTAAAAACAAATTGACCAATATCATTATTTTTCAAAAATTGAACGAGAGAACCTCGCAATGTTGACTTGTGTACCACGGTAGTCGAACGAGTGTTACAATCATAAATGCAGTGAGAACAATGACGGTTAATCCCAAGAAAGGAAGTGAGGTTATTGTAATGGCCCTGAAGAAATATTAAAGCATTCGGGCATATTGGTTACCTCTGCTCTTCCAGTTCCCTGGTTCGCGACAAAAACGAATATTTTATATTTGATGAGATATCGCTAATCGAATTAAAGAAAAGTCGCAAATTCGTCTCAAAATCATCCGCCAACATTTTCCCATTTTTCATTGAAGTGTCAACCATATAATGCAAAAGCATCATTTTCGCTTCGACAACTATTTGACCATCGAATTTCAAGTTTCCCAAAGAATATCCGATAAAAATTTTGTTCTGCAGAGCTTCTGCATTTGGAAATGTGAGTTTGAATGACGAATGACTTGAATCATTGATAGCGGCCTGAAAATCGAGATATCAAAAATATTGAAATGAAGCAGAAAACTTATAATATCTCACCTGAAGAAACGCAATGATTGCCGCATTACTGTCATTACAGTACACTCCACAAAGATTCTTATAATGAACGTGGTGAGATCCATCGAATGCGGTGATATTGTCCGCGACAAACTATAATTAAAAACAATTGCTGATAGCCTTGAAAAATAAATTCAACGCATACTTTCCTATTTTATAATTCTAATAATCCCAAATGCTAATAATGCCCTTTACCTCCAAAAAATCTTACTTTGTGTGATCTGGAAACTTCATTAAGAACTTCTTCTGTAAGAACATTTTGACCATCTTTTCGTGAAACCAGAACTTGCATCTACAAAACGATTTTTCACTTAAGAAGATAGATTGTTCTTTGCTCATAATATTTTCCCTTAAAAACTCACTCGATGATGATGCGATCCGGACGCGTATTCGAAGCGTTTCAATTCTGACTCTTCGACGCGCGATAATCCGTTTGTCGGTGCGTAAATGTCCCAAATATCATCTTGACTATGAAAATTCAAAAACCCATAAGTCGAGGCTATTGTGAGCAGCGAAGGGATTAGCTGAAAACGAATTTTTCGCGTCATTGTACAAAAGAAATTCTTGAATACAACTTTTTGCAGAATTATCAATAAAGGTCAAATTTTCTCGAATACAATGATTTTTATTCTTTTGTGTTTGATTTTTTGATTCTCAAAATATAATACAACAAATTTTAACTTGAACGGACCTCATAGCTCGCCGCAACTCACATGCGGCCTAGAAAAATTGCCAGAATTTGTTCGCCGCACTTGCATTTATGCTTTTTTTAGAAATTGTTGACCAATTGTTCTAAACCGCACGTGAGTTGTGGCGAGTGGCGGGAAAAAAGAAGATATTTAAAAAGTAAAAATGAATTCTGAAATTAAATTTGGCAAACGATACTTCGTTTGAACGAGTGGTCCTCGATTTAGCGTAAGCCTACACAGAATTTTATTTTTAATTTTTGTTTCGTTAGTTTTTCGATTTTTCTCAATTTTCGTTAAATTGTCTATTATTTTACATTTGCGATATTTGAAGACAAAAATATATTCACAGTTGAAAGATTTTTGTGGTGGGAATGCCATAGCTTTGCTATTGGCAAAAAAATAAATATGTGAAAATAATTTAAATTTTTCCAAAATTTTAAACTTACTATGAAATATAACGGATGTCTCGCCACAAATTTGCCATATTCGTCGAAAAACCGCTCAAGTTTGCGCATAACCTGCAGTTGAAAAAAATCCGAATGAAATCCCATAAAGGTCATAAAAGGCATTAAAAAAATTTAGCTTCAAGTCGCGAAAAAAACGGGTTTCCAGCAAAAAGTTATGCATCATTGAGGTCGTCGCCCCTCCTTCGTTTTAATGTAGTTCGTACGGTTTGGTGGTGTGCCAAAAATGGGCGAAACTAGTTCGAAGAAAGTCAACCGACGGGAACAATTAGAATAACAATAGGCGGACGGTTTATAAACCATAAATTATGCATATTTGGGTAGATCAAATATAGAATAAACGGAATCAGAAAAAAAGGGATGCGCGGATGAAGCATAGTGTTGCGCAAGAAGCTGCCAAGGTGAATTGGCAAGTTTTATTGTAAGAGAGAGAAAGAAAGACGGCGTTTATCCGCCGACGACGAAAAACATTTTTGGGAATCGGATGATTGAAGAGATTTCGGATGTAGGGGTGATATGATAGTTCATTAACAGTTCGGCACCGGTTTAAAATTCAAAATGGCAATTGAATGGCATTACTCGTCTGCGGGCAATACTCAATGTTCTGTTTTAGGTATTTATGATAATCATTACTATATTAGTGAATGATAAAATGGTCTTATTAGAAACACATTCGTATACTCTTAGTTTACAAGCTATTACTATTAACATCCATCCTGTATTGAATTTTTTCCTCTAATAGTTTGTTTTTCTTGAATTGGTTTTTAAAATCAAATTTTATTCAAAATACTCAGTAGTTAAAATTTTGAACGTTCTCCTCGAGTAATGTATTTATATTTGTCACTTTTTTATACGTAATATTTGTCAAAATATGACCGAACCGGTTTTGAAACCAGAAAAAACGTAAACTTTTGAATGAAACAGCTGATACCAATCGGTTAGGTTGGGTGTAAGGCCGGGCACTTCTAATCTATAGATCATTCTGTTTCAGCCGTCTGAGAATTGTAAGACTGTAGGCCTAATAAAAAATATGAGAAACGACAAGTTTAAATTACAAAATTGAAGCCTTCAGGTTAAGTATTTTCTATTTCGAGCTGTTTCTTTTTCTGGGGCGTTGATTATATTTTGGTTTAAACTTTTAATATCACACGAAAAAAAGATCGATTTTCCAAAAGGACTGCAGGATTTCTTTTTAACAAAGGAGTCATTCGAGTAGTTCCGCCCATTTTTTATTGACTGCAGGGATGTGCGGGAAATTTCGCGACATCGAGAGAACTCTCGGGTTTCCCGGAAATCCGAAAAACTTAAAGGAGCGAAAAATGATTTTCAAAATTTCGGATAGCGTTTTTTTTTAAATTTTATATCGGTTTCGGAATTTTTTGACTGGGAAACAATTTTCCCAAAAAATTTCCTGTAGTGTTTTTTCGCAAATGCCTGATTACAAGTTTTGTTTAAAGAAAAAAGAACAATTAAAAAATATATATGATTTTTCTTTTTTTTTCTGCAATGCCCAAACGAGAAGATTTGAATTCGATTTGGTTCATTTTCACTCCTCTCCTCTTTTTTTTTCCACAAAATCCCGATACCGTATTTTCAAAATAAAGGGTTTTGGAAAACTCGTGACGATTTCGCTTCCGAATCTCATCAAAATTGACTGATCGGAAGACAATTGATTTGTACATTTAGTAGTATATCAACAAATTGGTTTCGTAGTTCTTTTTTTTCGACAATTCATGATCAGGTTTTGAAGAAAATTGAGAATTGAACTGAACTGGTTCGTATTTATCGGAACACTGATCAGATGTACGAGTGTATATGTATGAATGTTTTTGTCTGTACGTAAAAAATTATTTTCATTCCCAATTTATTCGATTTTTGAGAGTAGACCCTATGCCATCGGAATTTAAGATTCAAATTGATTTTATCTAGTTCGTATGTCTTTTATCCGAGTAAATTACTCTAATTATTTTTATTCAAGAAGCATTGCTCGCGAAATTTGAAAGTTGATATTCAAAAAGGACGAGCGTTATAAGTGAAAGCAATTAACGAATATGCTTTAGTTTCAATTTCCAACCTCGCAATTATCTTGGCGAATCCACTTCAATCTCAAAAAAATGTCATTCTTCTCATAAGGGAAAGATGCCAAGAAGAAAGTTATAATTATAAGATATTTAAAAAAAAAGCGGTTAAACTCATCCGGGAAATTTTTCAATTTAATAGTGATCTTTGGAATTGCTATATTTCATTCGCTTTTGCGATTTTAAGCTAAAACGTCATTGGTGTCAAAAAGAGTGTTGAACCAAGAAAATTGGCTAGATTTTTTCAGCGAAAACCTATTCATTGAAAAGAATCTAGAAATAATTTGAGGGAGGCAAAAAAGCCGAAAAAAAATCAACTAGAAGCGAAAACAAATACATGGTAGAAAACGCTGACAGTACCACCTGGGCGGATACAATAGAATGGCAAAAAGGTGTTCGATTGCGTGAAGACTGGTTTAATGGCGAACGATGAACAGTGGAGACGTCGTTGTCGTTTCATATATGCCGGGCCAGCCGGAAGGAAACAAATGAAAAACTGAGAAGAAGCTGGTGTGTTGAGCCGCTCAATTGAAGCGAATAATCTGAAGGATGGAACCTAGTGGGTCAAAATCTGCATTCAATCTAATCGACGTCCTGCTGGGGGCACGATTTCCTTGCGGGTTTCTTGTGTCATCCGATGTTCAAAAAAAATCGCGATATCAACCGCCAAAAATTAATCGCTTAGAGTGACGTCGAAACACGAGAACGATTGAAACATTTCTTAATTTGGGCACATTCAAAAAAAATGAAACATTGATATCAAAGAGAAATGTTCAATGAAATTCTTTAGAAACTTGAGTTCCTATCCGAATGAAAATAGGCGAAAATAATGAACAGAAAAATCCGTAATTTTTGGTCGAACCAAAATTATATTGCGTGATAAGAACCTGTCCTGTATGTCCCTTTAAATAGCGGCCTTGTACCTATACATATGTACATAATTAACAAGTGTAAAATGTTCTTTCTTGCCAATTTTTATGGTCAAGAAAAAGTGAAACGCTTTTGTTGCGTCATCGTTTGTTTCGTGTCTAGTTTGCGATTTTATTCTTCGGGGGCCCACTTATTACAGAAATAGAGAGATCACAAAATAAGAATGTCGAACAATATTTACAATAATCGATATCATGTGGATTTTAGTGGTTCTTCAATGGAGTTTCTCTTTTTGGCACGGTTCGAGGAAGAAGACGTCGGTTGAGGTGTGGATTCGAATGTTGTCGACACCGCAGATCCCGTTTGTTAGGCCATAGTTTTCGCAGATGAACGCAATCTCAATAGAATCGTTTTCTTTTTTGAATTTCAAATTCCTTGAGAATCGAATAATTCGTCAGAATGACATTGTGTTTCAAAAAATATCGGCGGGTGATTGTCTCGTAATGTCGGCGTCGTGCGGCTGCGTAAAGTTGGCTAAACGCCAAAAAATTAAAGATAGGTCTCGGTGCGCGACGTGCGCCTTTAACCCATTTAAATACATTGGCCCGTGAATCTACATTTATAGTTTTGCACCAAGACCACTGCCATTGTTTCTTTTTTTGGCATTTAACCAATTTTCCCCACTCGCACGACGTTGATAATAGAAGATAATTGAAGACGCATATAGTCGGCATCCCGCAACTGCTGTACATTGATCCTGGAAGAGCTTCACTTATGAAAGGCCTCCTTACTTATTCTTCCGCAATGAATAAACAAAATACATTTGGTTGGATCCTCTAGACTAAGGATATCATGAATTATAAAATAAATAAATACACTAAGAATAGAAAAGGTAATCTAACATTCTGCATTCCTCTAAGTCATATTTTTGGATTTGCTGAATGCTACAATCGAATAATTTATGGAAGGGAACACCAGTTATCACTCTATCGATCTCCAGAAAACAAAAATTCATGTGTTTCCTCAGATCCTACTAAATTTACAGCTAAAATGACTATTAATAAACTTCAATGATGAATTCCTAAAATTATGCCTAGTCTTGAAATGAAAAATAAGCTGTTGAATTTATTTGAAAGTAATAAATTAGTTCAAATGCCTTTTATATCAAGACAATTTGAAAGTTATAATATTCCAAATGGTAATCGAGAATTTACTTGGAAACTTGGAACCAAGTATGATAAGATAAAATACATAGTCATTTCAGACTGCTAGAGACAATAATTATAGTACCGCTCAAAAGGTTGGAAACTTTTGGTTTTTTGGGCATAACTTGATCGAAAACGTATGGATTGAGGTGAAACTTTCAGATATATTGATAAACATAATCAGAAGATTATTGGTACGGTAGTCATATCATACGCAATTATGTGTGAAGTTTTTGTGGGCTTTTTCATTTTTTTTTTCAAAAATCACTTTTTTCAACTTTTTTTTTCAAAAGTTTTTTACTATTTTTCTGTGCTTCTTTTTGCATGCCGTTATTAGTTTTGTAATTTTAGACATGTCCACTATCGAAAAAAAGTGGAACTTGATTGATGAACAACAACGGGCAATCTACGCAGGGCGTCAAACAGGAGCAACCCTGCAGATGTTGGCCGCCCAGTTTGATGTCACAA
Organism: Caenorhabditis bovis; assembly: GCA_902829315.1. NCBI lineage: Eukaryota > Metazoa > Nematoda > Chromadorea > Rhabditida > Rhabditidae > Caenorhabditis > Caenorhabditis bovis. The sequence continues at coordinate 1,632,031 of CADEPM010000004.1, read as the reverse complement.
AAACTTGCATTTTCAAATGTTTGAAAAGCTGGGAAACTCAAGGAGGAGTCCCAAAGAAGTACCATATTGGACGACCACGCGTGACAGATCGTGCGACTGATAGAAGCATTGTACGAGCCTCCAAATTCAACCCGCGACTGACGGCACCGGCGATCCAGCGCGAAGTTTTTGCCAATTCTCCATCGCCTGTTTCGATATCAACTATCAAACGCCGTTTATCACCGGCAGGATGGTTCGGAAGAAGACCAGTGAAGAAACCGTTTTTTTCGGAGAAGAATAGACGACGCCAGGTCGAGTGGGATAAGCAACATCTGAATTGGACGCGATTTGACTGGAATGGTGTTCTTTGGTCGGATGAATGCTCGTTGGAAGTGACGGAATTCAATCGGTCCGCCGTCCTGGAATTCAATCGGTCCGCCGTCAATGGGTCGTGGTTGTGTTTACCAACAGGACAACGACCCAAAGCACACTTCCAAATTTGTGAAATTAAGAAAATTCGCTTTTTTTCTTAAATATTCATCAATTGAGGATTGGTTCGCAAGTCAGTACATCAAGGTTATGGACTGGCAATGTCAATCCCCGGACTTGAATCTCATCGAGCACTTGTGGGAAGAGTTGGAGAGAAGAGTGGCAAGCAGAACCGCCACAAATTCGAACGAAAAGTTCCGACAATCGGAAGAAGAATGGAAAAAGATTCCACTCTCGGTCATCGACAACTTGATCGACTCCATGCCTCGCAGGTGCCAGGCAGTTATTGACTCCCGAGGTTTTACAATAAAGTAATAACCTTATAATTTTAGTTTCCAACGATTTTGTGTTAATAAACTATCTTTCCGGTAAAAAAAACCGACTTAAATTGTATATCCAAAAAATGTGTTTTTAGAGATTTCTGAAAAAAATGGCTTAAAATCCTTATTTGGTAAGTACGAATCATGTCTAATAGCTCGTTATATCGGCAATTGCGTAAGAAACAATCGGAAAAATAGTTCATGGAAAAAGTTTGATTTCAAAAAAGTTATGCCCAAAAAACCAAAAGTTTCCAACCTTTTGAGCGGTACTGTATCTGAATGCTGCAAAATTGGTAATTGTGGACCTCAACTCAGAAAGATATCCATATGAATGCTTAAAATTCGACTTTGATAAATTCAATGCAGTTCAACAGTACAATTTTGCTAAAGAGTTTCGGAATAGTTATTATGAAAGTGTGAAAGATTATATTTTCATGAAGGAAGATGTTTATTATTATTATTATTATCCAATATTAGTTTTTGATGTCTCTAAACAAAATGACAGAATCATTCAATCTAGACCTGATGTTACAATAAATGCCAGCTTCGCTAAAAACATTGCTCAAAGTAAATGTTACTGTCTGATTCTTTCAGAAAATTTTGTTAAACCAAGGATAATAGAGTTAAGGTTGTCAGTGTATAAAATGCTTAGATCTTTTAAGGATCTCCTTTGGATTCACTTGTGAAATTTAAATCCGTTTCCTTTATCCAAGAGTTAAATTTCTCCGGATATACATACCACTTAACAAACACTTCTTTTACTCCTTTAGATTTTCATGTTTTATCACTTTTTCAACTTTATACTCTTCATTGATATTATTGTAAAGTGTGAGTTCTTCTTCATAAAACTTTCCTTTGATTTCTTCATCTGCAAGATCTTTAATAGAATACGTTGTCGGTCCTTCCGAAGAAGGGTGGACTTCGGAAATCTCGAATTGCCCAGTACTCCAATTTGGAAGATATACTTTATCAAAAATAGCTTTATACTTTGTAATTCTAACAGTATCACCTATTTTGAATTTAAAATTTTTTTGAATTTCCTCAAAATTATGTTTTATAGGAAATAGATTATTGCAAACAATACTTCCGTTTTCTATCTTTTGTCGCGGAATGCAAAATGGACGAGGAATAGAGATGGCCGTGGCCGAGATGGACGAAGTTTTTCCCAGGCCATTCGAGAGCGGAGCCACGCGTGGCGTTCACACGCGTGTGTACACTAGTGGGATTTACATGAAAAAATTGTCTCAATGGAGCGCACTTGTGGCTTAGCGCTATTCCGGTGCATAAATTCAACAAATTAAATTTGTGAAATAAATTATTGTTGAAAAATGACAAATGTATCCAGGTGTCGTAGGATCCTGCGTTTTGTACGCAATGCCAAGAGACAGTTACCGTAATCCTCGCAGCGATTTACGGGGATTTTTTTTTAAATTTCGCACATTCATTTTTTTATTTTTCGTTCAATTTTTTAAAATTTTCTTTCGAAATTTTTTAATTTAAATTTTTAAATGTTACAGAAACCGAGTTTAATAATGTATTTAGCAGAATAAACACTTTTAAACGATATTTTTTTTGGTAAAAACAGCAGAGATCAAAAAGAAATCATTTTTGTCGTTAAAAAAATTATTTAATCGTGTTTTGCTTTTTGTATGCGTTTCTATTATCTTGTTTTTGTATTCTTCATTTTCAAAATAATTTTTAGAGCGTCAAAATCTTCACAATAATTCCCAACTCAACTGGACAAATGGAAAAGTGCATATTCTGAAAATTAAATAATTTAACTCGGTTTCTACAGGTTTTAAATAAAAGATTTCTAAAGAAAATAAGAAAATTCAGCAAAAAAAATTTAAAGAAAAATAAAAAAACTCCGTAAATCGCTGAGAGGATTACGGTAACTGTCTCTTAGCATTGCGTACAAAACGCAGGATCCCACGACCCCTGAATACATTTGTCATTTCTCAACAATAGAAACATTCTCAAAATGGAGCGTTTTTTCAATAAGAACGATTAGTTTTTATATTTCTTAGGGTGGATCAGATTCACCGCAATTTATGGTCTATTTAGTTATAAATTAAATAAGTGATTGTAATTTTTATCGGATCTTTTTTTTTGAACATATGTTTTTTATTTTAAGTGTATATATTTGTAAACTAGTGATTATTTAGGACTGAACTAGTGATTATTTAGGACTGAAATTAATAAATGCCTAATATTTTCCCAATTTTTAGGATTGTTTTATTTTTCGTATATTCAACATTACTCCATGATTTATGTGTCTTTCAGGCTTCGTCTGACGCTAATCCCGCGCCATCGATATCCGTTCTTCGATTTGCTGGTTTTTTTGTAATGTTTTTTAAATTTTTCCCATTTTTTGTTCCCTTTTCATTCTAATTTAATTTTGTTTTCCTAAAATAAATTTATATGCTTTAAATGTGTTAAATTGTACAAAAAATTTAAGCCTATTTGGCTGCCACTATTGTTTTTAGGTATTTGATTTGCGCAAGGCTTGCAAAGAAGCTTGATACAGAATTGCACAATTGGATACTTGAAATATTGGAAATTGTGGGAATAGATTCACGCTTACGAAGTCTATCTGAACCCCGAATCTGAACCTGAAGTCTATCTGAACTTGCTCTTCCGTGAAACTTGTAAAAATTTTTTTTCATAAGGATAGTCTACATAGTTTCAGAAAAATCAAAGTTAGCCAATTACTGTTAGAAACTGTAAATTTTGACCTTCGAGCAGAACAGAAAATTTGATTTTTTTGAAAAAGATTTACGGTTTAGCATCATTTTCTGAAACAATGGGCACTTAAGATCATTTTCTGGAATTTTAAAAACTTTCGAATTCGGACCCCTTAAGACCCCCTCCCCCATATAACACTAACAATTTCTAGGAAAATTTACGGTATTGTCCAAAAGAACATAAGTACTCAAGTCAAAAATGAGTCAACTAACATTGAACGGTAATAAAAAAATAAAAATGGGGGCTAAAATCTGGGGGTGGAAATTAGGGGGTGGTTGAAAAATAAAAATGGGGGTTAAATTTTGGGGGTGGAAAATCAGGGGTAGGGGTTGAAAATTGGGGGTTGATGGCAATGGGCCAATATTTCTACAGTTCAATCATTAATAAACTACGGACCTCTGAATACTAATCCGATTAAATTATAGTAAAGCTTTTTCGAAAGAAAAAAAGCCTTGCGAAAAACGTGGTCGCTGCACTTTTTTGTTAAAATTTGAGAAAAATTCAAAAAACTTGAAAAAAGAGTCAAAACCTTGCGATTTTTGAAAAATTCGTCTGCGCGACAAAGACGCCAACAATCGATCACTGACACAGTTGGAGTTTTCATTTCATGTAAATCCCACTAGTGTGAAAAAAGAGATTTTCTTTTCTTCTGTAGTTTGCGTTGTGCATGATTTTACATCCATAGCTGTATTGCGCCATTTAGAATTAATAACCCTACTTGTCGTTGCGGTATAATCTAACTTTGTGCTAGTTTTTTTTTCCGGAATGGGCGCGTTTCCTTTCTTTCTACCTTTTCCTATCTTAAAGAGTATGTGTAAACAATTAATTCTTTGTTTTTTTTAGATGTCGAAATGGCCCAGCTTCGAATCAAAATGATGGACAAAAACGTTGTCGTTAAGTTACGAAGCAATGCCGTCACCAAAAGCACCATCAAAACCGTCTTTATGCTGGCCGATGATGCGCTCGTTACAATGGCTTATGAAGAAGGCGGGATCCCGATATTATGCGAGTAAGTTACATATTGAACTATTTATAATTATAAAAATATTTTATCTGATTTAATTTAAGTTTAATTATTTTTGATTGTATTTCAATTTTTTAGGGTGGATGAATCTGGAAAAACGTTTTTGCTTCCGGATGAATGGCCAGATAGGCAATTTATAGTGGAATCCGATCGAGTGCCGTCTCGACCTGCGACGCCGATGGACATTCAAGGTAACTTTCATATATAATTGAATTTTCATATATAATTGAATTATCATTTAGAACGCCCACCGAGCCGGTTTGAAGTGGAGAAAGCGATCAGTATGTTATGTTTAAATGTGTACTTAAAGACACCCAGTGACCACTTTTTTCGTAGGAATACTGGCTTATATCTACAGTTGATAGCTCTTTTGATACTCTTTCGGAAAATGTAAATTTCACTTTATGAAAGTTCATGTGCGCCTTGTAAAAGCTATCTCTGACTTCATTCGTCTCTTTTATGCCCTTTTGTCTCTCTCTCTCTCTCACGGCGGCCGCAAAAAGTCAGCGTGTACTTAGAAATGAAGTCGACGGTCGTGGGGTGCCTTTAATAAAAACTTTAGGGATCACAACAATCAAGGACTTTTGGGATGGCCGAGTGTTTCGCATTGCTGGCAACAAGTTGACAGGAACATGTGTTTTAATCAATGAGCGTCATGCTTTAACCGCTGCGCATCTATCCTTCAAGCTTTATCAATCGTACAAAATCAAAGGAGCTGGAAATCAAGAGTTTTCCGTCACTTGCATTTTCATTTGCAAACGTCTCGATTTCGCCATCCCGCAGTCAGATGATTTGCCGATCCTGGAACCTACAATGGGCTCTCTGGGAAGAGGCGATAAATACTTCATGATGGTATGATGTTTTTTATTGTAGCCGACGGAACGTTTTTACGAAATATCGGCCTATTTAATACATATTAAACAATTTTATTTCAGGGCTATCCGAACGGCGTCGATTCTTCTAATCCGACCATCACAAAAGGAACCATCGAAGGATATATGGACGACTATCTTCATCTAGGTAAGAATAATTGTCATTATTTTAATCAATAAGTTAATTGTCATAAACATTTTTGTTTAGTCGGAACACCTGGTTCGAAGCGAGGCTACTCAGGCGCTCCAGTCTTTAATGAATCGGGAAGATTAGCAGGACTATTGCTCGGCGGCACATCTGGATTAAGTGTCAATACGACCATTCAAGAATGTCTGGATTCGTCTGGGGATCAGAAATACGCGCGCATCTTAGGAATTGGGATCATCATTCTCCGTCATAGTCAAGGTTTTCTATTTTTTATTTACATTTCATTTCTAATTTTTACATTTCATTTCTAATTAACATTTCTAATTTTTCAAAATCAAAGTGAAAATGTTTAGGAAACTCGGACGGCGAATCCTAAGACGTTCAAGGTTGCTTCGATAAAGTTCTTTCAATAAATTATTTTAATAGCATTCTTTGTCGCGGAATGCAAAATGGACGAGGAATAGAGATGGCCGTGCCCGAGATGGACGAAGTTTTTCCTAGGCTATTCAAGAACGGAGCCACGTTCCATGGCGACGCAAGAGGGATTCAAGGAGCATCGCAACGATTCTTGGACTGTTAACTGGTGCAACTAGTCTAATTTGGTTCTTCGCATTGTGAGTTGTTTGTTATATATATTTACCTTGTCCCCCGATTGTAACTGAGGTGGCGAATCCTCGTCACCCGTCCCTTATGCCCCAACTTACTGCTTATATGATTAAATGAACTATGAGTAACTCAATAAACTAATTTATGAGAAACCACTGAACCACACCATATGATGCCGGCCCAGCAGAGCCGCATTCTGTGTCATTCTTTGCAATTTGTGTAAAAATGCAACGTGGCAGAAAAGCCATTGTCCACCATCAGCTTTTCAGTGAAGTTAATGCTGCTTTCCCGTCTCTTTCAGTCATTGTACCAGTCTACTATTTAGCTATGGGTATTCACGAAAATCTCAAATTTCAGCAATAAATTGTTGACCGATTGTCTATGAATAAATTTTTTCTTCTGTACTGTGTTTTTATGGCTTTTAGATATTTTGAGTTAAAAATAAACATATGAAAGATGAAGATTTCACAACTTTAATGAAAATTTGTGAAGAAAAGAAACTAATGAAAGTTAGAGATAAAAAAAGTTAGAGAACTTATTGTCGGCGTCAAACGACTTGACGAAATTTTAAAAAATATTGGCTAATTGCCAGATTTCTCGAGGCGAAGAGAAGTGTATGTGGCATACACTTTGCAGCGTGTTTTGCGCAGCGTGTTTTTGGGCGCGTTATTTTTTGAGAATTTTTCTGTATCTCTTTTTTTTATTAGCCAATTTCTTTTATTTTTACGGTTTATCTTACATTTTTATAATCGCTGATTGATAGTTTAAAATTTTCATATATTTTAAGGCATTTTTTAATTAATTTGACATTGTAAAAACTTATTCTTGATCATTTTCCGTTTCCTAATTTTTAGTACATTTTAGGAAACAGAATCATGTTGAACTGGAGCCGAAGGACTTCGGAAACTACTGAAGTTAACAAGACGGGTATTATTTTATTTTTATTTAAAATTGTCATTATTTCATCATTATAGTTGCAGCGATTTCAATGGCGTCAAATATTGAACGCTTCGCGCAACCTCAAAGACAACCTCCAACAAACACAAAATTCTGAATTATTTGCTCGCCTCGGTACTTCACAGCTTCATCAATACTAGGGAAAGGAAAAAATATACTCAATGACTTCAAGCTTCTTCCAAAAAGTACGTTATCATTTTTTTAATCTTTGTAGACTCAGTTTTCTTTTTAATTTTGTATTCAATGTGAAGTTATTACTAGTTTTAGGCGATTGGAATCAACGCTCGTTTGGCTTTCGGTTATAAGTTTCAATTGTACGGCGTCTTGGTGCATTTCGAGAATTCTCAATTAATCGGATGACTTTCCCCTTTGAACAATAATTTTCAAACTATTTTTACGGTAAATAAAACATTGTTGTGGTGCTCTTAATATATTCGATAAATGTACGATTCTCTCGTTTGTTTAAGTAAATGCCGTTAGTTCCGTGAACTTTTACGTATATATGGAGGTCGACTCATTATAAGAATGCAAATGACAATGAGTAGCAGGATTAAAACACGCATAACATTTTTTTAATATTAAAAAATCGAAAAAAAAACCATTTAATATTTGGTCAGCGCGTAAATCTACCCGCTCGTAAATCTACACTGGTTACGATATACTGAAGGCCACGCCCCCATCAAGTCGTTTGACGCCGACAATAGATGTGCAAAGAAGAAATGTTGACAACTCGATGACTGCTTTTTTATCTTTATCTTTTTTATCTTTAAAATATTTTTAAAGTTCTATTGGTGGATCAAGTCCGAAGGAATCAAAGGGGAACCAAAGGGGAAAGGGGGTTGGAAGGATGGAACCTAGTGGGTCAAAATCTACATTCAATCTAATCGACGTCAGCCTCCTGCTGGGGATATCAACCGCCAAAAATTAATCGCTTAGAATGACGTCGAAACACGAGAACGATTGAAAGATTTCTTAATTTGGGCACATTCAAAAAAAATGAAACATTGATATCAAAGAGAAATGTTCAATGAAATTCTTTAGAAACTTGAGTTCCTATCCGAATGAAAATAGGCGAAAATAATGAACAGAAAAATCCGTAATTTTTGGCCGAACCAAAATTATATTGCGTGATAAGAACCTGTCCTATATGTCCCTTTAAATAGCGGCCTTGTACCTATACATACAGTACTGGCCATAATGATGTTCGCCTAGTGTTTTTTGAGCATAACTTGGCACGAACGCGGCCGATTGGGCTGAAATTTTTACTGTAAACGCTAAACACAGTTGCGCAACCTTGGGAACAACATAAATTGCATCATGTTGAAAAAAAATTTTTTTTCAATTTTTTTTGTTTTTTTCGATTTTACCAATTTTTCATTTTTTTTCAAACTTTGTCTATAAAATTTTTTCTATTTAAAATTTGAACTTGAAACATGTTTTTAGTAATTTTTCAACCTTCTGGAAAGAAAAATTTCGCGGCGGAAAAGCGATCGTCAACGGTCTTAAGACTGGGTCGTCCAGAAGCCTTCTGGCTCCGCAGTTCCTGTGCTCCCGAAGAGGAATCCAAAAAGTTTTGCAATGATTAAGACAAAATTTACGATTTTTTATTTGTTCTGGACTATTTCTAATCTATAGGGCTGCATTTTTGTCAACAAATCACACAGCGAACCTCGCAAAACCACTAGGCTCCATGATCGGAACATCTGCCGTGCTTCGAGAGAAGATCCTAGACGGACTGCAGAAGATATCCAGATGCTTGTGGCAACGCCAAATGCTTCAATGTCATCCAGAAAAACAATTAGACGTTGTTTGGAGGAGAATAGACTTCATGGAAGGCGATGGCGAAGAAACCATTGATCAGTGAGAAGAACCAAAAGACGAGGGTGGCATGGTGCAAGTATCATCTGAACTGGGGACGATGTGAATGGGCCAAAAACATCTGGAGCGATGAATCGAAGTTCAACTTGTTCGGAACTGATGTAATAAAGTGGATTCGTCGACCTATCGGAGCCAGATTCATGCCAAAGTACCACCTCCGAACGGTGAAGCATCTTGCAGGGACTGGAGCTGCTTCTCCGACACCGCCATGGGACCGCTCCGACGTGTAAATGGAATCATGGATCGGTACCAGTACAAGGATGTCCTGGAAACCACAATGAGACCTTGGGCATTGGCAAACGTCGGATTCGTTTTCCAGCAAGACAACGACCCTGAGCACATGTCTGAACATGTAAAGAGTTGGTTCCAGCGACGCCGACTTGATATTGTTGCATGGCCATCGCAGATTCCGGACCATAATCCGATCGAACATCTCTGGGAAGAACTGGTACGCATGGTTAGAGGACTCCGAACATCAAACGCCGACGAGAAATTCGCTCAACTCGAAGCCGCATGGAGTGCTATTCCGATGCAGTGATCTGCACCCTCTTGGACTCGATACCTCGCAGATGCCAAGCGGTTATTGATGCCAAGGGATACGCAATAAAGTATTGTTAAATTAAAAACCGGTTTTCTACACATTTGTAACGTTTTCGGGTTTCTGAGACTTTCAAATCACATTGTGTCATTTTTTCCATTTTCTGCATTTTTATGAAATTTGCGATTTTTCGAAAAAAAAAACTTTCCTGCAGTATGCGAAATCATTCAAACGCATTTTCAACGCGTTTTAAAGATATGGTAAAAATTTCAGCCCGATCGGCCGCGTTTGAGCCAAGTTATGCTCAAAAAACACTAGGCGAACATCATTATGGCCAGTACTGTATGTACATAATTAACAAGTGTAAAATGTTCTTTCTTGCCAATTTTTATGGTCAAGAAAAAGTGAAACGCTTTTGTTGCGTTATCGTTTGTCTCGTGTCTAGTTTGCGATTTTATTCTTCGGGGGCCCACTTATTACAGAAATAGAGAGATCACAAAATAAGAATGTCGAACAATATTTACAATAATCGATATCATGTGGATTTTAGTGGTTCTTCAATGGAGTTTCTCTTTTTGGCACGGTTCGAGGAAGAAGACGTCGGTTGAGGTGTGGATTCGAATGTTGTCGACACCGCAGATCCCGTTTGTTAGGCCATAGTTTTCGCAGATGAACGCAATCTCAATAGAACCGATTTTTTTTTGAATTTCAAATTCCTTGAGAATCTAATGATTCCTCAGAATGACATTGTGTTTCAAAAAAAGTCGGCGTTGCTGCGGAAAATTGGCTAAATGCCAAAAATTTTAAAATGGGTCTCGGTGCGCGGTGTGCTCCTTTAAGCCATTCTTATATATACATTAGTCCGTAAATCTACATCTATAGTTTTGCACCAAGACCACTGCCATTGGTTCTTTTTTGACATTGACCGAATTTTTCCCACTATAGTCGGCGACCTATTGCTGTACGATTTACGCGCATGCGCCTTGAAAAGGTCTCACCACGCGTGAATGCTTATTTTGCTGCTTTCACGCGAATAATTTATTTTTTTTTATAAATTTGGCATTTCTTGGAATTTCTAACGTCGTTCGATTAAAAAATTATCGAACCGACCCATAAATTGCAAAATAACCAGTTAGTCCGCGCGAGACCAAGAGAAAGAAGCATTCCCGTAAATCTACCCGAGTACAGCAGTCGCCGGACGCCAACTATACAAACTGGTAGTCAATTTGACATAATTGCTTCAAAGCGAACCTTGGATGTTCCGATTGGGCATTCAAACTTTGAGAATTGCCAGATAACGGCCGATTGTTCAGATGGTGTCGAAAATGGGCAGACGAATTGGTCCCCAGCGAGACAGCAGGCGATCAAACGGGTCCCAGTCGTGAACTCGAGAGAGTCGAATAGGATCTAAAACCAACAGTATCAGCTGCGGACATATTTCGACCTCATTGTAGATCAATCGATTACCGTATGCGCTTGCGTCATTTTCGTCGTGGTTTCCATGACAGCGACTTCTCCAACGGGTACGATGGCTTCAGCGAAACTCGACGGCACCACTTTCTTGATGTAGAACTTGTTTTGGATTGTCGCCGGCGTTTGCCATCCGCAGAAATCTTTTTCGAATAGACAACCACCAGCGGTGTCGCACGTCGACGGAATTCCGAGTGGAATCAGATGATGTGGTTGAGATGGCAACGAGAAGGCGCCGTTTTGCGGCTGGACAGGCATCGGCTTGCCACGTGGAATAAACTTGAGAATTTCCGACGGTGGAGCAATTGGACGAATCGGAAGGTGATTAGTGGCTGGTTGCAGATTTTTCGGCTTATTGATCTGTTCGAAAATTGGATCATATTCTCAAAACTTTCAACTTACTGCTCCAGTTTCTGGATGAACTTCTTTCTTCGCGGTTTCCACTCGTTTCACCGGCGGTTTTGTCGTTTTTACAGGAGCAGGAGTAGTTTTCTTCGGAGTCTCGGCCTTCTCAGTTTCTTCATCGTCATCATATTCGTAATTCGGATCAAGGAAGTCGACAAATTCTTTTCCAAGAAGATCGGTAAGTGCTGAAAATTTAAAATCAAAATTTGTTTTAATTAAAAAAAATGTTTTTACGATCAACAGGCTTCGTTTTGGCGTCGAGTTCTTCGACGACTTTCGCAATTTGTTGATCGACATTCTTCAAATAAGCTTTTTCTTTTTCCTCATTTTTGATTTTTTCTTTCAATTTCTCATCGAGTTTCGCGAGTTTTTCCAATGTCACTGTACCATTCTGCAAAAAGAATATTATGATTCAAAAAAAACGCATCAAATTGCCCTTTACTCTACAGATAATTATGTTAAATGTTTTGCTAGAAATGCAAAAAAAAATCAAGTAGGGCACCCCAAAATTACCCATTCACTTGTTTCTGGTTTTAAAATGGAATGAAGATGAGCAAAGGAGTTCAACGATCGGCAAACCCGCTCTCAATGGGCTAACAATATACGGGCTCAGCCAAATTTGGCAAAACCTCGCAACTTTCAAGCAGATATTGAGCAAACCGAGTTTAAAAGAGGCGCAGAGTTTTCTTCAAAATTGGTAGCTTTTATTCATTAAACTATTGCACAATAATTTTCGGACTCGGTCTGTTTAGAAAATGCTCAAATATTGTCGAGAATTGACTATAAGCAGGGCGGGTCTAAATTTCCTGACTTTATCAATACATTATAATGACAAACATCAAAATCTCCGTACTCATACAGCTTTAACTATTTTGAAGAAATAGGCCAATTTCTCTGGTAAATGAAAATCAGTCGGATTCGAAGAAAAATTAAATATAAATTAACCTGTTTCGATTGAAAATAATTCAAATTCGGTTAAGAAAACGCTTAAATTCGATTTTAAATCTTGGTTTCGATTCAAAAATCATCGAAATCGATTGGTTTATTTCTCATTCTCAATTTTGAAATCGTATTCGATTGAAATTTTGGAATAATTCGAAACAGATTAATTTACATTCGATTTAGATTGAAAAAGGAATTCTTTTCGAATCCGATTGATTTTCATTTACCTGAGTTTAAAAATATCGATGGTCTAAAGAAGACTTCAGCAGACGAATGATCCAATGTCTCTGGTAAGTAAAAACCAATCGTATTCGACAAAATTCGGCTCTAGAATTAACCTTATCCGATTGGAAATTCTACGGATCAGATTGGTTTTTTGTCGAATCCGATTCGAATTGAAATATTAAAACAAAACGGATACCAATCGTACACGAAAATACCCAAAAAACCAATCGGATACGACAATTTTACAATCTGATCCGTAGAATTTCCAATCGGATAAGGTTAATTCTAGAGCCGAATTTTGTCGAATCCGATTGGTTTTGAGTTACCAGAGGTATCAGAAGAATGCGTACGCTCAATAACCATATTGGAAGCATCGATTATCGAGAATGAGCCCTACGTTTAAAAAAAAAAAAGAAATGTTTAATTGTTAGATATCGAATTATAAATTTCGGAAATCTCATTTCATTCTGTTTTTTTATCGATTTTCGAGTTTCATCAACATAATCCGCGCAATTTTGAGGGACCTTTGAAACCTGTTTCGGTCGTTTCATCCTTTTCTGCTTCTTGTGTTCAGTGACACGCTGAATTGAGTGACTTGCACGATGTTGGTGTTCGCACGGTGCGAAATCCACCGTAATCCGATCAATAAGAATCGTCGCCTCGTTGCCGCTTTTTTCCGCGTCCGCATTCTCAACAATGAAAACGAGCTGCAACGATTTTTTTTTTTGGAATTTCGTTCGATTTTTCTCTAACAATACCCGAAAATTACGGTTTCTTTCGATATTTCTGAACGAATACGTGTTGAGCTTGCTCTGTCTTGAATGTCTCGCATCTTGACAATTTTCTGCCGCTGGACTACCATCGCCTTCATTTTGCCAACAGATTTTGAGAATCGCGTTCGCACTTTGCCAATGCCTGAAATTGTCCGCAGCTTGATTTTTGTTTAATCAGCCCACAAATTCATCCGATTAATGTCTTGTGGATATATGATATATGGTTTTTGGCATTTCAATTGGTTTCCTTTTATAAAATACATTTCAAATTCGGATTATCTGGTTTAAATTTTTTATCAAACCCAGTTGAATATTACCGAAAGAAAGTTTGTTTTAATTAAAAATAAAAATATCATCGGACATTTTTTGCTGTTTATAATTGTCCGCAGATGATTTCCCTCGAAAAGCGTCAAAGTTCAAACGCAGCTACCGCAGAAAATGCGTACCGTTTTTATGATTAATTCGCAATAGCGGATTGCGGCTAAACGGTGTCCGGTTTTCGGTAGACGCATCTCAGAAACATCTTACCGGAATTTGACTTGAACAGTTCCGTTTCGACTGCAAACTGCACACGAGATCAGTGAGGATTTGCGTTTATTCTCTACTCGAATAGCATAATTTCCATCTGAAATTGTGCAAAATTCAACCCAAAAAAATTGGAATTGTGGTTTGGCTTGTAAAGTGGCGACGGAATAGGGTTTTCAATCGATTCGAACATTTTTTTCTCATTTTTAAAAACTCAATATTGTTGTTGAATTGTGATTAACGAAATTGAGCAACATACTTGGTGGGGGTCTCGATTTTCCGGTCAAGAACGTTTTTCGGAATTCATTGATGTCGAGCTCATCGGCATGTCGGACTTCCCACTGCTCGTCTTCGCGAGTTGTCGCCCAACAGCAATCGCCAGAGAAGTCGCAGTCCAATGAGGATTTGGCGAGAATCGCACGAGCTGCAATTGAATGTATTTGTTTTTTTTTTGTCGAATCACTCACCTGTGTAACAGATCAATAGTATGATCAAGAGAATCCGCATGATGAATGCCGTGCGATGAGATAGCGAAATGCCAACCAAAACTGATCCACGGCCAAGTTTTTTTTTCGTTGCGCCGACGACGGCCTCGATGCCTTCTCTTCCTCCCGGCCGGCCCCACTTCCACAAATGGGCGGTCGTTGTTGGGGGGCAGAAACGGGAAAGCCTCACGCAAATCTCACCACCTGCGCGCGAAACGTGTTTGGCTAACTCGATTGACCGTGGCCGAATTGAGAAGGAGAATGTGAGGAGGCAAAACACAAACACACACTTTCACTCGGATAACATCCACAAATCCTAAAATCCATTACTAGGTCAAACTCGATTCGAAAATCGGATTCAGTGGGAAAAATGAAACGTAACATCTCCATAACCTTCTGATTGTTCGCATTCGGACATGATTTGTCCGCAGATGCGTATTTTTTTTCATTTGGAAGAAGTTTTGGATCAATTAAAAAGAATTGTTATCAATTGCTTAATCGATAATTTTCTCGCGTGTTTGCCGTCAAATCAATTTCAGTTTGATATTCCTATTGTGCACAAAGCTATACTAAATATGTCTTCGGATGAGACAGATGAGGTGCTACCAAAAGAAGATGAAATTTTGAAAACAAAAAAGGACAAATATAAAGTTTGGTATTCAATTTTCAAATTTCTCATAAATGGAGATTAACAGGTTGGCGCTTTATTAGGCAAAGGTGGCTATGGTGCGGTATTTCTGGTGTGTCGAATCAGCGACAACGAGAAGCTCGCGATCAAATGCGAAAAATCGAATGCGATCAAGAAGGTGCTGCTGATGGACTGCAATGTGATGCGAGGCGCCTCGCAGATCAAATCCAAACACTTCTGTTCGGTGATCGATCGCGCCGCAGTCAAAGATCGCTTCAATTTCATCGTCATGACACTGGTATGCCTTATTGGGGAGAAGCATATTCGAGTGTGAGCCATTTTCTTGAGATCGGAAAGAATTTGTGGGATTTGCGACAAGATCGCCCGGATGGTCGATTCTCGTTAGGCACGTCGATCAAGGCAGCGAATCAGTGTCTAGTAGCCATTGAGCAACTTCATCGGGTTCGTCTTGACTAGTCGTCTTCGATATTCATTTTATGAACATGCGTTGCTGCTGACAAATCGCAAAACCTAATTGGCTATTAAAATTGGAATTTTAGCCTATTTTCTCTTTCGTTGTTCCGGTCTTCCTGAAAACGTTATTAGCATTATATTGTCCGCAGATGTTTTTATTGTTATTGTTTCAAGTTCGGTTTTCTTCACCGCGACATCAAGCCTGGAAACTTTGCTGCCGGTAGGAAGGAAACTAATGAGCACCACATCATCTTCATGCTCGACTTTGGACTTTGTCGCGAGTTTGTGAAACGTGCTGTAAGGAAGCCGAATGGGCGAACCGCGCTAATTGCAATGTATTCAACAGGAAGGAAAAGATATTCGGACTCCGAGAGCTACAGCACCTTTTCGCGGAACAACTCGCTATGCGCCTTTAAGTGCAATGAATCAGGTAGATCAAGCGAGAAAAGATGATTTGGAGGGTAGTCGACAAGAGATTTCAACAAATTTTGATAATTACAATTTGTAGGTTGGCTTTATATGGTCGTCGAATGGACTTCTGGAGGGCTTCCATGGCGAAAATTGAAGGCGACAGATCGCGAGAAGGTGCTTCAACACAAAATCGAAGTTCGGACTAAAACCGACGCCCTCGATGACTTCTTCTACAATTGCCCGAAAAAGGAGTTTAATCGGATATTGAAATATATTGATAGTTTGGGATATTATGCGGTTCCCGACTATCAGTTTATTTATTATTGTATGCAGCATGCAGCGAGCGCAAACAATATCAAAGTATGTGATCGTTTTCGAAGAACCAACAACTGAAAATGACTACAGGATTCGGATCCAATTGATTGGGACCCTGATCATCCTTATATGGGCCCAATTGAGGTGCCGGGGGATGGAAAAGTGATTGATTTGGAGGTGGAAAGGGATGAGCATGCGAAAGACGAGTCATTGAATAACTCAAAAACAAAAGAGAAAAGTACAATGAAGAAGCCGAAAAAGTGACATAATTATGAATTAACATCTTATCGATTTGCATAAATATTATTGAAATCAAGCCGTTTGAAAACGCATCTCGTCATTGTGAAAAAAGAAGAAGAATTGTTTCTCAATTGGAAAAAATTTGATGAAATTATTCAAAACTTTACAACATTTTAAATTGGGACCCTTTTAACCCAATCTTTTTTAAGCCTCAATTCTCTTCCTTATATTTATGTTGAAACTGTTCATAATGCCATCATTTTATGTAAATTTACTAATACTCTATAGTCAAAGACGGATGAATTGGTGAAACGATTACTGTATCATTTGAATTGCCGCGTTGGGTCCCGATAGGCAGCCCGCGTATTTTAGATTTAGATGAATGTTCATTAGTCCCAACAAATTCTTTTGGTCTATTTTAACAACATCAAATTTTCATAGAAAATTTGTTTTTTTTTTTTAATTTTTTCTGAGTAAACTATTATCATCGCTAAAAAACGAGCGCCTTTGAATAATTTTCGAGGCGGCAATTCAAATTTCGATTTCATCAGTGGGAATTTGGCTACCGTACTCTGGATAACCCTGTAAATAGGCGTATGGCGCTCGTTTTTTGCAAATATAATAGTTAAAAAAAAACATTCATCTTTTTACAAATATTAATACATATTAGTAATAATTATTAGTAATTAAATGGAAATCCCGTTATTTTTTGTTTTTTTTTCAACGTACTCGTTTTTCTTTGCTATATTATTGTCGAAAATTCAAACAATTTGACCGAATACAATTTGATTTCTTATCAACGTTTTTTTTTCTTTTTGCATGCGCCTTTGATATATATTGTAGTTATGCATACGTTTGATACACAATAGGAAACAAAATGTGTTCGATTGATTGTTCAAAAATATTTGTTCGACCTTTTGCGGAACGAAAGGGACTGATAATCCGCAAACTCCGAAATATTTGCGTTATTCGTCGGACATCACTCTATTCTCATTCATAATCAAGACATGCGGATCCAGAACACTGAAAACTTGTTAAGCTAAATGCCGTCTGCTAGATATATAAATATAAAATTGCATAATTGATAAGAATGCGCCAAAAAGGGTGCGGAGATGACGGGCCTCCGCAATCCATCTATCATTTCCTTCTTTTCATTCTTTCAATGTTCGCTTCTTAATTATGTTTTACGTTTCCATATTTCTATTATTTCTCTTCTGATTTATTATGATTATATCCGTCGTCGTCTCGCCATTTGGGTCAGACCCCTCCTAACAACATATCAATTATTAGCTGTGAGCGGATTTTCACTTGACAAAAAAAAATAAATGAACATCGCTTCGAGACCACTTCTCGAAAAACATTACACTGATCAATGATTTTATATACCATATTTTTAATCATTTTATTATTCAAACATATTTGAATTGATTGAATTTCAGTCACCTTGCCAGTGTATTTTTCAATTTTCAAATAAATTCCAAAATTGTTTTTATAATCGTGGCTGATGTAATCGGGTAGATTTACGAGTGCGTCTTTCGAATGGGTCTCACCACATGTGACGGCTATTTTTTGAAATTTTCCCATGGACTCTTTAATTTTTCTTGATGAGTTTGGTATTTCCTCATTCAATTTAAAAATTAACGAACCGACCCCTAGAATTCAAAATAACATGTTAATCCGCGCGAGACCATAGTATGCGCGTAAATCTACACGCGGTCTGCAGTAGGCCAAATCATTAGCGGTTTACAACAGAATTCGTGTAAACAGTTGCTACAGTAATGCGAAACATTGGTCTCGAAGCGCATTAAAAGTACAAGTGAAATATTTAAAAATCGAAAACAGCTTCTCGTTATTTGTTTTTCCAGTCGGCCTCTTGTCTTCTCGAAAATTAGAGTTCGAAGATTCCTCACCATCATATTTTGTGTTTTGAAGTTTCTAAATTTAATAAAATAGGAAACTCAAAACTATAGAAAAATTAAAAAATCTCGGAAATAAATCGCAAAATAAAAATAGGCGAATTCTTTTGTTAGACACACGTTTCATCGAAAATTCCACCAATTTCATTTTACTTTCGAAAAAACTGAGCTGCGGACAATTTGCCGGCATTTTGCAGAACAATGCGAACCGTATCAATGTGATTTTGTGTAAAAGGTCACACTTTTTGGCTGAAAATATTCTGGAACAAAGTATTTTACACAAAAATGTGGCAGTTTGAATTCGCTTTTTCTGTCTTCGTCCAATTCGAATCTGCCAATTTCAAGAATCATGTCCAAATTAGGAGATTGGGATCTATGCGATCACAAATGCCGATTTCATCGCACTTCATCGATTCGTCTGCCTTTTTAAGCATTATTATGTGTTAGCAGCGATCGAATTTTTTGATATGCCGAATCGGTGGGGAATTCGAAGAAAAACCAATTGAATGTTTATCATTTGCACACTGTTTATACTGAGATGCTTTTTTTCGAACTCCATAAAAAATTAGATCGAATTTCAGCAAGCAAAGTTGTTGCATTTTTCTGGGACTGAAAGCAACGATCGAATTGGAATTCGCTTTGAGAATATGCAATTTCAAAATATTCTTTGTGAGAAGTGATGAGGAGATTTTGCGAACATTTTTCAGAAATACCGACAGTTTGGCCGCCAAAATTAATTCTCTAATCATTAGTCAGAACGTCCGGTGATTCCGTCAAAACAGCATAGCCAAATTTGGGCAGCGATGCATGCGAGATACTTTACACCTCACTTTCGCTCCTCATTTTTTTTGCTTCGCCTGTTTTAGCCGTTTGACGTGTTCGTGTTCGCAAATCGCAAACTGCGTTCCAAAAAAGCTTTAGCAAAACCACAGAGATCATAAAATGAGGAGTCATCATTTTTTGTCTCTTTCCCCCCTCTCTCTCTCTCTCTCGCTCTTTCGAATCTCGTTCGCACCAATAAAGTTTGGCATTCCCGAGCGACCGGATCGCCGCACAAACAGATTCCACTCGCTATTTTTGTTGCCTAATTTGACTACTGGTTCAAGGACAATTCGACATTATGAATTGAGGCAAGGAGGGCAAAACACTTGAAAATGTTGCAAAAAAAAATAACATACGAGTCGAACAAAATGGTGTAACCTTATTTGGACAACTGCGCTGCAAGCAATACCACGAAAAAACCGAACATTTGGCTTCTGAACCGGAAAATGCCGACTAGTGAATCTCAAAAATCGTCGGCAGATGGATCAATGTAAAACTGATGCTGTTTTTTTTTAACACAATGACTGAGGTAAATCGAATAAAATATTTTGAGATTCATTGAGAAAAACGAACGTGTCTCTATAATATTTTCGAATTTTCTCAATCAATTTTAAAAATTATTTCAAGATTTTAGAATTTATTGAGATAATTTAGAATTAGCTCAATAAATTTTAGAAATTTTTTTTTAAAAGTTTAACGATTCTCAATAAGTTTTAGAAAGTATAAAAAAAAGACTTTAGAATTTCACAAAATATTTTAGAGTTTATTATTGCATATTTGATTCTCAAAATATTTGATTTGATTTGCCTGAGGAGTAATCAAAGGATTTAATTAAAGTTCAAGATCTTCTCACATTTCGCTTCCTCCTTTCGTTTTATATGTTTTTTCATCAATCTCCTTCTTATCAATTGCCACCATCAAGTAAAAACTTCCTATTTTGATGTGAAATTTCATCATGATGGGTTTAAAATCGGGCCAACAAGCTTTTTCCAATTATTCGCTCGCTCGATAATATCGTTTCTTTTTTTTTTCAAAGGTTTCATTTCCAGCCGTCATCATGATTATTGTTGAAAACCCACAACAATGAAGGTGTATAGGTTTCTTTTTTTCCCACGCTGCACGCTAGGTGTGTTTCACGTGCCGAAACAATGCAGCAGCAGAAGTAGAAGCAGAAGCAGAAGCTTGCCTGACCCCCGCCAAACAAATGACCAAAACTGGGCGTGGCTTCCGTTGAAGGGGGCTGGATATACATATAAAAGGCCGTGGTGATTTCCGAAAAGATAAAAGCAGTACGAAAACCAAACTTGTTTCGTATTCATTCACTTCGCCCATTCATTCACTTCGCTCGACAATTTTATTTCAATTTTCATTCGGACCACTTTCGCCGCCCCCCTCGAAAATATTATTGAGCGATTCTATTCAAAACCGGTCCCATTTTATTCGGTATAAATAGATGATGCGCTTAACCAGTTCTTATCTTCATTTAACTATAAGTGACCTCGACAAATAGTTTATAATTTGTTACAGATTAGTCATGCAGACCGTCACTCTCATCGCTTTGTTGGCTGTTGTCGCTGTGCCGATTTTCGCCCAATTCGACCATCTTCGGGCCCGTCGTGATGTTGTTGAAGCGAGCGGAGAAGGTTGGAATACAACAAGAATGCTTGAATATAATATTGGACGATTTAGGAAGCGGTGTAGAATCCTCGGGAGTCGAGGCATCTGGCGAAGGAAGCGGCGAGGCCCACGTTGATGCTCATGTCGAGTCTTCTGGCGAGGCTTCCGGCGAAACGGCGGTTCTTGAGGGATCTGGCGAAGGCTCTGGAGCGATCATCCAGCGGTTCCATCCGATTCCAAGGATGTCAAGTCTTTAACCAGCGAATTCGCCGTCATCGCTTAAACCCACCGACGATGTGTAGATCACAAAAACTTTAATTATTTGTATGTTTCTGACTGGTTATTACCTTTTTTGCTTTGATCGAATAAACGTGTACATATAGAAAATAATTGAAGTATAAGCAGCTTTTTTATGAATAGAAAAAGGAAAAGTAATTGAGAAAAAAGAAGTGAATTGAACAGAATTATTGTGTGGTGAGTATTACTCATCGATATGCAATTTGAAATATTAATTTTTTCCCCAAAAAAATGCGAATAATTTTGGAGTTATTTATCGGAAAGCATCGGGTGCTATTGTGCTCTATTCGCACACTTCTTGCGAGACGCTCGTCGACCTTTCGCACCGAGACCATGATGCCGAAAACCCAATGCACATGGCTAAATACTAATGCAGATCGCGTAGTTTTAATATTCTAATGGATTTGATATACATATTTTTTAAATGTTTTAGGTATTAAATTTCGCTGCCGTGTGATTGCGGAAAATTGCCTTATAATATTTATTTCTTCCCATTTTCCGGATTAGAAAATCCTGAGGCGTCGGTGGTGAGAAAACGAAATTTTTGGTGAGAAAACGAAAATTTGGATTCAGAAAAAAGGAAACAAAGTTTTGACAATTTCTAATTTCTCTATTTTTTTTCTGAATAGCCCCTTATCTGTTTCATGTTTCAAAACCTGCATAGTTTAATTAAATTTTTATAATGATAGTTATAAAAATTTGCAAAAAAACGGGCGCCTTGAATAATTGTGGACCATCGCACTATTCGAGGCGCTCAATTAACGCATCTAGATTTTTCTCTAATGTCCCTAATGAATTCACTCGATTTAAAACATGCACTTCGGTGAATGCCTTCAGTGCATTTCCATTTTAATTTCTGATTAGATGAAACCCTCTCGGTAAAAATTTTGATATTTTGAAAGTTTCCAAATTTAAACCCGAGAATATCGCACGCTATTTTGGCTAGCCTATAAGCAAAAACACTTTTCTTGCTTAATTGCAACTTTTAACAAAACTCAATAAGAAATTGTAAAAGCTTGCGCAAATATATATTTCTTTCCCCAATTATTAGACAAACTACAGCCAAAAGCCTCTGTGTCGGAAAATACGCCAGCTACACCGCAAACGCGTCAGTTTTGACCTGACTTGACTCAAACAAGCGTCCCCCGGATTTTCGAATTTTCCAATTTTTTCCGCTCGTTTTATATATGTTTTAATTAATTAAATTAGATATTTTAGGATGAATGCTCCATCAGCATTCGAATCATTTTTGCTTCTTGATGAGAAGAAAATCGAAATTGAAAAAGACACCAAGGTTTTGTTTTTACATTGCAAATTTAATTTATTTTTAAATTGGTTTTAGGTTCCGAATGCCGCGATCTTCACATTGAACAAAGAGGATCACACACTCGGAAACATGCTTAAAAAGTATGTGATTTGGCTTTAAAATAATTTCATTAACTATGAGTTTAAGCCAGCTTTTGCGCGATCCAAACGTGTTGTTCGCTGGCTATAAAAATCCTCATCCACTGGAGCACAAGGCAATTTTTCTTATCAACTATTAATCTTAATTATTATTCTTAAAGATTTTGTTGCGAGTACAGACGACTGAAGATACCACACCTGCAGACGCCTTGAATTCTGCAATCACAGACTTATTAGGAGAACTATCATTGCTTGAATACCGCCTAGAACTCGCCATAAAGAAGTTCAACACTGCTAATGAAATCGATCGTGGCTATTAATGATCTCATTCTGTACTTACCTAATTTATAAATAATTTCAGTTTTACATATAACTTGTTCTAGTTCTGTTATGTATAATTGTTTATTCAATTATATACTTAATTATCGATTATTCATCATTAACATTTGTCAAACTCTTTATTTAGAATGGCTCAAAATGCCCCGCTAATTCGTGTGAGCCGCAAACGGACTGCTGACCCCCATGAAGCACTAATCGTCCAGATAAAAAGGGTTAAACAGGCGGAACCCGTCGTATTCACGCTTTTCAAGACCAAGGATGCTAAGCTAGCGGAACACGCTGATGAAGAATTGGCCGGAGTCCCAGTTGTCGATCTTCCCACTCTTCCGGAAAGTGACCAACCAATGGAAGGTATCAGTATACTTTAATGATTTTCATACGTTAATATATTATTCAGAAGAAGAAGGGTGTTCAAATCCTCTTGCATTTGTGAATGATTCGGCAATTGGACAAATTGGAGGAGAGAAGGTTGAAAAACCAAAGGAAGCTGATAGAGTGATGGTACAATTGAAGACGTATCATAGAAATGACTTATACTTTTCCAGTTGAATGGAAAAGTTCTTGTACCAGTAGCTCAAGAAGCTCAAAATTCTCCAGAGGACGATGTCGTTTTCGACTACTACAAGGTTCGCCTAGATAACGATTGCAATGTTGCCTTGTATTCGCACAAATTCTTGGAATCCAATGCAGTTTCTCATGACACTTTTGATGTCCGATTTGCGAGCAGGTAAATACTTTATCTTATTTCTTGAATTTTCACTATTTCATATTTTCAGATATGAAGCAGAGCTCGTAAACCCACATGAGTCTGACAATGATTCAGATATTCGCGCGGATGACGATGATGATTCAAATGCTGAGGACAATTGGAGAAACGACTACCCCGATGAGGACTCATATGATGAAGTAAGTTTGAATAATTTTATCACAACGATAAATGTTTTAAAAAAGGAGAAATACTTTAAAAAAAGTGGCAGAGAGGAAAATAAACCATCTTCAGAACTCGGACAGTGACGATATATATGGTGAGCTGACAGCAGAAAATTGGCATAATGGAGAAAATGCTTTCCCTGACGAGGGAATTCATCGAAGATTTGCAAAGTAGGTGTTTATGATAGTTTAACATGGGGCAGTAATTAAAAAATCTTAAATTATTATGAAAACTAGAGAAGTCGAAAAAAACGAAAATTCTACGTGATTTGGTTCCGGAGAAAAACGATCACAAAGCAAACAACGCGTGTGTTTTCGGCAAATAAAATGCACAAGTCCGCAATGTCATTTTCGACTTCATTTCAAAATTTAGCGGCTTCTTTGCGTGTCTTTCATCCTAACAGACCTCAATACGTATTTGATACCAAAAATCAGTATTGTCGACGTCGCGCGACTGCGGAAAATAGGCGAAATGCCAAAAATTAGAGGTATCTAGGTACGGGTGTGCACAAGCTCGTAAATCTACACTTTAGTTTTGCGCCAAGATCATTGACATTGTTTGTCTGGCATTTACCCAATTTTCGGGCCAATGATTCCTCACTACCGATTTCTCACTCCACTACGGATTTTTCACTACCGAAATTATAGTTTTTTTTCACTACCGATTTTGCACTACCGTTTTTTCACTTTCGATTTTTCGCTACCGTTTTTTCACTACGAAATTTTCTTATAGTCATTCTTCTTGACTTTATCAATAATCCACTTCATTTCAGAAAAAAAACGAGTTTAAAGAAAATCTTTTTTTTAATTAAATATTAAATTTGGTAGTGAAAAATCCGTAGTGGAATGAGAAATTGGTAGTGAGGAATCGTTTGCCAATTTTCGGCAGTCGCGCGACGTCGACAAAACACATGAAACTGGAAAAATAAGCATTCGAATGTGGCGCGTTTGAAGGCGATTACGAGCAATTTTTCAGAGTGTACAGTAGCCGACTACAAAAATCAAAAATTAGTCCCAATTGAAGTAATTATTTTTATTTTTTGCAGCTTTGCTATCAATGATCGTTATGAGTCGTATTTCGAAGGTGAAGACACTGAAGACGACGGAGAGCAGTACTAAATAAATGACGTCACCTATTAATCACTTGTTGTTTTGCTATAATATGATTCGACTTGAAATTTTTGTATTTTGTTAACCTAAAATATGTATTTATTGTTTTGGTGTCGGTTTGTTAAGCGCCTTTAAAATCGTTTTGATAAGAATTTTTTTATTATTATTCCTAGTGTTGTGCAAAATGTTGAAAATATGCGCGATTTTCGCGATACTCCTCGTTGTCCGGCCAATCGAGTCCCGTCGGAATGATCGAATAGGAGACGTTATTCACAGTATATCGAACATTTTCACATTTCTGTGCACGCGATGTGAACAAATTGTTGTTTTAGTGGATGAAGCGATAGATAATGAGACGCTGAAAAAGGTGAAGTTTGCGATTTTTCTGCGATTGGACTGTTTTTTTTAATTTTTTGAAGGATGCCAGCAAACTATGCGATTCGGTTTTGGGATTCAATGAGATTCTCGACAAGATCTGCCAAAGTGTTGGTAAGAATCTCTAAGCTTCGATTAAATTTCGAACACCGTTTGTTGTTAGTAGAAGACATCCTTGGCGAAATTTATGTGCAATTGAAACGATTTGAGCCGAATCAATCAATTTGTGCTCATTTGCATTTATGCGACGCTTGCTCGTTTCCAACGCCGTCAGAGTTTCAAATTTTAGCTGAAACTTCAGAAATTGAATGATTTAAGGCTTCCTTCGATGAAACTTCATGCGAATTCAACTGGAAATGTGCTCAGTTTGATCGGAAATATCGCGAAACTTCAAACTGCCATTTTGGAATTAAACTTCTAAATTATATAATTTTATTTATTATTTTTTTGCGATTTTTTTCGTTGTTTCATGCCGCGTTAAAACACTCATGAACAAAGTTTTCAAAAAAAAACTATGGCTTAAGAAGTGTGAATGATTCGAATTGGACGAATCAAATGGCGATAATGCGTCAAACATTTTGAAGGATTTGTGATTTTTAATGGCATCAATTTCATGGAAAGGCACGGCCAAAAGAAAACCAAAACCAGGTCTGGTTTTTGTCGTCGCCGTCTGTCGTCGTCGTTGTCGTCGCCACCAGGCCGAGAAAAGAATGGACTTGATATTCTTGCGCGTCGCATCGTCTCAAAACGCGCGCTTTTGGCGGTGTTACGAGGATAACGTAAGCGTCGTCAATCCTGTTTCGCGCACCTCATCCGCGGTCTTGTCAGTATTTCGATCCCTCACAAACATTGCACTTTTTTGCCCATGTTTAGCTTTTAGTTTCAAACATTTGTTGAATGTATGGCTTCAAAAAAATCAGTAAATCTAACAATCACCTTGCAGAATCAACTTTTAGAAACCGATGTTAACAATTTGTCAATATAGCTAACAAATTGTTAATGAAAAAGCAAATGTTGAAGCTGCAATTAAAAAACTTAAACAAAAAAACCGTTATTTGTAAAAAAATAAATAAATAATTGAATTTGAAATAGCCATTTCGATGTTCTTTATTCCTTTTTTTCGTGCATAATTCCGTTTGCGATTGACCCGAATACATTTATTAATGTCGGATTTCTTTTTTCCGGCGGGGGACAATTATGTCTCGACTGCCCATCGTTGTCGTCGCTCTCGCGTTCTTGTCGAGACCCGTCGCGTCGAAATTCACGCCGGACTTCTCGCAATGGCTCGCCGATTATTATGGTCCGATGGTTCGCGATCAATTAGAGCGGTATATTGTTCGAGTTGATATCGATTGTGGAATTTCGAAAATGTTTCAGGATGGATTTAGGACCAGGTGGATCATTTGGCGGCAAAGTGAATAGGAACGACACGCTGAAGAATCAGCCGTTGATAATTGTCCATGGTGTCTCAGATACGGCAGGCGAGAAGCCGACGTACGCGGCGACATGGTTCAAGTAAGCCGTGAAAAATCGTAACCCGTCGAGAAATGAGATGTCTAGGCAGAATGGCTACAAGGACAACGAGATCTACTCGACGACATACTTCAATGGAGCACAGGGAAATCCACTGAAATGGGTGGAGTACTCAATGCGATGCGAATATGTCAAACAAGTTTATTGTTAGCTGGAAATTTAGCACTTAAAACAATCATTGAAGGTGCGAGCTCTTATGGTCGCCGTTCGATTGTACACCGGCAGAAATATTGATGTTATCGGATTTTCGCTAGGGGTTCCAGTATCGAGAAAAGCAATTTTGGGAGGTAGCCGTTTGGAAATTATTCTTATTATTATTTTATATACGTTTTGAGGTCGTTGTGTCGACACTGGTGAGTATCTCGGAGGGCCTTTGACTCGTGTAGTCGATACCTATGTCGGCGTTGCGGGACCAAATCGCGGTGCGGCTCCTCAAGTGGGAGGTGTTTCAATTCCAGCCTGTGCTCTTTCGATTTCGCCAATTTGTAATTCAGTAAATGGGTTGTATTCCGGAAACTGTCCGGCTCAAAGTGAATTTCTACAGGTAATTTGATATTTTCAAAAATAGTACTCAAACAATAAATGAATACAAATCAACTCCGAGTCATGAAACTCTTAAGACTTTATGCACATCTTCTGAATCCCAAAAATTGAGAATTCTAAGCAGATTCCTAGTGGTTCAATTTGATCACAAAAACTGCCAGTTTGAAAAATGTTGATTTTTAGTTGATATATTTTACGAATTGTTGTCATTTACAAAAAATCATTCTGGTACATTATCGGTTTGCCGTTAAGCCTTTTATGGGTTTCGAAGCGATTAATATTATTTGTTTCATATTTTATACTTGCGGTCAGAATAATTTAAAGTAATAAGTAGGCGACAAGAGAATAGACAAAATGCATCCTTTAAATTGAGTCTCACATAAATGAATTGTATCAGTTGGAGTCTTCTACAGACTTGAAAATTTGAAGGATATCAATCGGTATGCTCATTACGAAGGCCAGTACACTTATTCAATCTACACCCAACGAGACCAAATGGTTGGTTATACCGTATGCGGTCAGGTAAATGCTCAATCAATTTCTCGTTATCTTTGTATATTTGATGCAGTTAACTTCTCCTCTACCTGGACAAACCGGCCAGAAAGTTTACACGGATCTGAATCACGACCAAGCGTTCGATAACACTCACGACGTCCAGCTGAAGATGATCCGCGACCACGTCATCGTTTAACTATACACCATATATGGTTAAACGATCCCTTAATATTGTTATAGCTTTACTATAATATTTATAACAAAATAGTTAACAAATTGAATAATAATAAATAACAAATTATTATAATAATTACTGTTTTTTACAACTCTTCGTGGCCAGTTGATGGTGGCACTGGGTTGAAGTTGAGGCCACCTCCAGCACCCTCTTGCGACTGAATAATTGGGATTTGAAAAGAGTTTGATGCCACGGATGAAGCTTACGTCAATGCTGAGCCACGTCTTTCCATTTCCGATTTGAACTCCAGCGAGAGTTTTCGAGCCTTGCACGATTTTCGCCGAGATTTTCCAGTTTCCCTAGAAATTGAACAAAACCGTGCGAATGCTGTGATCGACTCTTACGCCGAGTTGCGGAATTGGCAAAGCTCCAATGTCAATCGGCTCTTTCTGAACGAACGGTGTCACGTCGATTGGTGCGCTGGTCTTGACGCGAAGAAGAGCGCACACACTTGGAGCAATGCTGCACAATTTGAATTTGCTGAAAATTTCGAAGAAATCGAATTAATCGATTCTCTTGAACAATCGAAGAGTACCAAAGTTGGTCGGGGACGAATGAATTTTGACTTTTTCCATTTTCACACACTTTTCCGATCATGAAGCTGTCCTTCTCGACGGTCATCGCTAATTCAAGAGAATCTTCATCAGTGATTGGTTCTTTAACTTCAATGAATCCTAAATATCAAATAATTTCGATTCGTTGTTTAAGGAATTTGCCTTTCGTGAGTTTGAAATGTCCAGGAAGTCTGAATTGCGGTTTTCCTTTGACGCACGATGGGCTCTTTTCATCGTCATACGTGGAGACCTCGAAATCGGTGAAAATGATCTTTCCCTTTCCTGGAATATCGCTTTATTTATCACGTACTCAATAACTTGAAATTTAATTAAAAAATATATATGAAATATAATTGAAACATGAGATCAAACCTCTTGTGGTATCAGTGAATTTGATCACATTCTCAACACCATCATCGCATTTCGTTTTCGCTTCGACGATTCCACCAAAAATTGCCAAAACGAGGAGAACTCTGGTGATCATGATTACCTATAAAATGCGAATGAAAGACACAACGACACGTCGCATAGCGCGATCAAATTCGGTTGGCTGCCTTATCAACCGTTTCGGAAGACCCGGTTATCAATTTGTGGGACTACGTTTTATTGGGTGAGCAAATATGAATTGTGACGACGTGGCTACCAGTGAATCGTGCACTTTTCAATTAGTCACAAATCAAGTGGTGGAAACTTGATTTGCGATTAAAAATATTAAAAAAATTTTTCGAATTTAAACTTATGATTCCAATTGACGGAAAAAGGGCAATGCAGAGAATATTTTTAAAAAAATTTCTTTTTTAAGCCATTTTAATTTAAGAAAAAACCATAAACAGTTGAATTTTTTACCGGAATAAACGACAATTCGGTTCTTGAATTTTTAAAAAGAATACAAATTTCAAACGCGAAGAAACAACAAATCAGCAACTCAGGAAAATGAAAAAAAAATCGGATTCGAAGAAAAATTAAATATAAATAAACCTGTTTCGATTAAAAAATAATTCAAAATCGATTAAGAAAGTGATTAAATTCGATTTGAAAATTTGGTTTCGATTCAAAAACCTTCGAAATCGAATGATTTAATTCTCAATTTCAATTTTAAAATCGAATTCGATTGAAATTCTGGAATAATTCGAAACAGATTATTTTATATTCGATTTCGATTGAGAACTAAATAATTTTCGAATCCGATTGATTTTCATTTACCTGAGAATATGATTCTGATTCAAAGCTTCTTATTCGGTAGGAACTCATTCTTCACGTCAGATACAAAATATGTACTGCAACTGATCGCATATTTGTGATGATAAGAAATTTCGGGCATTTTTGGTTTTTTTCCGATTCAATTTGTCCGCAGCAGAAAACTGATAAGTATTTAAGGATTTCAATGACGCATCCCTTTCGTAGAAATCTGATCAGATCGAAATTTATTTCTCAATAGCACCGCATAAAAGTTGAAAGATGAGATTCAAAATATCAATAATAAATAGTTGTGAGGGGTCGGATCGGATTGGGCCGGATCAATGGAAGATTGAGCGACTTGCGAGGAACTTCTCGCGTCGCTCCTTCTTCTCCTCTTCGATTCTCTTTCTTTCTTCTTTTTCTTGGAGCATCTCCTCCTCGAATCGCGACAATTTTGTCTGCTCTTCAATCTGAAAATTCGCGATTTGATTGGATTCTGAAGAAGGGATTTCGATACCTTCGCCTGAAAGAAATTCGCCGCCCCAAGGACGCCTTCTTTCGTCACATCGATGCTATCGGCGAGCGTTTTGAAAACCTCGGAGCATGAGAGCTCACCGCTGGCCGCTAAGCGGAAAATGAGCAAGAACTCGCGCTGCGAAATTTTTCCGTCTTGATCTTCGTCGACCTGCGAATAATTGTAATAATCAAATTTAGCTGCCGACAATTCTGAAAACCTTTTTAATCAGTTCCTTAAGGGCGATGTGGGTCTGAGCTTCTCCAAGCTTTTCCATCATTCGCTTCAACTCGTTGAAATCAATAAAATTGTCATTATCCTCATCATACCTAAAAATGAAGAAAATTGTTGGATAAAAAAAGAAAAAAACGCAAACTTTTTGAAGGTCTCGGTGAAATATTGAATCTGTTTGCGGGTGAATTCCGAAAATTCCGCATACAATGATAATTTCTTGTTCATTTTGATTGGAACGGCTTCACCTGCAAAAAAATATGAAAATATATTTAACAAAAAAATAATAATAATGGTTAGAATGGGAATATAGCAGATACTCACCGCAATTCTTATTCTCGTCGGCCATTATTTTAGGTTTCTCGTTCTCAAACAGACGAAAAATTAATAATTAATGGAAATATCGAGGAAAACGACGCCAAAATCAAGAACCTTTAGTTGGTGTTGAGAACAATGAACGACCTAGGTTCTTGGGTGGGTGCATATGTAGGTGTTAATGGGCGGGAAAAATGAAATGGCGACGATTGAGAGAGTGTGGCGGATGAAGAGCGCGCAGAGAATTGGGCGATGAATCATCGGTCGATGACTGTTTGTTTCGAGATGCAAATTCGTCGGGATTTATCAATTTTGGTATTGACCTCGATGCAAATAATAATATTTCAAAGCGAAATCTATTGAGAGAAAACATTCCAATGTTTTCAGTAGTTAGTTATGTGTAAGTTATTTAATTATATACACGATACCATATATTTGAAATTCGAATTTTCAAAAAAAAAAATATTTTGCCCAACATTTCTCAAAGAAAGGATTGATGAAAAATGTGGAAATCGCGTGTTTTTCGCATTATAAAAAAATTTGCCGTTGAAGAATTTTTTTTCATAAGCCGATTTTGAAATATTTGAGAATCATTGAGAAGGTGAGGCGACTTTTGATTAAATTTTTTTGAAATTCGGATTTTCTTTTTGAAAATCGCCATTAAATAATAAAATGCATTTATGTGAATTGATTTCAAATTTTAAAAATTCCATTGATGAAAACAAATCATTACGACAATTTTTTGAAAAGTGATGAGTAATTTGTTTTTGGCTAGGTTTATATGTGCGGATTGAAAAAGAAAAAAAGAAATCAATGAAAATCTCATAGAATACAACAAAAAGTAGAGCTTGTATGCCGATAAAAATAGTAAGAGTGGTCACCTTTACCAAACGAGTTTCTTTCTGACAGAACAACACAAAATCTATCTTTACTGACTCACATTCGACGCATTTTAAACAGATTGAGTGACTCATCGCAAAATTCAATTATTTCCTCTCTTAAGAAATGCATTTTTTCAAAAAAAAAATGGGGCAAAAGCAATTTTTACAATAGAAAACACACGATTTTTTTGAATATCCGCGACAATATTTTTGTGATGTTGCTTTTTTTAAAGGAAGCGACAAAACAAAAAATTGGAGGAATTTATGCAAGCGAGGAAACAACGCGCAAATCAAAATGATAAAAACGGATGTCTAGTGTTGTGGGATGTTTATTTACCGGCTTCACAGGACCCCCTCCCACCCTCAGAATTCGCTCATTTGCTCACTGGCCGACCGAGAATGATATGTTTGCATTTTGAATTGGCTAATTGCCACAAACCTTCGACAATCTTTGCTCGTCGCTCCAGCGCCTCATTCAGCTCTTTTTCATCTATTGTGGCGATTGGAGTTGGTGCGATAATGGGCTTAAAATTGAATATAAAGAATGGGAGGGGGGAAATTGATCAATTTTCAATAATTATCTTCTTCAAACATACCTGCGAAGTCTGTGAATTTGGTGACGTCATCGGCTTCTCAATCGAAAGATCTGGATCGCAAAGAAGGCCGAGCGAGCTGACAACCGGCTTCTAGAAGAATCCTTATCATTGGATTATTTGTTTTATTAAAAAAAATAGAAACCTTTGGAACGGCCGGCGATTGTGGTCTTGTCGGGCTTTTGCTTCTCTTCGAATCCTCAGTTTGAATTAATTCGACCAATTGCGGAGTCGGAATGATTATTCGTCGACTGGCTAATGGTGTCGATGTCTTTGGTGGCGGTGGTGGTGGCGGAGACTTTGGCGAAGGTACCGAGGAAGCAGATATGATGGTCGGTTGATCTGGAGGTGGCGGGAGAGAGGAAATCGATGGAGCTGTTGGAGCACCATCAGGATTTGGCATCGGTGTGTCTTCTGAAGGCGGAGGTGGAATAGAGCTGATTTCTGGAACCGGTGGAGTTTGAACTCGATCGTTTTCACTGGATGCTGAAGGAGATTCGCCAGTAGGCGGAGGCGGAATTGAACTGATTTCTGGAACTGGAGAAGGTCCTTTGCCTAAGCTTTCTGGTTTTGGTGGAGCTGAAGATGTGTGATTTGAAGCTTCTGCTCCGATAGTGGCTGCTGGTTCTGAGATGACAACATCTTCTGCAGTCTGAGGAGGAGGAACTTCTTCCTTTTCCGGAATTATCTTAAGCGCTGTTTTTTCTTCAGAAGTTGTACCCGGTTCAGTAGCTTGAGGAACTGGATGAGCTGGAGAAGCTGAAGGAGATGCCGTTAAAACTGGCGTCTCATTAGACGTCGCTTGTTGCTCATCCGGCAGATATGTAGGAGCTGAAACAGTTCGTTCCGATCTCACAACTATCTCCTCCTCTTCCTTGATCTCTTCTAGAACATTGAGCGCTGGTGGTGGCTCTGGCATCTCTTCATCTTCAGGTTCAGCAATCGGGCATTCTGGAGGTGGACACTTCGGACGAGGAGACACTGGCGAAACAGGGATCGGTGGCAATGGCGGTGTAATCGAGGGTGGTGGTGGGATGGTGATCACTGGCGGCGATTTGCTCATTTTCTCAATCTCGCGTTCCAGCTCTTCGAACGCCTTTGTGTCTTCAATTTCCTGTTGCTTCCTCTCTTCTTCCTCAATCGATTCTTTGCTTCGCATCACCTTTGCCGGACCCGGAAATTCGGTCGTCATGATCTCATCGAGTGGATCGATCGGCTTCCTCATTTCGAGCTCCTCGTTGTACTTCTTCAGCCTCTGCGCAGCCAATCGCTTCTCCAACTCACTTCCATCGTCTCCGATTTTCACGAATTGCTGACGGCGTGGCGAGGCGCTTCGAGGCAGACCGCCTTTCGCAATCACGACAACAGGTGCTTTTGTAACAGCGGACACCTGAGAGAGAATGACCTTCGAACTTTTTTTTTGAGCAAACATACCGATGGCGCATTTTGAGCAGCTTCGACCATTTGTTTCTCTTTCTCGAGCAATTCTTGAATTGACACTTTTGGAGGCGGACTTCGTGGGTCCGGACTCGTGGCAACTGGAGCAGTTTCAATTCTCAACGGCACCTGTCAATATATGAATATCGAGTAATTCCTATAGAAATTTTTACCGCCTTATTTGAGCTACTATTGTTATTATTGTTCTTTTCTTCTTCTTTTTTCTCAATTACTTTGAATATCAAATCATCGATGGAGACGTCGGATTTGGCGACGTATGGGTTTTCAACAATCTAAAAATTCGCTTTTTGAAGTTATAGTATTGCTGAGAACAAACAAACGAGTTTGGATGAATCTAATGTTTTAAATTCACCGTTTTTTTTATAATTTTCTATTTTGTCAAACACGAAATGCCCATGAAAACTACAGCATTCATCAAAAGCCCAAACAAAAATATTTCATTCGTGCTTGGATCAACATTTTTTAATGTGTTGTATCCTTTAAATTCGTCTGTCTTCAACAATTTGAATTCACCTTTTTTGGAATAACCGGAGGTGGCGGAATATTTGCTGATGAGTTTTGAGCGACTTCCTGAGCTTCAGCTTCTAATCGCTTCCTCAATTTTTCCGCTAATTCTGGGCTAGCCATCTGAAAGAGAAAAAAGGTTAACAATTTAAAAGTGCATGTTTATAAAGAAACAATCTGCGGACAATTTCACAGTTTGCAAATTGACAAGCATGAAAGCGAGATACGAAATCTTGAACGTATCATCCGAAAACTATGCAATGAATTGGCGGTCAGCGGCAAAATCGCGGCAAAATGAGCGGATCTCGCCGGAGACGCCGCTGCTTTTTGCTAATGTTTGCTCCAACTCGGATATTTTTTGTCGCCGAGCCGCCTTATGACACAATCAATTTATCGCCTGGGAGCAACTCACAATGACTCACTGCCCATCAGCTGATCGCTCAAATTGATCGATGAGTCAATCAAAGTCTATTGAAACCATATGCGGACAATTGAATGGAGCTTTCAGCATTGAGAAACGCATTCGAAATTGTCACCATAATCAAACAGAAAGTCACTAGTCACTCACTAGTGAATACTCGCTATTAAAATATGACTTGTTTTTTTTTTTCAAAAAAAATTTGAAAGTCATCAAATTGTTAGATGATAAACGTTTTAAAATAAATTCAATCTGCGGACTTTTGAGAAGAAAAATGAATAGAAACGATGCGAATTTTTCTGTTCAAAACCACTTGAAGGATACACCCAACAAAACGATTTTCTAATTGTTTGTTTTTTGAGTTTTTGTTGAAACAATTGAGATCTCTTCCTCAAAATTGTCCGCAAATTGCAATTCTCATAAAAAGCTTGAAACAAAGTGTTCAATGCTTGCTCTCGTTGAATGGCATGCGCCTTTGAATACGGTCTTGAGATGCGCCATTGATTCTTGCATCTGGCACCATTATGATTTACCACGAAAATAGTTTGACTGTCCGCATGAGACCATATTTAAAGGAGCATAGCAAACAGTAATTAAAATTTCAAGTATTATTTGAATATTTTTTCCAAAATTTTCAAAAATACATTTTTGAAAACGACATTTTTCAATTTGTCTTCCGTTCAAAATTTAATTTTTAATGAGGAAAAAAATGGAAATTTGAAAAACGAGAAGCATCCGGCGACGAGTCGGATCCGGTGGTCAATCTTGAAGGCGCTGACTGCTGTCCTGTGTGATATTACAGCAACCATGTCTGCGTCTCTCCACAATGCCCACTATTTCGCGCAGCTGTCCCGAAGTCACCAATTTTACAACAGCTTTTCGTTGTGTTCTCATTCAAATTTTGCTCTCATTTTTTTCGTGTCATCCCGCTGCAAAAAACAATGTTGAGTGAATGAATGGACTACGGTGGTTGTCGTCGACGCCGATGAATAATTCAAAAAAAAAGAAGAAGAGAGTAGGCAGAGAATAATGAGAAACGAGAATGGTTTGACCATATTTGGAATGCCTCTACCTTATACTATTATTTCGTCAAGTTCAAAAGACGACGATGAGCCGATTAGCGGAGGCAATGTGAATTGGATCAGCGCCAGGTTTGAAGGATCGGATCAACACTCGAGACGAATCGAATATTTCCAGGAATCACTCATTCCCGCAATCGATCATTTTGGAACTCGACGAAGAAAGTCTTGTGAACGGAATTCGAGTAACTGTGCATAAAGACTTTCCGCGTACGTCAAAATCGCTTCTCATTTTTCCTTTAACGACGAAATTCTTTGTGAGAAGATCGTAGAAATGATAAATTGTTAGGTTCTTCAATACTCGAACAAATGGAAACTCAATTTCGTTTTTTTTTTGTCAATAAGCGGCTGTGTTTCAATTGGTTCCAATAAAAAATTGAAGAAATTTGAAAAAAAAAAATTGCTGGTTCCGATTTTTTACTTTCGTCTTTATTTCATTTTCTTACTGAAGCTAAATTTATTTTCTCAAAATTTTTTTTATTGAAAATTGAAAGTCTTGAGGAAGCGCTAGCTTAAACCGCACGCATTTATTGCACCTGGGTCTCGCGGCAGGTTTTGATCTACTGCTTCTCAAATCAAACGAATAGGAAACAAATTTGCTTTTTTTCTCTCCTATATATAGTCAAGAATGAACAAATTGTTTTAATTTCAATCATTTTCCATTCGACAATATTCAAAATTTCTCAAAAATGTATAGCGCTTATAGTCGGCATCCGAGGACTGCTGTGGGTAGATTTACGGGGTCATTTCACTATAGTTTCGTTTTTGAATGCTCATTTCGATCATAAAAGTATAAATAAAGTAAAAAATTCAAGGAAATACCAAAATTAAGCAAATAATGGTATTCGCGTTGCGAGACCATTTCGAAAAGCGCAGCCCGTAAATCTACAACAGTCATCGACTCATTCCAGCATCATCAATGACGATCTCGTTGGGAGTTGCGTCGAATGTTTTTCGAAATTCTCGTCCCAAATCATACGATGCCGATTATTCAAATCGTCAAGAGATTTCGTATCGCGACTTTCAATCAAGTGATTCTTCTTCGCATCCGTCGACTACTGTCTATTTCCAATCGCCGGCAAAGTTCATTCGGTTTGTTTGCTCATTTCTGTTCAAGAGAGGAAGACGAAGGGAATTGAGAGGGAAAGAGAGAGGTTGTGCCATTTCCCCAACCAGTGTTGTTTGTTTTTTTTTTGTCATTCATCACCATTTTACAGTTTTGCGAGCCACATATTTGTTCAGGTTTTGTTGGACACAGTTTTCGAGCAATTTCGCGATGTCTTGCACAATTCCACTACAATTTATTTTGGTCTTTTCGCCTCTTCAGAATGATTTCTTTTTTTAAAGAATTCAAGATGATTCATGTTTTTTTTTCTCCGAAAAATCAAAGCGATTCAGTTTTGTTCCAAACACCTGAACAAATAACAAATTTGGCATAAAGGATTTCTTATATTTCCAGTTCAAATTTTTGGCTCATTCAAGTATAATTTACCAAAAAAAAAGAATCCAATTTAGAACGGTATAACCACTTTTTTGGATTACGATTGTGATTAGAATAACGATACAATAGAAATTTTTAAATATATATATAATAAAAATTCTCGAGCAAAATTTTATACTTAAAAACCCTCATTTTAGAGTATTTTTAATGAAAATTTGAACAAATCACCAAATTTCAAATTTAAAACATTCATTCGTGAAATTGTCGCAACAAGAATTTAAAATTATTTGGCTGCGTATCGAATGCTAAACTACAGTATTGGATTCACAACAAAAAAAAAACAAAATTTACGATGAGTTTGATTCGCAGGATATCCGTAGTACGATATCCAAATTCCCAGATTTGAAATCGAAATTTGAATTGCCGCCTCGGCAAATTGCGATGGTCCACAATTATTCGAAATGTTTTTTTTCGGGATGATAATATTTACGGATAGATTTATGAGAAGAATGCACGCAATCTACATATTTGCTTAATCTATACTTTTAATATAATTTTTTTCGTCATATTTTAGATACTTGGCACGTAGCCAACTATTTATATATATAGTTTGATCGCATCAAAATTTATAAACAAACATAAAATAAATATTTTTTGAAGTATCTAATAGAAAATGTGCTGCGGGCAGTTCTCCTTGGTCAATTTTTCTCAATTTTATGCCAATGTCGTCCCTTTGAGAAATTCTGATGATTTATATCAATATTCGTTGGATTTTATGATGCTATGCCGATTTTGGGAATAAAATTCAAAAATTCAACGAATTTTTTGCCGCCCAATCTTTTAAAGGTTTTTTTGAGTTTCAAAAATCTGCCATTATCATCTTTCGATGAAATAATTTGCAAGTATTGGATAATTGCAGAATATCAGTTCACGGATTCATCGATTCACCTCATAATCAATTCCGTCAAGTCTCGATTCTTTCGATCGAAATCAGTGGAGCAGGTGAGAGATGGCGGCGCGCGCGTGTGCGCCTATTTCGCATGGGAGAATATCGTTTGGCATTCAAATAAACGCCTTGAAAGGCAATTGACGAGCAAAAATTGGTTGAAAAGAGAAATCATGAAAATGTGGCGGTTTTTCGCGCTGCTCTTTCGCCGCCAACCAAATTCGATTCATGTTTATGAGCTGATTGAGCACCTTGATTCGTGGAGTCCGAAAAACGGTAAATGTCGGTAGATGAAAATGACAAATGCTTATGCTTTGTTGTTTTTTTTTTCATTGAAATGCTTGTTCATTCCATTCAAACAAAAATTGTTGATTTTCTGAAAACATTTCATATTTGCATAAATTGTCGCCGCTTTTGCCAACGAAACTATTCAACCATATAATATTGCAAGAATTTCCATGCATGCATGTTTGGCCTTGAAAACTATATTTATTAATTGCAATTATAACATTCCAGGAGAAATTCTCGGCGTTGATTCGTTGAAGGACGAGGTCGAGATGAGTTACGTCGAACTTGACAAAGGCGTTCTGCTGCCGCTCAAAACACCTCAGGTGAAAATTTTGTGATAAAATGCCGATAAGCTAATTTTTTATTAATTTTCCACTTTGGTTTGTCGTCTTTATATTTGGTCGGCGTCCGGCGACGGCTGTACGCGGGTAGATTTACGCGCATGCGCCTTGAAAAGGTCTCTCCACACGTGAACGCTTATTTTGCTGTTTTCACGTGAACTGCTTCAATTTTCTTAATGAGTTTCGCATTTCCTTGAATTTCCAACGATATTAAAAAATTATCGAACCGGTCCATAAAATTTGAAATAACCTGTTAATCCGTGCGAGACCAAGAGAAAGACGCATTCCAGTAAATCTACCCACGTACAGCAGTCGCCGACTATATATATTTTTTATATAAATTTATCTTAAACTTTTTATAATCAATTAAAGATAATACGTTAAAAAATGAATATTGCCCGCCGATTTACGGTGAGTTTTACTGATTAGTAGTATTTCATAGTACGGTACCCGAATTCAAACTGTTTTAAACGAGTAAATTGTGGTCCACAAATGGTACCTTTTTTTGCAAAAGTATTTTTATCTGATATTTAAGGCTTTTTTTAGAAAATAGGGTATTTAGATTCTTTCATTAAAAAAATTTCATAATTTTCATCTATTTTATCATTTTTGGTGAAAACAAGCCTTTTTATTTATTATTATTATGCAGATTTCGCAAAAATCGATTAGAAAACTATTTTTAAAAATCTCTGAATATTTCTTGTAGATTTCACAAAAAAATTCGATTTTTGAGTTTCTCGAGTATCTTTTCCAAAATCTGCATAGAACATAACATTTTGGACCTGAAAAATGTCCGCAGATCGATATTCATTTATAATTTTTCAGGCAACTATTGAACATTCTATAAATGGATAACATCCATCGTTCTCATGGTTTAAAGAAAAATGACAATATTTTGTCGGCAAATTTTGCATATTTTATCCAATGAAATCATATATTCAAACCAACTAACTATGCTAACTATACATATATGTACATAGTATTATATTACAACGATTCGGTCAATATTCCAACCAATTCAACGAGGCCACGTGATTGCTCGCGTTTCCATAGCGATTCGCTTTCGCTGCCTCAATTCTCTTCATATTTTCAAAATTCACTGTAAATCCTGTTTTTTTTTTTTCATTTGACGCGTCCATTTTTTGACATTTTTTGATATTATTCCTGCACTTGAAATTTCGATGTGATTTTGAAAAATTCGAGAATTCAATTTTTATTTATTTTTGATATCT
Source organism: Caenorhabditis bovis (assembly GCA_902829315.1). Classification (NCBI taxonomy): domain Eukaryota; kingdom Metazoa; phylum Nematoda; class Chromadorea; order Rhabditida; family Rhabditidae; genus Caenorhabditis; species Caenorhabditis bovis. The sequence continues at coordinate 1,591,992 of CADEPM010000004.1, read as the reverse complement.
ACAAGTGATAATATTCGAAATTCTCATCGTTTTTTTTTTCTTTTGGCAAACAAAATCAAAAAATTGTTCAAATAAACACACAAATTGTTTGTCTTTCCGTCACTTTACTCATTTTGTTTCCTTAAATATAATGGTGATGTGCTGCGGACAATTTCAGCATTCGTTTCAGAATATGCAACAAAAAAAGGTTGTTCGACTATACGAGAGCGATTCAGAAGACGAAGAGATTCTATTCTCGAAGGAAATGCTCAAACGATTGAAAAAGAGAGAAGAGATTCTGAAGGTAAATTAATAATTGCTTGCACAACCGGCGATTTCTGACTAGATTTACGGATATGCTTTTTTTTTCAAACCTTTTTGAGCAGAAAAACTGGTTATTTTGCATTCTAGCTCTTTCTCATTTCGATATTTTTTCTCCGTAAAACTGAGAAACTTATTTAGAAAGAAGATATGCTCCACTGCATTTCCGATTTTTTTCATTAGTGGCTCATAGAATCTACGAAAAATTTTGTATCGACTCTAGAAATCAATATCGGAGTAGAAGCCTAAAAAACAAAATCTGAAAATTTTGTTCTGAATATCATATGAGATTTTCTAAAGGAATTCCATTCACCCATTCATTTTGTTGGCGTATTTTCATGTCCGCGGTGAAGCTTGCAGCGGCGTTAGAATTTAGTTCATCGAAAAGTTCAAAAACAAGCTTTTACGAGACTGTGGTGAGACTCTTTTGAAAGAATTGTGCCCACGCATTACCGGACGTCGACTAGATGACAATTGAGTCTCTATAATATCAACATCTGTCCCATAAACGAATCATTCCTTGAGAATATCGATCTGCGGACAATTTGCAATTTCTTCAGAATCCGACGCTGCCCGATGTTTCGGACGCTTCAAGCGAGCAAGGCTCATCGTCGAAGAATCCGTCGAGTTTGTCTCCGCCGCTCTCGGATAGGTGATGCTGGTGACTGAATTCGGCACCAAGTGCGCACTCTCCTTTCCAATTCCTCACACTTTGTACATATTTCTGTCCTTTTGCCCCTTTTTCTTTTCATTGTGATTGGTTGAATTTTTGCAGTTGTAATAAATCATTTGTCGCCATACCATTCGATTTTAGAACTAAGAAGATGGTGTTGGACGATATTGAAGAGAAGCATGTTGAACGTCGCAAAACGGGAAGACAAATCTACTTTGGGAGGAGAATGAACGAATTTCATAATATTGTGAGGGTCTTGGAACGAAAGAAAGAAGAAGCGATTTGGGATGAAAGGTGATTTGCGCCTGTATGAGTGTCCGCAGATGATTTTTATTTTATCGCATCCTCATATCCAGGTTTCATTTGTCCGAAAAAACTGATTTAAAACCGACTAATTTCACATTTTTGTTTTTTTTTTCTAAATAATTTCCAACACACTAGTTGATTTTTTTTTTGAAAAATTCGGATTCCACATATTTTTTGGAAAGTTTGGAATTAAAAATTAGTGGGAAATAAGAAATTTTTTGAAGGTACGCCGAAGCAGCCGCGATTGAGAAAAACCTGAAAGATCTGAATTCTCGAGAAAGTGGCCTTCGTCAATTATTGGAAGAACGAGAGATTGCCCTAAAAAATGACGATTTGATTGAAGCGCAGAGGTTTAAATAACCGACATAATTTCGCATTTGTTTTTTCTGAAATTTCAGGGCGAAAGATCGATTTGATAAAAATCTAGGGGATGCTTTGAATCTTCCGACATTTCGCGGGTTTCTTTCGGATGATGAGGTTCAGCAATATCAATTTCCTTTCTATTTTTCAATATTTCTTTTCAGAAGCGACGATTGAATATTGAATAGATAATCATTTCGAATTAACTTTGCTGATAATGACGCCCAATGACGTCCTACATTTAAAACACTACAAAATCATAAAGACTATGATTCTTAGCTCAATCAGCATGAAAAATTTTTGAGAATATAAATAATCTTTTGACAATGTCCGCAGCTGAAATCCAAGATGCCTAAGCCTCTGATCGATACACCATTTGAAAATCATCATAACGTCCGTCAATAATGGTTCTATTCGGGTTTCGTTATAAAACTCAAATAAATCAATAAAAACTATGAAAAAAACCTCTATGTAGATTGCGCAAAACAAATTTGTTTTTCGAATTTTATTCACAAAAATCAGCATCGCACTAATTATAAGATATGTCGGTTTGAAATGACTGATCGATGGCGCGAATATCAAATTCGCAAAAAAAACTGGGAACACTTTTTGGTTTGGGATAACCAGAGGAACATTTTGGGACCAACAGCGGAAACATTGAACTCGGTCAAAACAAAATTCGCCCACGGTTTAGCTCGGCACCCTAAATTGAGGGCGATGTGTAATTGGAGTGTCGTACTCGTAGGGACAAACCGCGGAAGTTTTTGGAACCCCCGTGTGTTTAAACCAAAAGCAACCACAATTCGACGGTTTCGAATCGCTGATTTGCTAAATGTTAAATGCGCGTACACTAAAATGCAGAGTACGCAAACACTCACCATTCTCAATTAATCGAACACACAATTATTTTCAAATTTCGATCAGTTGCTTGAAACTGATAATAAATATATAATATCGTATTTAATTGAATAAAATCTGATAAGACTTTTCCCTTCCAAATTATAAGAAGAAATTAAAGTCATAAAAAGTCGATTGGGAATAGCAATTCAAATCATAGGTATTCTTCGGTGATTCGATAGTTGTTTTACACAATCAGAACAACACCCAAGCTCGTTTTTCTTCTTTTCTTCTCGCCCATCGGCAATGGTTCTTTCGTGTGGATTCGAAAAACGCGACCGACCGAGAGGAATGAGTATGCTGTGTAATGTTTCTTCGACGCATGAGCCAATTGCCATCCATTCGCCGGTGTTTTGTGTTCGCTGATATATTCTTCATCGTCGTTTCGTTTTCTTTCTTTTTGTCAACAGATAGATATACACACAGGCACACACTCACACACACTCTCTGGCGATACTTGGCGGCAAAACGATGATACCTAACAATCGCGGATTACTATTATTCATATTTCTAGTTATTGGAAGCAGGTTCGTCAAATGTTCACTGGGTTTTCTGGCATAAATTGCCAAATTTTTGCTATTCGAGCTTTGAATTACAGCAAAATTCAAAACTGTTTTCTTGGGCCCACAAAGATAAACCGTATACCAAATGCATAATTAAAATCAGGGTTCTCAAAATGAGGGCCCGACCAGGAGGGGGCGTCTTTCTGACAAAACTGACTGAAATCTGTATCGTGGCAAGACCCAAATTGCAATTAGATTTTTCGTTGCTCAAAATCAGTATATGTTTCCAATTTCGTTTGTTCTACGTTAGTTCAAATCGGTTTTTCGTAAAACTCAGTTTTTTTTTTTTGCAATTCTCACGCACATTTTCGCCGATGCTCATTTTCTTTACACTTTTCAGACGTTTTAAGAATTTTTCATTGATTTTGTGTCCAAACTTTTCGAAAATGTAAGATTTTCAACAATTTTCGAAAATTATCAATCCTTTAAAATGGTTGAAAAGTGTAAAAAATGAGGATTGACGAAAAGGTAAAAAAAAAACGGCAAAATATATATTATTGGCACGTTGTGTGGGTGAGAAATTTACGAGCTGTTTAATAATTTAAAACCACAAGCAGTGCTCTCCTGCAAGAACATTAAAACAAGAAATCGATTATTGATGATATTATCCGGATGAACAAAGAGTGAAGAAGAAAAACGGGGAGAAGAAGAAGCGATGAACGAAAATAAAAAGAAAATCTTCTTTTCAGTTAAACGAAAATTACTCTATTGGAGTTTTGAAAGGCGCTTCTTAGAAAAAATCAAAACATTGACGCCACGATGCTGAAATTATTCTCAAATTTGATCGAGCATATAAACTAGAGTACTCATCAAAATCACATGCCAAACCTTATTTGTCTGCTTTCATTTTCAATGCGCGGAAATGATTAAACAAAAAGATTTAGGATGTCTTTATTACCTCCCGATTTGGTTTAAAACTCACAAGGGAAATTTTAAACAAAAATAGTTGGTGTCCGGCGACGGTTGTAGATTTACGGGGTGCGCCTTTATAAATGGTCTCACCACGCTGTTTTTCACGTGAATTGTTCAACTTGAGCCCTAGAATCTGCCGACATTTTAAATAATCGAGTATGAAAATGAAATTGTAGCCTCGTTTCCGCTCAACAATCATTCCATTCTCGTCGTATTGGCACCGAAGGACAGGTTCTCAGTCGAATTCTCTCCGAATATGATTCTAACACCAGACCCCCAATTAGAGGCAATTAACCATATGTCGAAAATTATCGAATTCAAATTGACTATTTAAGATCATGCTTCGAACTCGGCGATTCTTGTGATGACCAATGTTCACATAAATCGTGTCAATTGGAAAAAACATTCAGCGGTATTCAGCGAAATTCGAGAATTCAACGCGATTTTCCGTATTTCAGGAAGTCGATTTGTACCTTCGCCAACAATGGCAAGACAATCGACTCAAATATGACGTCAAGACAAGAGAGGGAATTCAGGAGGTTTGTTCCGGAACCATAGATATCATTTTCTTTCGTTGAAGGTCCGTTTGCCAGCGAATCGCAAAATCTGGGAGCCGGACACTTATTTTTCATCTGGCCGCGAACTCGAACGCGACGGCGGAAAATACTCGAAGAATATTATTATTGAGCCATCTGGATATGTTCGATCTTCCGAACGTGTCGTCCTCGAGATTCCCTATGTCAACGGCGCTTCTTTCCCGTATACCAATTCGAAACAATTCACCATTCGATTGGGAAGCTGTAATTCTCCATCTAATCACCAGCCACATATAGCCGTGTTTGTTCAGACAATTATCCGGTTGATGATGTCGTCTACCTCTGGGCCAATTCTCCACCACTTCTCAATCCTGTCGAAGTGAGCAGCGATTTGCTCCGCGGTGATTATGTGTTCGAAGAGGCAAATGCCGGAGACTGCGTTGGAAACTACACTATCGGTAATTGCCATATTTCATTCCTTTCCTTCTACTTACTTATATATATTTTCTAGGTGTCTATTCCTGCATTGATGCCAATGTGACGTTCTCAACCTGCTTCCTCGGATCGCTGATGTCGTGGTTCCTTCCATCCTTGCTCTTGCTCATCGCCTCCTGGCTTCATTTCTGGATCCACGGAAGCTGGTCCGTTCCAAGAACCGCCTCAGCCGCCATCCCATTTTTGATCTTCGCTGCCTATTTCGTAAGTACATAGCTGTCCAAAGGCTACCAAGTCTTACATTTTTTTTAGTTGTTCTGCGGAATCGATTCCCATACACAATCGACATGGTTCGCCTTCTGCCAGTTAATGACTTTCTTCTCATTGATCGAATACTTCTTTGTGATTTGCTGCGGAATCCGTAGATCAATTCGCTACAAGACTTTGGATCATGCTGAGGACCATCCAATGGGAGCTGCCAAAGAGGTAACCGTGCCCGCAGATGGAAATGCATTCAAATCAAATCTCAATCTCAGACAGTCGAAGTTGCTTACAATCAAGGCTGTTCGGCATTCCGCAACAACAACGGAATCGACGTCATCGCACGTGTTCTTTTCCCAATCATCACGCTCATCTTTCTTATCGTTTATTTCATTTTCCTTGCTTAATTCTAGTTGATGCTTATAGATTTTTATTCAAATTCAATAAAGATACCCTAATCAACAGACAATTATCACCAGTCATCGTGTTTTCGATTTTTGTTCTTTCCCTTCTTCTTCGCCGCTTCTTTCTCAGAAGGTTTATTGATGAGAAGTGTCGCATGGCCAGTTTCCTTGAGATGGGCAAAGAGAAGAGTCCGACTTGGGAATACCTATAATGAGTTAATCGAAATTTCGCGTCTAGAGTTTGATCAACTGGCAATTAAGGAGTAGATTAAAGGTTCAAATATCTTCAACAAAATGTTGAACAACCTTTTTTTGGCATTTTTTCGTTATTTCCAAATTACCTGTTGGCATCTGTCGCATTTGCCAGTCTTTGGACCTGGTTTTGCTTCTCCTTCTTCCACATTCTCTTCTTTCGGTTTGTTCTTGTCCGCTGAAATCATCAATTGCTTTGCAGAGCCCATACAAAATCCTACCTCTCCTCTTTTTCTTCTCCTTTTTAAACGGCTCTTCCATAGTTTCTTCCTTACTTTTTGGAGAGTTTTCAGAAGGTTCAGGTTCTTGAACCGGCTCAGCAGCAGCTTCTTCGACATTATCCGCATCGTCTTTATAGTCGAGATCGAAAATCGCATTTCCCTTCTTTTTCCTTCGATTTTTCTTCCCATTTCGTGGTGATTCTTCCTCGGTTTGATCTTTCTGACAGTTTGATTCTAAAAAAACTAGAATTTGAATTTAAAAAAAAAACGAAAATCCTACCAAACAGAGTTACATCTTCCTCTCTCATATGTCTTTTGAGCTCATTGAGTTGCTTGATGTGCTGTTTCGAGTTCTCATGATTCTTTTTGGCATTTCTTTAAAATTTAAAACTACATATATTACAATCTTATTTCATAGTTTTGAATTCCTCAAGAAAAAAAACTACAAATGTGTCTCAGAATTTCGAAAAAAAAAGTTTTTTTGTTCATTTTACATACATGGTCTTGAAATATTTGTTGCATACAACGCAATGTGGCAATTCTTCTCCATCCTCATCGCATTCCTCCGAACAACTATCATATTCTTCAGCCATTTGCATGCTAACTTCCATTAAATGAGCAATTCTTTCCGCTTCTGCTTCCTTATCCTCCATATATTTTTTCTGATTCTCGATGATTTGCTTTTTTCGATTCTCTTCTTGCTTTCTCTTAGCTTCTGCCTGTTTTTCCTCAAGTTTCGCCTTATAAGCTTTAACGCGAGGATCCCTTTTGCGAACAAATGCCACCAAATTCTTCAAAATACTTCAATTTTAAAGCATTTCTCAAACAATTCACCCTAATTTGCTCATTTCTCTCTTGTTTTCCAACATCCCGATATTTTTTGTTCTCCTGCTCGATTTGTCTCGCTTCCCAGCGATTCGATGCCTGTCGAATGTCGTACTTGTCAAGCCATGCAAACGATCTGCACGTGCAGAATGAGCTCCAAAATCCGTAAAACTTGCCGACGATTTCATCATAATCGCTTGTTGAATCTCCAAATTGTGGATAAGCTTCATCGTCTTTATCCATGTTATCATAGTCTTCTTCACTGAGAATTTTAAAGACTTTGCGATAAACTGCGTAGAACCCCTGAAATTGGCTCAATATTAAAAATAAACTTCTCAAACTCAAGAAAATGAAAAAAAAAATGAAATTCAATCGGATTCGAAAAAAACGAGATATAAATTAACTAGATTCGATTGATAAAGTTTTGAACTCGGATTCAACACATAGATTTGTTTCAAAAATATTCGAATAATTTTTTTCTTATTTTACAGTGAAAATTATATCTGAAATTGTCGAAACAAATAAATTTATATTCAAATTGAAACTGATTGATTTTCATTTTGAAGAGATAATTACAAACTTTTTCATCATCACCGTAACCAGAATAGCAAGACATGCTGAAATATTTGAATAAATCAAAGCTTGCTTCTTTTTCTTCGCCATCAAAACCTGTAAATTATTAAAATTATTAATTAAATCCAACATTGAGATTCACCTCCTTTTAAGATGCTTTCTCGATGCCTATCGTAAAAATCTCTTTCTTTCGGATCACTTAAAACCTCGTAAGCTTGTTGAAGAAGAGCGAACATTTGCGTACATTCTTCAATATTGTCAGGATTTTTGTCAGGATGCCATTTTAGAGCGAGCTTTCTAAAAATTCTTAAATTTCGCATAATTCGAGGTTAGTATTACCGATAATTTTTTTTAATCGTCTCCGCATCAGCATCCCGTTCAACTTCCAAAATTTCATAATGACAACGCATTGATGGCTGGTGAAACTACCTTTTAAAAAGTGAAATTTAGGAAAAAAAATGAAAATGTTGGAATGGCAGAGAAAATATTGTGGCCGATATTCAATAAAATTCTAGGCCACCTAAATTTTGCGATAATTTTCACAATTGCACCGATCTAGAATGCCTTGGATTTCATGTAATAAATCAAAAGGAAAGGAAAATTAGGATAAAATGAAAAAAAAGAAAATTTTTAACGGACATCGTGGTGGAAATAAATTGCGCAATTTGCGCAATATTGTGAAATCATCGTTTTTGAAAAATGCTATCATCCATTGCAGAATTGAAACTGTGAAAAGAACAAAAAATGGATTAAAAGTGGATGAGAGATGATTGAGACTATAAACTATCTGCTTTTCATCTGTTTTTACAATTTTGCCACTTTCCAAAAATTCATTTCGACAAAATCCGTATAGATATTCAAAATAGGCGAATTTTTAACGCGTTCGCTCGATGTTTATACGCGAGCACGGATATATCCCTATTTTATACCTGTTTCTACCAGTTTTTAATTTTTAATAAATACTGGATAGTCTCATTAATTTAAAAAATGCGATAGAATCCAATAACCGGAAATATAACGCTCACAATACCGCCAGAAGAAATGTATGCCGCAGAATTGTAAAACTGTGTGACATCAAGCATTTTACTCCCAATTCCCATATGGTATAAATTTTCTGCTACCTTTTTCAGTTTTCTGTTGCCACCAATTTTTTGAAAATGGTATAAAATTTGAAATATACGAAAAATAAACTAATCCTAAAAATTGGGAAAATATTCACTTACACTTACTTACTCAGTCACTTAGTCGGTTCGTCCTTCGCCTGTTGAGGCGCGAACCACAGCCTTTCAAGCTTTTCAGTCCTTGGCTTAAATTCAATTTGAGTGCAAAAAAACGGTGTACCTAAAAAAATTGGGTGCAAAATTATGTGTGCGGAGCAAAAAGTCTACAAATAAATTTTAATTCATTTCTTTTGCAATAGGCTGATTTCTACGTGAAGTATTAGAGTCAAGAACCCACATGGTTGTGATTCAAATTTTGTTCTTCCATGATTATAAATCATTTACTTTTAGCTAACCTCCCTCCGGCGATTGCCATACGCGAATAGATTTACGATCATCATGCGTCTTTCGCCCCGCGCCGATTATTTTTATTCTAGGGATCATTATTTTAATTTTGATGACGTTTGAAATTCAAGGAAACATAAAGTCATTCAAAAATAAATTATAGTGTGTTTTCAAAAAAAAAAGTGGTTTTTGGAATTTTTCGCGATCAAACATTGCAATTCAGACACCCTGTGGTTATCGTGAAATTGAGTTTATATGTATATAATAATGTTTTTGATATGATTTATTATAATTTAAGTTTCTACAAATCGTTGTGAAATTATCTACGTTGAAATTTTACTTTCTCAAGTTCGATACAGAATTGTTTTAGACAATCGAAGTTGTGTTTTTATTATTCTAGCTTCATCTTCATATATACATAAATAAGTCTTGTTTCTTCCATTATCATTATTATTCTCCATTTTCTTGTTGATTGCCTCATATTCATTTCAACATCTTGCTTCGATTTCCTCTATGTATCTCCAAATTCTAAATCAAAATCTCACTTCCTGATAACTAACTCAATTTATTATCAGAGTACTAAAGCTGCACATGATAGTAGCAGATTTAGTAATTGAATGTCGATCACATACGAGAAAATATTATTTTTTTTTTGATTAAATTATCAATAGTCTCGTGTAAATACAAATTTTCAGTTATTTATAACCAGCTGAGCTTCTTAATATATTCGTTAAAATTTTTCTTTATTTGTTTGCTCGTAATTATATATTTGATCAATTCAGAAGACGTGAAGATTCTGCTCGAATCGAGATTGCCGCTGGTGCGGAGCCGATATCGGAATGTCACCTTCTTTATGCCGATTCTCACCAATATCGATCAACCCAACAATATCGTTCTTTACACGGCATTCCATGTTGAATTCGTTTTGAATATTCTTAGCATTTTCACTATCACCGGCTTCGGAATTTATATGCATCGAACGCCGATATTTCAAAAAAATCTATTACGATTATTATATATATTCGTTAATTATCACTCAATTAACGCAATTGCTCGTTTGTATTTGCTTCTGGTCCAACTTCAAGTATTTACAGGTAATTGCCACTTTAATTAATTTGGGCTATTTTTAATTGATCATTTCAGATAGTAAAACGTTTCCTGTATTATTTACTAGTCTTATACGAGCCGAATACTATGGAACTGCAATTACAATTATGCCTGTGGTGGCAATTGAGAGGTACGTGAAAAGTATTATCCTTTTCGGTTTTTTTTCCAAAATTGACCGCAAAGCGAAATTCTGAATATTATGTCAAATATTCCGCTATTAGTCATGATTTCTGACAAATCTGTTTTTTTAATGGACCTATTGCGCGGGTCACGTCGCGAAGTCGGTACTGTAATTTTTTAATGGCTGTTTTTTTTAGATTTTTTTTTATTTTTTGAGCTTTTAAAACGTTTTTTTTTGGAAATCTGTACAAGTATTTTATTTAATAAACGCTGAAAATTCATCAAAAGCGTCATCGAGCGAAGTCTGCATCAAATTAACACAAATATCACGATTTTTCATAAAAATTGCTATCTAAATGACAAAAAGTAGACAAATATTGTCGAATTAGGAGTAATTATACCAACAATAATTGATTTTATTCGTTTTTAAATCCGTTCGTTTCTCTTCGAAGTTTTTGAAAAATACGGAAAACTAGCCCACAAAATAAAAATAAAAAATACAGTACCGACTTCGCGACGTGACCCGCGCAACTTTTCGCATGCGCCTTTAAAAATAGATAGCGGAGAATTACGATATATCGCGGCAATTTTTTGTAATTTTTGACGTGCGTGCATAGGGAATTCAAATGAAAAAAATTGATTTTTTTAATTTTTTTCATTGCATGAATAGGTCCATAACATGCATTTTTTATATTATTAAATCTTTTAATTATATTTTTTCGTTTAAGATTTTTGATCATTAATTCGTTTTCAGAACATTCTCCACTATTCTTGTGCATGATTATGAAGCGAAAAGTCGTGCATGGGTGGCCCTTATTTGTGTTGCAGTTTCATTAACTATTTCAGTTTGGGTGACAATAACTGTCGTTTTTAGTAAGTTGCAACTTTTAAATATTCACAACTGACAAGCGGCTGAAAAAAATGAAATAACGGAAAACCAATCTGATCCGAATTACGCAAATTTCAAAATAAAAATTGCTATTTTATACAAGTATGTTTATCGAATCGAATTGAATGCGGCAATTTTGATTTCGGACCCGAATTTTTTCGGCTCCGTCTTGTTTTCGATTACCAAAGTATGGGTTTCGAGATCGATATACTTAAAGATGTTATCTAAACTTAAAAACGTAAATCAATTGCAGATGGCATTAAATTGCACTTATTCATATTTATTGGTACAATCACTACCGGTTCTGCAGCTGTTGTAAGCTATTCTTTTAACATGTCGCATTTCATAGAAACTGAAATTTTAGATATTTATAATACTTTATAAAATCAATACTGACGAATTAAAACGATTGGACTGGAAATTATCCGGAAAAGAGCGAAAATTCTATTCTTTGAGCAAAAAATATCAAATCGAGGAGAATTTGAAAGTTTTAAAAGTTTGGCGAGAACCGATACCTTCTTTAGCATTTTTCCCTTATTTCACAGATTCTGAAAAATGGATTTATATTATTATCAGTATTCGTTGCAGTTATTGTGTCCAATTTAATCTTTTCTTGTGCTGTTTTCGGAATTGAAAGTAATTTAGGACAAATCACAATGGGTATGGTGGATTTTTTATTAGCATCGTAAGAATATGCCACCATATTCCGAATTGAATTTTATCAATTTAGAGCAACTACAATATTTCCATTAATATTCATATATTACCTTAGGAAATATAAATCATTGGCTAGTTCGGTAATTAATTTAAACATTGGCTCGAATATTTTCTGTGATTTGCATTGTAGAAATTATCTCGTGTCTACAACAAAAAAGGGGAAACAAAAACGATATCAACGATTTCTGTGCAGGATGAAACGCAATTGTATTTTAAGCAGCTTCATCAATCTTGGCAGTGAAAACAATACGATCATCGATTAAATATACATTTTTTAAAAGAAGAAAATCGAAAGAAAAAGACGAATTGCTCTTCTTCACGGGACCTCATTTAAAAATCTTAACCTCCCTATAAAAACAGTAATAAATTTTTAGAATTTTTCATTATTCTACTTAATATTATGGCATGTTTCCTCACGGTTTACGACTAAAAGTTCATTTCAATATATTTTTGGTGAGTGGCCCTAATTTTTAAGTGATGGCCTATTTTTCAAATTTCGGCCATCTAACTTATTTTTCGTATTGCGTTTTTTTTAAATCAACTCTCATGGAAATCTATCGAATTTCCAACCGGCACCACAATGTCGTTTCAATCAGTTACGTCAGAATTCAGTTTAAAATATAATAGAATATGAAGTAGCAGTATACTCATTTCAGAACCAAAAAGAAAGAGGGAAAAGGGGTTTCCCAAGGAAAATAATGCGTATCCTGAATCTCGTCAACTCTAGTCTAAATAAATACTATATACGCAGGAAAGTGCATATTATATCTGGACACACAGCCACATTTCATTTCTTTTCTTTCACTATTTAACCCTTTGATTTTATTGTTTATGGTGCCGAAAAATCACAACAACAGCGAGTAAAAAAACAATAAAAATTGTCCTTGACATCGGGGCAGCGATGTGTGTCGAACAGTCTAACCATGATACTAGTTGACTATTGATTGCCCATTTTTACCCTGTCTGGTTGTTTGCAGAATGTCAGTCATCGTTTATGGAGGAAAAGGAGCCCTCGGTTCGGCTGTTTTGGAGCATTTCAAAGGAAAGGGATTCGTAAGTTATTGAGAAGTTGTGGGTTTCGAAATTTTTAAATGAAGTCTTCGATAATAGTGAAAAGTCGATACAATCCGTTTGAAAATAATTTAAGGAACGTATTTTTAACCTATTCGATTTGAGTGGTTTTTTTTTCAAAAAAAAATAATCGGATCGTATATTTTCAACATATTTGCGAAAACTTTCAAGTAGTCAAAATTTTCACAAAACGGGGGATTAAACATTCTGGACGTTTCAGTTAATCGATTATTATAAATCTTAACGTTTTGATTATAAAAATCGAAGAATTGTCAATTATTTAACCCCATTGCATAAGCGAAGTATATTTCAAATATTTTCGTAATATTTCATTTTGTAATATTTCACAATTCATTTTTTTTTAATCACAAATTCTACGTTTTGCTACCTCATTATTTTCTTGGGAAAACACTTCGTTTTTTTTTTAAATGATTTCCTAGTAAATTTTGAAATTCCAGTCAGTTTTGAACATTGACCTTTCTGCCAACGAGCAAGCGGATTCGAACATTGTTGTAAACCCGGCATCTTCATGGACTGAGCAAGAAGAATTCATCCTTAAAGAGTAATTTGCAACAATTTAAGGAAATTTCGTTTTTTTATAGAGCTTCTAACGCTTTGAAAGAAAAGAAAGTCGATGGAATCTTTTGCGTTGCTGGAGGATGGGCTGGAGGGTCAGCTTCTTCCAAGGATTTCATTAAAAATTGCGATTTGATGTGGAAACAATCGGTAATTTTTTAATCAGAGGGCCATTCACAAGGCGCCGAATTCTAGGTTTGGAGCAGCACAATTGCTGCTCGTTTGGCTTCTGTCCATCTCAAGGCCGGAGGAGTTCTCCAGCTCACTGGAGCAGCTGCCGCTACCGGAGCCACCCCTGGCATGATTGGATACGGAATTGCCAAAGCTGCCGTTCATCAACTTACCCAAACTCTCGCCGCGAAAGACAGTGGCCTTCCCGACGATTCTACGGTTGTTGCTATTTTGCCAATCACTCTTGATACGCCAATGAACAGGAAATGGATGCCAAAAGCGGACCATTCAAGGTAAATGGTTATTTGGAAAAATGAACGTCTTAAGAACGTTTTCATATTCAACTTTTCCTATTTAAAATCTTGCAATATACCGGTGAAAACCTGATTCGTTTTTTCATTAATAGTCTGCTTTCGGAACATAAACGACATGAACACAAAGAAGATATTTTTCATTATCATAATAATCTTTAAAATGGCCTCTATCGTTCCACTAAATTGATTCGGAAATTTTGTGGGCGATAATTGGACACTCAATTATCCGCGGTTTATGGGATCAAAAAGCAATTATCGAATTAGAACATTTTGAACGAGAAATTTCGCTGTGCCGGGTTGACCTTTTGAAAGCAAAAGTCATGAGATTGCGAATTTCGACCGCATTGGACACAACATGGATTTTATCAAAAATAAATATTTCAATAAATAATTTCATTTGAAATCTTCAATAGAAAGTTTAAAATGAAGAAATTAATATTGTCGGACTTCGGTTAATTGACAAAATGTCATTAGAAAAACTAGGTAAATTTCTTTGTGCGCGGTATACACCTTAATTCCGCAAATCTTCACTTAGTTTTGAGCCAAGACCATTATTTTTTTTTACTTTTAATCTCGACAATACGTTTATGCCATTGTTCGTTCGAAAACGAACATTTTTTTCAGTTGGACCCCGTTGACATATATTGCGGAAAACTTCCACAAATGGACAACTGATACATCAAGCCGTCCCAAATCTGGAAGTCTTCTTAAAATCACAACAACCGGTGGCGAGTCGAAGATCGAAGCACAATAAATCTGTAATGTCGCTTAATATTGCCAGTAATTCACTTACATAGAATCATAAGTTGTGAAAAATAACGATTTCAATAAATTGATGTATTCAATGAATCCCTCAATCGAAGTTTTTTCTTATTTGGAAATGTTTGAATGATAATCGCCCAGTGATAAGTATCATTTGTCTGCGTCTCTAATATATCTCCATATCCCTTTTGCGCACTTTTTGTACGTGTGATTTCGGAAACATCGCCGAAACAATTGTACGTGAGGATCGCGATCGAAATGTTTTGCTTTCCGTAATATTGCATGGCGACACCAAGTTTTGGAGAAGTGATGAGGCGGATTTGCAGTCTTTTCCATCATGCCGCAATTTTGTTGGGAGGGAGGTCTCATGATAAGGTAGATCAAAATGTTTGCAATTCTTTGAAAACTAAAGAATTCACAATTCAAGAAAAGAATTGGCGTGAACAAAAAAATTGAGTTTTACTGAAACTGGCCATTTGGATAAAAAAAAACAATTCGCTGGAGAATTTCCGCTGAGCTTTTTTTGAATTTCTAGAATAGAATTGCATCAGATTGCTAAAAACTTTAAGAAATATTCAATATGGTACAAATTTTATGCGACAATAGTTAGAAAAATATTCTCGCACAAAAATTTGAAAATAAGTATCTAATTTATATTTAGAATCGTAAACGCGAGAAATTTTTTGGATAAAGCTCAAAAACTGATTAAAAATCGTTGTTTTTTCTTGAAACTCCACTAGTATTGCAAATGTCCTGGAGTT
The DNA here is from genome assembly GCA_902829315.1 of Caenorhabditis bovis. Classification (NCBI taxonomy): domain Eukaryota; kingdom Metazoa; phylum Nematoda; class Chromadorea; order Rhabditida; family Rhabditidae; genus Caenorhabditis; species Caenorhabditis bovis. The sequence goes on along the minus strand of CADEPM010000004.1, from coordinate 1,576,481 downwards.
TCGTTTGCATTCTCCGCCAAAAACGCGGTTCTTGAAGGCTTTTTATGGATTTTCCCACAACCATTTTTTGTCTTCTCAGGCAAATCAAATAAAATATTTTGAGAATCAAATATTCAGTGATAAACTCTAAAATATTTTGAGAAATTCTAAAGTCTATTGATACTTTCTAAAACTTATTGAGAATCAATAAATTTTAAAAATTTGGAATTTGTAAATTAAATCTTTTGAGAAAGTTAAATCTTTTGAGAAAGTGTAAAGTATCTCAATATATTGTGAGACTTTAAAATTTGAATAGGGCCCTTATGACTTTCACTGACGCAATTTGCGGCGTCTCTTTTTAAGATCTTCTAAATTCCAATCAATAATTTATGTTTTTGATGTTCCTGCCGTTTTTTTTAGCTTTTTGTAATAGTTTCTTCACTTTAGTGATGGACGTATTCATGAAATGCAAGTTTTTATAATAAATGTTTAACACTACCTTAAATCTGCATTGTTTTACATGCTGAATTTGAAACAGTTGTGCCTAAACATGTCATTGCATGAACAGGTTCATGAATTTAAAAAATGCGCACAATTATTACAATTAATTACAAATATACTTCAGTTTCTAATGATTTCGATATTTCAGATGACCCCGCGGAGAATACGAAATGTGACCAAGGAAATAATCGGAGAGGCACTAAGAAAAGATGGAAAGCCGAAGAAGGTGTGGAGAATAAGGCGAATGCGAGAAAAAAGTGAAGCAGTATCACATTCGAACGGTACGTGTGTTTGCTAGTTGTTCAAATTTGATTTACGCGGAAATTGAACATTATATAAATAAATAAATAAATAAATAAATAAATAAATATATATATATATATATATATATATATATATATATATATATATATATATATATACATATATATATATATATATATATATATATATATATATATATATATATATATTCAGATATCGAATCGCTCGGGTCCCAACAAAATGCCATCGAGGATCTCTATGACTCGAAAGTAGAAACCGACCGGAATCGAAGTACTAAATACACATAAAGTTTTTTTTATTGTTTTCTTACAGGATTATTATGGACAGCTCTGAGCGTTCAAGATTTTGCAAGAATTGCATTTCTTCTTCAAGAAACGAATTCTAAAAAGGGTATAACAATTCTTTTTTATCAACAATTATGCCTAACTACAGCTGTTAAACAGTTTTTCGATGTCGAACACATTGAAAATGAGAAAACAATGAAGGCAATTCTTCTAGAAGGTACAGAAACAACTCGAATACGTGTTTGCTCATATTGCGCCAATGACAAATTGAAGTGAACTTCGAAAAAATGTATATATTTATATATATGTTTTATTTTAGATGCTTCTGTCACGAATATATGGAAAGCGAACTTTTTTTACCCAATGTAAAAAGTAATCTGAAACTTTTCGTTGAAAGCTATGGAAGCGAATTAAAAGAAGCACAAAGGAAAGTATTAAGTGGTGAAAGTAATTCATCACTCATGAATGAAAGTTTCCCCAAGAAAATTCTTGTAAGAGAATCGGGCGCAAGCACAGTCGTCCATTTCAGTTCTTGTTTCGATGGAGTTGAAATAAATCTGAGGAGGTTAAACTTCTCAAGAACAAAAATATTTTCCATATTAAAACAAATTTCAGCAAGAAAATCTGGATTTTGTCACTACAAAATATGGATCTCGAAGACAGTTCGCGAAGTCTAGTAAGCGCGATGATGATTTGCGGGGTGTACATCGGATCGATTGACCCCAATTACCATATCCACGATCGAATTATAGACTGGATCAACGTGAATTTCGAACATCAAATCATTTGCCGTCAAGATACATTTAGAGGAAAAGTGATTACCGCCGTCTTTGACGATCCTGTAGGTATTCTAGGTAAATAACCTCAAATAAATTATCAAACTTTAGGCACGAAGGAAGGTCTACAATTTGAAAATGTTTTCATCACCTGGCTCGTGTCCATACTGTCTTTCACAAGAAACGATTCTCAAAATCAACGACCAAAATGTTATAGGTATGTCGTTATAAGTCGGACGTGCGTTTTAATGTGCACATCTACTCAAAATTCAGAAAGGATCTTAAATGTTTTCTGTAGATCGGGAAAAGTGTGGAACAAACATTCCAGAAACATTGGCCGATGGATTGAAGGAACGAGGTAAATACAGCAAATTCAATGAGCAGGTGCCCATGTGGATCGCGGCCATGGATTTTTTCCACCTTTTTCACGAGGGAATTTTCACACGTATAATAAAAGGTACTTCAATTATGTCTCTCCTTTTTCAAAAATTGAAGATTGCTTTTTAGAAGTCTTCGTTAAAAACGAAATAAATATTTTTCGATGCAAAGCTATTGATGTGAAAGCGAGACTGCCATCTTCGGTAAAGTCGCTATCGGGAAAATTCAATGACATTAATGGGTCTGAAAAAGCTAGCGTAAGTTAATTTACCACTTGCAATTATCATCCTTTGTAGATTTTTGAAGTGAAAATTGTTTCTAACGCCATCGGGTTCCTCCCTCCGTTAGGTTCAGCTGTTGTGTTGCTTATACATGCCTGCTACCGATGGATGGTGTCACCGACTCGCTTAGTTACAAATACAACATTACCAAACAAAGTAATATGGGATCGTTAGCTATGTACATAATAGAAAATTTTTATTTCAGATCGCAGGTATTTGCAAATTATTAGAAATTCTAATTTGAGATGGGGCGCCTCAATTGTTTTCTGGTTCAAAAGTGCACGTAAGTCGTTTTTTTTTGCAATTTTAAGAGTTATTGAACGTTGTAGCATCATGCTATTGTCGTTGATATAAGAAATAATACTAATGATTACTGTATTTATTGTTTCAGCAACTTATATACCATTTGTACAGTAATGTCATGGTCAGCTGTCGGCAATAAGCACGCAAGCGCATGAGCACATTTATCACGTTATCAAGAGAAACATGTGCTCGGAACAGACAAACGGGATTGGATATAGTATTTTGAGAAAGTTAGACTCATTCAGTTATTTTTTAAAACTGGCAATTTTCAGTTATAAACTATATCACGAGATTGTGACTTCATTGAAAATGCGTTTCAACGCGAATCCGGATTTAATTAAGAAGTCATTTTATCGCAAAGAACTCATGAAATTAATCGAAAAACGACAAATTCAATCATCAAAATTTGTAAGTTCAACATTTTCTTTCAGTATATGCAACGAATTCCTTATAGCAACGTTGTGCGTCATTCGCAGAAAAAGGAGAAAATGCGAAAAGAATAAATTGATTCATTTATTTTTTTTCTGATTTTTATTATTAATATATTCATTTCGCATTAATATTGTAATAAATGAAATGTTCATACATATTCAATTATTATGGATGTTATTACATTCTATTTGTGTGAAAATTGCTCGATAACGTATGATATTACATAATATTGGACAGAGTTTATTGAGAACAATCTAAAATTTATTGATATATTCTAAAGTTTATTGAGACAAATCTAAAACTTATTGATAAACTTTAAAGTTTATTGAGACAAATCTAAAACTTATTGATAAACTTTAAAGTCTCACAATATTCATTGAAACTTATTGATAAATTCTAAAATCTTATGAGATTTCCTAAAGTTTATTGAGACAAATCTAAAATATTATAGAGACACGTTAGCCTCTCAACGAACCTCATAAGATTTTAGAATTGTCTCAAAATATTTTTTTTTCATTTGCCTGAGTTCGATTTTGATTGTTTAATATTTGAGGTTTAAACGTTTTTGAAAATGATGAAATAAATGTAAGCACACGAAAATGCGTGAAAACACCGGGACACGTATGATATAAAGAAAATCCGAATACACCCATCTTACTGAATTTTTTTGTCACCAAATTTGAAATTGTTTTTTGAACAAAAAAATGAGCGCGCTACGCCAATTTACGGCGAGTTTGATTAGCAGGTTATCCGTAATAGTATACCTGATTCTCACTGTTTAGGTCCCGTAATGTGTTCATTTGGCCTATAGGCGCTAGATGTCTACGCAGGTTTTTTTTGGATATTTTGTGGTACTAAATTTAATTAATGCTATTATCTCCTCTATTGCCTCCTAGAAGCATATACGATTCATGTGAACACCTTATAGGTCCGGAGCATTTTACACATATAGGACTACTCTCATTATTCAATACCGCCAGATGCGTTGCATTTTTAAAAATAGAAAAAATAGTAGTTGATCAACGCGAAACGTTTCGTTCGTCAATAACGATTTTTCGTTTACCATCGAAATTCTTGCGTTGGCGAATGAAAAACCTTTCGTCCAGTTCTTGGCAAGATCTATTTGCGCGTTCTATGATGATTTTAATGAAACGTGAAAGAATTTATTTCGATTAAACAAATTAATGCTTTAAAAACTCTTAGAGACCTATCGTCTGTCTAAAAACATCAGTAATTAAATAAAATAGTCCACGAATTTAATTCAATGTGATAAACTGCATAATTGCTTCCAAACTTTTATTTTTGCCAGGGTTTCCAAATATTTTCTTCCTTCCATCTGCTCTTCAGTTTCTCGATGTTTCTCCATTCATGACGTAATGATGACTTTTTTCATGGTTTGATTTTTGCCAGTGATCTAATGTCCGTATCTGATCATTTTCTTTGAAAATGTTTTACTTAAAACGTTTTTTTTTTCAATTTCACATTACATTTTATTCCAAACCCCAAAAAATACAAAAAAATTGTATTTGTTTCTTGAACTATTTTAACTTTTTGTTTAAGTTCATTAAAGTTTGAACTATATTATATGCTAATTTTCTCCAAATAAACAATTATCATTTGTTGATGCATTTAAAAACGAGTTTCTTTCAAAATCGATGCTAAATGATTGTGCGCCATTTTGATTACCGCAGTTCATAAAATCGCAGTTCATAAAATCACTCACATCCATCATCGCATGATCAATAATAAGAAGACATCACACCAAAGTCCGTCTATGACCATCAAAATCTACATCCACTTTTTGCTTTTTTGTCGTCTTCATTTCGTCCATTATGTTGAAATATATGTTGAAAGCATATTTGTGCCGTTTGACGTTCAAGAATACTTGCATTAATTATGGATCCAGTTTTTCGACAGGATCTTGATTATCTGACGAGAAGCGACGAGGAAACAGAACAGAAAAAAAAAACACCAAAAATATATAGATACTGAAGAAGGCGGAGGTCAAGGACGATTTTTGCGACGAGATTGTTGTTGGCAACATTTCAGGATATTCACGTGGACGAAAACATGTTAGACAAACAACAAGGCCAGAATTCTATTTATTCTGAGTAGTGCAGCCTGAGTAATTGTGGACCGTCGTTTTTTTTCGAGGCTGTGATTCAAATTTTTGATTTGAATAGTAGGAATGCTATTCTTATGCTTATCTCGTAATCTCAACGTTTCGTTTTACGCCAACACCGCTGACGTTGGTTTTTTTTAAAGCATTTTTCGCAGTCTCGCGACAATAATTATTAATATCATTCATACACCTTTATCATATTTTAATGAAACGTCGATCCCTGAACCCATCGATCCCAAATATTTGTAGCCAATCATAGTTCAATTTTGCCAATTAATTAACACTAATCAATCCACAAAACGCAACATCGCCACACATCGGCGATAAATTCAGTTCAATCGCAATTACGGGTTTTGTTGCTGGTCGAGGCGGTGGCCGTGGGCAGGGCGAAAAAGAGAATTTCGTACCTTTTTTCGACTAATGGTCATTTTTGCGAATGGACACAAAAATAATCGGACTTGTCAAGTGTTGTTGCAATTCGATCATGTGAGGAAACAAGAAGCCGAATCGCGTGCTCAACAATTAACCGCAAAACACATATCGTCTCTACTCATCTAGATTTTCAACTCGAATAGAATTTATGGAAGTTAAGACATTCCTGTGATTCTGATTGTACACTTCGACTTTTAAGAAACAAAAAAAAGAAATGACCGAGATCGAAGGCAATTGACGAATATCAGTTTCTTCTTAAAGATTAAATAATTTGCAAATGTATTATTTCAATGCTACTAATCTTAAAATAGTTTCGAACCGCACTAAATGTCGTGTCTGCCGTCGATTTGGTCATCCTATTAGCGTTAGCTTATTTTCTCAGTCAATTCCTAAAAATTTGAACCAAATCAAAAATTTTGCCCTTTAAAAACGCAAATTTGCATGTGTATTGTGTTCTTATCGGCAGCCATAAATTCTTGATATTTTCTTTCGCTATCAAATGATTATTTATCGCCAAAAATTCCTCGAAATCGTCGTGCAAACTTGATTCATTGTTGACCCGACCGGCCCCGATCTAATTGAAATTGTCCTGAACCACACCACACCTCTTGAGCGATTCCCACGAGAATCATGGGCGTGACGATGGCAATCTGCCAATCGAACGATTTCTGATGCGAACCCGCTACCGATTCGAGTACTACAATCGAGTGATCTGTCGTAATCGGTACGAATGCCAAACTCACGTCGTCGACCGATGGCAGATACTCATCTAACAGTCCAAATTTGGTCTTTCTATGAACGCATTGACCACGCCCACCCATCAATCAAGCGCAAGAGCGACTAGACACGAGACGAAATTGAGTTGGAATAATTTTGAAAGAATATTTTGATCTCACAAAGTTCCCATTTCAAAATTGAAATTTCTATTGAAATTCGTCTAAAATGTCCGCAGCTGAGAATATATATTATCATCATATTATATCGCATCGCTTTGATTCGATTAAATATAAAAAAAGTTGATTCTATTGAAAAAAAAAACACAATAGCATTAGTAATTTATAAATTCCATTAGATTGATTTCCAGGAAGTCCGTAGTACTTAACATTAATTCTCACTGTTCACATAAAAAATTGAACGTATTCGATCGTCCGCAAAAGTGTCAAGGTGCTCCTCTCTTTTTTTGCAATCGGTGGAACTAAATTATAAGAATTTATCATTTTTTATTCAAACAAAAAAATTTTCCTTTGTTTTTTTTTTAATAATTTCGCATTTATTCTTCGAAATTGTCGATTTGTCCTTTCTGCGGAAAAATCTGCAAATACTAAGGGCCAATTCTGAAAAAAAAAATTTATCGTTTGGGCGGCAAGCCTAAAACAACATAAAATGCCAAAACGGGGGAGGTCTTAATGAGTGGTGTGCACCTTTAACCTGAAACCGCTTCACATAGTTTTATTTTGGCATTCTGTCATTTTTCCGTACTCGAGCAAAAATAACTCGTCATATTTTTTTAATTTTCATATTTTGAAAAATTTCATTTCTTGAACTAAATCGTACAGGTAGACGAAAAAGCGCGAAAATTGTCATTAATGACTACCGGAAAGTAGTCTAAAGGCCATCACAAATCATTCCTCGCCATCACAATTCAATATCTGAAGCACATTATTGAAAGTTTAAAATTGATAAACTATTATTAAATTGTACCGCCAAAGCCACACGCCACCAAAGCCACCTACGCACACAGTGTAACCTTTATATTGCATTCGTGTGCCCCTATAAAAGGGAGCCTCAACGCCCATTTTTTCACTTTCTTTCCCTTCGTTGGTTGTTGTTCAACTTATATTCAATTTATGTCCAATTCATGTTTAACTTATTTTTAATTTATTTCTTTTACAATAAAGTTTAATTACCCAAGTTTGAGGTTGTCCATCTCCTACTGGTTAATAAATTTGGTGCATCGACGACTTACGAATTCAAGCCGCCGAAAGATCAAGCCAACAAGTTCAAGTCAACAACCAAAAGCCATCCTGAAAGAAAACGACTCAACCACAACTACGGCCATCCAGCTTCATCTTCGAATTACAACAAATCGAAGGTCCGTTTTCTCAACATTGCAAGACCCGCGTGGCACAACTCATACTTCAACGCTTTGCACGATACTAACAACACAAAGAACATCGATTTGATCGAAATCGAGTCCTAAACCATCAAGCCATCCATCCATTTGTTAGTCCTTCCAAAAAAACTACACAGTCATTCATTAAAAATGAGTGAACTTCGCTATTACCTGACGGCAGCCACACGCTCAATGAACTCCCTGGCACAACAACATATCGACGCAGAAAAAATGCGATCAGTCCTGAAGAAACAAGAAGAAAGTCATCAACCTATCACGGAGATAGAATCGGAAACAGATGGTCCGTGAACCGATTCAGAACCGAACAAGAAGCACGGGACAAGATTATGGACACAATCATCACAGTGCAAAGCTCCTTCAATCGATACGCTCAAGCCATGGACAAAATCACAGATTTGCTAATCCTGGGAGACATAGACACCTTAGAAACGGCCATCCGCATAGAGAACGAAGGAATGGAGAAAAGCAGGATCAAAGCAAGATTCGAGGGAATCATGAACCGACTCAGCTCAGCCTACAAGACAGCAAAGTTGGAACACGACCGACACACACAGGAAAGATTGATTGCCCAGAACAAAGAAGTTAACGAATGGAGAACAACGGCCATGGAAGCTACGATTCAAATCAAGGAGATCAAAGAATACCTCCGAAGACATCAATCCGACAAGGAACAAATGACAGGATTACTAATGGATCATAACCAACAACTATTTGAGGCCATTCAAAAAACAATGCGAGAATGCGCCAAAAACATTGAAAACACTTGCCAGTCATTCGCGCCGGAGGCCCAAGGTCGAGCCAGAAGCACGACAAAATCTCCAAGGCCAAACGCAAAATCCCGAAATTCGTCATCCCGCTCGCCAAGATCAAGCAGCAGTGAAACACCCAAGTCATATGCGAGATCAAATACGAAATCGAGATCACGATCGAAATCACGATCACAATCACGATCAAGAAAAACATATCGTCAACATCATCGACGAGAATCACAAGATCGCAACAATCAACGCCATCGAAGAGAATCAGAAGACAGCAACAATCAACGCCATCGAAGAGAATCAGAAGACCGCAACGATCAACGCCATCACGGGAAAACCGGACTCATCATACGACGGATAGCCACTGAAAACACCCGCGATGGAGACGACTTGAATTGTGCGTTTTGCTACAGACCGCACTTTTCCGACAAATGCTTCGAAATCACAAACGCCAAGGACCGAGAGCGTCATCTGGAGAAAACGGATAGATGCAAGAGGTGCGTGAAGCGGAACCATCGAGGAATATGCCATTCGAAATGTTATTACTGCTCAACCCACGGAAGGATGGAAGCAGCAAAGACCCACCACACGGCCATTTGTCGACTCCCCAACGTCACCGTCCTTGAGGGGGAGTGTCATTAATGACTACCGGAAAGTAGTCTAAAGGCCATCACAAATCATTCCTAGCCATCACAATTCAATATCTGAAGCACATTATTGAAAGTTTAAAATTGATAAACTATTATTAAATTGTACCGCCAAAGCCACACGCCACCAAAGCCACCTACGCACACAGTGTAACCTTTATATTGCATTCGTGTGCCCCTATAAAAGGGAGCCTCAACGCCCATTTTTTCACTTTCTTTCCCTTCGTTGGTTGTTGTTCAACTTATATTCAATTTATGTCCAATTCATGTTTAACTTATTTTTAATTTATTTCTTTTACAATAAAGTTTAATTACCCAAGTTTGAGGTTGTCCATCTCCTACTGGTTAATAAAAAAATCGTGATTTATTTAAACTTTGTTTAAAATTTTGATTTTTGAACATCATTTTGTCGTGTTTCTTCCGTTTGTTGTTTGCTTTTTTTAAAACTATTTTTTGTTGTTTCTTTTATTTGGCATAACCAAAAAGAGCACGAGACCATCGAGAAAGACGCACGAATGAAAATGTACAACAGTTTCCACCGACTATATTCTGACTTCAAAAAATGGTGGAAAACGTTTTTTTCAAACTCTGATAAAATGAACTTCGAAGTTCGATTCGATTTAGTTTTGCAGTTTTCATTGTCAGCAGCGTCTCCACAAAGAAGGAAAATGAAAGGAGACGTCAAATTTAAGCACAAGAATTTGTGAATAAATAATTTTGAATGTTTTCATTGATGATTTTTTCATTTTTAATCGTCCGACATCGTTCCAAATATTCATCTTCTACTGACTCAAAAACACCTTATAGTCGGCTTCCAGCGATTGCAGTTCGCGGGTGCGCCTTTAAAATGGTCTCGCTGAATTTTTCTTTATGAGTATATCATTTCCTTGAATGCTTAATATCACTGAAATTAAAAATTAATGGAAGGATCTCTAAAATGCAGACACACGGTTAGTCCGTGCGAGACCATAGTAAAGGCGCATGCACGTAAATCTACCCGCCTACAGGAGTCGCCGGACGCCGACTATATCTTCGAACGAACTTTTTGAGAACGTGCACAATTTTGAAATGTAATTTAATAAATTACGACGACGCGCGACATTAATAGTCGGTATATATTCCGTCGGGTAGATTTACGGGCATGCATCTTTTGCTGTGGTCTCGAGCGGAATAACGGTTTTTCTAAAATACCAATGCTGTTAGGAATTCAAGGATTTAACAAACTTATTCGCAAATATTGAACATTCCTCGTGAAAATTGAAAAGTAATTGTTGACGCGTGACGAGACCATGACGACCAACACACCCGTAAATCTACCCGACGTATTATTAGGCCCTTATTTATTTACCAATTTCTTTGTTCACTCGACAAAGTCTTGGAGAAAACTCTAGAAAGGAAAGTGATTAAAGCCTACTGAGGTTTTTGCAGATTTTAAGAGACTCGTTTGTCTGAAATTGGACAATACAAGAATACGTTTTCGAATAAACCGAAAAATTCGTTATTCAGAATCTGGCCCAATATCATCATGTATGCAGATTTTGGAAGGAATAAGCAAAAATAGCTCAAAAAAAGGTAGTACAATAAATTTCGATGAATTCCAGTGTGTCTTTGGAACGAATATTCCGGAATGAATTCCACAAAAGGATTGATAATTTCTCATCAATCAAATGGTGTATGATTCCTACGTGCTTTTTCATTCTTCGCGCTGCAAATTTGCACCCGACGGGTTACGGTACAAGGCTTTCTTTGACGGGAGATAATAGAGTACCGCCGGTAATGATCTAGACATCGGTGTATCCAACTCGGTACCATTAATAATGATTTCATCCAAAGCAATTGATAATGTTGATAATCCACATTACTCGAGCGCCTTAGAATAATTGTGGACCATCGCACTCTTTCGAGGCGGTAATTCAAACTTGAATTGAAGCAGTAGGAATACCGTACCCTGGATAACCTGCGAAGCTAACTCACCGTAAATCGGCCTAGGATGCTCGTTTTTTTGCGAACGTAATATTAGAGAACATTAATAGAAAGTTTGGAAATAATTAGAAATTGAAAATTTTAATTAGTCATTAACCTTGATTATACATTTATCATCGAAATATTGCAATTATCTTTCTAACTTGGGCAAGAAATAAAGCTGACATCAAAACAAGAAGATAATTTGAACTAACACATCGCGATATCAATCCTCAAAACGACTATTCGAATATATCAAATTTAAATGGCTCGTTGAATTTGCGAAAATCATTTTATGGACGATATCCACCCCCGTTTTTTATTCAGCTCATCCTATTCAATATTTCAGTTGAATCGCCCATCTAAAAGCACCGTTTTGAACCATTTCTTTAACCAATGCTTTGGAATTTTTCAATTTCCAGAAATGGAAAAATCCCATATCAATCCTTTAATATTGTCAGCTCATTTTTGTTGCCTAATATATTGAAGAATCATACATTAGCCCTTGTTACTTATCCGAGCCTAATAATAAATTATCTTATTTGTTAAGAACTAAAAATGCATTATTAAGGACTTATTCATGAAAAATATTTTTTTTAATAATAAAATAAACATTAAATGTTTATTTTTCAAGTTTTATTGTATGAAAAACCTACATTCGCGTTGAAAGCTTGTTTAAAATGATGCATTCATTTTTCGCTATTATCATATAATATGTGTGAAACGCATACCTATTTCAGGTTTTCCTTCGTCCTCGTACCTCAATAATTGCAACATCATCTACCGTGTTCCGCCCTACCGTACCCTGTGCGGTTTCCGCGCGGTTTCGATGAGCGGGCTGAAGAGCGTTGGGTATAAAGCTGCGCGGACAATACCTGCCACGGTAATCGTCGCCGCTTCATCCCGCCGCGCTTGTCGTCTCTCAAAAGTGTGTCATCAGTCCGGATCCTTTAATTTTGATCTCGTGCGCTTCACTCAAATCAAACACAACATTTTAATCATGACGGCGATCAATTATCGCCTATTATTGCCGCTATTAATTGCAGGTCAGAATTCATAAACTCGAAGAATCATTCTTCAGACAACAATTTTGTAGGTTTAGGTTTAGCCCTAGCAGATTCATCATTGGAGCCGGCGAAAGTCGACAAAAACGGAGCTGTTAAAGATGGAAACCATTTGCGGGTATTCTAGATGCCTTAAACGACAAAAATACCCAATTGTTGATCTTCAGATTGACCTGAACGAGACGTCCTCAGAAGAATTACTGGACAAATGGCTTTCCCAGGCGGTGTCTGGCCTGATGGCTGCCGTGGCCTCGAAGCGATTGGCTACTGTACCCGAAGAGAAGAAGAATATAATTCAGCAGTGCTCGAAAGACGCGAAGGATGTTCCGTCACACGCGAGATGTATCGTCAAGCTCCTCGACGCCAAGGATATTAGCCGTAAGTCGACAAATTAATATTATCTTTTGGGGGGAGGGGGGGGAGAGGTTTCGTCGATTTGTCGACGACGGTCTTTTTTCGGTAGAAATGATCTTGTTTTTGGAAAGTGCACGTGCGAATTTCGAAAACGCATGCATGGCGGTGTACTTTGATTTTGCAAGTGCCGCTGAGATGTCAGATGCATCTAGATAGATTTGGTTGGATATGAGCAGTGCCTGCGAATATGGCGAAATAGTCGAAAAACGTCTTCTTCTTCTTCTTCTTTTCCTTCTTCTCGTTCTTGTTCTTCTTCTTGGGTTCAGTTCGCACCAGCGATTGCGAATGTTTTGCCGAACTGTTTAATCTGCGCAAATTTCAATTAACGCGACACCACCTGCGCTTCTAAAACAAAACATTTGCCAATTTTTAGAACCGATCGCGAAGCCCGAGAAAAAGACGAAAGCGTTCGAGAAAGTTGACAAAGTCGAATGGGTTGGATCGTTCGGAACGGCTCGTTCGAAACGCGATGCTCCATACAAGGTCATCAATCGCGACAGCTACAATCTGCACCTCGCCGCCGACGAGGATCCGATGAGCCGTGTCGTGAAGAGTATGACGAAAACGGTTCGGGTTCTCAAAAACAAAGAGCGAACCGAATCGTGGAGAGAAGCTATCAATCGCGTGAAAAAACTTGGCGAATCGGCGAAGGCCGAGAAGAAGAAGCGCGAGCAGATGAAGGAGCACCTCAAGAAGATGATCGACAACACGCCAGCTGAATTCATTGATCCACGCAAGCCCATTGCACTGAAACAAGCTGAAATGGAGGACGAGCAGAACGAAATGACCAAGTTGATGAGAAAGAAGCAAACGGAAGAGCTGAGAGTTCCGTTGAAATTCCTAAGAGAAGCTGTTAAGGTAACTTCTGACAGCAATCTATCAACGTAATTCAAATATTCGATTGTAGATGGCATTGGTTCTTGGAGGTCAAAATGTCACCGATTTCGATCGCAAAACACTTAAGATGGTCTCGCCGCGATTGATGTCAATCATGCCCGAACAAGAAGATGACTCACTCGTATGATATTCTCAATTATCAATTCAAATATCAAAATTTGTTTATAGTTCAATCTACTTTCGCCGTCGTTGTTCTCACTTCATGAGGACGGTGAGGGTATTGAGAAATTGACGTCGCTCCCGCATTTGTTGAAGAAACTGGATATGCGCGGACAGGATGCTTGGATGGACTTCATTGTCGAAGCCGCTGGTGTTACTGATGAGGTCGATAAGGCCGAGAAGGTGTTCAAGGAGCGCAGAGAGGCCGAGCTCAAAGGCGAAAATGGGACCCCATTGTATTTCACTAAGGTTTTAATACCAAATTAGTGGCAAATAGTTGATATTGTGGAATTTCAGAAAAATGCAACTGAAATCCTTGGAGACGACGAGAAGCGCAAAATCGAAGTTTTCGAGTACTTGGACAAATCCTACAATGACGATCAAAAAGATAAATTGAATACTGACGGATACGCATTCCTCACTGAAGCTCAAATGGAAAAGCTATACGGATCTGATTCGCCATACCATCATAAGAAAGCTTTGAAGAGATTCAAGAAGCTTCGTGATGATCCGGAGAAGTACATCGAGAAAGAGTAAGTAGAAATCGTTGAATTATATTTGACGGTTTTCTGTTCAGCATTCGTGCACTCGCTGAAGCAGAAAAGTTCCGTGGAGCTCGTCGCGCCGATATCGTCGCTTCTCCGTTTTTGCTCACGCCACTCACCTTCGCTTCTGCTCCACTTTCCAACACCTTCATTGTGCTCTCTCCACTCGTTCTCTCCCCAATCACTCTCTCGCCAGCTGTTCTCGGACCCATCATCCTCTCTCCTTGGGTGTTCATTCCCCTCATCCTCTCCCCTCGTGTCCTCTCTCCACTCATTGTCAACCCCTTGGTGTTCTCTCCAATCATCGTCTCTCCATTAGTCCTCCATCCACTCATTCTGGTACCAGGAATTTTCAATCCTTTAATTCTTTCGCCATTGGTGCTTTCTCCATTTATCCTTTCGCCACAGGTCTTCACACCATTGATCCTCTCGCCATTCGTGTTGAATCCTCTCATCCTCACCCCTATGGTCGGATCTCCATTGATTCTTTCGCCATTCGCCCTCTCCCCAATCATTCTTTCACCTCAAGCTCTATTCGCTGTCGTTCTTTCACCATACGCCTTGTCACCACTCATCGAATCTAAGCTCATCGCCGCCGAAGTCGTGCTTTCCCCATCATGGCTTTCCTAAAAAATGGCTCGTCGCCAGTTGTTAATCTCCCTAGTGCAATCGAATATAATAATAATTTATTGTTTGCTTTTTTTTTTCTAATATATACCGGTATTCGCATAATGTATAATGAATTGTTTAATCTGGGATCTCCTCGAGATAGACGCTCCAGTAGGCGAAATTAAACAGGAGGAAGGCAATTGGAAAAATTATTCTAAAACGTTGGGCCCATTTGAAAACGAGGGATCAAACCTCCTCACCTAGCGATAATGTCGATTCGCTCGGCTCGTCCACGCGATGAAAGAACGCTGCACCATCGGACGAGCTCGACCCGTTTTCGTTGTCCGATATACACTAGATCGGTTGTGTCATGGAACGTCCAGCCCTCTTCCATTCCGGCGGCAGTACGCGGCGGGCCGCGATCCGACATTTCGATCGCCTCAAAATCGCAATCGCCTTCGAGCATTTCTAATGTCTTCTTATTGCGACGACGAACAATACTCTGAGCAAATGAGATGTATGTGTTTTACTATATTATTTGATCGTTACCTTTTTATCATGCGGGCTTATCGTGAGCGCTTGCTGTGTCGAGTCGCCAAAACTGTCATTATCAATAACATTCGACAATCTCGATCGATTACATGCCGCTTTTCTCATTTGCCGGTGCTCATCCATTATGCCCATATAGTTAACAACCGCATATTCAATTAAAGATATGAAAATGAATACTGTAATACGAATTAAAACGCCAAATTCGTTTTTGAAAGAAACAACGTACCAACACATGCTCCCACCCAAATGTCGATCGATTTCGCATAACTGACTGGCGGCAAATTTGAGTTGATTGCATGCGAGGTGGTGATCATTGAAAGAAGTGTGATGATAGTTAGCGGAACACGAGCGGCCGTCGATTTCCAGTCGATCCAGTACGAGACCCATGCGACACCGACAAGCATCGAAGATGGAATGTAGAGCTGGAGTAGGAAGAACGAGAACACACGGTTGAGACGAATTTCGACTTTGAGACAAGAATATGAACCTGGAATTAGGTTGAATGATTTTCGAATATTCGCCGAAATCGGACCTGTATTCGTCGTCGAAGTGCATGATCCATTTTTTAAAGAAACTATGTCGAAGTTGGGCAATGCTCCATTGGCTCCTTCGTGCATCAAAACTGGCGGCGTATCCCATACATATTCAATGTCGGCTGTTGTGTAGGCATCTGAAATATCGAATTATAGATATTGAGCTTCCTTATCAAATTGAGGCACTACTTACATGAAGCAAAAGCGATTTCGCAATTCTGATGGTCCATTGGATATCTCGACAAATGCATCGAGCACGCTAAATGCAATGTCAATCGACGGTCATAGAACAATTTTCCATCCGAACGGATTTTCAGGAAGCGATTTTCCTGATCCAACATATGATACCATCCATTTCTCTCATTCTGGAAGAATGTGTCCGGAATCCAAAGGTTCTGATCGCGAGCAACATGGATGAACTCGAAATTGCGATAGTCGGGCGACAGGAGTCCTTGGTGCTCGATGAATCGCAAACGATCGTCGTACCATTCCTGTTTGAAACGGAACTGAGCAACGAACTCCTAGAAATCAAAAATGATCGTTTTTCCTGATTAAACGATATTGTTTGTATCTTATACGTCAAAAACCTATTATTTTTTAACTGCAAAATATATGTTGTTTTAATTTTAAGAAAATTAAGACAAATAAGATTTTTAGAATGTTATTTCTATTTTCTGTTTTGGCTATTTTTTAAAATTAATTTTCAATTACCATATTCTTTTCCGATACAGCGGATATTGATCGGATTTCCATGCTTGTTGTCACAATTACAGCACCTTCTGCAAACAATTTTAAATAAATTCCTTTTTTTTAAATCTTCCCCTACTTGTATCATTGTATGGCGTTCTTCCAGATGGTCTCACAGCGGCATCATAGTCTTGAAGTAGATCGCAAACCGTCATTTGTTCTCGCCATGCTTGATAATTGGTCGTGTGCCGACTAAATGCTGTTCGTTTGCTGAAAATAATTAATTTCCCTCAGAAAAGAATAGATAAGAAAATGAACGAACCATGACTTTAATTTGTTCTTTTTCGCATCAATTGTTGAAACTAAAACTAGAATGATGAATAATTGGGGTCTCATCACGAACGCGGCCGATTCGTCGCCTTCGCATTATTCCGCTCGCCGACAGCACATTCGAAGAAGACGACTCAGAATTAAAATCGCGAAAAAATAAAAACGAGCACAGACACACCGGCCACCTGAAGACGTCGACGATGATGAAATGCGTACGACGCTGAAACATATCGGCAAAATGTGACACGAATAATTTAGCTTATTAGTCAAGTGAATTCTGCGAAGTGTTGAAAAAAAAATAATAGGAGCAAAGAGTTTGAAGAAAGTGCACAAATTCGAAACGAATCAAATTTCCGGCCGATAATCGAGAAATTCGTTTTTTTTTTCTTTTCGACAAATCAACGAAAGAAAATGAGGAAATGGATTTCAGAGAACCAACCTATGATTTTGCGATTCTATTTCGATTTCGCCAAGTTTTATTTTATTTCATTAATTGGCGTGGAAATTGTCTGTGAGAATGAAAACGTTTTCAGGAATCAGGTATGAATTGCTGGGCCACACATGCTCGAAAAATAACAAATTGTCGAATATTAATCAAGAAAACCGACATCACTAATATGCATGGCGGTGCATTAAAAAAAAGAGGAGAAAAAGATGGAGAAAAAAAGGTAACACTACGAGTTTTGTGCTCGCTGAGCCGCTCCCCCCGTTTTTGTCCGATGCCTTTTACCTACTCGAAAAACTCATTTTCAAGACCGCCCCGACGTCGTCGCCGTCTGACCTCACCTCATCTCTTATTGTGCATTTGTGCGGCTCTCTATGTCTCACGGCTACCTTATATGGAAATCGGCTTGTAGTAGTTGAGCGAGACAATTAAAACATTCAGAATTAAAAAAAAATTCGCGTCCAATTTACATTTATGACATTTTATAATAATTTTGTGAAAAATATTAATTATTAAAAATAGAGAAAAACGAGGATGTTATTTAGAAATATTTAACTTGTCAAGAATGAATTTTGCTCATTTGATTTATTTGCCCATTAAAACAATATTTTGCAAGATAATTGTGGGGGTTGGAGTTTGTTTGACGAACATATCATATTACTAATCCATAAGCGACTCGAGCGAACATTCCAATGGATTAAAAAACTATTGCTGCAAGAAGTTCTAGAGAAAAAATGATCGATTTTTGGCGACAAAAAGGGGTAGAAATCTTTTCAAAAAATTATTTTCCTTTTTTTCATGGGGTGGGGTTTAAACGGGAACCTAAAAAGGGGTTCTTTCCATTGAATTAATGAGAAATTTTCGAACAACTAAATCGAAGGATTTAGAAAAATCAAAAAGATGAAATAAAACAATAATCTGATAATTTGGAATTGTGGTGCCCGCAAAACGAAATATAATTCGATTAAGAACATTTTCTACAAAATGGCCCCATTTGTCTTGATCGCATTTCAGTCCATGGTCCCTTGGAAAAAATGGGGCCATAATTTTTCAGAAGAAGGACCAATTTGTCATTTTGGCTCCATTTTGAATTAGCCGATTCAAGAAGTTGGACTGAAGAAATAACGAGACAAAAATGAATTGCTTCCAAATGAAAAACTCATTTGAAATTTCGCTGTTTGCAGAGTTTTCAGGAAAAGCAAATAAAGTCTTCTCATATATCCACAAAACTTCGAGAATGAACGTATATTATTTCAGTAAATCGAAACGTTTTCATTTTTTCTTTTATTAACACACCTCAAACGATTGTTACAGTACGCTAATAGATACGAAATGATAAGAGCTGTGTTCGCGCCAATTTTCGAAACATTACATAAGAGATGAAATAATGAAATGATGATGATTTGATTTAATAATAGAAGCATTTTTTTCAGAAATCAGTCATGGAAAAAGGAAAAACTTTTCGAATCTCCCATAAAAGGAAAATAATGATGATTTGAATGCAAAAGAGGCGACGCGATTGGATTTCAAGGAAAAAAATGAAAGTGCTTTCGAGTTGGGAGAAATGAATGAAAATTGCATAAATAAATAAATACAACAACAACAACAACAACAAAAAGCTTTCAAGTTGTTTGAAGAAGAATTCCAAATAAGCACGAAAAGGGCGGTCAAGTCCGTTGAGAAGAAGAAGAAGAAGCGGCGTGTTGCAAATAATTTCCTGTGCTCCCCAAAAACTCTTCTCGAAACTCGTCTTCTCCTTCTCCCCCCTTTTTCTTCTTTTTTTGACCAAAAATGGCAAATTGAAAAGATTCCTTCATACAATTGTTCTTGTTTCGAACGGCTACTTGAGCCGACTCGCTAAGAGTGCTTCTCTTACAAAACTTTTGCGATTAGCTGAGCACTTTGTGTATTATGAAAACTGTTTTAAGAGATATCCATTAAAACATTTTCAAGACTAAGCTTATTTTGAGAGGGATTGTGCATTCGAATTGAATCTCGATGGAGGGAATCTCATATGCTTAAAACAGCTGACCTCCACCATTTAGAGCTTAATCTCGATTTCTAATTATTTTTACAGTAATCAAATAGAAATATGCAAAATAGAGTTCATTGGGCTCATTTGCTCAGTGTGTAGTTCTAATTGGCAACGAATAATTAAAAAAGAAATGAGAATCCGACACTTATGCACATCAAAAATAAATGAGGCTCAGATTTCGGCGTCTTTTTGAGTCATCTTCTACAAAAAAATATGAACGAGTAAATATAGGAAATATTGAGAGAATAAGTGAAAGCAGCTGCTTTTGTAGATATTAGAGTTAGGACATACTCATACAAAAAAAGGTCAACGAAATGTGGTCAAATGAAAATGACCATATTCGGAGATGACATTGGATACTGT
Source organism: Caenorhabditis bovis (assembly GCA_902829315.1). NCBI lineage: Eukaryota > Metazoa > Nematoda > Chromadorea > Rhabditida > Rhabditidae > Caenorhabditis > Caenorhabditis bovis. Next base: position 1,556,574 of record CADEPM010000004.1, on the reverse strand, counting down.
AGGCGGGGCTTAGCTGTGATCACCATCTAATTTTCGTTGAATATCGCCATAGTCACGTAGGCAATTGTCATCATTTTCGGAACCTCCAAAATACGTTATTATTCAATACTTAAAATTTCTAAAATCAATAAAACAAAAATAATAGATTTCTATCATGCCGATAATTCACTTTCACATGTCAATTATTATAATAGAAATCTCTACAGGGTGTCATTTAAGTTCCCGCACAACTTTGAAGACGTATATTTCTGAAACTAAAGGTCCAAATCAAACGAGACTCGAAATATTTTTTATCTATAGTATAACAAATATTTATCTATTAACTCTTTTCGATTCGGCCTCCTTTCGGAGCTATGACTTCACAGAGACGCTTCGGGTAGGATGCGACTGTGGTACGCAGGTATTCGATGGAAAGATTGTGCCATTCCGCCAGTAATGTCTTCTTCAGAGTCTCTACACTTGAGTGGGGTTTTGCGTTGACCTTCTCCTGCAAGACCCCACACGGAGAAGTCAAGCGGGTTCAGGTCTGGGGACCAATCAGGCCATTCGGATGACTTGATGAAGTCGGGAAAATGGGTCTGGCACCACTCCTGAGTAGTTTTGGCAGTGTGGGCGGGTGCTCCGTCCTGTTGAAAGACCCATTTCTGCCCAACGAAATGCGTTTGGGTCCAGGGCATCACATGCTCCTCTAAAAAGTCCCGAACGTAGACTTCTTTGTTCATTTTCATCCCCTGATCTGCAAAAACCAGGGGCGCTTCCCGGTTGAGCAGATGGCACCGAAAACCATCATACTGGCAGGATGTGAGGCTCGATGTATTGTTCTGCTTTTCTCAGAAGCTTGCTGGGATGTCTGGGCAAGTACTCGATGGTTTTGTGAGTTGAATGCCGCCTCCACAGTGAATAGCTTCTCGTCGGAGAAGACAGTGACGAGATGTTCTCCAGACTGCGTGCGAGCAAGAAGTTGTTTTGCTTTTTCGAAGCGTCTCTGCTTGTTGACGGCCGATAGAATTGCCGCTTTTTGGACACGATATGGGGTCAGTCCAAGCTTCGTTTTGACGATTTGTTCCATAGCGAAGATGCTCATTCCCACGTCTGACGCCATCTTTCTCATGCTCCTGTGGGGGTTTCGCCTGTTCCTCGATTTGACGGCGTTTATCTTCTGAGGAGTGGTTACTGAGACGAGTCTTCCTTGTCTGGGACGGTCACTGGTCGTATTTAGCTCCTTGAAACGTTTGATGGTGTCGCAAACCGTTCTACGAGGCACAGCGAGGCGTTCAATGATGTCTCTCGGGCTCACATTTTGCTTATGAACTTCGATAATGGAAGCGCGATGGATGTTAGCCTTCGCCATTTCTCGGAAACACATCCGAAAGAGGTGAAACTTGGAAAGTAAGTAAAATATACCTTATTTAACAAAAATAAATTGTATTGGTGCACGAAAAGTGCGCCAGCCAAGCTCTTCATGGCGTCAAACTTTTGTGCGGGAACTTAAATGACACCCTGTAATTTTAAAACACTTCTATGTATTATATAGATGTTTAAAAATGATTTACTAAAAAAATATATATATAAAAAATCAGACCTAGCAGCAAAATACTTGATGAGATTTTTAATAACCGTTTGTAAACGCGGAAAATGAGTGTTTTCGAGAGCAATATTTTTACGAGAATGCGAATGTGAAAAATAAACCCAGCGATTTTCAGCATTGAATGTTCAAAGGGTTTGGGTAGATTTACGAAAACAATACTTGAAGAAGGTAATGAAACGTCTCAATGATTTCTATATCCAAACCGAATGATTCGAATTTTTCTGAAAGAGCTAAATCGTTTGAGTGCCACCAATTTAAAGGAGCATCTTCGTAAATCGACACTAGCTCGTCTTTTTTGAGAATCCGGGATATTTTCAACAAAAAAAAACAATTTTGAGATTGAGATTTTTTCTCAAAATTTTCTCTCAAAAACGGAATTTCAGATTAAATAATGCATATAGTTTTAATAAGAGAAGAAATTTGAAAATATGAAGAAGAAGAAGAAGAAGAAGAAGAAGGAATTGGATTTCGTGATGAGGATGATCAGTTTTGCAAAAATATTATTACACTTTTTCGCGGTGAGCCTATCTGACTCATCATAACACACACACACGCACACGCACACTTTTGAGCTTATTACATATGACGAACTCTCAATGCCTGCTCGTCGGTTTGGATTAGGTGAGGGCTTCATTGAGCAGCCGACCACACGAGCACATTCAGACATACCTCCTAATAAGGAACATCGGGTCTTGAAAAGACGACGACGACGCAATCTGATTTATGCGTTTGAATATGTGGATGATTATCTAAGAAAAAAGGTTCCGCAAAGGTTGTTTCGATGTTTCCGAGACGATTTTATTTTCGACATTACAATAGTCGTAAATTGGTCATTTTATGGATTTTTACGAAAAAAAAAACATGAATCTCAAAAATGAAAAAAAAAAAAGAAACGCTGCTCATTTTGTATTACACGACTTTTCTTGTGGGGACCATGGAAACTGAAAATTTGCAATTTACGACGACACCAATTGAAGTGAAAGGGACTCCTTCAAAACATAAAAAACGTGTTCCTTTTGTTGTCGATAAATACAGTAAAAATATGATTAAAAATGAAAAAAATGATTAAAAAATGGAAAAAATATTGTGTAAAATCACAAATTGTTTATTTGGGGATATTTACGAAATAATCCTTTCAGTCTCTCGACACTCATAATTTCCATTTTTCTTTTTTCGCCACAAAGCACAAGCTTTGATGACCTGAGAATTGATGAAACAATTCAGTATCATATTATTTGACTTCATTACTTATCTAATAATGTGAATAATAATTTATTGTTCACATAAATTCGAAAAGATATAACCGGAGTGCTAACAAAAAGTCACAAGAGAAAATAAGAAAGCAAAAGGGAGGATTCTTAAAAAAAAAGACAAAAAAAGGATGAGCGCCAGAAGACTTCGTTGAACGGATGTAACAAAAAGCCAAAATTAACAGAATTAGTTTTCGGCGAGCCCACAAGAAAGACAAGGAGAAACTGAATAGAGAGAAAAAAGAATAGTCGTAAATCTGGGCAGGACAAAAATACAACAATTCAAGGAAAACTCGGAAAAGGGCCCTCGAAACTCTATTGTCCAACAACAAAAACATGCGAAAACCCTTTAATTGAATTCGGCTACGGGGCGGTCGTCGAGACACTATTTTTAGTGGGAGATATTCAGTTACACATTTGTATATACTTCACAAAACGAAAAAAATAGAAGACGATCAACAACAAAAAATTCAGATCAACAAAATACAGACAGATAAAATGGACGAGAATCGAATCATTCGAGATGAACCATGCGACAAAAAAAAATGACAAACGACGATTTTGATATGAAGGTTAATGATATTAAATGATATTGAATACAGGGTGTCATTTAAGTTCCCGCACAAAAGTTAGACGCCATGAAAAGCTTGGCTGTCGCACTTTTCGTGCACCAATACAATTTATTTTTGTTAAATAAGGTGTATTTTACTTACATTCCAAGTTTCACCTCATTCGGATGTGTTTCCGAGAAATGGCGAAGGCTAACATCCATTGCGCTTCCATTATCGAACTTCATAAGCGAAATGAGCGCCCGACAGAGATCATTCAACGCCTCGGTGTGCCTCGTAGAACGGTTTAAGACACCAACAAACGTTTCAAGGAGCTAAATACGACCAGTGACCTTCCCAGACAAGGAAGACTCGTCTCAGTAACCACTCCTCAGAAGATCAACGCCGTCAAAACGAGGATCAGGCGAAAACCGCACAGGAGCATAAGAAAGATGGCGTCAGACATGGGAATGAGCATCTTCGCTATGGAACAAATCGTCAAAACGAAGCTTGGACTGACCCCATATCGTGTCCAAAAAGCGGCAATTCTATCGGCCGTCAACTAGCAGAGACGCTTCGAAAAAGCAAAACGACTTTTTGCTCGCACGCGGTCTGGAGAACACCTCGCCACTGTCTTCTCCGACGAGAAGCTGTTCACTGTGGAGGCGGCATTCAACTCACAAAACCATTGAGTACTTGCCCAGACATCCCAGAAAGCTTCTGAGAAAGGAAGAACAATTCATCCAGCCTCACATCCTGCCAGTGTGATGGTTTTCGGTGCCATCTGCTCAACCGGGAAGTGCCCCTGGTTTTCGTGGATCAGGTGGTGAAAGTGAACAAAGAAGTCTACGTTCGGGACATTTTGGGGAAGCATATGATGCCCTGGGCCCAAACGCATTTCGGTGGGAAGATATGGGTCTTTCAACAGGACGGAGCACCCGCCCCTACTGCCAAAACTACTCAGGAGTGGTGCCAGACCCATTTTCCCGACTTCATCAAGTCATCCGAATAGCCTGCTTGCTCCCCAGACCTGAACCCGCTTGACTTCTCCGTGATGGGGTCTTGCAGGAGAAGGTCAACGCAAAACCCCACTCAAGTGTAGAGGCTCTGAAGAAGACATTACTGGCGGAATGGGACAATCTTTCCATCGAATACCTGCGTACCACAGTCACATCCTACCCGAAGCGTCTCCGCGAAGTCATAGCTGCGAAAAGAGGCCGAATCGAAAAGAGTTAATAGATAATTATTTGTTGTACTATAGATAAAAAATATTTCGAGTCTCGTTTGATTTGGACTTTTAGTTTCAGAAATATACGTCTTCAAAGTTGTGCGGGAACTTAAATGACACCCTGTATGTAAAATCTAAAAAACAACTCAGATTACAACCTATCGACTCAAGATTTTACGCTTCTTCGGCTGAACGGGTTCGGAATCGCCTGCAGCAAAGTTTTCTATCTCTTTTTCAACTTCTTCTTTGCAATTCTTCAAAATTTCACCATCAACATCCTTATTTGGATTCAACTGAAATAATTATCTTAAACTAACTTAATTTAATGCGAGTATACTCTATAATCCGCGAAATTCTTTGTGAAAATTGCACCTCCATTGGCCACAATTTTCTCCTTTTTCTTGACTTCTTCCATTGCTGTTTTGTCGCATTCGTTGAGGAGTTTGTCGAAATTGATTATTCCCAATGTCTCTAAGCCGGTTTGTACCTGTAATTTGAAAGATAAGAGAATTAATCGATTTGATTTAACCTTTCGATGCGAATCCATCAAGATTTTCTTCATCTTTTCTATTTTTAATTTCGAATCCACTTTCTCGTTTCCATCTACGATGATTTTCGAACCAAGCTCAGCTTTGAGATCGGCGATTTCGTGTAAATACTCATCAACAGTGCCTTTAGAGATCAAACGGAATACGCGAACTTCCTTTGTCTGTCCAATACGATGCGATCGAGCAATAGCCTGGAGATCCATTTGTGGATTGAAATCCGAATCATACAAAATCACAACATCGGCACTGGCGAGATTGATTCCTATAAAATTAGTTGACGAAAAAATTGTTTTCAATTCAAAACCAAACTAACCAATTCCTCCAGCTCTTGTCGTCATTAAGAACACAAACTTCTTACTGTTCACCTTATTGAATTGCATAATGTTCTTCTGACGATCATTTCCAACCCTCGATCCATCAATGCGGCAAATGGGATATCTTTAAAAATCAAAACCATATTTTAATTAACACGAATTATAAAATTACTTGCGATAATCACAATAATCTTCTAGAATATTCAGTACAGAGACAAATTGGCTGAAGATCAAAACACGGCTGCCTTCAGCTTTGAATTTTTTGAGCATTTGATCCAAAAGAATCATTTTTCCAGACGACGTTACAATTCTTTCGTCAGTGACGTAGGGTGGACCAGACGGTTCAGCTTCGGGAAAAATGAACGGATGATTGGCGGTTTGTCGAAGTCGCATAAGCGTATGCGATACGTGGGACAGCTTAACTTCTCCTTGCTCATTCGTCGCAACACTTTTGTTGATGAAAGCTTTGTAGAATTGCTGTTGGAGTTCTGATAGACCAACGTAGAGTCGATATTCTCGTTTCGGCGGGATACTCTTCTCAACTTCATGTTTTACGCGTCTCAACAAGAATGGCTGAATAATCTGCAAATGTTAATCGCTGACAAATATTATTTAGAATTATTTAATTATTTTCGGTAATTATGGTAAAAAAAAGCAAAAAACTATACAGGTTGGGTCTTGGTACGATAGTACTCACTATTCAAAACTCACATTTTGAAGCAATTCGACTCTCTCTGACATTTTTCTCAAATTTTCAGACGAGAAATATTCAAAAAATTCCATCAAATTACAAAAAATCGCTGGTTGCAAAAATGCGAGAATACTCCACAATTCGCTGGAATCATTTTGAAACGGAGTACCCGTTAAAAGGAGTCTATGCCGAGTAATTAAAACGCTCAATTCACGGAATAGCTAAAAACGAAATTACAAACACTCGAAAAAAAAAAACGAATTCACAAACCGTTCGATCTGGACACTTGATTCTTTGAGCTTCATCTATAACCACATATTCCCAATCAATTCTCTGTAAGTGTGCTTTGAAGATAATTGCAGATTCATAGGTGGCCAAGCCAACATCAAATTTCGCTGGTTTTATGATATCATCTATGAGTTGCTTCTAAATATTTGAAATTTTTGGTGGCTATTTTTTCAATCCACTTTTCGTTACCCTATGTGCTTTGAGACAGTGAAAAACAGCAACATTGACACTCGGCGCGAATTTCTCAAATTCGCTCTTCCAATTATGAAGGGTACTCAAAGGAACGACGATTAAAAACTTTTTCTTGCACTTGAGCACTTTTTGATTGAAAGCCAAAAGTGCAATTGTTTGAATCGTTTTTCCCAAACCCTATAAATATATTTAATACCAATCAATTAATAGTTTCGAAACATTAGAAAAAGAGAGAACTGGCAAATTATTCACCATTTCATCGCCAAGGCACACATTTCGACCATTTTTCTGCGCTCGAATCAACCAATTCAGCCCGTCGATTTGATAATCTCTCATTGTACAATTTTGAATAAATGGCGGTGTTTTGGTGTAAACTACGCTACATTTACTATTAGGTTGAAACACTTCGAAACCGCCGGAAGCTTTAACTCGTGAATATCGAACACGTTTGTCGCATTCCGATTCACCTTCTAAATTTTAAACGATTTTCAAAATTATCTTGAATATAAAACTGTAGTTCCAACCACAAAACAAGAAAAATTTGATAGTTGCATTGTCGACGGCGCGCGACCGCGGAATATCGACAAAATGTCAAAAAGAATTTAGGAAAAGTTCTTACATTAGTGCACAATAAGTGCCTTTAACCTGTGCTTATGCTTAATCCCGTGAATCTACACTTTCAGTTTTGTTCCAGTACTACATACTGTCATCATTTTTTTTACATTTAGCCCATTTTTTGCAGCCGCGCGACTTCGACTACAACATTTTTCAACAGGCCTTCAACTCATGTAAATGCATGTTTTAACCCATTAAAAGTACCATGAAGTGCTTCCAGTTGAGCTCTGGTGAACGAAACATCCTCTTCATTCATTGTCTTCAATAAATTATTTAATTTTTCATATGTATTGCTTCCTAAAATTTATTCATTTATTATACATATTTTTGAAATTCTTGTCGGCCCTACCTGGGATATGGATTGTTTCGATATCCGTTGGTACATCCAAATTTCGGGGAACACTTGTTAATGCTTTTGCCTTGGCGCTTAAGTTTGGCGGAATTTTCGATTTGATGCGCATTTTGTCTGAAAAATTTCAAATTCAATTTACCGTGAACTTTTAGCGAAATTAAAGTTTCAGCACCACGTCACCAGCCATGTTAGGTCAATTGATAATTAATTGTGATTTCTATGACAAGCGAAGCGGATGGAAGCGATGATGGCTCAACAACTACTATAATTTTCGAGAATCTCAACTCTCCAGAACCTGAGACTCGACTAGAAGATGATGTAAAACTTGTTTTCTATTTAGAATATCGAAAAAACGTTACAGAAAACATTAGTTTGGAGATTTCCTTTATCAATATCACAATCCCTAATTTGCGGGAAAAATGAACCATCGAATGCGTGCACGTTGATCGCTTTGAAAATCGCAGAATTAATTCACAATCATGATATTCCAATGCCGAAGGGATTTGACAGATTTGAGGTGAAAATGGTTAATTCTTATTCAATCGAATTGTCGAAACTGTGAAGATGTTATGTTTAACAGCTGTTGATTCACGTAAATTTTACAGAAAATATCTTATCGAGCTGCGGGGGGATGCGAAATTCAAGCACGATTACCATTGAAGGAAATTAATAACAATATGTATATTGCGATACCTACAGAAAGGGTAACTATTCAATTTTTTGCAATAATAAAATTGAAAACATCGGCTTACAAGTGGTCAAACCCCAAGTGCGGTGAAAAATCAATATCCTGATATCTCACAATCGTTTACTCTGCTCTGGTAACTCAAAACCAATCGTATCCGACAATTTTCCAATCTTATTCGTAGAATTTCCAATCGGATAATGTTGATTCCGGGGCCGAATTTTGTTGGATCCGATTGGTTTTGAGTTACCAGAGTATTATCTCAAATACTCATTTCACTGCCGTTTTTATCATTTCGCATCATTAAAAATACTTTCGAAAAATTAGAGTGTACAATAGTAGTAATAAGATTAATAAAAATGTTATAATATTTTTATTTTAATTAACTCGCTTAATGCGGTATTTATCTGAATTCAATAAACAAAACTCGTTCGGAATAATTCGTCGTTAATAAGGAATAATGAAGAATTGTTTTAGAGAAGTTATAAATGCCCAGAAAATCTAGTGAAATGTTTAATAAATGGAATTATTGACGGAAATGAAACGTATTTGAAAGATTCGGTAGTGGACCCATCTCGTGTTTATAATCTTCCTGATGCTATAAAAGCGTGTGGCAACAATTTTAAAGTAATCGTCTTCGTCTTCGAAAATATACTTTTAAGTTTATTTAGGAAATTGATTATAAATTATGCACAAATTCAATAGTCAATGATTTACCGAAAATGCTTCGAATGGCTGTCAAATGGTAGAATTTTTGAAATTGATTACAAAATTGAGCAATATTTAGCCAAGCGTTTCAAAGTCGGAAGCGTTTGTTTTTTGTGATGATCGGATGTGTTCGAACAGTCCTCATAGTTTACGATCGTTCTCCAAATTCACTAACATTATTTGATTCGCACAAACATTTATGTAATAGTGAGCAAGAAAATGGTAAACTTTAAAACAATTAAGCGAAATCAATTGCTCTTCTGTAGTAAATATTCGTCATGGAGCTTTAATCGCGACAAGCCACTATTCGGATTTAAACAGTTTTGCGAATTGGATTGATAATTGTATATTTCCTGACATGCCAGAAAATTCTGAAGTAACTTTTACTCGAAAACTTTAGAGAACAATGAAACATTTAGGCTTACGAAATATCTTTAGTACATATGATAAACTCGCATGATACTATTACACAAACATTATGCGATACAACAATAACAGAAATCCCGGAAAAAATGAAGGTTTTCGATGAAATTATGCTCACAGAAGTGGTAGAAAAAAATGGTAATATTGACTAATTTAAAAGCTTTCCAACTATAAATTTTAGCTTACAGGTTTCCCATTGACTCACATCAAACTTCAGTCGTACCCGATTTTAAGAAGTCTTCTCGAAAAACCGCCATTACAACAAAACTCCGCCAAAAGACGCGCCGAGTACGGCATTGGTTTAGAAAATTATTATAGAAAAAAAATTAAAACATGACGAAGTTTCACGAATTATTATTTTAATTTATTTATTTTATATATACGTGTATTCAGTGGATATTATTTTCCATTCTAGTTTTGATAGTTTTTACTCGTATGCGTTACTTGTAATAATTTTCTTAATCATATAAATAAACAATTAAGTGATAAGCAAGGTTTCAATTTTATAGCAAGGATACGATTATAAAATTTAAATATTTCAAAGCCTAATGGACCATGAAATGTAGTTTTCACAAATATGCATTGGAAAAATTACGCAATTTTCCAGGAATGTAAAAAAATGGATTTATATTTAATAAATAAGTCCAAATTTCCGAAATGAGAACGATAGAAAAATATTTTTTTAAGATTTGAAAATTTCGCTATGGCGCAAAAATGGACAAAAGGCGCAGGCGCCTTTTGAGCGCTGATATCTCAGCACGAAAAGAAGATTCAAATTTGCCGCGAAGATTTAAATGCGGGAATTATTGGCGCCGAGGCGTGCTTTCCTTTTGCCCCCCGCTTTATTATGTTTTTACTGCAGTCGGTCCGTTTTGTGCATTTGAAAGTCTCTAGTATATTCGCATTTTTTTTATTAATATGGAATTTTGTATGATTTTGATTCGATGCCTTTAAAATTAACTTATTTTGGCTTTTCGGTTATTTATTGCGAAATCGAATTTTCTTTTAGACTTTTCCTTTATATAATGAGCGCTCTTGTTGATACCACTAACACTATTAGCAAGGAAGGCGAAACGACCGAAACAGTTCAGAAAGTTGCCGTTGAGAAGGCCTTGGATACTGAGAGCGTCGACGCTAGTTCTCCAATTGCTACGGAAGAAACTCCTGCTGTTCCAGAGATGACGAGAGAAGAAAAGTAAATATTGTTCTCTGTGTATTGATTAGTATTTCTAATGTTTAGGGAAAAGAACTTCAAGGACCACATGACATGTGGACGACGCTTCTTGAAGACGAACGAGTACAACAAAGCCGTCGATGCCTTGAGCGCCGCCACCGAAATTGCGGTTGACATCTACGGAGAGTTTGCTGAAGAAACATTCGATCCTCATTTCCTCTATGGACAGGCTTTGTTTGAAGTTGCCAAAATCGAAGACCAGGTCTTCTCCAACGCAATGACCAACTTGCCAGTGCCAAATGAAGAAGATGCACAAGCCAACAACTCCATCGATGAAGAGCAGTACGGAAATCCAGAAACACTCACAGGTATGCAAGTTCGCAAGCTGTGATTCCTTTTTAGTTTATAGATTCAGAAGAAGAGCGTGAAGAAATCAAGCATCAAGTTGAGGAAGCACTCATGGAAGAAGACAAGATTGAAGAAGATAAGGTTGCCGAAGAGCAGAAAAAGAATGAAGAGCCGGCTGCTGAAGAAATCACTGAAAAGGTGGCTGAAACTGAGGAGGCTAATAAAGAGGCTACTACGGAGAGTAAGGAGGCATCTGGTGATGAAAAGGAAGAAGCTGAAGAAGGTATCCAGGATTGAGATGAATGAATATATTTTAACACAATTTTCAGCTAATGAGAAGGATGAAGGCACTGATGGTGAGACTGCCATGGAAACCGAAGAAGCTGAAGCTGAGGAAGATGAAGAAGAGGCTTCTGCTATGCAGACTGCATGGGAAATTTTGGAGTGCGCTCGTAAAATTTGCGATAATCAACTTGAGAAGCTAACCGAGGAGTCTGTTGAGGAAGCTAAGAAATGGCATCTTCGCAAGGCTGATGTTTTGATTGTTCTCGGTGAAATTCAAACTGCCGACGGCAAACACGAGGATGCACAGAAGGAGCTTCAGAACGCTCTCGACGTTCAACTCAAACATCTTCCGGAATCTTCGAGAGTAATCGCTCAAACCTACCATCTTCTTGCCAAGGCTTTCCGCCAGGACGACAAATTCGAAGAAGCTGCCGCAAATTACGAGAAGGCCAAGAATGTTCTTATCGCAAAACAGGAAGAACTTAAGAAGCAGGTGGAGAGTGCTGTTGAAGATGCCAAAAAAGAGATTGAAGAAGAGCTATCCGAGATCGCTGAAATTCTTCCAGAAATGGACGCCTTCATTGACGATTCCAAGGCATCCGCCGAACAGGCTAACAAGGTAAACATTTAAGACAACAAGATTATAATTTCACATTTCATTCTTTTAGATCAGAGAGACTTTGAAGAAGGAGCTCACGGGAGCTGTTCAGTTGCTTACCAATCTCTCTGTAGAAAATAAGGAGGAAATCGCCGAATCCGCTTCCGATATTTCCAACCTGGTATAAAATTTGACAATCGATCAATCCTTATAAAAATCACTCAGGTTCGCCGACCAACGAAACGTCCAGCTTCATCGGAGCCTACCGAAGACGACGCTGCCAAGAAGACCAAGACTGTCACGGAAGATGAGACCGAGAAAACTAAAGAAACTGAGCACGAGGATAAAACCGAAGAGACAACTACTGCATAATTTGCATTCATAATCGCCCACACTAACAATCTTGTAAAATTCAATTATTAACATTCTATTTTGTCCAAACCCACCCAATGATCTTCAATGTTTTCTTCTTTAACGACACTGGTACTCTTTAACTTATTGTTGTTGATTATGCAAGTATTTTGTCTCTATCTATTTTTAAACGTTGAATTGATTGAATGAATGCACTGTACTAGAATGTTGGCGGTCATTTTTTGAGTCGAACCTCTCGGAAATACGTACATTGGGCGGGTGAACAAACGCGCTCCAACGGACTTGGATATTCATTTGAATTTTTGGCCAAATTCAGGAAAACGATTATATGAGTGAAAGGACTGATGAGGATTTGAAAATGATAAAGTCGAAATATCGAACGGACGTCGAAATTGGCGGAGATTCGAATAAATATCAGGTATTTTTTGAGTTTTGTGCGTTTAAGGTATTTTTGAATTTTTAACTGAAAGAAATTATTGTTTCTGCAATTCAATGTTAATTATACGAGGGAAACGTGAATTTGATAGATCAGAAGTAAAAATCGAATTTTCTAAATTAGAAAAGTTTACATGAATTCTGATGTTAAAATTTATTATTGATATTTTGGTTGTTTTGAAAACTAGTAAGTTATTTAGATACTTATTGTCTTAAATTACAAAAGAAATTCTAAAACGAGCATGTTTTTTTTTAAATTACAATTGACAGTTTTCAGAACCTCATTTGTTCACATTCAACTCATAATCGTGTAATTGAGTACGCAATTGCTCGCGGGACCGAGCTTTTGATTTGCGATGGGCATAGCACCAATTTGAGTGTAATTCGTCGATTTGATATGGAGTTTGATATGAAAAAAGTAACAGTTTTCGTCGATTGATTCACATTCAATGCTAAAATTGCAGATATTCTATCACCGTGTTGATTACTCGAAACATTCGAAAGAGAAACGACTTTTAACGGGAAGAGTAAGTTTTCTTCAAACACTTTACTATTAAAATTCTATGTCTTTTCAGAAACCAATATTGAAACGTGAATTTTTGGTGGTATGTGGTAAAAATCGTCTACTATTCATTGATAGTACCGAATATCATTTTTATTATTATGATATTCCCTTCCAGGTAGTTGTTTTTGTTTACATTTTAAAATTCTCTAAATTTCCAGCCAAAAAATGTTTTTCCTGTTAGCGGTTGTGTACTTATTGAGAGATATTATGATGCATCGGTCAGTTAATTTATTACTTAAAAATATATACGTTTTTCATTAAGACGGAGCAATCTTATCATTACCATGACACTTTTCACCTGTATTCTCTATCAGGACCATTTGGCGAGCTTCTACCGGTGATCTATAAAACTACAGGTATTTGTGTACATATTTAATTTTAGAAAATTAATTTTAAATGTTCTCTCTGAATTTATCATGATGATTAAATGGATTTACTTGAAAATTTCAGGCTTCCAACCACATTGGAAATTCTGTTGGCAATCTCATCAGGATGATGCTGAAATGGTTGGTTGCGCCGGAGATTTTGTTGTGGTTTTCGATCCAAAAAAGAAGGTGTTCAAAGTATCTTATTTTTGAATGAAATAGTTCTTTTAGGTCCATCGAATATATTTCGCACGTGAAACCGAAGAGCAAGAAGTTCAGTCGGCTATTAGATACGTCGAGAATCAACGGAAACAGTTCGTTGACTCGACGATGCTTGCGAGATCGCATCAGACGAAACGCACTATTACTGATGATGTTTTATCGTTTCAAAGTGTTAGATCTCCAGCAGGTAAAATTCAATTCCATTTACTTGTAGTTTTAAAAACGGAAAATTTTAGTGATAGCATTATCGGAGCTTATCGATAGCAAACTTGAAGCATCTTCTCCATGCCATCCGACGAGACACTCGAATGTTGGTATCGGAGGTTTTGGGCATTCGACGCCAAACCATCCTGGTGGTACATTCCATTCACCAATGCCTACGCCCATTTATGAAGGTTAGTGAGATTCTCATTGTTCATTTTTTACGGACTCGGAACTATCGAACATTTAGGCTAGATTAAACATTTAGTCTGCTTAGTTGAATTCAATATTTAAATCAAGAACGCTAAGCAAATTTTTATTAAAAAAAGAAAACAAAAAGAAATAAAGTGATATCAAGAAGGCGGGGATCGAGTTCGATCAAAGTTCAGCAGTGTTATCGATCTGCGATGCTGATTGATTCGCGATACTGGCCTCCCATTATTATTGTTATTATTATTGTTCTTGTTGTGAGTATTAAGCGTGTTAGTGGGTGAGACCTGCGTGAGCTTTAGCAATTGAATATCGCAATTGTTAAGGAGAATTGAGGGATTGTTTGGAGACGACATTCGGCGATTTCTGGAAATCGAGAATCCTCCGAAATATTACTCGATTCTGTTGTACCTTAATGCTGTGAAATCTTGACTGCCGGTCTGCAATCCGCCTTTGAACATGCTTCTCCTGCGATATGGGGTGATCGGCGATGTTGGCTGCGGTTGCGCCGATTTCGGTGGATTCTCAGTTTCCGAGGGCGATGAAGCTAGAAGCGCGCACATTGGAGCTGTAATTAAGCGGTTATTTTAAGCATTCGAATTTAGCAAAAAGGACGACATGTTAAATACATTCCACAACATTAACACATTCGATGTTAGTACATTGTGCAAACGGAGACACCAGAAAAAAGTTAGAAGCTTCGCATTAGGGCAACTACAACAGAGAAATTGAATGTATCGATGCTCTATCGTAGCGATCTTCGCGGCTCTTTCGGCTTCGACGAAGATGTTGTTGGAGAAGTACAACACGAATTCGAATGATGTGGAGATGATGACGAACCGATCGCTGGCGAGAGATTTGGCTCCAGAAAATGCGACGCCGACCGCGAACGCGTGGAACGAAGCGAAGCCATTGAAATGATCGAACTGGAATTCAACGGGTAACATTCGGAGATTCCGTGTTCTTACTTAGTAATGCTTAACCTTAATGGAGTTTTCTCGCTGGCACATCCTTCGTAACCACGTTTCATTGATTCAATCAACATGCAAGAGAAATGACGCCAAGATTCGCATAGTTCCTCTTCTTCGCTCTTCTCGGCAACACGTGAACGAATTCTAAGGATCTTGCGTATTCTGAATATTTAACTTTTGATTGATAATTTTAATCGGTGGTTAATCGAACTTGCTGTCTTCATTAACAACTCGCATATACATTTTGCTCATTGCTATTGGTAATTGTTGTGCAAATGGAGCCCAATAGCAATTGTCGTTTCCCTCGTTCATATAATGTCTAAAATTATCTCATTCACCAGAATTTCTTCAATTGACAACCTATGTCGAGCCCCTAGTCGAAACGCCAATGTCTTTATCATCTCCGGATCGCATTTGTGCACTTTGATAAGTAGATGTAGAAAATCCCGTACTTGATTGATAATGTTGAGGAACTGCGCGTTCTCTTTGTAGGTGGTGTGCATTGTTTCGGGCAGATCGACCAGCGCCCAGACCCACGTGGGCGTGAGCTCGGCTGATTTGAGCCAAGCTTCGCTGCAAAAGCAGGAAGTTTATACAATTAGGCCATGTAATTCGAGATGATGTGTCTTCTCAAGTGACAACGAAATTTGATTAATTCTGCTCCTTTAGACGTTTTTTTATTCGCCGTCTTCGTCTAGTCTGTGCTTTTGGTTTATGAGAAGGCGCTCATTAATATGGAGAGCACCGTGATTTGTGTCCCTGCACTTTATGCTCTCATTTTTTTATTTCTTGCAGAGTGCAAATTGGATATTCCACGAAGAGTAAGAAGTTCAGGAAACCAGACTTAGTGGACAAGACTGGTTTTGATGGGTTGCCGGAAATAGGCGAGTTGCCTAATATAGTTTCCGTGGAATAATGCTTCTGAACTAGTTCCTTCCGAGTTATACTATAGGTGGAGCTGTGAACCTATTTCGAATATATCCCTTTATAGAAATTGCTAATCGTAGATTTATGGTCATTATCCCTTATTTGGACTTCTTCTAGAAACGCGGAATTATTGTTATTTTTGAAAAAATGAGACTAATTTAGCAATCTATATGCATCAGCCCACCTAATTGCGTCATTAATTAGTTGCGGATTATGTGTGTTGATGGTGTTCCATGAATGCATCACATGTTTCTTATGGGCTGATAACTGTCGTGCTGATTGGTTGCCCATTCTGAAGCATAGTAGTCAGGTAGTGACGATGAGCTTACGAAATCTGAAAATGGTGGCGATAAACAGGCATAACCAAATCAAGCAATATGCAAATGGTGACGAGATGTGAATCGGGAGAAAAGGAAACCGAGAGGAGATTCGAGTGGAGGGTGTTGACAATGTTTGAAACAAATTTCGAGAGCTGTCATACCACTTGACTGGGGAGGATTCTGCGACAATTTCCTTATCGGTCGACGACGCCTTCAACGAATATCCTATGCAAATTGTTGTGCTATTTCCTCACTTCTTTCTTTTTTTGTTGTTGTCCGCCTTCATGCTTTAGGAAATACGAAGGGCTTTAGAATAGGAATAAATATGTTGAATCATGTTAGATTTTTAATTTAGAAAGTGTATTTATGTTTATGCACAAGCTTATGATAGTTTGAAATATCCGGAAACGGTAATTTCAGGTTTTCACAAAATTGGCGACAATTTCATTCGAATACATATAAATGGCGATATTCCATGTTTGGAAATGAAATGGGGGTCCGAAAAATTCTAGACTGAATTTGAAAACTCCCTTGGTAATTGTGAACGCATATTCTTAAGTTTTATCATGGAATTTTGCGTTTTGAATGCAGTCGACATTTTTTCCGAGAATTGCGTTGTGTGTATGCAAAAATAAATGTCGCCCATGAGTTTGGGATAGCGGTTCATTATGTGAGTTTACCGTCTTGGGTCTCGTATTGAAACATTATTGCGTTTTATGTAAATTGTTAAAGAGCGAACTCACAAAAAAACCCCGAGAAGCAAACTGTTTGGCCGGCCATTGAGTTTATTCTCAGTTGCCTGTCTTCGACAATATATGGGCCAATTAATTTGGTATTAATTGAACAATTTTTGTTCGAACCTTAAGATTTTTAGTTTTTGATTGACAGTTGACTCTATTTGTCGGAGCATCTTCTTCCTTTACATAATTTTTGAAGAATATCTCGTATAATGCAAGACGCGAACACTATTCAAACGTATATACGACGGCGGCGGTGGGTGTTTTCGAAAAAAGGATTGGCAACAACTCGATTTTCGCGACGTCACACCGATTTGAGCCGTCGTCGAAGTTGAGGGGCAGATAAGCCGAGAGCGTGTGAAATTGTGTTTTTTTTTTCTTTTGACGAGGCGCGCATGCTTCGAAGAAGCTAGTCTATACACTATATAGATGAGTGCAAATAGTTAATTGAAGCGAAGATCGCGATGAAATGCGATAGGAGTCGTTTTATCGAAACAATCTTTAACCGTTGAATACGCGAACAAATATTGGAGAGTTGAAGTCGAATCAATGTTTCGAAGCATTTTTGACAGAATGTTTGACTGACAGAATGACATTTTGGGATATGTCGAATTCAGCTTACACTAACACAGGAATGATTGTAAGTCCTATAACGACAGCATATGCACGGACATGATTATCCTGACAAAACGAAAAAGAAAAGTGGTCGATGAATAATGAAAAGATACATTAAAAAAAACAACCAACTCGATTTTCATTCGTGAACACCCGAGCGGCTAATTATTATTATTATTATTTGTTTGTTTTTATTATATTTAGGGGTTTTTTTTGGAAAACACTGCACAAATATAAAATGGGCATAATAGGTAAACAAAATGAAAGATTCGTGGGAAATTGTGGGCGGTGCTCTCTTCCGATTCAGTCGAAGACCACGCCCATTTTTGTTTTGCGATTGTTATAGACTTTGGAATCCGTGATGTTTAACAAATTGTGGACGGATATGCGCGTAGGAGAAGAGTAAATTGTATTTGGTTTGTCTTCTTCTTCGCCGTTGTCTTTCCGTTGCTTCTTCTCGCCCTATATTGAATTGATAGGCGAACATTGGCCGGTGAACGCGTGCTGTTAGATGTTGGCTATTTTTGGAAACAGCATTCTATTTAAGTTATTGAATAGAAGAAGCTCTAGAAGCTTTTTTTTAGTATTTTAGAAAGACATTTTTTAGAGAATACACTATTTTCCAGTTATTAATGAATTCATAGGATTTCCAAAGAAATTATTGGATGAAAAGTGGGACTGATTTCAACTTATACGTGATTTCTCATTTCATGTGCATAATTAAGAAATGGAGAGTGGTTTTGGTTTTATGTATGATGATGCGTTTAGAAGGAGGTAACGGGAATGAAGATTACCTTACTTCCACTCATCAGTCGGTGCTGTCGAGAATGATTAAATAAGTATTATTTATCATCTCATAAAAACACGAGCACTTTGAGCAATTTCAAGCTTTTTTTTCGTTCAGTTTTCATGTATACTGAATTTTTGCATATGCTCGAGCCAAAGTTTAAACAATTGCAAAACCAAATCTTTTTTTTCGAATATTTTCGTGCCGCCTTTGAATATATCCAGTCATTATGAAATTCGTTGAAAAAAAAAGATATAGTTGGTTCAGTGTAATTTTGGTGGACTTCGCATGAAATTGCTGCGCTACTGAAATTATAACTTATATTCAAGAGAATGTGAGTAATCTCACGTAGGCAACGAAATACCCACGACGATTTATAAGCTTCTCTCAGCCTGTGGCAATCGTTGATGATTGAACAAGTTGGTTGGTTTCAGGCAGTGCCGACACGCGTGGATGGGGAAATACACCGCTAACGCCGCGAATTGCAAGCAACTTCGGTGCGAATGCGAACTTGGAACGAAATATTCATGCGAGATCGCTTGCACGTATGGCACAAGCCGAAGAAGCGGCACCTGCTTCTTCCTCAACGCATGGTGTGCTCATGATAAGGATTGGTTGATGAAATTTTTGTTCAGATTATGGTGGCCCACGATTTTCGCATCAATCGCCGTATGGAAGTTCACAGTTTAGAACACCGAAAACAAGTAAAATGAAAGGGTTTGTTGATTTCGAATCATCTGAATGTGATCATTGTGAAATTCTAGAGGATATCGAAGAAACAGGGGAATGAATGAAAATGCCGGATTGCTTCGAGAATTCACTAGAATGATTCGAGACACTCCACGGTAGGTTTCGTTTCCAAAATGTCTAGTATTTCTTTGAATCCAACAATTAATTCATTTATTCAGAAAGACCAAAGGTGGAACGTATGAATTCTCTGATATGGATTTTGGAACATTGGATCGCGATCCTGATCTGGATCTCCTCTTGTCGAAAATTTGTTTGGAGCGATTCTACATTGAAGTGAAAGGAGATTTCACAAAAAAAGCGGATAAGGTCCACTTCTTGATTAATTAATTTGAATTTTTTATGTTCAGGTGTTTTTATCACAGAGTCTTGGACAGTTGTATCTGAATCTTGTTTCGAATCAAGACAAGATTATGAAAGTGATTCCTGTTTTTAAAAATATATCAAAACTTGCGGAGATGTCACGTAAAGTAGCACGTCAGATCTGATTAGATACATTAAAAATTTCAGAGAAAATGGATGCGGTAAAGGTTTTCACAATTCCGTGCTTAGATGCGATCTCGATACCGTCTGATGGAATCACAGTTGTGCTGGAAATAAGTAAATCGATTGCATTATTCACGGGATGTGAACGAATTTCAATGGTTTATGTGGAGGTGAGCGATTTATCGATTCAAATTCTATAGAAACAGTGTTTTTTCAGCAGAGCGTACCATTGTCTGAAGCGACAAGACTTTTTCCGTATGAGGGCAACTCGTTTTTGGCGCTTTCCGGCGGTACTCTATCAAAAATTGAATTGCAGCCGGCATATGAATGCCAATTAGGTTAGTTTCAGTTGAATTTCGATAGTTGAATGGATATGTTTAGTTGGTGAAATATTATCAACCTGCTTACGAGTTGTTCCTTTCGATATTGGACAGGAATTGGTGAAAGAATGGCGATCAATGTCCCGCGAACACCTTGGGACAAAATGTAATGGAGATGTACAAAAACATGTGAGTTTTGAATTGAAAATAATCAAATTCAAAAATTGTTTAGGAGCTTGAAGATGTGATGTTGTTTATTTTGCGTAATTTTGGACTCAATATGGAAATGGACCCATCGGAAGTAATTTTTAATGACGATAAAATTTTATCGAAATACAGAAAGAAAACATTTGCAGGTTGCTCCTTCTCCTGACGGGCGTCGTGAGAAGAAGCCGCGGCAATCTGTCGAGGATATTTGGCAGCGTGTCTGCCAGCTTCGAGCCGAAGAAAGTATTTTCATACATGAAATGGATAAAAAGTATTTCACGAATTGCACATTGCCATCCAATTATTTATCATTTTCAAAGGAACGCTTATATCACATTAAACACACAATCGAAATACCGAAAATACGCTCGAGATGTGGTTTTGGGATTGTATGGGTTGTTTGAAGACTGGATGATGAATGTGTGGAAGCATCATGCATTGCCGACCATCGTTCCTTATATGTACTCATTTGCAAGGTTTGACAATTACAACAATTGAAACTATTTTTGTGTTCAGAACACTTAATGAGCAACGAATGACGATTTATTACATCAATGGTTTCTATGATCTACTCACTGAACTCAATATTACGATTCCGGACAACTGTGATGAATTTTTCGGTTCTTTTTACGTTTTTTTTTATTCAATATTTGCTTGATTTCAGATTCCGAGAAAAAATATGTTCAACGCCCTTTCCTGCCGTCAATGTGGTCGCTTATTGGATCAATTGTCACGACTAATAGGGAATTGCCTGAAGTTTGTCCGGTGCCGACGTGTTTCACGAGATATTGCGTTCGGCTCTTGACAGGTTTTTTAATCAAACAATGATTAATTGAATTGAACTGTTATTAATTGAAGTTTTCGCTGTTGGTTCGAGACACCTTTCAACCGATTTGGAGTGCCGCTTGTGGCTTGGCGAAAACTATGCGAAGAGGCTCGGGCTCAATGAAGCTTCGAAATTGAAGTTTTTAGCAATTATTGGTGATGAAAATTCAAATAAATCGGATTGGTACGACCTTTGTTTTTCGAACATACGTTTTATGAACAATGAATTTCAGCGCTACTGAACTCATCAGATTCTTCAACTTCAGTCATTCGATGCTTGTCAGTCTTCCAGTTAGCGCGCGAATTATATTATTGAAGTATATGTCTGAAGCATCTGATGGACTCAAATATCATATTCCTCACGAATGGTATTACATTCTTCAAAAAATCAAATGTTTTTTTTTGTTCGAATTTGTTTTCAGCCAATTCCCAACTGATGACGAACACGCGCAGATATTCGCTGCCCGATGGCCGCATGACATTCGCATCAAAAATGCCGAAATGATGCTAAACTCGTCGAGACCTGTGCTGATTGCAACAAGTAGCTTAATGTAAGCCTATCATATCAATTTCATCGATAAAATTTTTTCAGTGGATTGGGGGATGATATTCAGCTGAAAGATGCTCAAGATAGATTCTTGACCCAATCATCAATCCGATACTTCTCGCAAGCATTCGGTCGTGGAATGCTTCAATTCCGGTCAATTGTGCCAACATTAATGGATCCTATTGATATTCCGCCTCTCAATCTTACTGGTGTACTCTATCCTGCTCGAGTTACTTGTGATCCAGTCAATACAGAATCATATCGGATTCACTCGGAATGGGCTGAATTTTACAATAGTACTGCCGCGGCCCTTTCGGTTGGATCGAGTGATATGGTGAAAATCGATAATGAGTATATACTGATGGTGCTCAAGATTAGCAAAAATCATGCCGTCGTTGCGGGACTCACGTATGGATTTGGATTGAATGGTCATCTTGCCAACATGAACATGTATCATGCTCATCAAATGCTCGAAACGTTCGATCGATTCCATTCGACTGGATTGCTGTTGGGTCTAGCTGCATCGAAATTGAAAACGTGCGATATTCAAATCTACAAAATTCTTGCGACTTATTTACAATTCCTCATGGGACCCACATTGTTGGAAATTCGACTCGATTGCACGATTCAGACGGCGGCAGTTACAGCACTCGGATTATTGTTCGCCGATTCGGGTAATATGAATATAGCCAAGAAGCTTGTGAACGAGATAGGACGATCGCCAAACACTGAAGATCAACCTGTTTCGGATCGAGCCGCCTATAAGTTGTGTGCAGGATTTTCTCTGGGATTGATTATGCTGGGAAAAGGTAGTTGTTGATTTCACATCTTTATCTTCTCGTCATTCGTGATTTTTTAAACAGTTTATTTCCTTTGTAGGTAATGGAGTCGGAGCTCATGCAGTTCCATTCAAACAAATGATACCGCAGCTGTCTGAGCGGCTCATCGTGATGATGAATGGCGGCTTGAAAAAGCACTGTGTGTATTTACCGCAGAACGTAGTTCCATTAATAACTGAAATCAATGCGCTACCTTATATTCCGCAAGCCAGAACTCAGACATCAAATCAAGGTCCGAATCATGTTCAAGATGCCGAAAATGTTAACATTCATTTGTCGTCGCAGCCAGCGGCGATTGCTCTTGGATTCATGTTCATGAGGACTGGTAACAAGTATATTGCCGATCAGTTGACGTTGCCGGAATCAATTAGCATCATAGAGACCATTCGACCAGATTGTGTATGTTTTTGATTTTTTTCTTTCAACTATTCTGACAATTATTGGATATTTCATTGTAGATTTTCGCGCGCGTTCTCTCATATTGTCTCATTATGTGGGATGACGTGAAAATCGACTTCGACTGGGTCGTGAGTCTTGTTCCGAAAACGATAATGGTGTATCTGAAGAAGACGCTCAAATATTCTCCGTATTTGGAAGGAGAGCCTCTCGTTGAAGAAGAAAATCTTTATTGGGAGGAGATTGTCGACAGGAACACACTCACTCAAGCATATCTGTACACTGTAATGGCGGCATGTGTTGTGATCGCGATCAAATACGCATCGGCCTATGGGCCGCCTGAAGATGATAATACCGAACGAGCAATTGAATTATTCATTCGTTTCATGACGCCAATTATTCCCGAAGAAGTACAACCGAAGGATGTCTCTCATGCGAGATTCTGTACGAAAGCTGGAATGAATTTGGCAACGATCGCGCAATCTATGTTGACATTGTGTATGGCAATTGTAAGTTTTTTTCTCTCGAGACCATAAAAATAGGGTATTACTAACTTTCAATTGATAATGTTTTGAATTTTTAGGTTAAAGTCAGTACTGGAGATAAAACTGCTCTTCGATATGCACGATTATTGCGGATCAATGAAAGACCACTTGACGACAACTGGTCGAGAGGTGGTCGAGCTCACAGCTCTCAAGTTGCTGCTCATCAAGCCATCGGACTACTATTTTTGGGAAATGGAAGGTTTATTATCAATTAGTGTTTTTTTCTCCAATATTTTTGCAGATATGCCATCAAAAAAGACAATTTATCCATTGCTCTTCTGATTATATCGTTGTTTCCGGCGAATATGCCCAATGTTGCCGATAATACGTATTACTTTTGAAAAATTTTGTTTTCTTTGTTTAATTTCAGCTTTTAGGACATTCCATCAACCTTTGCGGTTTTTGTGGACACTGGCGACTGAGCCGAGACTTGCCGTCCCATTTGATTGTTTGGAAAAGAGTGTGACCACGTGTGATTGTATTGTTACCATTAAGGTAAAAGCAAACAATTTTTGTATAAAAAAACACAAATTTGCATTCAATTGTGCAAAAATTTCAGAGAAAAGATGCACATGGAGCGAACACGAAGCTTACGTACAAATTGCCTGGACTTTTGCCTCCTATTGAAGAAATTTTGTGTATTGAAATTGGAGGCGCACCGTATGAATGGCAGAGAATTGAAGTGAACAATGAGAAGGATCGGGATATGATCCGTGAGATTCTGACGATTGGGCACGGGCGATTCAAAATGCGACGGATTGGATCACCATGGTAGGAAATATTTGTTGAGATGACTAGGATCAATTTAGATATTAAATTGTAATTCAAGCATTAACGAATTGCCTTTCACGAAACAGATTCTCTAGATACCCACGAATGAGATATTTATTGTTTTATCGGAAGATGGTTCGAGACATTTCTCGATGTTTTTTTCTCGTTTCCAGTCTCTCATTAATTTTGAGAGCCTTCGTTATTTTTAATGGTCCCGTGCTGTCGAGGCCCTCCATTGCCCACCATTTTGTTTTTCTGGTTTTCGCCCAAAAAGCATGGAGTTCTATGGGTGGTTTTAGTGTAAAAATGGAACGCTGCTGCGGAATTGATGAGATTCTCGTTGGTCATGTGTTTCGGAGCCCATGACACTTGTCGACACACCAATTGTTTTGACGGATTGCAATATATACAATATTTTGAACATTGATAGTTGCGACTGGAGCACAATCACTTGAGCAACAGAAAGTTAATTGTTTAAGCGAATTTTTGCGAACTAAGAAATCAACAATTATTTGCCAAAATTAAAGCTCTTTCTTACTGAAATGATGCCTAATTCATGGTGTTTTCTTTCGTTCCTTGCGAAAAATGACGAAAACTCGAAATTGGATCGAATGTTTTATGACTTTTTGCTGATTTTAGATGATGAAAAGTGCACAAACATAGAAAAACGTTAATAATAAAAGAAAAAATGAAGATTTCAATAGATTTCAATGCAAAATTAGCCGTTGTGAACTTTAACTGCAATTTTGCGGTATTGGAATTCAATATTTTTCAGCAATTCTGATGAAGGAGAGGTCCGAATCGACAGTCCAAGTTACATGGAGCAGCTCTCGTCGTTTGATACGCTATTTAAGTTCAATATTTTCGGGCCAACGAGAATCGAGGAGGCTCGATATCGTGAATCGGTGAAATTGAATAAAAATCATTTGAGAATGGCGAAATCCGACAAGTATCCACAGATTCAGACCTGCCTTAAATATTTGTTCCAGGTACATTTGTATTGGTTTTTTTTAAATGTATTTCGTTGGATTTTCAGCAACTTGACGATACTCCCAATGAGCTTGTTGGTGTTCAATACTACAATCTGAAACTAGGACAACGGGTGACAAATAGCTGGGACGGTGAAGGAATGCTGTCTTATATGTTCGGAAAAGAAGCAGCTCGATTCCGGCGGTTCCCTGGCGACGATTATTAACTTATATTTTTAATGTTTTTTTCTTGTTGATTACGATAAAGCGATGATATCTTAATGAGTTCTGGAAGCACTCAGCAGACATTTCATCATGCTTCGAAATTCGATTGACGGTTCAGCCCCGCCGAGCAACTGTCAATTGGCATCGGTATATAAGTGAGCCTCATCGATCTATTCTCAAGCCACATTCACTTCATTTTTTTTTCTTCTTTTTTTCTAGTTTTTTTGGCTTCGAAAGGTCTTCCGTGCTTCAGTTGGTCGATACTGCACTGATAAAAAGCACAAGTTTTTTTCGTTATCAGGTCTAGAAGAAATCGAAGAGCTGTGCAATTTGCATCCGTTTTTCCTGCTTCGTTGGGCGGAGCCTAGAACTGGTTTTGTTGAAGAATATATACTAATGGTTCGATGCAAAGAAAACTACTCAAAAAACTAGTTTGCGCGATAGTTGGGGTTTAAGTTTTTTAATACTGGTTTTTTAGTGTTTTTTTTTTGCGACGACTGCATATGTGCCATAAAATTCCAAAACATGGATGTTTCTAAACTAATTTTCTTCGGTGATTTAATGCGATGTTAATTTTTTGCAAAACCTGTGTCGAAACAAAATTACTCCTTAACCAGATGATACTTTCTTTTTTATTTTTTCGTTTAAAATATTGTTGAAAAATGACAAATGCATCCAGGTGTCGTAGGATCCTGCGTTTTGTACGCAATGCTACGAGACAGTTACCGTAATCCTCGAAGCGATTTACGGGGACTTTTTTTTTAATTACGCATATTCATTTTTTTTATTTTTCGCTCAATTTTCGTATTTTCCTTCGAAATTTTGTTATTTAAATTTTGCAGAAACCGAGTTTAATAATTTATTTAGCAGAATAAGCACTTTTAAACGATATTTTTTGGTAAAAACAGCAGAGATTAAAAAGAAAACATTTTTGTCGTTAATAAAATTATTTATTCGTGTTTTGCTTTTTGTACGCGTTTCTATTATCTTGTTTTTGTATTCTTCATTTTCGAAATAATTTTTAGAGCGACAAAATCTTCACGAAAATTCCCAACTCAACTGGACAAATGGAAAAGTGCATATTCTGAAAAATAAATAATTAAACTCGGTTTCTACAGGTTTTAAATAAAAGATTTCTAAAAAAATTATAAAATACAGCAAAAAATTGAAAGAAAATTTTAAAAAAAATCTCCGTAAACCGCTGCGAGGATTACGGTAACTGTCTCTTAGCATTGCGTACAAAACGCAGGATCCTACGACACCTGGATACATTTGTCATTTCTCAACAATAAGTGTTTTTCGAAAACCCTATGGAAAAACACCTTGAATTTTCAGACGGCCATAACTCGCCTGTAACCCCCCAGTGCAGGCTGGAATTTTGTGAATACACTCAAAAGACCTTCTAATTTACGTGTGCAAAATTACAAAAAATCCTAAGACGGGAGGTAAAATGACTTCCCTTGTAAATAATTAGATTATTTGAAAATATTTCAATTACTCCAATGTTAATGAATTAAGATCAAAAAATATAAATATATTTGCGAAAAAAATATCTATAGTTCGCAAACACTGCTGTTTTGGGAGGCAAATCAAACGCCTTTCTCATTTTAAAGATAATATCGAGTTTAGGTGTTATCTTTAAGCTAAATAGTGATGAAGTCCTATGGTTCAAAACGCCTCAACAAATCTCGACAACCAATTGGTCCCAAAGGATTTCAAGAATTTTGTCGATGTTCTTGTTATCAAACTTAATAAACAATTCCCCCGAGAATCGCAATCAAAACAAATTGTGTGCTTTCGTGAGTCTTCGGCATTAAAAATCGCCATTTATTTCTTTTTTTTGTTAGACATAAATGAAAAACATGCGATGACAGCCGAAATTTTTATGTTTGTGGGCCATAAAAATTTAATTTCGCCTCATTTCGAAACGACCAACCAACTTGTCTCTTTTGGTGCGAACCAAATTGCTTTCAAGTGGAAACATGTGTTTAAAGAATCATGACGCTTGAGAAAATCTTGCCGTCCCTATTTTTTTGGCGTACTCCCATTTTTCTTCTTTAATTCTGCCACTTTACGATTTTTCATGTGAAATTTGGCGATTCTTGGTCCCGACGATGCCAATTTCTCATTTTTTTTTCTGAAGGACGCTTCGCAAAATTTCAGTGTTTGTTTATTGGGTGTGGAACATGTTTGTAGCTTGATCAGTTGAACCCAACATTGACGTCAAATTCCTTATAGGTCTATTCCTTCTTCATATTCCTTACAGATAGAATAATAATAATAATAATAAAATATCGTACTAACTATAATTTCAAACATCCACAATTAATCCGCATATTCAGAATTTATTGCGATTTTCAGAATGCGGTGCTGCCTGCTAGCGTTGGCGCTAGTTGTGGCGGTCGCCTTTGGATTCGATTGTTCGCCGGACACGATCCTCCGAATGGCGACCGATAAACGAGCCAAACAGATTGAACGCGAGTGTCATATCCAGAAGACTGCTCAGCCAGTTAGTGAGGATTATGTAGTGATTTGAATAAAAGAAAGTTGTTCTAGGTTTGCGAGACGAAACAGAGTTTGGAGAAGTCTTGGGACGAGTTGATGGAAGCGCAGAGAGAATATTCCGAGGCTGTTGGCAAGTGCCGAGATTTCGTGAATAAAAAGAACGTACACAAAAGTGATTCTTCTTTTTTAATTCAACTTCATTTTTTATTATTTAGGAAGTGTTGATGGTTTTGATGAAAAAATCCGGGTTAAAAAGCACGATCCGAATGATCCAAATATTGACCACACTGGACATAACCATCGCATACGCCGCCATGATCCAAATGATCCAAACATCGACCATACAGGCCATAACCACCGAAAAAGACACCATGACCCGAACGATCCAAATGTCGATCATACTGGACATAATCATCGCATACGCCGTCATGATCCGAACGATCCAAACATCGACCATACTGGTCATAACCATCGTAGGCGTCGTCATGATCCTAATGATCCGAATATTGATCATACCGGTCATAACCATCGCCGTAGACGCCATGAACCGAACGATCCAAACATTGATCACACCGGGCATAATCATCGCATGCGCCGCCATGATCCAAATGATCCGAATATTGATCACACGGGTCATAACCATCGTCGCAGACGCCATGATCCAAATGATCCAAACATCGACCATACTGGACACAACCATCGAATGCGCAGGCATGATCCAAATGATCCGAATATTGATCATACTGGGCATAACCATCGCATGAGACGACAAACATGTTCCATCGAGGGAACCACCAAGTTAAATGCTTTGAACAAGGAGTACACAAAACACTGCGAAAGAGATCATATGTAAGTTCGGGCCAGAATTTATAAAATTTTGTGAAATTCACAAATTTCGCATTTTCGATTTTCAGCTGCCTCGCAAATGAGGACCTTCCCGCGGGAGAACTTCGCGACAAAGTCAATGCTCTTCAAAAGCAGCGGGCCAGAAAATATTCAGCTTATCTCACCGAATTGTTCAAATGTTACGGTAAATTGTAGACAATACGCTAACAAAAGCATCAATAAAGAATTCATTCTCTCTCTCAAAAAAAAAAAGACACTGAACATATTTGGAATTGTTCATCGCGAAACCGTGACAAAAAATAATAATGAATGAATATGGGATCGATATCGAAGAGCAGCAGTTAATCATCGTCGGCTGGCACAACAGTGGCAAGACCGTCTTGAATGTCGGTTACTGGTTTGACCAACGAGAATGCTCCAACCTGAAATTTTTCAAAATAAACATTTAATTGATATGTAATTATGAATATCAATACCATTTCCTTACTAACGTGCAAAACTGCGCCCACGTTGTTCGTTTGAGCACAATAATAAGGCGCCGAGAAAATCGTTACCAATCGGCGATCGGCGAAAAACTCGTAACCCTCTTGTACTACTTGATGAGCTCGAACAATAAGGTCAAGCTCAAAGTGCTTACAAAATTCTTCGACAGCTTTCGCTCCAAATATTTTCGCCGCTCCACGTGGCGACTCTTGATATAGTTCGATCTCAGGCTCAGGATCCGCCCAAGTCAAGTCGGCAATGATTCCGACATCGGGAATATCCATTGGTCGTTTGATAGCATCGAGTTGTTTGAGATCGAACAGATCTTCCGATATCCCACCATGCATGCACATTATCCTCTTGCTGACAACAGCGGTTAGCGGCATGCAATTGAATGCCAACTGGAACACCTCATAGATTCTTTCGTTGTATCGTCTCGCGCATTCTCCATAAAACCCATATTGTCGATTTACGGGCCGCGATTCGTGATTCCCACGCAACAATGTTATCCTTTCGGGCCATCGTAACTGCATGGCGAAGAGTAGAATGACGACTTCCATGCTAAATGGACCACGATCCACATAATCTCCGAGAAACAAGTATTTCTTGGGTCCCAATTGGCGATCAAGGCCTGCTCCGAGCACTTTCGGCATTCTGTATGGATGTCAAAATGAGTCGTTGGTAAAAAAAGCCGTCTTTACTTTTCTTTATCTGCTCGTTTTCCTTTCAAGTACAGCATTTTGTACATCTCTTTGGCTTCATCCTCGCTGAATGGCCACCCATTCATATCGAATAATGTCTTCAAGTCTTCAAATTGCCCGTGAATATCGCCAACAATCGTAACAGGCACTTCGATCTTTTATTTTATTTTTAAAAAAATCGGAAAATTTGGGAAAACCTCTCTATAAATTGGTTTACTCCAGAAGAACTCTCTTGCCCGCAAACAGAGCTCGTAGATCTCATAGCTCTTCACCATTCCTTGACAATTGACTGGAGACCACACATGGAAATATCTGAATATGATTCCTTCAAGCCATTTGTTGATCTAAAAATCCATATCGATTAGGATGGGCTCATTTAAGTCAACCTTTTTCTCGTCGTCTGGAGAACCCTGCTTGAGGTTGCCTTCGAATTCGAACCCACTCATGATTGAATCGAATGGAATTATGCATTTCACGTAATGGAAACGATTTATTAAATCGAATTAATTATTTTTTGTCGTCTTCAATTTCAAGTCCTCTCGCAGCATCTCTTCGATTCTTCGCAAGAACAATAAATAGCGGAAGAATCTGCGAAACAATTGGAATTCAGCAACAATGCCCATAAAACCTCTTTCAAATGTCGAAAATGGGATGCAATATTGTTGAAAAGTGAAGCTTGAAATTTACACATATCAAGACACTACAAATCAATTTTCATCATTTTTTTAAATAATAATCAGCAAATTTACCTCACTATCCAATCTCTCGATCGCCGATGTGTATTTGATTCCTTGCTCGCGAAGATCCAGTAAAATCTGAGCGTTTTCAACCTAAAATTTCATTCGTTTTCAATTTTTTCATTAAAAAAGAATGTCGTTTAATCGGAACTTTTCTTCGCCTTCGATTACATCTCACAAGTGATTTCTGAATTTTTTTGTCCATTATGTCAATCGTTTTTCGATCTTCAATTGCCGATTTGAATATCGTTGAATGATGGGATTTTTCTCGAGTTTGAGCATTTTCTAAAATAATATTTTGAAATACAACATGCAAAAAAAGGAAACTCACTAAACCATCGATATTCGACGTCGGCAATATTTTGGCAAATTTTCTCAATGTCCTTAGCATCCTTTTTATTGCTTCCGAGAAATTCAACGTCCGCCAGGCTTTTGCCGAGGTCTTCCCATACACTTTTCGTCGATAAGCTCGAGTTCAGACTGGGCACTTTTTCTTTGGTGTACGTTCCGTTCGAAATGAAAATGGCGGTGAGACTATCTGCCAAACAGCGCACGTTTGCCAAATATGATGTGAGATATTTTGTGTCTTCCACGAAATACTGCTTTTGGATAATATCGTTTTTCTTGAATTTTGACAACCATTCATCTTCTTCAAGTGAACTCTTCCTGAAAAAAAAAATGATAAATTTGATAGTTTTTCCGCATCCGTCTATATCAGGGCTGTGCGGCAATCGGAAATTTCGGCAATTCGGCAATTTGCCGAAAATCAAAATTTCGGCTATTAAACGTTTTCAACGATAATTCGAAAAATAAATACCGAATTTTCACGGTATCCCAAATTATTCAATGGACATTGATTTTTGTTTCGCCGATTTTTTTTATATCAAATTGCCGAAAATATAAATTTCGGCAATCGGCAATTCCATTGCCGCACAGCCCTGGTCTATATAAGGCTATCGCTTGCCAAGCGACGATCGATTTTGTGGAAACTCACGGCTCACTCAGTTTTTCCAATTTGCTATTTTCCATTTTGAGAAATAATAAGAAATGAGCGAATTGTTATTATTCGTAGCCGCGATTCTTCATTTCTTTTGGATTTAATTTTTTACGATTCAAGAAATGAGATTGAACACGACATGCACGAATTGTCAGAAATGTCTGTATGCTATCAATATTCCAAAAAACTTTCATAAAATCATTGGTGTTGTGTTGGCGTTGATTATGGCGATCGTCGTATTCGTTTTGTATCTCATCGAAGAAAGAAGAAAGGAGAAAGTTTTGAAATGAAAGTTAAACGAATAATCAGATTTTTAAATTATTTTCAGATGTCTTATCATAAGACAAAAACACAGGAGAACGAGCAAGAGAAAAATGATCGCGATGCGATTGCATTTGGAACAAACAACTATTCTGTACGTTCAATTTCGAAATTCGTCTCAATAAAGCGCAAATTGGCAGTATGTCGTCGAGCAAGGCGCCATGGGTACACCAAAAAATATGGGAGGTGGTGTGAAAGTTCTCGAGAAGAAGCCAAAGGCGAAATTCGCTCATGCGCCGCCAATCACACCATTTTCTGTGTAGGTCGCTTTCGAAAAATTGAGCAATAACATCAAGATCGTAGTAATCCGACAAAAAAATCGCACGTCAAGACAACCATCAAGGAAGAAGATCAGCAGATGATTTGTCAAGCAGCAATTGTAGCTGATCGCCTCGGAAGGGGTCTCGAAGTCAGCCAACTTTAAGGAGGCTTCAGTTTTTTCCCATTTGCAGCTGATTTCACTTGTCAATGAAACAGACGTTCCTGTTGGTTATGCGACAACGGAGGAAAAAGCAAATTATGTGCTTGATGTTATTAGGTCTCATTTGGAAAAGGTATACTATACATAATATGTATGTCGTCAATTTTGCTCAATTCAGATGACAGAAGACAAATACGTTTTATATGGATTCGTCGACGAGAAGCAATGGATTTTTAGCGGTGCTGAAAATACGCTAGCGGATTTCAGCGAACTAAGGCTCGAGGTTCTTAAAATTCGAAAAGAAACGCCGTTAATTGCCGATTTCAGTTAAAATTGGTGTTAACAGCACCCGTTAATATGCAAATTTCGGCATTTTCGGTACGTTCTGAACAGCCGAATGAAAAACCTACGACAATGTTCACACCAAATATCATCACAACCCAACCGAAAACGAGCTCTGTGTATTTTAAGCATCACAGAATTCATTTAAGCGAATTTTTCTAGAAAACCAAATCAACGTACAACTAGGGAGAATGTAATGGAGAACACTATTAACTCAACGGTTGTAGCTTTATTCGTTGGTGTTCTTCTTAATTCCATTTTTTTAGAAACCGCGGCGCTCGAATGATGAAGTCGAGGCACATTTCGTCGTCTGATTCAAATAGAAATATATTAATATGTTCAGGGAAATATTAAGCAGCTCTCTGATGTACTGAAGAAGCAAAACAGTCCAGATATCCGGAAAGCTTCGAACGAACGGCACAGCACTGAAAGATCATCGAAAAAAAAGAAGAAAGCTGTTGCGGCGGAGAAGATTGAAAAGTTGGAAAAGATATTGAAAAAAGATCAGACACCGGTTAACAAATTTTCCTCCCAACTTTTTGAATGTTCTTCTAATTTAGAAAGCTCAAAAATCATCATCGTCGTCAAAAAATCCAACACCGCCAGGGGTATAGTTATCTTATTGTCGACGTCAAAATTTTCTTAAAAGACCGAAGATAATTTTTAGTCCGCGCGTAAATTTACAATTTTCGTATAACTACACTAGTTTTGCGAATTTGATCTTCCCACCGCCGATAGGTCGTTTGACGCTGACAATAAGTGATTTTAAATTGAAACGAAATTTTATTAATTTAGAAAAATGGTCAACGAAACGAAGAGCAATTACACTCTGCTAAAGGTCCAAAGACGGGAATGACGCAGATTGAGAACACTGCTGGATCGAATTCCGGAAAGAAAACGAAGGCGATTTCAGCAAAAATTCCACGCGTTAATGAGCTTTTCTCGACAAAAAACAAATAAAATTTGAATGTTTGTCGAGAGCGCCTTTCAATTGCGACAAATGCGCTCCAAGGCAAAAGCGATGCGGTCTCGGAAAAAATTAAACTGGAATTTCGGAATTTTTTATTTTTACGGGATTTTCGTTTTAAAGGCTTCTTCTGAACAAAATAGCTACCGAATACAACTGATCAGCATCAGCTGAGTGGTCTATTTTAATTAATCAGATATTTTTGAGAAAAAATAGGATTTTCTGAAGTTTTTCTCATTAGGTTGATTGAAAAAACGCACGGCTGATAAACTGGTTATTATTTTCTGTAGAATTCTTTGCAGAAACGTCTATTTTATAGACTATTTAATTAATTGATAGCAAAATTCAGTTCTAACACAGCGAAATGGCATCTATCGGATGGGGAAACAGCATATACGACCCAAGGTTCCTTTTTAGAATTTTTAGAACATTTATTCTGAATTGATGTTTGCGCGTTTTCCCCGTAAATTTGAATTTTAGAAATCATGACTGGTCTACTGATAACATTTCAAACACATTTGCGCCACAGAACGAAGTTAAATAAAATTTCATTTCACAAATGATTGTTTTCTTTTATTTTCAGTATAATCCGGTTTATCCGTCATACTCAGGTGCTTTATTTTTTCCATCTTCTACCCAGGTTTGATTTTTTTTTGTCAAAAGCGGTTGAAGATGGGAAAATATAAAATATATTGTTTTATTCCTCTTCTACCGCTTTTGATGTTTTTTTTCTTTGTTTTGTTGTATATATCGAATTTATCATAATTTTGCAGCAATCACAGCAAAACTATATTCCCAGTGGAGGTTCAAACACAAATCAAGGTTTTTTTTCTAAATTAATTAGTAGGGGATCGATTAAATGATTATAGCCAATAATTTGAAAAGAACTTTTCCGAAGAAGAAAAACAAAGGCAAGCAGAAAAGAGTTGTACGCAACGTTCAAGCTCAACAAAGTAAGATGTTTTCAGAGAAACTACTTATTATATATTAATGAATTTTCAGGCCAATCGAGTAAACCCGATCAGTGGCAATTCTTGGTATACGATAAAGGTGATCAACTTACCGATATTGTGAGAGAATCAGAAAAGCAAAGTAAATATTTTAATCGGGTTTTTAATTTAAAATCTATTTAAAGAAGCAAAAATTGCGCCAAAAACTCCCAACAATCGTAAAAACATGCCGCAATACCCCAATCTGGTGAATAACACCACTGCCGGATGGGGCACGTTCTACGGACAAACGGGTGGGCAGAACTTCCGAGGAAGATATGGAGGTGGTCGGGGAATGCGTGGTGGAAGAGGCGGATTCGGTGGATTCAGGAGAGGACCGCCGAGACCAAAAAACTCAAAAGAAGACATTCCAGTGAGTAACAAATGGCATAAAACTTTAAATTTTATTATAACAGAACAGCAAAAAAACGCAAATTCTTTTTCAATATGTTTTAGAAGAATTTTTGTAGAATTTGGCATTTCTATTATATTTGAAGATAATATGTATTTTAATAAAATCTATAAATGCGAAATTCCCATAGATCCGTGCAAGACAATAACGGAAGGCTCATAAATATTATCCGGAGTACATTATCCAATTTGTTTCTGTTTAAATTCGAATTTGAATTACCGCCTTGAAAAAGTGCGGTGGTCCACAATTTATCAAAATGCTAATTTTTAGCTATGGTAATATTTAGAATTAAAATAAAAATTTTATCCCGAAAATTGTCGAATTGCCGAAGTTTTTATTTTCGGCAAAATGCTGAAAATTCCGATCCCCACACACACCTGATTCACACCTCGTTCATTTGTTTCGTAAATTTGAATTGATATTTTTCAGTTCAAACCTTTGGCTGACGATGCCCCAACTCTCGAGTTCGTATGCTCGCCGGAAAATATCACCGCCTTCCACGGATTCGATAGTGTTTTCACCCCTCAACACAATGTAAATCGGAATTTTCTTTTCTCAATTTTCTGAGTTCTTTTTTAAGTTTCCGTTGTGCATTGATGGTGATATTTACACAAGTTGCGACCATTATTATCAAATTCAGAAGGTTAAAGATTTGATAGGAAGCATCCCTGAGAAATTAGAACATACGAGTGCGATTTGAAATCATTTTTAAAATTTAAATTCGAGTTTCAGTTCGAAACCAGGATGGAAAATACAAAACACCGACTGGCGAAGCCCCAGTAGAGAAGAAAAGTGCGAGTGCATTGGCGAAAGAAATTCTAAAAGAAGCTAAGGTTCGATTTCATGCAATATTTTATGAAATGCTCGTTTTATTGAAGATCGAAAAAGCAAAGTTGGAGGAATGGCGCAACACGAAGGGTCTCCAAGTCATTCAGAACACTCTTCTCACGAAAGTTTCACAGTCGGCTCATTTGCGCGGAGCGTTGAAAGAATCCGGGGATAGTATTTTGGTGCATGCCTATGCTGGCGATAGTATTTATGGAACGGGTTGCACAGTAGTTAGAATAAAGAAATGGCTCGAGGAACTCAAAAAAGCTGGCGTTAAGACGTTGAAAATTCCCGCCGAGTTTCCGCTGGATGAGAACAGTGTTCAAAATTGTCCCACATTTGCCGATGGTCGCAATATTTTGGGAGTGATTTTGATGCAACTTAGGTGTGTGCGTTTTTCATAATTTATTTGAAAGAATCTTTTAGGGAAAAATTGCGCAAAAATGCGATTCATATAATGGATATGAATTCGGTGTTTGACGCGCTTCGTGTCAACAATTCTCCGGATACTGCAATGGATACAACGGTCAGATTTTGTTTTTCAATTCTAGATTGACTCATGAAAATTTGTAGGCGTGCAATTCATTCATCATTAATAGCGCTGGGTCCGAAATCAAGCAGGGTGTCTTCTAACGTGTCCTTTTTATTTTTGCTCTCTGTCTTGTTATTTTACGCAATTTGTACCTCCCCGTAATCTGTTCTGATCTCTGTTTGATTTTATAAATTCGAATAAAAAACAAGGAAAATGATTTGGGATTAGGCGTGTGTTCGTTTACTCTTCTGTCGGGTTCGAGCGATCGTATCGGAAAGGCCTGATAGAATTGCCAACGCGATGAGAAGAACGAAGGTGCCGCCTGAAAATGTTCGGAATGCTGGCTGATTTAGATCGAAAATCTTACCAGCCACGGCGAGAAATATTGTTTTCTGAGCTGTTGTATATGGGAGAATTTTCTCAAAAGGTTCGAGATTTACTGGAATTTGTCAAATATTAAATTTCGAGCTTTCAAAATCGTGTTATACAGAAATCAGAGGTGGTTCGAATTGCTGTTACTTCATCTGGAGACCGGGATGTACTTTCGAAACAATTCACATGCAATAAAAATGAAGCTGAAATTGGTTTTTTAA
This sequence comes from Caenorhabditis bovis, assembly GCA_902829315.1. Taxonomy (NCBI): domain Eukaryota; kingdom Metazoa; phylum Nematoda; class Chromadorea; order Rhabditida; family Rhabditidae; genus Caenorhabditis; species Caenorhabditis bovis. The sequence goes on along the minus strand of CADEPM010000004.1, from coordinate 1,519,462 downwards.
AGGACTCCCAAATGAAGACGCCTACTAGCTAACTTACTTATAACGAGTAGAGAGTAGTAGGAAGGCATTGTGGAATTGCGCTGGCGAATTTCGACAAATGTTCAGCCAAAATGCTGCCATGACAATTTTTATTGCGATTTCTTTTTGCCGTCGTCGTGGAGAATCAAGGCGAGACCAATGACGAGGGTCCCGAGAAGAAACCACCATGTTAGCGAATGAATTTCGTCGAAAAATATTTGGCCGAGAATTCCCTGATGAATTTCAATTTCAGTGCCAAAACCTATTCATCGCAATAAAAAGAAATTCCGAAATTGTTTTTTAAACAATATCGAATTGCAGTTTGAACACGTTATAAACGTGAATGCGCCTTTAAATTTGATTTTTTTGTATTTCAAGCTGATTTATAAGTAAATATACGCGATTTCTAATAAGAGTCTGTGCGAACCCTGCCCGAAAGTTTATTTAATGGCAGATTTTAGCTTTTGATTAATCGATACGAATCATCGTTATAAAAAGCGACCATATAAAAACATACACTTTAAATGATATACGCAAATTTCTAAATCGTCCAAATTAATTTTTTTTCCTAACTTCTCACCAACGCAAAGTTTCGTCTTACCGTCAACGCAAAATTGAATGACATGTTGATAATCATCGGGGTCGATGTCGAATCGGAAACCGATAACGCATGAGTATAAGCGGACCACATGACCAAATTGGCCGTCAAAAATATCGAGAGCCCAATAAGGAATTGAGCTCCAAATTGCTGTGAGCCGAATGCAAATTTTCCCGAAATCGCGCCGATCGAACCACATATTCCCGCCAATGCTGAATAAATGAACCCGGAATTCATCTATAAATTATGTTTTTTTTCACATTGTCTTTATCGCAGAAATATCGGAATTTTACCGAATCGAATACATTTGTATAACACAAATTTATAAAGACAGAAGATGCCTACACTGAGAATGAAAGTCACAAAAACAAGCAATGAAAAAACTGAAAATTTTCCAAAAAATGAGTATATTATGCCTTATTGGCAGTTTCGAACACTTTGACGACGTCGGCGTAGACTTCATCAACCGGCCGCTGACTGGGAACCTCGCGAACCATTCCCAATTTCGCAAAATGGTCGATTATCGGAAATGTTTGATTATTATAGGTCTCGACGCGCTTCTTCAGCGATTCTTCGTTGTCGTCGGTTCTTCCTTGGCCTGAAAAGAGTTCGATTTTTTTTTTAATCTTCCAGAAAACTCATTAATAACTATGCTGATATGTTTGTTTTAACACGGATCTTAAAAAGACGAAAATTGAATTACCTCGATTTAGACATCTGGAGATGCAAATATCGACAGGACATGACAAAAACAGTACAAATTGTTCATTAACCTTAAAAAAATATGCAATTTTGTTAAATTTCCCAAAATATCCTACTTTTCCATGCATTTCCCTATTCCATCCTTGCAAATTGTCCTGATTTCTCGGGAATCCGTCAATCAGAAATCCTTTGACATCTCCGCTAGCGATCATTGCCTAAAATTTGTTGTGTCTCGTTGAAATGTCTCATCGACAAATAAATTGTGGAAATTTTGATGGTACAAATGCACGTCTCGCTTCTTGTTGCAACAAATATCGATCAATATTTTTTTTGTTCCATTTAATATTTGATAGTTTCAAGACAATGCTTTCGAATTTCCATGATTTTTTGTCCATATGAACAGTCCATATAAAACCATACATTCTCAAGCAATTTGCAGGTGATCTCTACAGGAACAATAGTTCCATTTCTGATGTGCTCTTCGATCAGGGATCCGAACTCGCTTCCAGGCCTCTCGCGTTCAGCGCGAAGCAAATCTCCAGCTGACAAATGAACATATCGTAGATCCTACGTGAAAACGATTAAATTTGAAGTCATCAATCGACGATTACCTTCTGGATTCTGGAGCATATCGTGCCTTTCCCTGAACCTGGTGGGCCGAGAACGAACACGACGTTATGCATTGTGTTGCGAATGTGGCGACGTGCGACAAACGGGATATTATTGAGCGACGACGAGAGAATGAGACGCCGACAAGACAACACTCGGGTCAACGGCACGCCTGCAATTTGACGAATCATCTAATTAGCGCGGCTAAAATTGCGATTTTTTTCGACAATTCCGAATTTCGTGCAAAAATTTCGACGAGAAAATACATTTCTTGATGTGCTTTTCTCATAAACTCTGGGTAACAAGAGAAATTGGGAAAATTTAAGATAACTACGAGGTCTAGGGCATATTGGATAGAAATTTGCAAATCTTGAAAGAAACAAAATTTTTTATGTCATATAAACATTCGAAGATCCAATATAAAATTTAAAAAGATTTGAAATTTAATGAAGCAGAAATTCTCAATAATTTTTGCGGGAAATGTGACAGATTCCGAATAGAACCTAGCCTTATCAAAATGTTATCATTCTGAAATAAAACACAAACGCAAATAGGCAAAAAATGCGATTAAATTGGCATCTTTTGAAGTTTTTTTTAAAAGGTCGACGTGGAAAATGACGCAAATAAAAACAATGAAACCGCATTTATTTTTGTAGTTTGTGGTGTATTTTGGCTACAACCCATTCACTCCTTATTCGGAAATGCGTGGACGAACATAAAAATCACGAACAATACCTATAAACGAGCACAAAATATAACCATGTTTGTTTGCATATTTAATTTTTATTCAAAACCATTTCAAAATCGGATTATTAATCGATATTTCAAAACTTTAATTCTGGGAATACAATAAGAAATAATTGAGGTTTTGCGGAGTCTCTTGTTAAACTTAGTTTTGCACGTACTTTTCTCTAATGTTTACTTTACAGGAAAATGTTGAACATGGGAATTTTATTTTTATAAAGACCGAACCGAAAAATTCCGAGGGGTTTTACGTGGAAATTTTTTACTATCCGGAGAGAAAATAGAAAAGTAAAAATAGACTAAATTAAAGTAAAAAATTATTTTGGAAGGCCTTTGAACTAAATATTCTAATAGCCTTAAATTTTTTATTCCGATCGAAAATTTGTAACTTTACCATCAGATTTTAAAGAAACAAAACTTACGCATACAATGCTTTGCCGCTTTATCGTCTTCACAACGCAACTCGTCCTAAAATTTTGGATCCAAAAAAAATTAAACTTTTTCATGAATTTCAGGGCATTTTATCGAGCCGCATTAACGTAATATGGCCAAAAACATAAGTTAAGTGTTTTAACCATAATACACGAGAAGAATGCAATAATAATGTAACAGAAATATGAGTTAAAGTAATGCAAACTCAGCGAGTGATTTGAAAAATGAGAAATGTGGAAAATTGGCCCGTAGAAATTCCGACTTGAAATTGGAATCACCATCAGTCGTCTATTGAAGATTTATCATCATGGTTTACGTGGTTCTTGTTATCATAAGATTCAGATATTTTTTGAAACTCGTCCACTGTTACCTAGAAAGTTTTTTGAATTGGAAATTTACTATAAAAACTGTTCTTACAAATTTTAAATCATTTGGTATAGACTCGTCTATTTCGCCAGCGAGCTCCACATTTTCTCCACGAATCAGCATGAAACCTTGAGCAACTTCGCAATAGCATTTTTCAATATAACTTCGCTCAACAACATCTTCCAAAATTAAATTAGCAAATTGGTCGATTGATCGCAAATATCCGACTAATTTTCGACCGTCTCGTAAAACAACCATGAGCTTTTTATCGAGCTGCTCAAATAGACTAATAGATCCGGGCAAATAGGGATCCGGAAGATCCATAACTGAAAATAATATTTTTTTAGATACATTTATGAAATTTAGAAAAATAAAAAAGGAATATGTAGTAATCGCATGTGAAAAAATCTTAATACTAAAAATTATCGGAAAACATTAAAGCAATCCATGGATACTCGAAAAATTTTCCGATTATCACGAGAAACAGCAAAATTAATTTGAACACACTGAAATAGAGAAAGATAATGCAAATATTAGAGGCGCAGAGATGCATAACGGGGTTCAAGGCGCATAGCTGAGTGGTTTGACTGGGTCTTGCGGTGTCTTTCCTCCACAGTATGCCTAAGAGAGCTCATTCTTTTTGGGCCGCAATAGAAATTTTTCCTTTTTTTTTTAAGTTTTGCTCGATTTTTTAAACGTTTGCCTAAAATTTCGTGTAGAAATTCACGATAAAATTTCCGCATTCGCAACCTATTTATCGGATTTCATCATATTTTATTATTTCTTGAATTTTTGTCAAAAATTATTTTTTTGCTGTCCATTATTTGTGTCGTATTTTTAGGGTGAAATATGCCACGTCTGAGGACTGTGCAATCTAAAGTGACCAAGTCACCACGCCGTCCTTTCGAGAAGGAGCGTCTTGACCAGGTAACAATTTTGAAGTTGGAAAAATGGCAATTTTTTATTTTAGGAATTGAAACTCATCGGTGAGTTCGGATTGAAGAACAAGCGTGAGGTGTGGCGCGTCAAATATACTTTGGCCAAGGTCCGTAAGGCTGCTCGTGAGCTCCTTACCCTTGAGGACAAGGACCCAAAGCGTCTCTTCGAAGGAAATGCCCTTCTCCGTCGTTTGGTCAAGATCGGTGTGCTCGACGAGGGAAAAATGAAGCTCGATTACGTTCTCGGTCTTAAAGTTGAGGACTTCCTTGAGCGCAGACTTCAGACCCAAGTCTTCAAGCTCGGATTGGCCAAGTCCATCCATCATGCTAGAGTCTTGATCAAGCAATTCCACATTCGGTAAGGTTTTATATTGGTGTGTGTTTTGTGAAAAAAAAACTTAAAATGAAATATCTAGCTCCCTTTTTGTGGAGAATTGACTAAACGGCAAAAATAAGGGAATGTCTTGGATCTTGATGGGCAACTTTAACATATCCTTGTGCTTGATTAGACTAAATCCACACATTTATCCAACGAATTTTTACACAATTTCTCGACGTTGTTAAATAAGCTTTAAATTCAGCTTAAAGGTTCAAGGTTAATCTCGTATTGATTTTTTTATTGAAAATCGTCATCATTTTTTGCCGGCTTCGCGAGACTGCGGAAGGCCAAAACAATGGCAATAGTCTTGGCACAAAACCAGAAAAGTAGATTTACGGGTCCATGCATAAGGATAGGTTAAAGGCATAAAACTTACTCTAAGGCCTCTACTTGAATAATTTAACATTAAACCAATTTTCAGTAGACTCGTGAGTCCGACAATTTATAGCTAGAGTTAAGAAAAAAAAATGTATTTTTGGTGTCATGCGATAGGCGATTTTAGATCTTTACATAAATTTTTGAAATTTCGCCAATTTTCCACAGTCGCGCGACATCTAAAATTGTTCATTGTGAGGATTTTGATTGTTAATGAGTATTTTTCTTTTCAGTGTCCGCAGACAAGTCGTCGACGTTCCATCCTTCATTGTTCGTCTCGACTCACAGAAGCATATCGACTTCTCGCTCCAATCACCATACGGAGGAGGTCCACCAGGACGTGTGAAGCGACGTGCCTTGAAGAGAGGTGACGGAGGATCCGCCGAGGAGGACGATGAGTAAATGGTTTTTGTTACAAATAAATTGTTGTTCTAAGAATTTGTAAATACAATTAAATCATCAGGTGGAATATGAAAACAGTAATTGTTTGTTTATGTTAGTGGGTGGGAAGTTTCATATTTCAGTAAATATAAGCTAAAGCATTTGTTTTCATTATTACAATATTCATCCTTATCTGAATGGACGAGATTCAGCTAAAATTTGAAGACTTGAATTCGAAACTTGAGAACCTTGATGCCTTTGTTCACAGCCATGTCGATTTCAAGCATAAGTACATCAGGTTCAAAGATATTCTAGTATTTGAAATTCGAGGTTTAGATATTCAGCCCCTTCGGTGATCAAAAAATGGCCAGCCCAGAGAAGATATCACGTAAGGAATTTTGATTTCTGTATTTTTCTTGGGACCACAAAAACCTCATAGTCTTATGTAAACCCCATAAATTTTGACTCGAAGAAATATATGCCCATGGGACGTCCGGAATCCATTGCAACAATTTGTCTTTATTAAATACGCCAATGCAACAGCCAGCCGCCAACTAACCAAAAACCCATTAATTATTCGTTTTTCGTCTCATTTTATGATCAATTTTCCTAATGAATTTCTCGGCTGTCAAGCGCGAAAAGCACACAGAACAAAATAAAACAAAAAAAATTGGACGCGCGCCAAAACGTAACGTTTGCCCTAATTTCCGGACGCAAAGGTCCCAAGGGGAAATCGGAGTGTGCGTGGAGGCTCTTCATCTCCTCCATCTTTTCGTCCATATTTAGTCATCGTGCGTACTATTTCTGTTTCGCTTTGGCTCTTTCCCACTTAATGATTAGGATTCATCAATGATCAGCACACTCTTGGAGAAACACTACTTTCAGGTTTGTCGCGTTTTTCCTTTTTGCCGTAGTCCCTTCGCGTAGTGTCTGCCTTATTCAGTTACCATAAATTTCGAGGGGCACTGATCCCCTGGAGGAATCGTCGGCTGTTGTGTGTATGTCGACCGAACGAACAACTATTCTCCAGTTTTGTTCGTTCGCTTCCCACTCTGGCACTTTTTTCTCGTATTATCATTATATATTATCAATTCATCGATTAGTATGGTTGCCATGACATTTCCAAGTGCAACGCGTTTCTATGAAATCTCAATATTTGTCTCTCAGCTTCCCACAGATGGTTCATTTTGCCATGTGCCTCTCACTTATCCAAAAGCTCATTTCTGACGACCAGGATTGGTCGCTGCGAGACCCTACTCGCATTCCGCGTTATGGGTCTTAATAAATTGTTCAGTTTAATTCATAAATAATTTTCAAATTTCGCGATTGAATTGTGTGTCTTCACGTATTTTCGACGAAATATGAAAAACAACAATGCAAATAGCAAAAATTCCGAAACGTAGGGTTTTGAGAAATTTACGAGTTCGGAAAAATTGGGATACTGTAACTAATGCAGTTTCTTTTCAGTCTTGTCAATGACTAATTCTGATAGTCAGCTAAAAAATGTATTTAAATACACATCTATTTAATGTTTTGTTTTAAAAACTAGTGTTCCCCGCGAGACCCAAAACATCTTATTTGTCAACAATTCACCTGCTTCCTAACCCAACCCGTAGTATTTTATTTTCGATTCAAACAATAATTTTCAACATTTGCACTAAAGAATTTTATCATTCGAATTTCGAATGAATTGCTCCGAGTAAACGACTTTCGTCGGTTTGTATGGCGACGAACACAAATCCAGATTATCGGAGAAAACGCGCACAATTCCATTTCTAGAATTCTCCGTTTTCTTTTATTTTATTTATTTGCCGATTATACCCTTTTATGGACCTCCGGTCTAAGGCAATTAAATGCAAAAAAAGAAATGGAAGTATTCTATTATTCCTGCTTCTTCCCCAACCCGCAATTTTTTTCATTATTTCGTCACAAATAAATGAATAATATTAATGATGATAATAGGGGCGACAATTTTTTCCCATCATTTTTCCAATTTCATTGCGTCAATTTTTTCTGATTTTGCAAAAATGCTTTGTTTTGATTTTAAGCAGTCGGTTTTGGGTTTTGCCTACAAATCTCACACAGAATATCAATGGCAAAAATTGTCTAAATGCCAAAAAATTAAAAAAGAGGTCTCGGTGCGCGGTGTGCACCTTTAATATGTTCTTATACTTCTGTCCGTAAATCTACACTGTTAGTTTGCGCCAAGACCACTTCCATTATTTTTTTGGCATTGAGCCAATTTTCCGTAGTCGCGACGTCGACAATAGTATTAGGTGGCATTGAAATCAAATCAATTTTCAAATTTGTTTAAGAAAATAATTCTGATCTTTATGTACATATTTTTACTAAGAATTTTGAGATTCTGTAAATATCAAATAGAATTTAAGTTGTCGAACTGAATGCTTTGATTTGAGTTGTTGATTGTTTATTGTTTTGAATTAATTGAAAGTGCAAGAATACATAATCTACAGTTTTCGCGGAAAATAACAATCTCTATTTCCGCTGGCGGCCAATATCCGCCAGGCTTCTATTATTTTAATTTATTTGTTTGGGTCTCGAGTGTATATAACATTTATATAGTCGGTGTCCGGCGACTGCTGTGCCCGTGTAGATTTACGGGGATGCCTCTTTCTCTTGGTCTCGCGCGGACTAACTGGTTATTTCAAATGTATGGGTCAATTCAATTTTAAATCGAACGACGTTAGACATTCCAAGAAATGCCAAACTAATCAAAAAAAATTAATTGTTCACTTGAAAACAGCAAGATGAGCGTTCACATGTGGCGAGACCATATCGAAAGACGCACCTCGTAAATCTACCCGCATACAACAGTCGCCCGACGCCGACTATGTGTTGCGATATTTAAAAAAAAATTAATTCTCGAAAATACATTTTTGTGTTACTCCAGGCAAATTATTTAACTGTAGATTTCCTAAACAATATAAATTCTTGGGCCCAAAAATCCTAATTCCAAATTTAGAATAGTCTAGAAGATAGATTGTCGAATTTAAAAGACTGATCCAGTTTCAAAAAATTGGCCATATGCCAAAGTTGAATTCTAGCGTACTCGGATTTGATATTGAGTCAGCGATACATTTGTAAATTTGATTTCGAGAAATTGAATGCGGCTGATTAAAAATAGTCGAATAGTCGAAACTTTCCCGAAAGAAGGCGTCGAGTTCTCACAATTTGTTTCCCATCGATTTTTTTAAAAAATAATTTCAACGTTTTCAGCGAAAAAAAAATTATGGTGTATATGTGTGTGAAAAAAAGAAAGAAAAGCTCACTTTCCATATATGCAAATTGTTTCCACATCAGTGCGACTTTTACGCAGTGAGTTTCACCTGCCGACACTCGGCGTCGCTCGATTCCGCGTGCTCTCTGAGCACCATATCGCTCAATTATTAAGTGAGCCGGACTTCCGGTCGAAGTTTTCAAACCAACGAGAGTTTCTGGTAGTCACAAAAAAGGGAATCGGCGAGGTTTCGACAAAACCCTCGTTTGTTTTTCTAATCTGCTGATTTTTGATGATTCACCTCGTATTTTTTTTCTCGCTTTTCTTCTTGGGCGCCTGGATTGTTTTTGTCGCATCCGCGAATAATTGATACACACACACACACAAAGAATTCTAGATTCGAATGCCCTCGACGCCAACAAATTATTCATTGAATTGTACGAATCGTTGGAGAGCAGAGCCGCAATAAAAATAAATAAACACACAACATTTTGCACTTTCCTTGATCCAATTCACACTGAAATTAATGCTACCGTATCCTCGTGATCATTGGTCTTGCAGCGATTGATGATGATGACGACGAAACTCATTATCTAGAAAAATATTTTTTTGAGTTTGCTGTAAAGAGATGAGCGGAAATTACTTGTTGACTGCAAACCGAATTAGAGCTCACATGGCTTCACAAAACACCTATTGAATTGTCCGCAGATGTTTTAGTTAAGTCTCTTCTTGATTTGATCCGTTGAAGATCCGTATTTCTAAACGACAAAATATTTTGATTTTTTTTCAACCGTTTTTAAAGACTAATGCCGTCCTAAACCGGCATATCTTGTCCGCAGATGTTTTTTAGTAAATTGTTTTTTAGCTGATTCATATATGTATGTTCAAAAATTCAAAAATGCTCATTAATTCGAAATGGGGCTGACATGTGTTTGTAATCTTGTGAGTTTGATCCCCTGACACACCCAGAATATTTGCACCCATAAAAAAACCGAAGTGCACGGATGCTTGAAAATGAATGAATGAACGAATGAGAGTATCAAATTTCGCGTTGGGACCCATTTCAATAATTGCCCCTGTCGTGCTTCCGGACGACGTCGTCGTCAGGAATGAGATATCATCATCCTAATTCCTCATGCCGATTCTTGCTTACACACAAACATCGTTTCATTTCGTTTTTGGTGACCTTACAATTTTGTTGGTCGAAAAAAAGAGGCGGCGACGACTCGGCGGCGTATGCGCGCACCAATTTGTCGTCTATACACACATAATATGCTCCAAGCATACATGCACACATATGTATTTATTGAATAGAATCGAGACGAGACGAGAATTCCGTATTATCTCCAAATGTCGCACATTTTTGATATATTATTTTTCTTTTCAACATCCTATTGTCGTTGACGACGCGCCGATTCATTTGTTCGATTTTTATTTCAAATTTTCGGGGGTTCGAATGCGTGTAGTCTACGCGGACAAGCTGGATGTTTGATCACTCGAATTATTCGGAGAAGAAGAAGAGAAAGAATTCGGTTTTCACACAAATATGACGGTCCGAATTTTTGGTTGTGTACTCCACACGGACAACGATTTTTTTAATCGTTGCCCATATACCAACGATATTCACAATTCTCTTTTTTTTGTCGCATTCGTGCCAATTTGAATCTATTCGAATTCCCTCCAAAATGAGAATATTTTAAATTATCAGCTTGAAAAATGTCCGCAGCTGCAAATACTTTTAACCTAGATTTTGTTGCAAATATCGTTTCTCATATTGTCGACGTTCAGCGACTACTGCATGTGGGTAGATTTACGGATGCGCCTTTCGTGATGGTCTCGCCACGCGCCAATGCTTGTTTTGTTATTTTCACGCGAAAATTTTCATTTTTTGTCATTTTTTTGATTTTCACAATTGCCATTGTGAAAATGAGCTCTTGAATACGAGGTAGCGAATGATGCATGCTCGTAAGCACGTCCCCTATATTCTGAAACTGGGAAAAGGAAAAAAAGGAATTAAAAGTGAATGAAAAATGGTTCAGACTATAGAAGTATCTATTTTTCATTCACTTTATAACAATTTTTGCCAAATTCCCCAGTTTCAGAGTACATTAGTCTCTAGACGCCGACTATAATAATTTGTATAGAACAATAATGTAGTTTTATTGGTTTTGATTTCTATCCATAATAGTTTTGTTGATTGAATTCACCGAAATCCTACTACAAGATTAGCACGCATGTTTATGTCAATAAGATTTCGAATTTTTGAGCGAAATATTGAGAATAAAGCTGCTGAAAACGGCCAAGGGATATCCAGAAATTGTCCGCATATGGATATTATTATCATTCGGTGTTTTGTTTTTTTAAGCTATCTGTTTCGCCACCTCAATACTCATAAGCTTTGACGATGAAGCTCAAACTTGGCTGATTTTAGAAAACATTCGAGAACCGCCAACTATAAAAGGATTATGATCGGATTAATTTTGCTGCGATAATCGGCGGCTGTGCAACGAGCGAAACAAAATGTTGTTCGTTGCTCTAATCCCAACCGATTTGTCTTCGAGAAAAATAAAACATTTGAGTTCAAACAAGAAAACCAAATTCCCCCTTTCGTTTTTTTTGTCTCGTTTTCGGAATGCCGTGCGTACATCTCATTTAGACGTCCCAAATTGTCTCATTTTTTTTCGTTCTTGCACACTTTCTTTACTGATTTTGCGAGATTTGGGTCCAATGATGCCTTATGATCGATTGCATTCGAATCACCATCGTTTTGTTTTTCAGGTCGACGACCAAAAATCCTCGATGGATTACATATCGAGTTTTGATATTAGGCTAAATAAGGTTAAATCGCGAAAATTCGATTCGAATGATTTCGAAAATTTGATCGTTTAGGATGTTTATTATGCGGGTGAGACGATAAGCGGAAGTGTTTTGCTCGAAAACTCGGAGAATATCAAAATTAAAGGTGAGTTTAAAGGCGCGTTCGTTGCGAGACCCAAAAAGCATGTATTCCAGGAATCCGCGTTTTATTACGCGGGAAAGTGCATGCGACTTTGAAAGTTGTGAAATCTGGAGAACGACGGACCCTTAAAGACGATCAATATATTCTTGATGAGAAGCAATTGTTGTGGGGAAAAGGTAGCATAAATTGTATCCCTGCTATGTGTAAATATTTTGATGAAAATTCAGACAAAAACGATGAATCAGAAAGCTGCCCAATTTTGGCTCGCGGAGTCCATCAATTCTCATTCAATTTCGATCTACCCCAATCATCTCTTCCATGCTCTTTGGAGAGTCGACATTGCACGATTCGATATTATTTCAAGGTTTCAAATATTGGCTCAATGGGCTTTTTGCTAATCAAAAAAGATTTTCAGGTGATCATAGATATACCTTATGCTTCATCTCCACAGGGAATCAAGTATTTCACCATAATTGGACCTCATATTGATAGCATGGAAGAGAAATTTCTGGTTTGCTTTTCAGAACCTCATTGAATATTTTCAACTATTTTTTAGAGTCCATTAACAGCTCAAGATCGCAAGGTTAATTGCTGTTGGTGTTGTCAGCGGGGCGCGATCGCACTGCGAGTTGTTCTCGAGCGAACCGCGTATGTATGCGGCGAGAACATCCGAGTTCGTGCTCACATCGAGAACCGCAGCACCTCGCCTCAATCGCTCGTCGTCCGACTCGTGCAGCACGTCGAGATTTTCGTCGAAAAAGGACTTCTCGGAGAGAACAAAATGATGTCGTGCGTCGTCTTTGAGCACAAGTACGACGAGCCGAATCGAGCCGAACCGAAAACCATATTCAGATCGCCGTCGGTTGCGCCGAACTCGCAAGGCAAATATGATTCAACATTAGAGCAGCCGATTCGTCTTCCAGTGGTCCCTCCAACACTGGTTGGAGTGTGCCGCCTCATCCAAATCTATTACATCCTTCGAGTTTGCATGGAAGACGACAAATCCAATGAATGCCTTCATTTGGATTTCCCGTTGACGGTGGCGACGATTCCCTACAGGATACCAAATGCTTCTCCGCCGCCGGTTGACTATGGTTAGCAAGATTCGTTTTCTTCAACAATTTCAAAAAACCGAATAATGTGCAGATTTCTGCTCGAATCATGTTGAAGGCGGAAAATATGTTTCGCCAGAATTTCGACTCGGACAAGTTTACGATGGTGATGGAGACGAGGCGATTAAAGAGGAAGAAGTATTCTGATCTTGCGATTATTTGGAAGAATTCAAGTTTTCCTCGATTTCAGATTGTTCTTTATCGTCCAGTTTATGTGAAATTGTCCGAACGTCGTTTGGGATCACCGCATATTTCGAAAGATTTCCGATCAGGATCTGTTAGTGTCGATTTTGAAAAGCCGAAAATTTCGAATATTTTACAGTTTACAAGAATCGCCGATTCGAGTTTAGCACTAGTCACCGAACCGAATGGATCTCGTCGACGAAGTGTCGTGATCGCATCGAATCCAAATTTGGCGAATCGTGAATCTTTCGACGAGAAATTGATTGCGAATGGATCGCATGAAGCCGATCCTTTGGTGACTTGATTTCCCTTAATTTTGCGCCTAGTTTAACATATTATTGCACCGGTGAATACCTAATTATAATTAGTCAATTTGATCTCGTTCGTTTTTTTTTTTAAATATTTTTCTCATGTGATATGGTATTTGCTTTTTAATAATGAATATTCTATTCGTTTTTCGAAATATTATCGCGTAATTTTTCATTTGCTTTTTCTACTCTCTTCTTGCTCTTCAAATTCTGACACCACAACACAAATTATTATCAACTTTATTGATAATTATTTGTCATACTTTCTTTGAATGCAAAATAGTCTTTGTCACGGCCACCAAAGGTGGGCAGACGAATCGTTGGAAGCGGCAAATGTCCAAAACCATAATTTGGTAAAACCAAACCAATTTAAGTCTACAATTAGTTCAGCAATCCATTTATATCGATAACCATCTAAAAATTACTTTAATTTACTTATATAGATTAACATCAGTTCTAATCCATTTATTCAATAAAGTTTTTCCATCGAAGGCGGTCGATCGATAACGAATTGACACATGCATCCCATTCTCACAGTCTCGCTATATTTATTATATTATAGTATAACCGATTACTTAAATTTTTCACCGTCGGCGATTCGAAAAAAATTTCATGAGGACAATTTTTTGCGCTAGTTGGGGTTCATTGTTTTTCTGGCCAGTGATTTTTCGCTACACATTTTTCGACATCAAATTTTACTTTTTTTTTCTACTGAAAATATTGATATTCACTACTGTTTTATTACTACCGCTTTTCCGCTATCGATTTTCTTACACTCATTTTCTCAAAAATTTTCTACTGCACCATTTAATTTGTGTACCAGTGGGTTATCAAAAAATCAATAAAAATAAAGCAAAAATTGATATAATTAACCTAAATGATTGTATTTTCTTAAAAAGTCGGTTTAGGTAGAAATCAGGGCTGTGCGGCAATTCGGCAAATTGCCGAATATCAAAATTTCAACAATTAAATTTTTTCAACGATAATTCGAAATATAAATACCGAATTTTCCCGGTATCCCAAATAATTCAATGGACATTGATTTTTGTTTCGCCGATTTTTTTTTATATCAAATTGCCGAAAATCAAAATTTCGGCAATTCCATTGCCGCACAGCCCTAGCAGAAATGGCCTCTAAATTTGTCAAATTTTAATACGTGTCACTTTGCTCAGGTGCAAAAATTAGTTTCAAAATCTTATACTCTCGAAAATTTTAAACGATCTACTTTGAATCGACGAATAATTGATTTGAGCAAATCGAGCAAATCAAATGTGTTACCACACATTTTTATTCGCTTTTTTTCGCATTTTCAATTTCTCGATAATAAACGTTATTTGAAAAATTGCTAGTGAGATAGTGAGCAATAATTGACCGTTTTTCTATTATGTTTAGCGAATTTAAATAGTTATCAATATGAGGTCTGGAAGACAAAATGACTGGTGGTTTTGTGTAGACCAAGACTCCTAGAGGTCGAGGACAGACTAATAGACTCGGTCAATCGACGGCGCGACTGACCGGAGATGGGACCAACATTCATTCTACCCTTCCCTTTATACAGTGCGCGTCATAATGATACGCCACCCCCCCCCAAATTTTGCAGTTTTGAGAAAACCATATAAATTGGTGACAAGACAATTTCATTTTCGAATTCAGGGTTATTGAAAACCTATATGTGCGTATTTTCATGAGGGTCCGTTGGTCCGTATCCGCACAGCCCGAAAAAGTTGGATTTTCAAGCGCGTCATAATGATACGCCACCCCCTATTTTTTATCTTTTCTTTCGGCATTTTTGCATGTTTCTTGCTTACTTTTCTGTATTTTGTACAATTTTTCAACAATCTTATCTTTATATCCATTAAGCAATCGTCCGTTTTAGTTTTGGCTTGAAATCGGGCCGAATTCGGTCCTTTGAACGACTTTTTTTTTATTTAAGGACAAAAACGCAAGAAAAAGGTCTAAATATCCAAAGTAAAACAAGTTTGAATGCAATAACACGACAAATTCAATGATTAGTAGTCAATCCATAGTTTTGGCTCACTTCACATATTCGGTTTTTATTCTGTCGGTGAGTTTCTTGAGGTATGCAACTGATCGACTGTTCCATTCCAGTCAAATTGCGGCCTTTAGCTCATAAAAGGTTGGCATTCTGCTTGCCTTGTACGCGAACGAAATGGCCAAGAAGTCTTCAGACGTTTTCGACGGGATTGAAGTTGGGGAGCTGGCTGATCCATCCAAGAGTTTGATACTAAAACCAATTGAAGATGCTGTAGCTCTTGTGAATGACTGGATTGTCTTGTTGAAATTCGTGAAACAAATTTTAAAGCAATTTCGTAGTTCCGTATACAGTTAGATTTTCGAGAACGTCCGATACCATTCTTAATCAGCTTGACACTCTGATTGAGTTATACCATAATGCCAATGTGAGCTTTCTCCTGTGAGCTAATGTGAGAGATTTTCCGCGGCCGATGATTATGAGAAGAATAAGTGAAAAATTATCGGTCAGGCTGTCCGCACACAGAATGCAAGCAGTAGCTTGCCAACCTTTTATGAGCTAAAGGCCGCAATTTGACTGGAATGGAATAGTCGATCAGTTGCATACCTCAAGAAACTCACCGACAGAATAAAAACCGAATATGTGAAGTGAGCCAAAACTATGGATTGACTACTAATCATTGAATTTGTCGTGTTATTGCATTCAAACTTGTTTTACTTTGGATATTTAGACCTTTTTCTTGCGTTTTAGTCCTTAAATAAAAAAAAAGTCGTTCAAAGGACCGAATTCGGCCCGATTTCAAGCCAAAACTAAAACGGACGATTGCTTAATGGATATAAAGATAAGATTGTTGAAAAATTGTACAAAATACAGAAAAGTAAGCAAGAAACATGCAAAAATGCCGAAAGAAAATATAAAAAATAGGGGGTGGCGTATCATTATGACGCGCTTGAAAACCCAACTTTTTCGGGCTGTGCGGATACGGACCAACGGACCCTCATGAAAATACGCACATATAGGTTTTCAATAACCCTTAATTCGAAAATGAAATTGTCCTGTCACCAATTTATATGGTTTTCTCAAAACTGCAAAATTTGGGGGGTGGCGTATCATTATGACGCGCACTGTATATGAAGTGCTCCTGAGCCGCCACCCACTATTATATTCATATCTTATTGTAATAAAGTTTTCTAGGGCTTTACGAGAAAACAGTGAAAGCGCGGCTGCTGTAGTTTGGCTTGCTCACAGAGAAACTCGTAAAATGGTAGTCATATTCATTATAACAATCATACTTGCAACGGGGCGGGGCCGGGCGGGTCAGGGTGAAAATTTTACCGACCCGCTTCGACCCACTATAAGATTTTTTGAAAAAAAATTTATTTAAAAAATCGAAAACGAAACAAAAACAATGAAAGCTGGTTCAATCAATTTTGTTTGGGGACTTATGAGCACATTTTGTTTCCCCCCATAGGGCGGGTCGATGGCGGGTCAATCTGGGTCGACCCGGAAATTTGCAAGTATGATATCAACTAACTTGAGCATTTCTGTTAAAACCCATGAGAATAAATCTGTTGACCCCAAAGATACTTTGAAGCCCATACGACGGTAAATCTGAAAATCGGCGAACTGAAAACATACTATACAGCCTGCAGCCGTTTGTTCTTCGTAAGAATTACGCGATCTCCAGGTCTACCGGGTGTATAAACGTGATCTCATAATGATTTGTAGAAGCTCAATGATGGATCGGGTATATTTTCAGTATTCTGGACAAATTGCCCGCGATATTTAATGACACCGAGATAGTAATTCCAGCCTTCCTTGGCGATCGCTGAAAATTGATTATTTCAACAAGAGCCAATTGTTTTGACTGGACAAAATGTCCAAATTCATTCTTTTCGTAGTTATTTTGTAACTTGCGGGTAGTCATTTATGGTTGAAATTCTTACAGCCGAGCATTTCTACTTCCTCTACACTTAATGGTTCGCTTAATGCTTCTGATGAAAGTTTGCATTGTCTACATGTACTTTTTTCCATAAAGATTTCGCAGTGCCCACTCGATGAAAAATAATCCCGCGAAAACTCAAAAGCCTTAAAAGCTTAAAATTGTAAGAATTGATTTGTATTTATTCACCTTATGACATTTCATATAATTTCCTTTGATAAATGGAGTGAAACCCCTCCGACAATAGCCGTTTTCATCGAAATTGTAGTACCCTTTAAACTGATTAAATTGTCTCGATTTCTTGAAAATTCTTACGTGACTGGCAATACATTGGAGAACGTTGACCGAAAGGAGCCGATGTTAATTGCCAATTACTATATTAAAGGGATTTTAGAATTTGGTGGAATTTCAATGATCACCCTTCGTCCGTTATTATTTGTTGTAAGTCGGAAAACTCGAATTACAATTTAAACATTATCTAAAGTAAGCGTTAGACAACAATAACGAACGAAGCGCAATTTAATTAGTTAACGGATAATAATAACAATAATGGCTAGTCGGGGGAATGGATAGTATGTGAATACAAATAATAATGAAGCAGCACGGTAGGACAATATAAACAACAACGAAAACCAATCAAGTAACTCGGGTCCGGGCCTAAAACAATCCAACAACTCAACTTCGTGTATTTGCGCGCCAACTCTGGTGTGTGTAAACACCGTGATATTCACCGTAACCGCAGGATTTAAATTGCTAATATCTTTCTTCATATTTTCTTGCTCCTCGCAACATCTCCCCCGACAAAAGAAATTGGGGCATCCTTGCTTGGTGTTGGCGTTGATGACGTCGATGATATGACGATATAGCGACTGTGCACAATGACCGTTGACTGGTTGCTGACTGATAACTATGGCTGCTGACTGATATAAGTTGGGTCTTCATTGTGGACTGGGATCAAATCGTACGATGGGTTTCCGAACTCTTGCACTGCGTCGTAAACTGACTTCTGGAGCGTCCTGGTTCCGCTTTAGAATGCTTGCGGGTACGTCCTTGGCACGATCCTCAGGGCCTGCCTGGGTGTTCGGTTCAATCTTGGGTTTAACACACACCGTACGCTGGCTACCTAGCGCGTCACATACATTTGACATAGATCTACTATCCTCAGGGGGACCTATACAAGGGGAAATATTTTGTCTCTGACCTTTTGTACGTGTTGATCCTGCTGACTCCTTTGCGATTGCTACTGGTATTTGACTGTGACGATGTTTTGAACTTGAGGGTTGACTTTGTCCATGGCAAGACTTCTGGTTGGAATGTTCGTTTGACTTTGGCTTGTCCGGTGGCGAATGGGTATTGTCGTTGTCACTGCTTGAACTCGACTGATTGGTGCACAGATCATTCACTGGATTTCCTGAAATTATCTCATGTGATACGGGTAACATGAAAATATCAGTCATTGTCTCAAACCACCTCTCTTCTGGACTCTTTACCAATCTATTTGGTCTCATTTGATTGGCGTGGAACTTTTTTATGTGTCCTTCATGATCCACCATGTAGATCACTGGTCCCACTACCTTCGTCACTATACCTTCTTCCCAAGTCCATCGATTTCGACGATAGATTTTTACGAAAACTCGATCATTTACCTGGAAGTGTTTCTCTTTAACCCCCCTCCCGTCAAAATGTTCCTTCATGATCCTTTGTTTGTCCGACAAGTTTTGTTGGGACTTTCCTTGATCATTCCCTGGTAACATTAGTGAGAGCTTAGTCTTTAATTTCCGACCTAAATGTAATTCTGCTGGTGAGATACCTCCAATTGAATCCATCGGTGTTGAGCGATAGTATAATAGAAATTTGTCCAGCGTTTCCTGTGATGTGATCCCTTCACCCTTCAACTTCCTGAGTCCGCGTTTGAGGGTATCCACAAATCTTTCTGCCAAGCCATTACTTTGTGGATGATACGTTGGTGTCTTGATATGTTCTATGCCATTCTCCAGGCACATTCGTGTAAATAATTCTGAAACAAACTGGGTTCCATTGTCTGATACTATTGTATCTGGCAATCCATTTCTAGCAAACATTTGTTTCAACAATGCGACTGTTGTGGAAGCTGCAATCGATTTTGTGATCGATACCTCAGGCCATTTAGACAATGCATCTACTGCTACGAGATACCAAACTCCATTTTCTGGTCCCGCAAAATCGATGTGGATGCGGCTCCACGCTCGATTCGGCTTTGGCCATGGTTCCAACGGAACCTTCACCGACGTCTTCTGGTTTTCTTGGCATTTCCGACATCTGTTTACCGTTTCGGTGCATGCTTCATCGATCTTTGGCCAATATACGCATGTTCGGGCTAATTGCTGGTTTCGCAATAATTCTGGGATGACAACTCTATGTTTCCATAACACACATCCTTCAGTGACTGCGATATCATCTTTCCTCGTGATAAACGGTCTTATCGTTTCATCGACTTGATTACTTCTTGGCCAATTATTCGATTTCCAGTATTTGATGACAGTTTTCAACACCTTATCCGTAGCTGTCGCTTCCTGAATATCGGACACAGTTAATGGTAATTTTCTTACCCCTTCAGCCAAATAATCCACATTTAACACCTTGACTTCGGCGATTACGATGTCTTCGTCCTGAATTTGTGCTTTCTGCATCATCCTGGATAGTCCATCCGCTTGACCGAACCTGTCGGTTTTTACATATTCAATAGAAAAATCATACCCCATCAACATCGTTGCCCATCGAACCAATCTGTTTTGTGAGTAAATCGGCAAATCCCGCTTTTCTCCAAATATGGCCAGCAACGGTTTGTGATCTGTCCTTAAAATGAATTTTCTACCAAAAATATACCTGTGGAATCGTTTGATTGCAAAAACTAAGCCAAGTGCTTCCTTTTCGATTTGAGCGTAATTCTTTTCGGCTCCTGCTAGTGATCTGGCAGCATGCGCAATCGGTTTCTCCGATCCATCTGGCATCCTGTGTGAGATCACTCCACCAATTCCATATTCTGACGCATCGGCCGCCACAATAATTGGTAGTTGTGGATCGAAGTGGGTGAGATTTAAATCTGATCCTAAAATATCCTTTAGTTCATCAAACTTACTCTGTTCCACATCGGTCCATTTCCAAGGAGTGTCTTTCTGCAAAAGACGATCCAGTGGACCTCTCAATTCTTTCATCTTTGGGATGAAGGCACTATAGTATGTGATCATTCCCATGAATGATTGTAACTTCTTTTTGTTGTCGGGCGGTAGCATTTCTCGAATGACTTTTGTTTTTGCTGGGTTTGGCCGTCTGCCGTCGCTATCTAATAGAAATCCCAGGAATTCTATCTGTGGTTTTCCGAATGTGCACTTTTCCATTCTTACTCGAAATCCATACTCCTGGATTCGTTGGAACAATTCTGTTAGATTTTTACTGTGCTCTTCTTCGGTTTTTCCGACAATGATTACATCATCAAGATACGCCGCTACTCCATTTAGACCTGTGATCATTTTGTCGACCACTTGCTGAAAAATTGCTGGGGCCGTTTTCACTCCGAATGGCAGTCTGTTGTATTTGAAAAGACCCAGGTGTGTATTTATTACACACAATTTCTTCGACTCCTCATCCAATTCGATCTGTAAATACGCATCTGCCAGATCGATTTGGGAAAAGATCCTTCCACCATTCAGACGTGTGAAAATGTCTTGTGGAGTGGGTAGCGGGTGCTTATCTTCTTCAAGATTATTATTTAATCCTGTTTTGAAATCGGCGCACATTCGGGTTTTACCGTTGGCCTTTTTAATAATAACCGTCGGTGCGGCCCATTGACTGTGTGCGATTTTCTCAATGACTCCCAATCCGAAGAGTCTTTCGATTTCTGTAGTAGCGGCTTCTAGCGAACCATAGGGGACCGGTCTGGCCTTCTTGAACACCGGGGTTACCCCTTCTTTCACTTCCAGGTGGGCCTTCTCCTTGACACAAGTTCCCAGCTCTTCCTGGAACACGGTTGGGAATCTTGTTTGTAACTCTTTGGCCCAATCCTTTTTTACAGATTCGACCTGGCTTACCATTCGCTCCATATGGTACGCCATATGTTCGGATTGATTGATAAAATCTAATCCAAGCAGGTTTCCTTCTTTTCGAACATATATCCAACCTTGACCGGTGGATCCTTTTAGTTCAAAATCAGTATGGAATCGACCGTCTATTTCCATTGTGGATCCATTTGCACATATGACTTTGGCGTCAGCTGTTTCCAAAGTTGGTTTTCCCAACTTTTCCCACTCGACTCTACCGATCAAGGTAATGTCGGCTCCGGTATCCACTTGGAAATCAATCCACTGGCCCTTTACCCTTACCGGTAAGAACTTCCTAATAGTGTTTATCGTGCAGCTCGATACGACGCTAAACGTCCTTTTGGGTTTTGCAGCGGATTTACGACATTCCTTCTTGAAATGCCCTGTTTCACCACAGTTCCAGCATTCCCTGGTCTTCGATACCTTTCTTTGTTGCCGACTCCTGCTCCGATTTGTCTGCTTTGTTCGCTGGTCTCCACCTTTCCACTCGGGCCTCGAGGTTCTTTTGTGAACTTGGCTTACCTCAGCCATAGACCTCCTTTCGATTTCTTCCGAGTTTTTTTTAGGCTTAAGATCCTCATCCACTCAGCGAATAAGTCCTTTATTGTCGTTTGCTTCTGTTCCGTGGTCCTTCGTTCCATGAAATGCAGAAAATGAGTCCGCATTTTCTCATCGGCGGGGCGATCCAACCCTTTTATAAAGAAAAAGACCTTCCAGTCCTCAGCGCTTAACTCTTCCAGTCTCGCTTTTTCACACATTTCGTTCACTCTGTTAGCGTACTCCGTAGGCGTTTCTTCTGCTTTGGATATTTGCAAACATGCGAACCGATATGCAAAAAGAGACCGTTTAATGTCGAATATGTTCGACAAAGTTTCCGTGAGCTCCTCAAAACTTAGCTCAATGCATCTTTTCGGTCTTAGCGCAGCCACCAGTTGCTCATAGCAGGGTTCAGACAGCTTCTCCAATAGCAGTTGGCGCTTCCCGTCTTCCGATAATCCTTTTAACATTTCTGAATAACGATTGTACCATTTCGGAAACGTGCGATTATCCTCAAGATTGAAATCGAATGTTGGTATCCGCTCAGCTAATGATGCTATAATGGAAGCCTCGCTAACCTCTACCTTTTCCAACTTTGTTGACTGTTGCGCGTTTCCGGACAATCGCTCCACCAACTCCGCAAACTTTGCCGTTTGCTTCCTCCCTTCCTCCGCCTGAATCCTCGTTAACTCCATTTGCTCTTGCAGCAATTTCATCATTTGCAACATCGCCGTGTCTTTGTTATCTCCCATTTTACGGTTATCCCTTTTTTTGTTCTTGTTCCTGATCGCCACTGTTGTAAGTCGGAAAACTCGAATTACAATTTAAACTTTATCTAAAGTAAGCGTTAGACAACAATAACGAACGAAGCGCAATTTAATTAGTTAACGGATAATAATAACAATAATGGCTAGTCGGGGGAATGGATAGTATGTGAATACAAATAATAATGAAGCAGCACGGTAGGACAATATAAACAACAACGAAAACCAATCAAGTAACTCGGGTCCGGGCCTAAAACAATCCAACAACTCAACTTCGTGTATTTGCGCGCCAACTCTGGTGTGTGTGTAAACACCGTGATATTCACCGTAACCGCAGGATTTAAATTGCTAATATCTTTCTTCATATTTTCTTGCTCCTCGCAACATTATTATCTTCGATGCTGTCATATTCCTTCTCGCATTACACACCTCTTCCTTCTCGAATTCATCGCACCAACGTGTTGAATTGGCTTCTTTGATTCCAGTATGAACATATTTGGTTTGCGAGAAATAACTCGGAGCAATTGAGAGTTTCAACGAATGATCCTCGTTGAATTTGATGAATTGATGCTGTCCGAAATCAGAAAATGAACTCATCAATTTCTAAATATTCTATTCATCTGAATCTATTAATCTACATACATTGCACACTCTGTCTTCATTTTTCGTACTTGATTTAATCGCACTAGAATTTCTAAGATTGTCGCCCAAATTCGACGTTTCAGATTCGATTTACCCATATTTTCCAAATGTCGGATACACTTGATTATTCGGTAGTGCATATTCTTCGAAGAATATTTCCGAAAACTTTCCGACGTCTCCATGAACGGCTGGAATAGAATTGATTTTGACTGGAATTCAATCAGAAATGAACCAGCATATGATTCTTTGTATGGTATTTCACATAAAAATAGAATATTGTCGTCTTTGATATCAATTGGTTTGATAGGGCCAAATTTGCCATTAAATTGTTCCCTCAAATCGAAATATTCATCGTCATCTCGAAGATCATCTGATGTATGAATGTTTTCAGAATAAATTCCCTCATAATTCGTGAGAAAATCCATCCAAACTGAAGCCGATGGTCTGAATATTCTTTCAATAATTCCAATCAAATCGATTCTGTCGAGTTTCGCCAATTCGAAATTTGGTCCACACGTTTTATTAATTCCATAATTTTTTGGATTTTCTGCCATCAAATAGCATTTGTTATATATTTGAAGATAATTACGTGGACAAGTGTATTGATGATCTAATTAATCATCAGAATTCAAGTAATTATTTCTAATTCAAACCATAATCACATTCGATGAGATACTCGTCGATTATTCTTGCATTTCTTACCCAATATGGCACAATTCGTCTGCAAGCCTTGACTGGTCCAATCTGCAATTTCTATTTCAAATTTAATTGCCTTTTATTAAATTACGTACAAATTCATTGGCTGGAAACTGGAATTTCGCATTTTTACAAGACACTCCTACTTTTAAAAACTATTATCGATTTCAGAATTCAATCAATCAGAAAACCACAAACCAAATCAGTTCGATTCGTGCTTTGTCCTCCACTTCTTCGACAAAAACTATGAAAGAGAGAATCATCGAAATCGTAATATTTTTCTTCTTCTGATTTCAATATAACTATGTGGTAAAAGTGAATTAGGATTCCTGAAATGTATGCAAATGTTGATTTTAATTGTTTCACATGATTCTGGATATTTCAGAATCCAATCATCCTTTTATTTTTCCATAAAAACTAGATTACAAGGCGAATAATTTTGAAATTCTTACCTAATTTTGTAAATACAATCATAGAGTTTCAACGTAGAAATGAACCAAATATCATTTTTAAAATTTGAAAAATACACGTATTGTTTGATTATTTGCAATTCACAGCGACTCTATCGATTTTTTTCAATCTCTAAAAGACTAGCAATTTAAAGTCGAATTCCCTCGAATTCTTCAAACGATTCCGATTAATTCGTCTGATCTTATAAATTTTCTGGAAAATTTTTGTATTGGTTTTGTGGCACAAACTCCAGAAAGACTCTAGCTCTTCCCACATGTGTTCGATTGGATAAAGGTCTAGAGACTGGCTCAGCCACTCTGAAACATCAATACGACCACCATCGAACTAATTGATGATGAAGGGAGGAGTGATTTGGATCGTTACCCGTTAGAAAACGCATCCGCGTCTGACGTTTCGAAGAGCCCATGGTCTCATAGTGTTCTCAAGTACATATATCTTCTCTAGAAGAAGCCGGTCTTCCGGAGTGGGCACCCATCAAAACCTATTTCTTAAAGTTTTAAGATATTAAGAAATGATTTTGAACTCTTGCATTTGAAAAATAACGTTATAAGCAGCCGATATCGAACACAGATTTTTTTTGCGACAGGTGCTTGACAGTCGTTCCGTTTCTTCTTCCTCGGACGATGGCTTCTTGGATTTTTTTGAAAGATTCTTGTTGTCAAAGTTTTAAGCATATTTTTGAGCAATTTTGAAAAAGTTATGACATGTTAGAGGCGTCTTATACATCACAATAATCATTAATGAAAAAAAACTGAGAATGCAAAAAAGTAAATAATTGAAAAAATAAACAAATATTCAAAAAAAAAATGCAATTTAAAAATATGTACATTATCAAAAGAGTGATCCGCGCATTATGTTAAAATATCAGATCAATCCGCTAACTTTGAAAAACGTGATAGCTGAAAAAGCGGTTTTGGATAGAATTATGGCCACACGGTAAGTAACTGGCTGAATAATAATTAAACATAGAACAATGGTTGAAATTTTCATCAAAATTGAAAATTCTCCAATTCGACTTACCCATATTTTTCAAAGGTCAAACGGAAATCGATGGTCTGAATATTCTCTCGACAACTCCAATTATATCGAGTCTGTCGAGTTTCGCCAAAATTTTATAAAATATATAAAGTGTAATTGATGTTATTTTATTTTATAGGCTAATAAAGTATTAAACTTGTGAATCCTGAAAACCCCGATTTTCAACTCATCCCCATAATTTTACACTCAGAAATGATTTTGCGTGAAAAGGAGAAAATTGGAAATACACGTGCAAATTTTTATTTCAAGTCATAGTTTCATCCGTAATCGGTTGTGAATTGCTTCCACTCTTTTCTTGAAATGCGATTTTTGATTCTTCTCTCCTTTTTGGTCTTGTTCTCATTCGAGGAAGTGCTTTGGGGTAAGTCGCTCAAATTAACAAACTCGATTTCTACGTTTTTCCTTTTCAGACTGTTCGTCTGATATTAGATGCGTTCTTGGCGGATGGTGCGAAGATAAAGACTTAAAATGCGTACAGCCTCCAGGATTCCTTGAGCCGAGCTGCTGCAGTGAGTATAATTAAACATTTCAAAAAATTCATTTATTCGTGATTCAGCAAAGGAACCACTATGCCTAACCGGATGGAAGTCTAATATAAAAATTGATGATGACACTATCACATGCACTCTTGCGAACACTTCAATCGAGGACTGTTGTCGTATGTTGTTATTATTTGCGTCGTGCGAATTTTTATTGATTTGAAGGCTCTCTCTATTTCAAGAAAATGTCTAATGTCGGGAGAAGGGGTTTTTTGGGTTCCGAATAGCAACTCACAGCCACGCTTTCACTATCTTTCCGTAAAGCCAGAGAACACTTTATTAGAACAAGATATAAATATAATAGTGGGTGGCGGCTCAGGAGGACTTCATATATAAAGGGAAGGGTAGAATGAATGTTGGTCCCATCCAGTGTGTGCTCTCGGGAGAGAATTTCCCGAGAATTCCCTAAACTACCCAGAAACAAAATTCTCGAGACTCCCGGAAGCACCGAGAAATTTTCGAAATTATTAGTCTCGGTACTATACGGGTAGTCGCGCGTACGGGAACCGAGAGTCTCGAGACTTTCTCGAGAATTTTTCCGAGACTCCCGAGAATTTCTCGGGAGTCTCGAGACTTTCTTCGGGAATTTTTCCGAGACTCCCGAGAATTTCTCGGGAGTCTCGAGACTTTCTCGGGATTTTTTTTATTGATGAAATTCAGTAGTTAAATTAATAACTAGTAGGGTTTTGAAAACTAGCATAGTCAACATATTTTGAAAATGTTCGCCCGTATAAAAAGGGGATTAATACATAAATAAATCGTTTTTTTTGCATACGATTGTTTGCGATTAAAGTTATGTCTAAGGTTTTCGTACCATAAGGTTTTAGTGCCATATGTTTCACCAAGACCAAAATTTCAAGTTGGCGTGTTTAGCCGACCGCGATTAACAACCGAAACGCGACGCGTATGCGTCACGGTTAAAGCGAAACAGCTATTTTTTTAGTTTCGAAAATATTCACAAATATGTAGGAAATAATTTCATTCGTTTAAATTCTTTCTTTATCTGATGCGTAATGTGAGTATTTAGTTTGGGTGGCATATCAATCACTTTTAACCTACAAGGGAGGTATTTTTGCTGTCCGTTTTAAAAGTTGGCAATTTTTTGCATACAGATTTTTTTTAGAACATTTCCAATCGAATGAACTAGGTCCCTACCTGCGAAAACTTCTAGTTATCGTGTTAAGGACCATCAAAGTTTTAGCCCCACCCCACGTGAATTTTGCATACTAAAAGTTTTCGCAGGTAGGGAGGAACTTAGTTCATTCGATTGGAAATTTTCTAAAGAATCTGTATGCAAAAATTGACAACTTTTAAGACGGACAGCAAAAAGACCTCCCTTGTTAGCATTTGTTAGTATTGAAACGAACTTAAAGGAGAAAAAATAATTTTTTTTGTTCACTAAAAAAATTCCCGTGAAGGTCTCGAGACTCCCGAGAATTTCTCGGGAGTCTCGGAAGATTTTTCTCGAGAAAGTCTCGAGACTCCCGAGAAAGTCTCGAGAAATTCTCGCAAGTCTCGAGACTCCCGAGAAAGTCTCGAGAAATTCTTGCAAGTCTCGGTACTTTTTGGAAAGTCTCGGGAGTCTCGAAGACATTGTCGAGAGAAATTCTCTCGGTACCGGTTAATTTTCTCGATTTTTCTCGAGAATTTTTTCTCGAGAGCACACACTGGTCCCATCCATCAATTAGCGGTCTCTATCGGTCCGTAACACTAACAAAGAGTATTTTGAGGTAATGGTCTTAATCTCGAAGTCATCTGCAGCTATCTAACACAGAGAAAGTACGAAAGATTGAAAAAAAGCAAAAAAATAAAACAAACATTTTTTCAATAGTAAAATGATGTTTAAATAGAAATACTATATTAACACAACGAAGCAGTCCAATTACTGACAACGATGCGAAATTAATTTTTCGTCAATTTGTCGATTTTTGCAACAATTTTGTCAGATTCCAAGAGCAGCGAAAATTTTTCATGTTTTTTTTAAATAATATACAGGGTGTCATTTAAGTTCCCGCACAAAAGTTTGACGCCATGAAGAGCTTGGCTGGCGCACTTTTCGTGCACCAATACAATTTATTTTTGTTAAATAAGGTATATTTTACTTACTTTCCAAGTTTCACCTCTTTCGGATGTGTTTCCGAGAAATGGCGAAGGCTAACATCCATCGCGCTTCCATTATCGAAGTTCATAAGCAAAATGTGAGCCCGAGAGACATCATTGAACGCCTCGCTGTGCCTCGTAGAACGGTTTGCGACACCATCAAACGTTTCAAGGAGCTAAATACGACCAGTGACCGTCCCAGACAAGGAAGACTCGTCTCAGTAACCACTCCTCAGAAGATAAACGCCGTCAAATCGAGGATCAGGCGAAACCCCACAGGAGCATGAGAAAGATGGCGTCAGACGTGGGAATGAGCATCTTCGCTATGGAACAAATCGTCAAAACGAAGCTTGGACTGACCCCATATCGTGTCCAAAAAGCGGCAATTCTATCGGCCGTCAACAAGCAGAGACGCTTCGAAAAAGCAAAACAACTTCTTGCTCGCACGCAGTCTGGAGAACATCTCGTCACTGTCTTCTCCGACGAGAAGCTATTCACTGTGGAGGCGGCATTCAACTCACAAAACCATCGAGTACTTGCCCAGACATCCCAGCAAGCTTCGAAAAAGCAGAACAATACATCGAGCCTCACATCCTGCCAGTATGATGGTTTTCGGTGCCATCTGCTCAACCGGGAAGCGCCCCTGGTTTTGCAGATCAGGGGTGAAAATGAACAAAGAAGTCTACGTTCGGGACTTTTAGAGGAGCATGTGATGCCCTGGACCCAAACGCATTTCGTTGGGCAGAAATGGGTCTTTCAACAGGACGGAGCACCCGCCCACACTGCCAAAACTACTCAGGAGTGGTGCCAGACCCATTTTCCCGACTTCATCAAGTCATCCGAATGGCCTGATTGGTCCCCAGACCTGAACCCGCTTGACTTCTCCGTGATGGGGTCTTGCAGGAGAAGGTCAACGCAAAACCCCACTCAAGTGTAGAGACTCTGAAGAAGACATTACTGGCGGAATGGCACAATCTTTCCATCGAATACCTGCGTACCACAGTCGCATCCTACCCGAAGCGTCTCTGTGAAGTCATAGCTCCGAAAGGAGGCCGAATCGAAAAGAGTTAATAGATAAATATTTGTTATACTATAGATAAAAAATATTTCGAGTCTCGTTTGATTTGGACCTTTAGTTTCAGAAATATACGTCTTCAAAGTTGTGCGGGAACTTAAATGACACCCTGTATATATGTTGATAGTATGCAGAATTATTCACATCGACTTGTATTTTATTCGAATTTTTTTTAATCATTTTTTATAATATTTTTATCGTGCTTTTTCTTCATATGATTGCTTATAATCACCATTTTCAGTTATCGTCCATCCGAAGTCGTTGCTTAATCACTCATTATTCAATTATACAAGTATAATCTATCATAATCACAATATTTCAGTTAATAACTTTAATACAGAATCGACAGAAGACCAACCACAATGCGAATCGAACATTGACTGCGGACCCAATATGTTCTGCGACAACCTGGTTAACAAAGATAGGGAAATTTCTAATAGAACTGGATGTTTCAACAGTAAGTTTCCTTCTTAGTTCACTAATAAAAAAACATTTAGATTTTAAAAATCTAGCCTGGAATGTAAAACTAATCGAACAATCTTGTTTCAGTCTCGAAAAGGGCGGACACCGCGACGAAACTTCTGTTTGAGATTGGAATTCGGATGTGCAAATCGGACGCCGAGTGTGACGGATTTAACTGTTTGGATGCTACCAATGAAACTTATGGATTCTTCGGAACTCGTGAATTCTGTCAGATCAATGTTGAAGCCCCCGCCAAGAAGCCGCTGGTCCCGTGTTCCGAAGACATGGATTGTGTCCATCTGATGGATGGAATGGTCGGATCCGCCGGACTGATTCCCAAGTAAACCATTTTCTGAAAATCAAACTTTAAATCCACGTTTGCAGTGCGTATTGCAATCAAACAGGAGATTTCTGTTGTTCCGGATTGCTGGACGTCTGCTTTGGCGGCAATCTCGTCCGGCCATTGCGAAAATGCCAAGCAGGAACAATGGCCGGATTTGAGACCTGCAATCCGGACATGGGAAATGGGGATCTCCTGGGATTTTGCACAGACATCGGAGTCTGCTGTGAAGGTAACAATTTCTCTCTCATAAATTCTTAAACAATACGTTTTAGGACCTTATGAAGATCCTGTCGTTTGCCCGGACGGTGTGCACCCGCTCTTCATAGAGCCGGCGTGCCACCGTGGAGATTCCGGATATTTCGAGTGCCCGAAGAAATCGACAATTGCACTTGTGTAATGGGGTGGCCGTGCCCGTCAAGTAACAAATTTGATTCATTCGCATTTAATAACTTTATTTTCAGTTGCTGCCAACTCATTGTTGGTCAATTTCGGCCGCCCGTTTGTAGGCCAGATTTCGTGCGATCCGTCGCGCCCCATCTGCAAACGGGCGGTCAACGGGTACTGTCACCCCGAAACCAAAACGATTGCATTATATGGGAGGTTTTTCCCGGATTTCTTCGGGTTTGTCGAAACCAGGAAATGCCAGATCAACAGGTATAAACGGCCATAATTCTAATAAAAAACAATTTCAGCGACTGCGAGACTAACGAAGTTTGTGTCTTTTATCTAGAAGAAGGTCAATGCGCAGCTTTCCCCAATCCGAATTTCCTGGTAACAGATTAGAATTAGAGAACAATCAATAATCGATTAAATTTCAGGAGAATGAGAACGAAGAAGATGACGGTTGGGCCGAATGGGACCGCGTATGGAATAGCCATCGTGTGGGTGTGCTTCCGGATTTATCGATTCTTCGAAGTACGATATTTTCCAAACGCCTACGACCAAAGAATAGCGCTGGAAGAGGCGTACGAGGAGATGATGATGAGGCGAATGGAGGAACGGCACGAAGAGATTCTGGAGAACTGGCGGCGGGAGAAGTACGGCACACGGCACACGAAGCAAACATGTGAGTGCGTTACTTCGACCGAAACGCCGTCTTCCCTTTATTCGTCGGAACTGAGTGAGGCTGAAAAGAGAAAGAAGTGGACGAAGACATTCCGAAGAGGAAGAGGAAGACGGGTGATGAAGCAAAAGAAAAGAATGCACCAAAGGAGAAGAAACAAGAAGCGTGCAAGAATGGAAAAATCAAATGAAGAGCATATGAGGCGAAGCACACGAGTCTTCTTGAAGGCTTTTGTATACGGCGCCCCGTTATTCCTCATTATGGTTATTGGATTCTTTTTCATTCCCGACGTTGTTTCCAATGCAATCACTGCCGAAATAGATGAATTGCTGAAGGAACTCAAAGATATTGGTCAAGATGCAATTTCGGGCGCTTCGAACGATAAAGACGAGGTAAAATTCTAGAAAAATTCAATAAAACACAAATTAAATAACGAAAAGTGGAAAAATCTCAGATTTGATAGTGTGCATTTATAGTCAAAGTGTTTACGGACTTTGTGTGCCGTACCCTAAAATTATAAATTTCCCCAGCTTTGAATATTCAATTTATTATTTCATTTTTTGTTTTGCAGTTTCTCAAAGCGCTGGCCAATGGGAAAGTGACCATCGCGGATTACGTCTCCCGCGAAGAAGCCATGATCATCATTCCAACACTTGTGATGACAGCCCTGTTTTTGCTCGGTATCGTTTATTATTTGACCCGTCCTTTCACCTAAATTATGTGATATTTCACTCTCCTGTCTTTGTATTTTTTAATGTTCTATTTCTATGGCGGTCTGAAAATTCTTAAATTTTTTCTTTTTAAATTCTTACTTCTAAAAAAATAGTGTTTGCTCCCGGATTGTATCTTTTTATAGTTTTTTTTTCTAAAATTAAAGTTTTTTGTATCATTTTCGCTTTTATCTTTTTCTGAATTGTCGTTTTCTGTAACTAATTATTTTATTTTATCCTTTTAATCGAAGTTTTACTTATGTTAATGTTTTTTAAATGTTCGTTAGCTTTATTAACCTCGTAAAATAAATATTTTGTAATAATACAACATTTTATTCATTTCAATCCAGGTTTTCAAAGATTTTGCACGGTTTTAAGACAATTGCATAATGCACAAAACTCATTCAAACATCTTTCTTAATTAAGGATTTTCTTAATTCCGCAGTCTCCTGGAAACCAATTAATGTTCCTCAAGCAATGCGTTGAAGTCATACCAAGATGACGTTGATCCACAATCACTAGTAAAACGAATAGGAGTGCCAAGTTATGCCAAGTGAGATGTATGTAGGTCATATCACAATCGAGTTCTCATTCAGTTACTGATGGAATCACCGACCTTGTTGGATTTCTGAAAGTAAGAATTCGGGCGAAATAGAAAATTTGATTATTTCTTCAATTGAGAATGCTTACTTTTTAGCGCGAAAATATTGCTTAAGTCCGTAGATGTAATATTGTCTTTTGAACTGGCAATCATTTTAACATTCGAACTTGTCGAAAATAGTGAGACTGGAAATACCTGGAATATAAGACATTAATTTAAAAATAATTTGCTCACTAGTGAGATAAAGTAATAATTGTTTTCAATTCTCTTATTTCCATGTACTCTCGTTCGTCCTCATTCAGCCTAAAAAAGACGGCAAATCTAAAAGTTTTATAGTTATTATTAGATTGTGTGCGATTTGAAACTTACTCAATATTGCTTCAACCAAGATGAGAACAGTTGGTTATTAATTTCAAGCATTATTATCAAATTATATTTCGAAAGAAAATAAAAAAGAAAACATCGATTTCAAATCCCTGAAAAAAATTAGTCTAAAATAAACTATTTTTTCAACAATTTTGATTACCAAAATTTTCTAATTTTGTTTAAAAAGAGGGGAATCGAATCAAATATGTTGAAAATATGAGTTCTCTCATCCTAAAAGGAATTTTAAAAATAAAGAAAACAATTAAAAAAAAAAAGAAAAAATGACATAATAAACCGAGATTCGATCGAACAAATCCTCCGAAAATGTAGGCGTGGCAATAATCACAAACGCCGCATACATTTGAGCAAGTGTGCGGCAGTTAATTAGAATAAATTTTAAGACGAATTATAATCGGATTTTCTACAAGCAAATAACAATCATTTTTAACTATTTTTAACTGAAAGAAGTTCATTTTAATTTAATGCCAAAAAATATATTATTTCATTCTAATTTCTTTTGGAATGCAACAAATGAATGAATTTTTACGAACTTCAAGATATAGAATTCTATGAGCACTCTGGTAAATCAAAATCTGGTAAATCAAAAAAATAAAATTCGAAATATACGAAAAATAAACAATCCTAAAAATTGGGAAAATATTACTCATTTATTAATTTTCAGTCCTAAATAGCCACTAGTTTACAAAAATATACACTTAGAATTAATTTAAATCCAATTTTAAAAGAATAAATCGCAAAAAAACGTTAAAAATAGGAAAAAAAATGGATTAATTTTTCAAATATCCACTTATTAAAAATCGCACAGTTAAGCGAATGTTACAGTAACGCTGCACCTTTAAGCTGTCGGCCGTATTATTTTTACTTCAATTTTTTTCTATTTGTTAAAGTTTTCAACCATTTTTTCGCGATATATTTTTTCAAATTGGAATTAAATTAATTATAGTTGTATTTTAAGTGTATATTGTTGTAAACTAGTAGGCATTTAGGACTGAAAATAAATAAATGAGTAATATTTTCCCAATTTTTAGGATTGTTTTATTTTTCGTATATTTCGAATTTTATTTCACTTTCAACATTACTCCATGATTTATATGTCTCTCAGGCTTCGTCTGGCGGTAATCCCGCGCCATCTATATCATTTCTTCGATTCGCTGGTTTTTTTTTTGTAATTTTGGTAAATGTTTCCCTTTTTTTGTTCCCTTTCCATTCTAATTTAACATTGTTTTTCTAAAATAAATTTATATTACTCAAATGTGTTAAATTGTACAAAAAATTTAAGCCTATTTGGCTGCCACTATTGTTTTTAGGTATTGATTTGCGCAAGGCTTGCATAGAAGCTTGATACAAAATTGCACAATTGGACACTTGGAATATTGGAAAGTTCTCAAGTCAAAAATTGTTCTCAAGTCAAAAATTTGAGTCAATTAACATTGACCGGTAATAAAAAAATAAAAATGGGGCTAAAATCTGGGGGTAGAAATTAGGGGGTGGTTGAAAAATAAAAAATGGGGGTTAAATTTTGGGGATGGAAAATCAGGGGTAGGGGTTGAAAATTGGGGGTTGATGGCAATGGGCCGATATACGGGGAGTTTGATTTTTAAAATTTGAATTGCCGCTTCGAAAAAATGCGAAAAAAAATCATCCAGAATTATTAGAAGAACCCGTTTTTATTTCGATGGTAACATTTTTTTCGAAAATATCTAAATTGGGCATCCATATGAAAAAAAAATCGCGAAATGATCTTCCAATCGTAATCAGTTCCAGTTAGAAATACTATGAAAAAATATAAATACATATATTATGGTTCCATGCAGATTGGGGAAACCACAGGTTAGGAGCGGGCTAAGCATTGCACCATTTCGAATTTTGCGCGATTTAACTTTTTTACGGTTTTTGATTTTACTCCAATGGGTATTCTACACTTTTTGTGTTATTGTACCACATATTATTACATTTTATTTTTTATATTTGTTATTTTTTTTTAATAGTTTTTTTTTCACATTGTGGTTTTCATATGGGGCAATGCAGAGAAAATGCAGTAAAAAAGGAGAAATATTTTTCAAAAAAAAAAGGAAAAAACATGATTTATTTTGTCTATTATTTACTCTTCAAATTTTCTCTGCGCTGATCCTTTATTTTTAAATTTCATCACACCTCATTCGAAAATTCGGAATCAAAGTGAAGCATTGAAGGATGATCTATATTTTGTATTAACGGCTTATAATCCTAATTTTCAGATATTGCCTAGCCGAAATCGTTGATTAACCACCCTTTGTTTAATTATACAAGTATAGACTATTTTAATCACATAACTTCATAATGTTTTAATATTACAGAAACATCGGAAGATTTACCCGTTTGCCAATCGAATTCGGATTGTCAACCCTGAGTCCTGAGACAATTTTGTCACCACGAACAGGGAAATATCTAATCGAACAGGATGCTTTAACAGTGAGTTACCCTGAATCTTGTAATTATAAGAAATTCAGCTTTTAAAAATACTACCATGTTATCGAACAATCTTGTTTCAGTCACGAAGAGGGCATATACAGCGACGAAGCTTCTCAACGAGTTTGGAGTTCAAATCTGCAAATCGGACGCTGATTGCGGAGATTTCAACTGTTTGGATGCGACAGAAAAAATGGACGGTTTCTGCGGTTGTCGTGAATTTTGTCAGATCAACGTCGTCATTCCCGCCAAGAAGCCGCTGGTCCCGTGTTCGGAAGACATGGATTGCGCACATCTGATGAAAGGAATGGTCGGCACTGGCGGGTTGATTCCCAAGTAAACCATTTTCTGAAAATTAAACTTTTAATTCACGTTTTAAGTGCTTTTTGCAATCAATTTGATTGGTGATTTCTGTTGCTCCGGGTTGCTGGACGTCTGATTTGGCGGAACTCTCGTCCGGCCAGTCCGTGAATGCGAAGCGGGACGATGACCAGCTTTAAAACCTGTAATCCAGATTTAGGAAATGGAGAACTTCTCGGTTTTTGCACGGACATCGGAGTATGCTGTGAAGGTAACAATTTTATGAATGATTCAATATTAAACTCTCAAATTCTTAACGAATACGGTTTAGGGCCATACGAAGAACCTGTCGTTTGCCCGGACGGTGTGCACCCGCTCTTCATAGAGCCGGCGTGCCACCGTGGAGATTCCGGATGCTTCGAGTGCCCACAGAACATCGCAAACTGTACTTGTGTAATGGGGTGGCCGTGCCCTTCAAGTAACAAATTTGATTCATTCGCATTTCATAACTTTATTTGCGGTTTCCGCCAACTCGTTGTTAGTCAATTTCGGCCGCCCGTTTGTAGGCCAGATTTCGTGCGATCTGTC
The DNA here is from genome assembly GCA_902829315.1 of Caenorhabditis bovis. Lineage (NCBI taxonomy): Eukaryota > Metazoa > Nematoda > Chromadorea > Rhabditida > Rhabditidae > Caenorhabditis > Caenorhabditis bovis. Next base: position 1,483,345 of record CADEPM010000004.1, on the reverse strand, counting down.
GCGCCCCATCTGCAAACGGGCGGTCAACGGATATTTCTTCGGGTTTACAGAAACAAGAAAGTGCAAGATCAACGACAATAATAACTGTTGCGATTAGCAAGAAGATATGAAGAAAGATATCAGCAGTTTAAATCCTGCGGTTACGGTGAATATCACGGTGTTTACACACACACCAGAGTTGGCGCGCAAATACACGAAGTTGAGTTGTTGGATTGTTTTAGGCCCGGACCCGAGTTGCTTGATTGGTTTTCGTTGTTATTTATATTTTCCTACCGTGCTGCTTCATTATTATTGTTATTCACATACTATCCATTCCCCCCGGCTAGCCATTATTGTTATTATTATCCGTTAACTAATTGAATTGCGCTTCGTTCGTTATTGTTGCCTAACGCTTACTTTAGATAAAGTTTGAATTGTAATTCGAGTTTTCCGACTTACAACAATAACAATTATGGAAAACGATACATTGCATCGAGTGCGAGCGGAACGAAGTTTGTGTATATTATCAAGAAAAAAAAATATTTATTTATTTATTTAAAACTTACTCGCTCTCGAGAACGAATTAATAAATCAACTGAATATACTAACAAGTAGAAGGATTCGATCGAAAAACGTTATTGAATAAATTGGTTTCTTTAGTTTATTAAATTTACAATTAAAAGAATTACAAAATAATTATTTGACTGCAAAAGTGGAATAATGTATATTAATTGGCAACATAATACGTGTATTTTGCAAATCGTAAATTGAAATTTGGTTAATTTCTACGATATGATTAGAAGAACGTGAATAATTCATGAATAAAATTAAGGATATTTCAGGAATTCTAATTCAAATTTACATTGTATTTATATTAGAAACCGAAGCAGAAAATATTACGATTTTGATGATTCGTTTTTTCATATTTTATGTAGACAAAGTGGAGGACAAAGCACAAATCGAACTGATATCGTTTGTGGTTTTAAAATTGAAATTCTGAAATGGATTATAGTTTTATGGAACTGGAGTGTATTGTAAAAATGCAAAGATCCAGTTTGCAGCCAATGAATTTGTACGTATTTAGTCAAAAACCATTCTTGTTAAAATAAATAAAAAACTGCAGATTGGGCCAGTCTAGGCTTGTAGACGACTTGTGCCATATAGGGTGAAAGCTGGAAGACAAATTGATGAGTATATCATCGAATGTGATTTCGGTTTGAATTCACTTTAATTACCCTATCTACGTAAATAATTAGATCATTATTATACTTGTCCGCGAAATTATCTTCAAATTGATGACAAATGTTATTTAATGTCTGAAAATGCAACAAATTATAATTTAATCAACAAAACGTGTGGATCAAATTTCAAATTGGCGAAACTCGACAGACTCGATTTGATTGGAATTATTGAGAGAATATTCAGACCATCGGCTTCAGTTTGGATGGATTTTCTCACAAATTATGAGGGAATTTATTCTGAAAATATTTATAAATCTGATGATCTACGAGAAGACGATGAATATTTCGATTTTAGAGAACAATTTATTGGGAAATTTGGTTATATCAAACCAATTGATATCAAAGACGATAATATTCTATTTTTTTGTGAAATACCATACAAAGACTCATATGCTGGTTCATTTCTGATTGAATTCAAGTGAAATTCATTCAATTCCAGCTGTTCATGGAGACGTTGGAAAGTTTTCGGAAATATTCTTCGAAGAATATGCACTACGTCATCAGTTCAGTTCAGAGTAGCGCGAGACATGAACGAATACAAGTCACTGATTCCATGCCTCAAATGCTCTACTACAGGCAGAACTCTCACCTCTAGAACAGAAATGGAGAAGGAAGTGGAATCATTCTACAAGGATAGACCCCTTCCATTTCTACGAGAGGAAATCGTTTCGCCACTTCGGTCCTTTCCAAATGGAAAATCAGCAGGCAGTGCTAAAATAAACGCAGATTTCCTGCGAAATGCTTCCACGAAAACACTATCGCGCTTATAACGGACCGATTTAACCGCTACCTAGAAACCGGATCGATACCGAGACTGTGGACCAAGTCAGAGACCCAAGTCAGAGAGGCCCCTCACCACCATGAGCAAATTTCGGAGCATTACCTAACATAAGCATGAGCATAAGCCTCTTGTAAGCCTCAAAAATTTGAAAATCTTTTTGGCAAGAATAAATTGAACCGAGTCACCCTCGGGGGTCAATTAATACATAGAAACCGGGCAATTAATACATAAAAATTTTAGTAATTTCATACTTTATAGGCTTATGAATACCTTCCTCGTAGCTATTCATCAGCGTACACGAAATGCGAAATGTATATAGGGCAAAATACCTGCAAACATTGCAGTGATCTATCGGGAAAGTTAAGCGAACCTGAAAGTGTCGAAGAAGTGGAACTACTCGGCTGTAAGAATTTCTACTATACAATATTTACATTATTGAAAGAAAAGAAAAAAATAAATTTCTATCGTCTTCTGAAGATATTCGCGCTCTCATGTCTGCGAATAATTGGCTAAATGCCAACAATAATGTTTAAGAAGAGGTCGCGGTGTACGCCTTTAAGTTATCCTTATACATAGGTCCGCAAATCTGAACTTTTACTTTTACACCAAAACTACTGTTTTAGTTTATTTTTAGCTTCTAGCCAATTTTCCTCAGTCGCTCGACTTCGACAATGTTTAACTTTTTCAATGGTAATTGAATTGAAACAGTTTCAGGTTTCAGAATAAATTTCAAGTATTCAAATAAACCAATCATATTATCATTCTTTGGTCTGCACAAAAATTTTATTAGGATATAAGAATTATAAAAGTTATGACCAAAATATACGCGCTTAAAATCCAACTTTTTTGGACTGTGCGGATACGGATCAACGGACCCTCGTGAAAATACGCACATATAGGTTTTCAATGGTCCCGAATTCGAAAAAAAAACATTATGACGCGCACTGTATTATCATTCTTTAGATTTGCTCAAAATATTATTAGGATTTGAGCATTTTGAAAAAAAAATTGTTTAATTATGGTCGAATAACAGTTGGCAAATATGTTAATCGCCCGTACTACGCATTTTCAGCGATCGCTAAAGATGGCTGGGACTACTGTCTTGGAATCAAAGAGTGGGGTGATGGATTTGCTCAGGTTAATCATTTCAAAGAAAATCCAATTTACGACTTCTACTGGTCATTATGGGATAAGACCTATTCACCTGGACCGCCAGAACAACGCATAATTATGACGAAAAACAAACTTCTCAAAAGTTTGGAGTATGTTTTTAATTGATTCAATTTTAGAAAATTATAGAAAAAAATTTCTCGTTTAATTCGATTCTCTTAATCACTACCGCTAAAAAAACTGAACAAAACATCAAAAAAAAATTGACAAAGAATTAAATAAATAATTGTAGCAGAATGGTGCAAATAGGATACATGTGTCAATTTATTGTCGATCGACCGAATTCTATTGAAAAACTCTACTGAATAAATTGTTCGCATAGATTTTATTCAATCTACAATAAAGATAAATATTATGTTTTTTTTTTATTTTTGTTAGAGCTATTTCCAATTTTTCGTGGTTCAATTTGTTTTTTCTGAAGCGGAATTTTTTTTTCGTTGATTCGCTTGTCTATAGGTATTGCCTCAAGATTCTGGAAATGATGCTTCGGAATCTTGACTGAACAATGAACACGGTATTGTACTTTCTTTCAATAAAAAACCGTCTTATCACGTGATCCATATTCACAAATTTCCCATCATTTTCCATTGTTGAAATTCTGGACATTGACGATTTTATTGTCGGTGTTCGCCGTTTTGCCAAGCAAATCTAAAACAACCAATGCAATTAAATGTAGATGAAAAAGACAGAAAATTGTAAGTAATTTAAACAAGATTTATTGAAAATCAAATTGTCTCGAAATCAACAACATTAGTTAGAATCGATAATTTTTTTTTAAATAACAGAAATTAAATATTGTTCCTTATTTCGTCAATTTCGTCATATGCAGATTTTATGCTACAGTAATCACAACTATTCCACGTTTTCACCTGCCACGCTCTTTTCATTCATTTTCAGTTTTTTTTTTATTTTGCTGTAAATTTTTCACTAGTTTCACTTGTTTGTGATTTATTTAAATCGGTTGTAATGAAAACGTATTAATTTAGCTGTATTGCAGACAAAACATGAATTTGCATCCGCAGCACTGGGCTTATTGGGTTTCAAGTGTTCCAAGGGCGAAGGAATTCGCAAAAAAGCTGCTGCGTGATTGGAGGCTGACAACTATCCAGGCGGGGGAGCCAATGTCCAGGGGCTCGGAGGCTCTAACCCGCCAACAAAAATGCTTTATTTAGTTAGGGGTAGTCTGTCGGTTGTTGTCTCACAACAGCTCATTGAAGCTGGGGCGCTTTGGCGCGTAATTTTCTGATTGCCCTTGGACGCTCATGGGCCCGGATATTGCTCTTATTGGAAATCAGTTTGATGAAACTTCTTTAGTTTTTTTTTTTAATTTGATACTTCAGAAAGCTCACAAAAAATCAATGTTCCTGATCAAATGAGATAAGATTCCACCGTCAAAGGAAGCTCGAATCGCTCATGATATAGTTTGTCTTTTATTTTTTATTATAAGTAATCGTTTAATTTCAGTTAATTAATTGCGCAATCGGTTTCGACGCGAAATTCACTTGTTGAATTATATGTAGCCGCTTCCTATGTGGAAAGTGTTGATCGACCAGCAAAACGATTTGAAAACAGTTCGACCCAACTTCTAATACTGTAAGTGATTTTCTCTCTTTGTCATAATTAGTGCTGATTGTCTGAGTCGGGTACTAGTCCGCCCAACACTTTGCTCGTAGGTTTAAATTCTGTTTTAGTAATTTTTTATATTATTAAAAATATTGGAAAATTTATTGCCGAACGTTAGCATACAGTGACATTAATCACCGGGCTAATTAGTACTTTAATTAGTTTTGCGACTTAATAAATTGGTTTGTTCCGTTTCCCATTTCCGTAATTATGTTTGATATTGCGAATTCAATTTCAGATAATCGAAATGAGTCGCAATTTGGCTCAATGTTTGTGGATATCCCCATAAGAAGCGGGACTCCCAATCGACCTATGAGGCGAGTCGAAAAGATTTTCTTCTGAATAAGGTTGGTGGTTTTGTATATTCTATTTCAAATTAGTTTCGCACGTTTTATTAAATTTTTGAAAAAAGAATTGTCAACGTTGACTAAATGCCAGAAAAATTCAGAGGTTTCGGCGCGCCGAGTGTGCCTTTCATCTCTCATTATGCTTATTCCGTAAATCTCCAGTTCTTTCAAGACCACTGTAATTGGTTTTTTTGGAATTTAGCCAAAGTTCCGCATCGCTCGAGGTCGGTAATATTATTATTTAAAAATTTCCAAGAATCACATGGAAAACTGTTTCAAATGACTCAAATACTCAAATTGAGCCGACTCGATTTATAACCAAACTAGAAAATTCATATTGAATATAAATTGGAACATTTTCAGGGTTCCATCGTTTTTGTTGTTTTCTGTTGCATCGAATCTCAATCAATTTGGAATTGCGATCAATTCAATCAATTTGGAATTGTGATTATTTTGCTATTTTTTGTTTTTCTTACTCATTTTGGTTTTGATTTTGTTTTTTGAATCTTCACCCAAACAGGTAGGGTTTATTTTTGAAATGGACCATATGTGAAAATATTTGAAAAGTATTGTGACGGAGAGCTTTTGTGTAGTATGTGTTAAGGCATCCATGCATGCGTAATAGGTCTCGAATGGAAAAGTTCCTTAAAAGCGGTTAATGCGGGAGCCCACATATTCGCCAGCTCGCATGGATGCCCTATGATGTGTAGTTATGTGCAGAAGGAATGTGTGAGAAATATCCCGCCACGGGAAAACTTCTTGATCTAGAAATTTATCGAAAAAATTACCGGAATTTTTTTTAAAACTAAGATTACTGTAGATTTTCTAAAGTACGAATGGCAAAACCTTGAAATATATAACAGCAGTAAGAAGTTTCAATTTTATTCATAGGATTTCGTTAATTGTTGCTGCGTTCGGATTTAATACGTTCGATTTCTTTTTGGATCCGACAAAATTCGCCTCCGAGATCAACCCGATCCGATTTGGTAATTCTACGGATAAGATTGTGAAATTGTCGGACCCGATTGGTTAATTTTCGAATACGTTTTGTTTTGAGTTTTCAATTCGAATCGGATCCGACAAATATGGATGGATCATTGCTGCACATTTTTTGCCTGCACAATATATATCTGTAAATAAGTCTCGAAGTCGTTTGGTCGTCTTTGCAGACCAATGTTTTTCATTACCGATTTTTCATTGCGTTCGCGAGAAATTCGCTGGGTAATAAAAGTAACCGTAAAAGCAATGTGTTCTCCAGGGGAAGAATTTTCTAAACTACCCACAGACATAATTCTCGATACCATCAGGTATCAAGAAAAAATGTGAAACCAAAATTTCAAATCGCTTCAACGTTCAATATATATTTAACATATGCCCGTAAATCTACACTATTAGATTTGCGCCAAGACCAGCCAATTTTTTTGCAGTCGCGCGACTCCGGCAATACGCTATTCATTTTTATGCATAGAATTTTCGTAATTAATGTCTAAAACTACATTATATAATCGCATAACTTTTATGACATCAATTGTCATATTTTACTATCTCTTTGTAGATATCTACCTAATTGGTGGCAAATTTCCCGAAAACGGCAAACATTTCAGCAAATACTGTATTGGTCTTTTAGAAATAAATAATTATTTTTATTTATTTTGGCCGTTAATATGCAATTATCGCGAATGTCTTTATAAGAACACTGAACAATTTTGATTGCACGTCAAGTTTTTTCCGTTTTGCAGGTGAAACATTTCGTTTATTTCCAGAGCTAGGCTAGTCTGGTTGATGCGAATAATTTCGCAAGTATCGGCAATTAATTTGACTTTTCTCTCATAATATTTGAAACGTTTCGTATTCTCATTGAAACTGCACGGTAATTATGAAAAAAAAAATTGAAAACAAAGCAATTATTGGTTTTCACTATGAGTTTTACTTTTTTTTAAAATTTCTCTAGTCAAAAACATTCTATTTGTGGATTTTTTGAACAGTTTTCTGTGTATACGCAAACATTTTTAGAAATTTTTTTGGAACCATTGCGAAACAAAAATTGCGAACCCCACTTATTTTTAAATTTCGGCAATTTTTTTTTTCAATTTCTATCAAGGAAATCATCAGCCTTTCGTCATTTTTTACTCTTTCGCCGCCTATTTTATGAAAATTTAAGTTTCCTGCAGTTCTGAAACTTATTAAATGACGGTGAGATTTTTCATGGAGCGATTGTGTGCCCGCGAGCTTTTATCACCTCAGATATGTGTTTCGAATGTTCTAAAATATTCTGATCTATGAAATATATATTGCGAGAGAGTCTAATAATTGGGAATTTCGGGTTATTTTCAAGAATTCACCGCAAGTTTGTCATTATTGCCAATTCCTCCGTAATAATTGTTTTTTTTTATCCAATTTGTTCGATTACGGTTGCTATTTGTTTCAATTGTGATTAAAGGCGCATTTAAAAAATCTTATTTTTCCTACAACGATTTGACAAAGACTGGGTTTTTTCTTTCGAGTTTTTTTGCGAAATCTGCAAATCTGCATAGTACCACAATTCATTTTTTTAAAAATGATTCTCAAAAAAATTTTTTTTATGCATGGCAATGCACCAATCGAAATTCGGTGTCGAAAAATTGTCCGTAATATCAGAGATCAATTTTCAGGACCCCTCCTCCCTCAACGCTATGGTATTTAATCCCTATGATTCGAGTGAAATCCCGTTTGAATGCAACACATCCTATGATACGGGAATCGAGTTGGCTAAATATGGCGCACAGGCACTCTATATTTTCCCAGGCGCCATTTTCAATTTCTACGTCTGCTGGATTATCCTAATAAGGCACCGCAAGCATTATTTGTCGAACGCGTTCTACGTGATTTATGCGATAAATTGCTTTTTGGTTAGAAATTTCGCTGAAATGCAAGTGTTTCGTGCAACACCCGATATTTTTCAGTGCGGTTTCATGCTGATCACTACCGGCTTGTTTCAACGCCCAATGCTGTACATAATTCCGCTGTGCGATTTCATGCGTCCCTATTTGTATGGTCCCAATGTCTTTTCATGGTTCTTCTACACATTCGGTTGCTATGGAAGGGCGGGCTTTTGCGTCAATCAAATATTCCTAGTTGTCAACAGATTTACTTGTTTATATGTTCCATTCGGTCACGAGCGAGTTAGTTCACAATCAAATATCAACCGGCCATTTTCAATTATTTTCCCCAGATTTGGAGAAAAGCGTTACCGATAATTGTCGCGTTGGCAATTATTCTCCCATTCGGAGTTGTCTGGAATCTATTGATATCTCGAGTTTACTGGACGAGTGCATTCGGAGGCGCATCAATGAACTATAAACGTCGATTTTCCTGGGTACCATGATGGAAATAAATCAACAATTCTCATATTTTTAGGCATCCTTATCGTTATTTCAAACAATTTATGTAATTACTTCACTCATTATAACATTGATTTGCACGGTGGCTACTATAATACAGATGATTCATCTACCAATGAGGCTGAAAAATAGCGAAAGATCCCTTTGTATAACGACAATTTTGACTTCAATAGGATTCTGTAGTGCTGCTGCATTTCAGGTAAAGCTGGATTGATTATAAATAACATTAATTATTCAGTTTTATTATGCTTTTATACGCACTGAAAAAAGTAGCATCATTTTCGCGATTCAATTCTTTAGTTATGACTATCTAGCTGTCTCGTAAGACCTCCTATCTTACGATCATGGTTTAAAAAATGATCTCCTACAGGAACCCGGTCATACTTGTCATAAATTGCTCATCACTTCGGAATCAGATCAACACGTCGAAAATCGTCGAAATCTCGCCAGTATCACACGCAACAACCCACTAAAAGTCGTCGTTTTATAAAATTTCTCTTCATAGATACAGTACCGCAGAAAAAGATACGAAATTATTAATTTTCTTTTTAATTTTTGAACGAGTGATCCAATCGAGGTGAAAATTATAAATAATAAGATCTACCCAATGTGGAATATAAATGCAGAGAATGGAAAAGGAAACGGTAAATTTTTATAAGCCACTAAATTAAAAGAAAATTCAACGAAATCAATGCTAATCATGTTTATTCAATAAAGTTTTTTAACAGAATCCGGTCGATCGATATTGAATTGACACATGAATCCCAGTTTCATCGAAGTACTAAATTTATTAATTTTAATCATCGGCTAATAAGTTGGATTAAAAGCTCATTTATTTTGCCGTGTAGCGAATTTTGAGAAAGTAAAGATACAAAATTAAATTTATAATAAATTTTAAAAAATTAAGTTGAGAATTACGAAAGAGGTGTCATTTTTAGTTGGTCCCATTTGACGATAGTCAAAATTTGGGTACAATAAATTATTTCTTGAAAACAAGTGGTTCTGGAAACTATTAATTGTGCTTAAATTTTTCCAATTAAAACCATTGAAGACATACGTTACATCCTTGAGAAGTTTGTTTTTCGTAAGGACGATACGAGATCCTAGTGGTCCAGGCGAATAGATCTTATCCCATAACCCCCAATAGAAGTCGAAAATTCGTTTGGGGTAATAAACATAGTGATACCGATGAAAATGGCCTCTGCGGAGTTGGACACCGAGATGGTAATTCCAGTCGTCTTTGGCTATCGCTGAAAATTGATTTGTTAATCTTTAGACTATTAGAAGAATAATCAAAAACTGAAATTATATGTGGTAGCAATCCTTACAGCCGAGTAGTTCTACTTCCTCAACACTTTCAGGTTCGCTTAACATTCCGGATGGGTCTTTGCAACGTTTACATGGACTTTCTCCCATGTGATACCAGCACCAAATGTTCGCGTGATAATAATCTTTCAATATTTCAAAAGCCTATGGAGAAGAAGAGAGAATAAATTTTATATTTGTATGAATTAACCTTGTGGCATGACATGTAGGTTCCTTTGATAAACGGAGTGAAATCACTCCGACAATAGCCGTTTTCATCGAAATTGTAATACCCTTTAAATTGATTAAATCGTCTCGAATTCTCGAGAATTCTTACGTGACTGGCAATACATTGGAGAACGTTGACCGAAAGGAGCCGATGTTAATTGCCAATTACTATATTAAAGGGATTTTAGAATTTGGTAAAATTTCAATGATCACCCTTCGTCCGTTATCATTATCTTCGATGCTGTCATATTCCTTCTCGCATTACACACCTCTTCCTTCTCGAATTCATCACACCAACGTGTTGAATTGGCTTCTTTGATTCCAGTATGAACATATTTGGTTTGCGAGAAATAACTCGGAGCAATTGAGAGTTTCAACGAATGATCCTCGTTGAATCTAATGAACTGATGACGTCCGAAATCAGAAAATGAACTCATCAATTTCTAAATATTCTATTCATCTGAATCTATTAATCTACATACTTTGCATACTCTGTCCTCGTCCGGAGTTATTCCACTCAGATAATTTGAACTTCTAAGGTTTTCGTCGAAATTGAATGTCCCGAATTCGACTTACCCATATTTTCCAAATGTCGGATAAACTTGATTGTTAGGTAGTGCATATTCTTCGAAGAATATTTCCGAAAACTTTCCGACGTCTCCATGAACGGCTGGAATTGAATGAATTTCACTTGAATTCAATCAGAAATGAACCAGCATATGAGTCTTTGTATGGTTTTTCGCATATAAATAGAATATTATCGTCTTTGATATCAATTGGTTTGATAGGGCCAAATTTGCCATTAAATTGTTCCCTCAAATCGAAATATTCATCGTCATCTCGAAGATCATCTGATGTATGAATGTTTTCAGAATAAATTCCCTCATAATTTGTGAGAAAATCCATCCAAACTGAAGTCGATGGTCTGAATATTCTCTCAATAATTCCAATCAAATCGAGTCTGTCAAGTTCCGCCAATTTGAAATTTGATCCACACGTTTTGTTGATTCTATTATAATTTGTTGCATTTTCAGGCAGCAAATAGCATTTTTCATATATTTGAAAATAATTACGCGGGCAATTATACTGATGATCTAATTAATTATCATAATTAGAGTAATTAAGCCGTATGTAAACCATAATCACATTCGATGAGATACTCGTCGATTATTCTTGCATTTCTTACCCAATATGGCACAATTCGTCTACAAGCCTCGACTGGTCCAATCTGCAGATTATTTTTTAAATTTAATTTCCTTTTATTGAGTTACGTACAAATTCATTGGTTGCAAACTGGATTTTCGCATTTTTACAAGACACTCCTACTTTTAAAAACTATTATCGATTTCAGAATTCAAATAATCGTAAAACGACGAACCAAATCAGTTCGATTCGTGCTTTGTCCTCCACTTCTTCGACAAAAACTATGAAAGAGAGAATCATCGAAATCGTAATATTTTTCTGCTTCAGATTTTAGTATAACTATGAGATAAAAGTGAATTAATATTCCTGAAATATATTCAAAATTTGACGAATTAATTCACGTTCTTCTGATCATTTCAAAATCGAATCTTTTCATTTCATTTTCCGGCCTCCCATGAGATGGTCTGACTCGCTTCGGAAGGAGATCACTACAAGAACAGCTGAAGGAGCCGTTATCACCCCCTGGTCCACCCAAGCCAAGGACCGAAAAGCTTGGAAAGCTGTGGTTCGCGCCTCAACAGGCGAAGGACGAACCGACTAAGTGACTAAGTGTAAGAAGTGACATGAATCGGATTTAAAATAAAATTTAAAAATAACACAGATAAATTATTCAAGAAATGGCATTCTCGTGCCGGGACCCAATGCAACTTTTATTTTAGAATATTTTCACAATCCAATAAAAAGAAAATAAAATTTTAAATACTTACCTAATTTTGAAAATACGATCATATAGTTAGAGCGTAGAAATCAATCAAATTTAATTTTAATTATTTTAAAAAATTCACGTATTATTATCGTCGGCGTCAAACGAGTTGACGAAAATAAAAATCTGTTTCGAATTATTCCAGAATTTCAATCGAATTTTAAACAATTGAGAATGAGAAATAAATCAATAGATTTCGAAGATTTTTAAATCGAAAACAAGATTTCAAATCGAATTTAAGCGTTTTTAATCGAATTTGAATTATTTTTCAATCGAAACAGGTTTATTTATATTTAATTTTTCTTCGAATCCGATTGATTTTCATTTACCTGACAAGGGAGGTCATATTGCGGTCCGTCTTAAAATTTTTTTATTTTTTGCATACAGATTCTTTAGAAAATTTCCAATCGAATGAACTAGGCCCCTACCTGCGCAAACTTCTAGCTATCGAGATATGGACCTTCAAAGTTTTAGCCCCTCTCCACGTGAATTTTGCATACAAATGTGCGGAAACTAGAAATGAAATAATGGGATGTCTTATCTCGCGCATAAATCCCAATTCGGCAAGCATAATGCAATAAAAATGACCATTTTCTTTGGTTTATTCGACTATTTCCAATTTAAAAAATGTATTATTTTTCGAAAATTGTGATTCCATGAGTTCGTCAAGTCTCTACAACGAGCTGTCTCGTCGCCACTCCACCGTGTGCGCCTAGACTTCACCAGGCATTTCCCTCCTGGCTCGGACCCTTTGGGTCACCGATGCGGGGTGTTGGTCCGCGTCTCGTGGCTCGAGAAGCGCGGCACCCGTGCGGGCTCTCTCAAATCCGACTCAACGAATGTTCGCGAGACACGCTCACAGCGGTCCGAAACACACTCGTTGTAGAGGCAATCGAAATCAGGTTAGAGAATTTTCAATTTTTTTCTAAATTTAAATCGAAATAGGCGAAACACACGAAATTATGCATGCAATTTTTATATAATTTCAAATCATAATAAAACAACTCACAATAATCATTCGACTATTTTTTCGCATGTTCTCAATGAAACAGTCAACATGAAGCGATGAACATGAAGATGAAAAATAAAAATGAACAAAAATTGTTGAACAGGGGGCACGTATGACTTAAAAATATGTATATTCTATTTCATTCGAATAATTTCACGCAGTTCAAAATTTGGTTTTTGATTGAAGAAATTCTTTAGGCATACGACAGTTTGAAGGAATAGCTCAATTAGCTTTTTCAAATAGCATCTCGTGATAATAATAATTCAAAAAGGGGTCTCGGTGGGCGGTGTGCCGAAAATGACTTCATGCCTGCATGCCAGAATCATGCCGCAACGCGCCTGCCTCTTAATGGCGCGATTATGTGGGTAAAAATTTGGGAGCACAAAATCGGGGTTCAAAATTAGGGTTTAGGGCAATGGGCCTATACTATTAGGAATGATGATTTTCTGTGGAAAACAATAGCTGAATGAAAACCTCGTTGGGATCGATCATCCCAATTTAAATAAACCCTTTTTTCAAATTGAGGGTTCAAAAATACTCAAAAAATTTGGAACGCTTCACGAATTTGCGTGTCATCCTTGCGCAGGGGCCATGCTAATCTTCTCTGTATTGTTCCAATTTTAGTATATGTTCTCGGAAGAACGAACACGTACAGATGTGCATTGTTTATATAGTCCCTGTTCACCATGTACGGACGTGCTAACGGGACACGGCATGGTCTATGTATTGCACGTGACGAGAATGTGTTATGTATGTATGAGTTACACTGGCCTGCCAAATTAGGGCAAAAGAGCAAATAAAAAATTAGATTTGTAAAAAGTATGGTGTCATTTTGTAAAAGGGACCTGCACGATGAATCGGGAAAATGCCAGGAAGTTCCTTTGCTAACCAACTAGCAACCTGGCAGCGGCTGAGCGTTTGGATCAGGGCTGTGCGGCAATGGAATTGCCGATTGCCGAAATTGCCGAAATTGCCGATTTTTCAAATTGCCGAATTGCCGAATTGCCGAAGAGAACGTTCGATCGGCAAATTGCCGAATTGCCGATTTGCCGAAATTTTGATTTTCGGCAATTTGCCGAATATTTGCAAAAAAAAAATCGGCGAAACCAAAATCAATGTCCATTGAATAATTTGGGATACCGTGAAAATTCGGTATTTATATTTCGAATTATCGTTGAAAACATTTAATAGCCGAAATTTTTATTTTTGGCAATTTGCCGAATTGCCGAATTGCCGAAATTTTGATTTTCGGCAAATTGTCGAATTGCCGGATTGCCGAAATTTCCGATTGCCGCACAGCCCTGGTTTGGATTTGGCGAGGGAGCAGAACCTTTTGCGCGTCATCGTGAAAGGACTGAGTTCGCAACTTCAATCAATTGCGGACGAGACATCTGCGAATCCGCCACTTCCCGAAAATGACCCGAGTGTTCCAATAAGATCTACGAGGACCTCGGCGATTCGCGCAACAACCAAGATCACACGACTGTTTCGCGAGTGATTGGTGTGACGAAAAAATTAGATTTGTAAAGTGTAAATAAAGTATATTCTGATCGAATCGAAAATGATTGTCTTTTTAAAGAATCGAAGTGTTCGGCAGAAGCTTAGCCAATTGATAATGACAAGATAGGAATCACCGTGATTCTTCTGAAGTAAGAGTTTTTCATCTTGTAGCCAAAAATACCTGAGTATGGTGTCATTTTGTAAATGGGACCTGCTTTTACAAAAGGACACCATATTTTTTATTTAATGTTTTTATTATTTTTTAAAAATTTGTTCTTCTTTTTTTTAAATTTTGTTTCTTTTGTTTTCTTTTTTTATTTTATTATTTTATTTTTTTTTCTTTTATTTTTTTTTATTTTTTTCAATTTATGATTATTTTTTAAAATTATTATCTGTGTTTTCTTTAGCATTATTATATTCTTTGAATTGCTCCTCGTCGTCACACCAATCAAACAGTCGTGTGATCTTGGTTGTTGCGCGAATCGCCGAGGTCCTCGTAGATCTTATTGGAGCACTCGGGTCATTTTCGGGAAGTGGCGGATTCGCAGATGTCTCGTCCGCAATTGATTGAAGTTGCGAACTCAGTCCTTTCACGATGACGCGCAAAAGGTTCTGCTCCCTCGCCAAATCCAAACCAGGGCTGTGCGGCAATCGGAAATTTCGGCAATCCGGCAATTCGACAATTTGCCGAAAATCAAAATTTCGGCAATTCGGCAATTCGGCAAATTGCCGAAAATAAAAATTTCGGCTATTAAATGTTTTCAACGATAATTCGAAATATAAATACCGAATTTTCACGGTATCCCAAATTATTCCATGGACATTGATTTTGGTTTCGCCGATTTTTTTTTTGATATCAAATTGCCGAAAATCAAAATTTCGGCAAATCGGCAATTCGGCAAATTGCCGAAAATCAAAATTTCGGCAATCCGGCAATTCGGCAATTAGCCGATCGAACGTTCTCTTCGGCAATTCGGCAATTCGGCAATTTGAAAAATCGGCAATTTCGGCAATTTCGGCAATCGGCAATTCCATTGCCGCACAGCCCTGATCCAAACGCTCAGCCGCTGCCAGGTTGCTAGTTGGTTAGCAAAGGAACTTCCTGGCATTTTCCCGATTCATCGTGCAGGTCCCTTTTACAAAATGACACCATACTTTTTACAAATCTAATTTTTTATTTGCTCTTTTGCCCTAATTTGGCAGGCCAGTGTAACTCATACATACATAACACATTCTCGTCACGTGCAATACATAGACCATGCCGTGTCCCGTTAGCACGTCCGTACATGGTGAACAGGGACTATATAAACAATGCACATCTGTACGTGTTCGTTCTTCCGAGAACATATACTAAAATTGGAACAATACAGAGAAGATTAGCATGGCCCCTGCGCAAGGATGACACGCAAATTCGTGAAGCGTTCCAAATTTTTTTGAGTATTTTTGAACCCTCAATTTGAAAAAAGGGTTTATTTAAATTGGGATGATCGATCCCAACGAGGTTTTCATTCAGCTATTGTTTTCCACAGAAAATCATCATTCCTAATAGTATAGGCCCATTGCCCTAAACCCTAATTTTGAACCCCGATTTTGTGCTCCCAAATTTTTACCCACATAATCGCGCCATTAAGAGGCAGGCGCGTTGCGGCATGATTCTGGCATGCAGGCATGAAGTCATTTTCGGCACACCGCCCACCGAGACCCCTTTTTGAATTATTATTATCACGAGATGCTATTTGAAAAAGCTAATTGAGCTATTCCTTCAAACTGTCGTATGCCTAAAGAATTTCTTCAATCAAAAACCAAATTTTGAACTGCGTGAAATTATTCGAATGAAATAGAATATACATATTTTTAAGTCATACGTGCCCCCTGTTTTATTATGATTTGAAATTATATAAAAATTGCATGCATAATTTCGTGTGTTTCGCCTATTTCGATTTAAATTTAGAAAAAATTGAAAATTCTCTAACCTGATTTCGATTGCCTCTACAACGAGTGTGTTTCGGACCGCTGTGAGCGTGTCTCGCGAACATTCGTTGAGTCGGATTTGAGAGAGCCCGCACGGGTGCCGCGCTTCTCGAGCCACGAGACGCGGACCATCACCCCGCATCGGTGACCCAAAGGGTCCGAGCCAGGAGGGAAATGCCTGGTGAAGTCTAGGCGCACACGGTGGAGTGGCGACGAGACAGCTCGTTGTAGAGACTTGACGAACTCATGGAATCACAATTTTCGAAAAATAATACATTTTTTAAATTGGAAATAGTCGAATAAACCAAAGAAAATCGTCATTTTTATTGCATTATGTTTTTTAATTCTGATTTTTTTCATAATCGATATGAAAAAAAGGATGCTTGAAGCCGCAAAAAAGGTGAGCCTTTATTTGTTAAAGACTCGGGGGCCAAAATTGATTTTGTGAGCTTTTAGATCAACCACACACCATGATATCTTTTATTATGAAAATATGACTCTTTTGCTAATCGGTCCCAAGGAATCTTCAGAGCACTTTAGTTTTGTTCAAAAATTGGTCTTCGGAATGTAGGACCCCCAAATTACCCCATGGTCCCGCGATTCCATAATAAATTGGCTCATTCGAAATATTTTCATCATTTTCGCGAACTTTCTAAACGGATTTGTGTGTTTCGTGTGGATTCTAAATTCATTCTCAAAGTCAATTTCTAGACCGAGTTTACTTTAAAGAAGTATCAAACTTTAACTAATGTCAAAGACAGACAAATTGATGAAATCGTAATTATTTAGAGCAAATACAGTTTTGTCTCTTAACAATTTTTTGCATGCGCCTTTAATGGATACTCATAATTTTGCATATGTCTGATTCGTAGTCAAATCGAAAATTTTCGAATTTGAAAATTGGACAAATGTAAACGCAATTTTATTAGAGAGCGGCGTTTTTGGAAAAATAGAAGTCGAATTGAAAATATAAGAATATATTTGTGGGCTTTGAATGAAATGCCAATATTTTCAGGGAATACTCGAATCGTTTCTTAGACGTTGCGGCAAAACTGTGATTGTCGTCGATTAGACGCCCAACTCACCGGCTCGATCAATTCAATATTTTAATTTCATTCCATTTTTGTTGCTTCTTTTCTTTTTATTTGGATGATTTTTTTGTATTTCGAAATTGTCCAGGTAGGTCATTTTTTCTTTAAAGAAATGGTTGCGACTGAATTGAATAAGTGGTCCCTTTGACAGCTGGAAAACTTTCAATTATTTTCAAAAAAAGCTCAAAATGTCCTCACAGGATTTTATTGTCTATTTTAATTTTCGATTTT
This sequence comes from Caenorhabditis bovis, assembly GCA_902829315.1. Classification (NCBI taxonomy): domain Eukaryota; kingdom Metazoa; phylum Nematoda; class Chromadorea; order Rhabditida; family Rhabditidae; genus Caenorhabditis; species Caenorhabditis bovis. The sequence continues at coordinate 1,465,583 of CADEPM010000004.1, read as the reverse complement.
GTCTACACGCGTGTTGAAATCTCAAAAGAATCAACGCATTCGTAAAAAAAATCTGTCGTATTTTTTGAAAATTATTTTTGCTAAATTTTGCGGACCATCGCGCTTTTCGGATCTGAAATTCAAAAACGTTGAAAATTAGAAATGAAATCGAAAAAAATGATGCGTCAGCAAATAATTATTCGTATTTTTAATTATCATTTTTAACTATAGAAGTCAGAGGCGATCAAATTTACGCTCATGTGGAAACCATGCTCCATTAAATCAAATCCCCATTTCTGATTTTCTATCCTCACTTTACCATTTAAATATTTGGATCTGCTCAAGTGGGTCAATTGTTCAACAGATTTATTTTCATCAGTTTCAAGAGAAATGCTTTTTTTCGATAATTTAACGACTGGAAAATTCGCGAAAAGTGCCTCTTACTTACCCTATTCTGTTTGACTTGTCATTCTAAATTTGGATTATAACTGCAATTATCATATTGAACTTAGCGCGAAGCTATTCAATCCTTGTCGACGAACGTGCTGTTGCTCTGAGTAAAGCGGACTGCTTAAATAATAGAAATTTTAAAAACTGTTTTCATTTAAACCTGATTTGTTGAACATACGTATTTCATTCGGTATATACGGTAAAAATTTGATTGTGATAATGATAGTCATTATAGAGAATAATTGAAGCATTTCTGTTGATCGCCTTAAAAATAATTATGTTGTTCTCAAAGAGACTTTGTAGAATTCCCCCCTTGAGACACAGACTCCCAAGAGACATTGATCCCCTTGAGCAGATAACCGCCAATTGCCCCCGGGAGAATCGACGAATAGTGGAATTGACACGATTCTCTTCGAAACACCAATAATTGGCACATTGTTGGTGTTGGGCTCATAGGAAAAAAACCATCAGTTATAACGGTGGCTCGGGATGCACAGTTCGCACCATCCATCAACAGAAATCTAATAAAAAGGCGGTAGTGATGGTGATGCGACACGAGAGTGGGTGATTGCAGGATGCGCACAGAGATTGGTGCCAAATTCGCAATGTGCGATCTGTCACGACGGACGCAAGTTTGGATGTTAAATGGGCGGAGTTTGATGGTTCCTATAATAGGGACAATCTAGAGAAAGTAAGTAGTCGTTGTTTGCGATTACAGTCTGTTCTGTTCCAAGATGTCTGCCCAACGTCAAATATTGCTCGGACACTTCATTCCACCTCAATTGCTGGCCACCGCTTTCAAATGTTCACCCTCGACACAATCATTGACTAATAGTCGAATCGGAGAATCTCATCGATCAAATAAGAAGGTAAATTCGATGATTCGCCTCTTTTCATCTTCAAACTCTCAATTATTTCAGATTAATACTCCAGTTAAACGAAAATCGACTTCAATTAAAGAATGGCGCAAATGTATGGTGCACTTTGCACCATCTTCTCCAGCTCCCCTTTCTCCAACTTCTTCTGTGCCACCAATACCTGGGACGGATGCACAGAATGAAGGAATATTGAATAACAAGGTAATATATTTATTTTTCTATTTTCCATTCCATTCTACTATTATTTTCCTCTATTATTTTTAGGCAAAACCGATTGGTGAATGGCATAATAAGTCAGCCAACTTCACATATCCAACCGCTCATTCTACTTCACCAAGTTCAACTACATCGAGCAGCAGTGAGCAACACAATGTGCAGAAATGCACCTGCTTCGAAGATGACACTGACGGACCACTTCCATCTCCTCCGAAATCTCTGTTCGACCGTCCGATTGAGTTTCATCCCGATTACGTCGATGGATATTTTGACGATGATTTTGTTTATCGTCCTTATCCGGAATCGAAATGATTTTATTCCATTTTTCTTCATTAATTTTGTTTGTATTGTATTTTTATTTTAATTATGCAATAATAAAAATCATACTTTCTTTAATTTGTAAGGAAACGAAGCGAAAAAATTCGCGATTTCCGCGGAAAATAGTGTCGCTGAAACATACGGTTTATGGCGGAAATCTCATTGTTCCCCCCATACCCCTAAATTTAATACAAAAAATGAACTTTGAATTTTAATTAAGCGAATTTTGGAGCAATTTGCCTGGGGGTTTGGGGCGAACGGTGCCATGTGTTTGCTCTTTAGTTTCTTGCTACGATTTGAACGAATTTCGTTGGGCGTTTCCTATAATTAAAAAATTATCTCAATTGTCTTAAAATCATTTTCAAATTGATTTAGTATGAAATGTATGAAGAATTGAATTATACATCAAAACCTAATACAAAAACTCTTGAACAAATTTCAGAAGACTGCGAAGTTCTTAATTACGAGCCTGCTGAAAGTCAAGATTCATTTCGCACTAACAAGGAAGGTCTTTTTGCTGTCCGTCTTAAAATTTTTTTTACATTTTTTGCATGCAGATTCTTTAAAAAATTTCCAATCGAATGAACTAGGTCCCTACCTGCGCAAATTTCTAGTTATCGAGATATGGACCTTCAAAGTTTTAGCCCCTCCCCACGTGAACTTTGCATACAAATGTGCGGAATCTCGAAATGAAATAACGTGATGTCTCATATCGCGCTTATATCCCAATTCGGCAATATTGCTAGAAGTTTTCGCAGGTAATTTTCTAAAGAATCTGTATGCAAAAAATATATTTAAAGCAATTTAAGACGGACAGCAAAAAGACCTCCCTTGTAAGCATTTTTTATTGCATTTGTTCATTTAAATGTATCATATTCATTTCTCTTCTAACGGAGTGGCGGCCGTGGAATTGGACCCGGCCAAGAGGAAGGCCTCCCATGAGATGGTCTGACTCGCTTCGGAAGGAGATCACTACAAGAACAGCTGAAGGAGCCGTTATCACCCCCTGGTCCACCCAAGCCAAGGACCGAAAAGCTTGGAAAGCTGTGGTTCGCGCCTCAACAGGCGAAGGACGAACCGACTAAGTGACTAAGTAAGTAAGTAAGTAAGTGACATTATTTAAATATAACGATTTTATTTAAAAAAAAGAAATTAAACGTCGACGTAGATCCACGTAATGGAATGGTGAGCGATTCATACGAATGCAGATTCGTTCATTGCTAGCCTATCAATGGAATCGATTCAGCGGGAATTGCGATCTTCGAGTCAGAAAAGAAGAAGACCCTATTTTCGACGAATTCTCTTATTTTCAGTATTGGTAATATTCGAACAAAATCGATTTGCGCATGAACGATAATGAAGAAACTATCAAAGATGATGTAAGGATTACTACCCTTATTCGAACATCAGATTGAAGAAGATCAATGTTTTAAGAATTTCAGTTTTTTCTTTGAAAATACATTAACTGAATAAATTTATTCAACAACACAACAGAAACAACACTTATGCTGATCCCAGAAAACGTTTAAATATATATATATATATTTTTTTTTGTATATACAATATATTAGGGAATGTACAATAAGGGGGGGGGGAATTGGGAACGATTTGAAGTTTTGGCAAAAATAATTAATCTAATTAAAGTGTGCAACTTCTCGGCTTTGTCTCAAACTCATCGACGTCCATTGCTTCGACCTGGATCTCCGAAATCGTCGCAGTTCGATTCCGAATCGATTCCACTGGATCAATTTGATCTTCTCTGCAAATCGAAACGAATGAGGGTTTTTTATTCAAATATTTCCTACCTGATCTGATGCCGTTTGATATGCTTCTCTAGCATTGCGGGACTTTTCGACACATGTCTGCAGTGTGGGCATTTTCGAGATCCTGCAAATCAGATTGTTGAATTATATTCAGCTAGATGTTTCTTTTTTCTCACCTTGATCAATGCTATGTGGAAGAGCGATTCCGTGTCTGTAGTACTTGTGGAAGTGAATATATCTAGCCTCTCTGGTCGTGAATTGACAGTTCGGCATGTTGCACCTAAAAATTGAAAATTATTCATAGATCAACGAATTCCCAACGGAATTACTTGATTGGTGGATTTCTGTGGTAAATGGTGACATGATATGACACTGAATTATATCTACCGTACACTTTGCGGCATACTGTACACATGAAACCGGTGTCGGTTTTCTCGATGTATTTCTTATTGCGACACCATCCTGAAATTCAATTTCGTCATAATTGTTGCATTGTCACGAGTTGCGTTTTCGTTGTTACCTTCTTTATCGCTACTCGGCACAATAATATCGCCGTGATTCACATCGTATGACGAGCTGCTCTCAGCATCAAGCGACATGCTCTTCTGCATTGTGTGCTCTCTTCGCATCTTCGCCGCGTTCTTTGTGGACGTCTCCGTGTTCTGAAGGGAAGCGACAGCTGCTAACGTGGCCGGATTCACATTGAGAATCTGGAGACGAATTGGAATTGCGGAGGCGGTCAGAAACGATTACCTGTTGGAGAAGGTCCGGATTGCAGAAATTGAATAGCGGCACAGTGGGTATTGTGGGGGTTAGTGAAGCCATTGCTTGGCACAGCATCTGTGATTGAAACAGCTGCATTGAAGCTGAAATGCTCAATTGAAATAATTATAGGCAATCTGCCGACGTTTTACGGGTTCAAAAATAAAGGAATGGTGTTCTCACCTTGATTCTGAATGGCAAACTTGGCGATTAGATCGTCAAGTGTCGGCAAATTGAGATGGGCAGTCGTGCTCATTTCAGCGGAATTCAAAAATGAGGACATTTCCGTTTTCTGAAATGAAAAGCGTTTAAGTGTTATGTCGAGCCAATCACAATATGAGGCCACGCCCATTTTTCAACGGACACGCCGCCCGGAAACGGAAAAGCAACATTGGAAAGAGGAAACCTCTCGTTGATAATGGTACTAAAGAGTAATAAAATGCATAGAATTGAAGGAGGCAAATGAGCCCCGTCGATTTTTTTTGCTTCCAAATGCGAAAGTCGCGTATACGAAAGCGAAAACGGGACGACCATCGAGTCGTTTTGTTGTGTCTGATAAGCATTCGTGCAGCAAACGACCAAGATTATATAGGGCGCAATTTCCGAGACTCACGAAATATCGTAACAAAACTGATAAGGGGCGCCGATGAGCCACGAGGCAATTCGTTTTTCCAAGAAAAACCAAAGCTTCATGTGCAAATGACGATTTTCGTGGAATGCAAAAAGTACAGTTGCGTCATGGGTTATCAGCGGCCACGATCGAGGATTTCGAATATGCACTTTCTGATTGTCAGCGGGCTCATGACTAATATTGCGTGGGAGGAATAACATTTCAACATTCTTTAAATAGTTTTTGCTAAACGCATTTCAGCGATGGTAGATCATAACGCACGGAAAACGCGTCAATCAAGAAGCAATTTTTCAGAGAATTCAGTTTGAGAGTTGTATTGATCTACTAAATCTAGAAATACGTTTTTGGTATTGTCGTAGTGCTCAGTTTGACGAGGAGCCGCACTTTTAGTGCATTTCATCATTATTTAATCGAATGACGTCATCAATTTTTAAAAATCAATTCGGCCGTACTGTAGCTGATGGTAGACGGCGGTCTCCTCGTGATTTCCGTAGAATACTCACGAAAACAAAAGTGAAAGCTATCGTTATCAGGCAAATGCTTAGTGTCCTGTGTATGTGCACAAACCGTCGGCTCTTATCGCCGAATCGAGAGTCCCCCCAGCGACATTACGGCGACACGCCAAAAATACCAAACAACTAATGTGATACTAGTAAGTATAGATGCTGGTTTGATTTTCTCTGAGTTTTGGGCAATATTTCCAATAAATTAAACAAATTCAGTTTGGAGAGTTTTCAAGGCAACGAATGAGTCATCAGATAAATTCTGGACCGGAAAAAACGTGTCGCAATCAATAATGGACAGTGTTCTTTGTTGCTGATAACTCTCTGCTTACGGAATTCCCAAACTTTCGCTATCAACCGGTGGGGGAGGGACACATGATTTCAACATCATCAATTTTGCTCGTTTCATGGAAATTTCAAAGTTTTTACATGTGACGCATGAATGTGGGAGGAAAGCGGAGGAGGAACCGAGATTCGAAGTCGAAAATTTGAAATGCTATTCTCCGTTGGATGATTTCGGAATTGGTGATAACTTCTGGGAAATGAGATTCAAGAAATTAGATGAACTCATCGTCATGAATTCGTATGGCATTCCATGAAACTTTAAAAATTAAATTATATATTCCTTTAATTTTTCTCAATTCAAAAAATTGGTTTGATGAAAGTACATCAACGATATGTGCCTTTGAGATGTAGTTGCAAGAAAATAACCCACAAGCCTAAATCGGAATGTTCGGACCCCAAATTGAGCGACGCGTCTTTCTGATTATCTAACAAAATTGCAACTGTTTAATTTCTGAAACATCTATTGCATCAGTTAATAAAAATGTTTGGAAACAATTTCGGCAGAATTTGAAAATCGTTGCAAAATTCGTACTAGAAATGCCACGCCCAAATGATTGCCGTTTTAAACATTCGCCTAATTGCCTTCACTGATATGCTCAAAAGTACACATTCTTCGTTGTTGCTAATTGATTTCGAATTCAAATTCAATGAAACAATTGGTGATAGTGTTCGAGATCTCATTCCACATTCATTGTTTACTTCCTTTTATATCTAGACGATAATTTATGTCTTAAATACTATGAAACCGAAAGGTCACACTTATCAAACTTGGGCAATGTTTAGATATGGAAAAAACGATGTCCTAATATGTATGCTAACGATTAAATGCGATCGGCGAAGTACAATAGATATCTGTCACTTCCGATTACGATCACCAATCTTCTCGGAATTACTCGAAACGCAATTCAATTGACACTGGCCGGTCTAAAATTTGATATGATAATCGTATCAGTCGGGATATACAATAACATTCTCGATTTTTCAGTAATGTTTATTATATACTATACACTATATTCAAGTCAGTCTTATTATCTCAACAATCACATGTTACCTCTCTATCAAAAACTGTCACGAGTTGAATGGAAACGGGGCGAAAAACACATTATTCCGAATATGGAAGTTAGTTATTTGCTCAGACGTCGCGAAGCGAAGACAAAAGTGATAAAAACGCAATGACTCAAAACAATCAGTGAATGGAGGAGGTGGTTGAGGTGGTTGGGGGGACTGAATCACACATGTTTGCATTTTCTTGGAAAATACCCGAAACAATACTATACATGAACAGAAAATTTGGAGGGAAGACAAGAGATCTACGACGACAACACAATACATACATATTTACAGAGGTTACAGAGGAAAATCGAGTTATTGATTGAGTTTATCGACGAGCGGCTGCGTTGTCGAGCTCGTCGGGAGACGAAGTGGTCTCGAGGCGATCGGGATGAAGCTCAATAGGACCGGGAGGAATATTAAACCGTGCAGAAGTCCGAACACCGTCACTAGAGTTACAGTTTTGGCGAATGAGCGAATAATGTAGACGGGCACGATGAACAAGGGAGCCATGCAGAGAAGAGTGGTAATGGAAGCCTGAAACGATTTAAACATACTTCTTAAATCAATAAATTCGGCAAGAGAAACCTCAATCACCGGTCTTCCAATCGCGCAAAGCACGTGACTTATAATAGTGGTCCTCGAAGTTGTGTCGAGTTTGCGAAGAGCACAATAATAATGAAAGCACACATGAGCACTATAATCGACAGAGAATCCGATCGCCATGATGACATCAATCATCGTGACGGGATCCAAGTTTTGACCCCAAATTGACAAAAATCCAACGAAACCTGCAATTCGGCGAATGAATCGAACACACTGGATCGAGATGTTACAGAAAGAAATAGAGACGGTGGCAATAGAGGCTACAGTTGGCGCTACAAACGACGGCATAATTACAAAGCAGGCGAGGGTCATGCATGTGAAGGTGATTCCGAGCGACTTGAACAGTTCAGACTGAAAATGTCGAACTGATATCAGAAAAAAGATATTAGCGCCCACCTTAACCGTGATAATTAGATCATAAATTGTAGCGTCGTAATCAAACAGAGATACTTCAAATTGGGGATATTCGTCAATAATGTTTCGCGTTTTTTCCAAAGCAATCGCGCGTCGACCCCAGTTTGCTGTTCCTTTACAAACAACCACGAAGTTCAGAATATCGACTTTTGTCTCGTTTCTATATCAATAGGGGTAAAAATATAAGAAGACAACATCTAATATTAATTACCCTTCAATTTTGTATTGGATGGTCATTCGATCAGCCATTTCTCGTTTTTTCAGGAATTCCGGCAGCATACTATACGAAAACTGTTTCTCGTTGAATGAGCTATTGATATTTGCTGAGTTTAAATACTGAAAATCGAGATGAAATGTTTCAATTTTGATTTTTTTTAATACCGAAATATAATCCCTGTATAAATTGTGGCTTCTTTCCATTCCAAAACATCCTTCTCTTGTTTCCAATCGATGTAGCATTTCTTCGAACTTCAACGTCTCTTCTAAACTCTCCAAATCAGGCACTTTCGTCAGGAAATTCATCGGCGAGTATTCTTCTTGCACCATATTGAAGCTTTGAAGAGATTCAACAAGCTTCGAATCCGACGGGAATGTCTTCGATGGATCAAATGTCGTTTCAATAGTCATTGTTCCATAATAAGAAGCTCCGATGATCATTATATACAATAAAACACCTCCGATTTGACCATGGTGGCTTAGAAGAGTTTCGGCGTATTTGTGCCATGTCAACATTGGTTTCTTCACGATTTCGTTCGATTTGTCCATGATCTTCTCTTCATAGAATAGGACCATCATTGGAATAAAAATGAGAAATTCAAAAATGAAGTCTAACACAATGGCGAGCGCTGTTCCAAGACAAAACGATGACATCTGAGGTGTCGGCGATAAAAAGCCTACTCCAAAAGCCATGGTATTTGTTAACGAGGTGATTGCCATAGATGGCGCGATCTCTCGAATCACCCGTGCGAGTCTTGTCTCCGAGCAACCCTTTTCTTGCTCACGTCGCCAACAGTTCAGAAGAAGGAATGCGTCGTCTACTCCAATTCCAAGGATCAAGAATGGGGTGATGCACATGATTGAATTGAATGGATGTCCAATCCAACCGAGAAGTGAAAAACAGGCAGCGGTGGCGGCTAGGGGAGAGCTAATCGCTCCAATTATGAGCATAATCTGGAATTTTTAAAAATTGTTTTTAACAGTCAAGATGTGTTAAAGACACCTTTGATTTAATTGTGAGGTCATGGAAGGTGAATGCCATAAATGTGATCATGAGAATACCACCAGCAATGAAGAGCTTTACAGTGGTCATGGTTCCTCGAAGCATTTCCGAATTGGCGACTTGATCTCCGTACATATCCATATCGAACATTTTGCTGAATTGCGGCGTCTTGAAGATTCCCAACTGGATTGCTTGCAATTTTTGTTTTTCCTCGAATGTTTCCGCTTTACTCATGTACCATAATGCAATGAATTGTGCCGAATGAAGTGGTCCTTCTTGCGAATCTTTATCTAGGTTTGCTCCAAAAAATTGCGATCCGAGGTAGAATGAATTTCCAAACGCTTGAGCAACCGGATAGGATAGATTGATTCCAGGAATCCAACCTTCCAAAGGTAGGAGTTTCTAGACAATCTTCCGTTTATAAGTTTAAATCGAACGTTGCCAAACCATATAATAATTGAGCACATAATTCAGGTCAAAATGTGTTATTTCATGGAAATTCACCACTTCGCCGTTAAATGTGGTGCTAAAATTCTGTACGAAGACATGCAATCTAGAAACCTGAAAATTTTTGCGAAATTAATTTCCTTATATCTCAAATTGCCTACTTCATTTAAAATTTTTGGCGTTATCTCCAAGTGTTCGCCGAACGTCTTATTCCGAACTAGTATTCCCCAAATTTCCAGTCCCGAAATGTTGTAAAAGTTGGAGAACCGTGTAAATTCCTTGACAGCACGCCCGTGTTTGTTGGCAAACCCTCGACGGACATCACACTCGATTTGTAAAGGATAAATAATAAAATAGCTGCAAATTGAATTAAAAATTAGGTTGAAAATGAAACTTAGCGACGAAAAATTAGCAACTCGAAATATTTATATGTTGAGTTACGGTAGATTAGATTGTCTGCAAACACAAAGGAAAATTTCACAACTTCTTTGACGGAATTTTTCGGTGAAAGAAGTATTTATGGGTAAAAACGTGTAATTTTCAAGTTCCAGATGGTAAAAATGAAATCTACTCACCTTAGCAGTGGAATAAGAATCACAATGACAAATAGTAGTGATTGTTTCGGATGATTGCCCAAGAAATACGAGATCCAATTCATACCTGAAACCAGACTTCAAAGCATAAAAAACAGTGTGAAAAAACTAATAAAAGTGAAATGATAGAGTGCCTTTCGATTTCTCAATCACTTTCACCCAAATCAGAGGTGTTCTTTTCGGCAAAAATGTGTGATATTCTCACATTACACAATTCAGAGGATGAAAAAAAAAACGAAAAAATTAGGGTATTAATTTATTTAATTTAGTAAACCAGCTTGAATAGTACAGTAACACTTGTGAAAACAAGAGTGCATTCGTGGTTCGGAAAACAAAGAAACGGGTCTTGCAACGAAAATACTGACGAATTTTATTTACTTTGTGCTTCTTTTTGAAATGAAAAACCAGCAATCATCCAATCAAATTTTATTCAAAAAAAAACTATAAAACATGAGAATGTGAGAAATTGTGATAAATGATACGATTTACACCGTCTCACTCATTATTAAACTATATGTATATAGTTTGGGAGAAAGGGTTCACATTGGGAACGATTAATTCGTGATTTCATTGGTCAATGGTGTTCAAGACGCAAAAATGCGAATTTCGATGTCTCTGTATATATGGTTGTTTACGTATTTTTTAAATTGTCGGCGTCAAACGACTAAAGAGAGGCGGTCCCTTCAAATTCGCGAAATCAGTTTGGATTTAAATTTTTCGTTGACTGAATATTAAATGCGCGTACACTATAATGCAATGTACGCAGTCTCACTGCCTTGAGACGCATTGGCACATAGCCAATAGTTTTTTTTAAATTTCGTCAATTCGCTTGACTCCGCTAATATATTCCAACAAAGGACCGTGCATGCTTTTTTTTAATGAATTTGATCTCAATGGTGTTTCGCACTAATCATCTCTTTATCTTTTCTTTCCGATCAGTGATCGGCAGCAAACCACAGCGAAAGTTGTGAGATTGCCGAAAACGCTACATCAAAACTCGAAGCAAACAAAAAATCATGATCTTTTGGTGTATTCTATGAAAATTCTAGACTTTCAAACATATTTTACTCATTTTGAAAACAAAAACTGTGGGAAGGAATTGAAAATAATGAATTAATCTGCAATAGAACATTCTAGAAGATCCTTTAAAATGTGCTAGAATATAATGTTAAAATTATTTCACCAGAGTACCTGTAATTTTGCACAGGATTTAAACAACCACCTTGCGTAGTAATTAGTTGAACTAATGAACTATTGAAAAAAAAAAACAGAGATTTCGATGAGGAGTGACTGATAAAACATCGACGAACAAAATAAGATGGTGACTATTTTTGAAAGTAAACAAAGTGCGACTAATACATCACACCTTCGCCTCCTCACTAAACATGGAGATGATGTTCGGCCGCCTTTTGTCGAACAACTTGTTTTATTTTCAAAACTAATAATATATCAAAATCATGTGACAATTGATAATTATACGAAATTCAGGCAAAGATCACGGTTGGTTGGAAAAGAAACATTTTTTTTTGGATTGAGACGTGCAGAAAAGACGATCCCTGGACTGTTTGATTATTGGTGATGAGAGAGAGAGGTGCTAGAATACTTTAGGAATCGAACATCCTTATTCCTATTGCTCTCATTTTACCGTAATTAATTATTTCAAAATTTAGACATCTTCAATTCCTTTAAAAAATAATATTTTCCTAATTTTATTAAAAACCAAAACAGAAATTTTCAAAATGATTAAATTTAGAGAATAATGGCGATAGAATTCAATTTTAGAACACGAAAAATGCCAAATTTAGTCTTATTTGATTATTTGATGTCAATAAAAAGTTCAGATACAAAACTTTCTTGCTTACAAATTCTGTGAAATTTTTAGGTCAACAGCGTCTCGAAAATGGGAAAAAGCTTAAAAACTGGAATTAATTTATGAAACCTTTAGAAAATTCAAAATTGCCAGTTGGAAATAGAATAAAAAACGAGCCAATTTTGTCGTTGATCCCACTTTCAATGTTCCACACTTAAAACGGGGGTTATGATTTAAAAAAACGTTTCCTCTAATAATTGGAATATCGAACTAGTATAGTCGGTGTCCGGCGACTGCTGTAGATTTACGGGGATGCGTCTTTCTCGTGGTCTCGCATGGACTAACTGATTATTTTGTATTTTATGGGTCGGTTATACTTTATAAATCGAATATTCAATTGGCAGTTCAAATAAATACCAAATTCATCAAGAAAAAATTAAACATGTGAAAATTAAAAAATGAGCCTTCACATGTGGCGAGACCCATTCGAAAAGAGCAACCCGTAAATCTAACCCGCGTACAACAGTCATCGGACGACTCATGTATTTTTCGAAATCATTTCTGACATTTCTTCAATTTTGACAATATTTGAATTTCAAATGATCAGAAAAAATCTCGAAAAACTAATTGATAAAATAAAAAAATAATCGAAACAGAGATTCTTCTCGGATTTGGCGGGACGCGCATCCAAACAACACCCATCTCATTTATTTTTTTCCTTCCGATTCGATTTTTTGAAGCAAAGTTTAAGTTTTTTAATCGTGTGAACAGTTTAACAGAACATCGAATTTTGGGGTGTATTTAATGGAATTATTCATATACAATAAAAAATGAAATTAAAATATTTTGTTAATTGAGAAAAAAACGCGTCACGCTTTTAAAAATCGGTGAGCAGGAGGAATATTTGAAAAAGAAACGAAGAAACATTTTTCGTATTTCATGAATTTTGCCGAAATGGTCTTCTGTAGAATTGGGTCACGCAACATACGTGTCAATTTACGCGTGGGGGACTTTTAAGCAATTAACGTGTCGGCGTGGAGTACACAGGCGAATGTTATTCCGTAGCATCACGTCAAAGTGTTTACACAACTTCATATACAGTATATTTTCTGTGATCTGTTTTTCAAAAAAAGGTGGATACCGTAATTATTCTATGCTGCTAGATGCTTGCATGTGCTCCCGTTAATTTTTTGTTTTTAAAATTCGTTTCAGAAACGTGAACCGCAAGGTTGTTTTAGTGAACCCATTATAATTATAATTTTGACATCGTGCGAACGCGAAAAATTCGCGAAACACCAAAAATTTAGGCAAAAGTTCTCAACAGTAAATTTTCAACTGAAATATTGTTATCTAAAAGTAAAAACACTTTTAATTTAAGAATATCAATTCTAATGAAGTATTACACTTTTGTCGACGTCGGGCAACTTCGGAAAATTGGCTAAATACCAAAAAATTTAAAAAGAGGTTTTTAATTAAGACCGCACAAATCATGTGTTCGCTTCTTTTTAAGACAATGTATAAACTATGTAAAACAACAAAACAATGTTTCAAAGAATTTAAATTGTAATATTTGTGGTTACTGTAATTAAAGGCGCATGAAGTTATTAAAGGCACGTTGTAGTTTACTTTATTCCCCTTGAAATAAAAATTAATTATTTTTTTGAGTATATTAACGTTAGATGCATCAGTAATTCTTGTCAGAAGCAGACTTGACGAATAACGAAACATCTATCCAAACCCTAGTCCAAAATTGAGGATTTTTATAAGAAAGTGAAGTCTGGTGTACTTAAGAACGCTTATTATTAATTATTTAGTTTTTAACTGATTCTTAAAAAGAAATCTTAATTGAGCTTCATTGCCCAAAATGTAGTTCTTCCAGTCACCACTAATTATTCCATTGAAAAAAAAGGCAGAAAACTCGAGTTCACGTCGTATCGAATCCACGTCCATAAAACAAATTTTCGAACAATTGCACACAACACTTGCGCGTTGGCAAATTTGGTTCCGTGGAGGATTCGCAACTCGACATGTCGTTTGCAAGTAACCTCGCACTGCGTTAGCCGACACAACACGCGCTCAGGCCGGTTTCTCCGTCTCTTTTGCTGTCGAAGCGCCTGGCAATCTGGTGCCTCCGTGTCTGCGTCTCCAACAGCAGACGCCTGTTCTGCTGTTTCCCCAGCCCAGCCATTCTGGCATATTGATTTGTCAGCGTTTGTTGTTTCGCAGCTGCTGCTGCTGCTGCCACCACTGCGGACCGCCATTACTCCTCCGACCGCGCTCTTTATATATTTTTACGCCTTCCACTGATAGTCTCAACTTCATTTTCGCTCCCACGCTTTGCAGAATCCATGACGTCGTCACAAGCTCCAAAATTTCTCGTCGTCGAAATCGACTCTAAAGTACAAGCACTTGAAATGGTTCAACTAATGGTATGTGATTCTTGATTCTGTTCACGAATTCCCATGATTTTGCATTTCAGTTGGACAATGGCTATTTTCGGCTAATGCTTCTCGATGATCTGAGCAAACACCCAACAATAAATGATGGGAAACAGCGGAAACACGACGCTGCATCGCCGGCATTATCCGAATCGGCACCTCCGAATGAGCCAGTTCAGAAAAAACGGAAACCGAACCCATTTGAGGAGATCGAGTAAGAGCAACTGATTATCACACAATGTTCTAATATATAGGCGAGAAGCAGAGAAAAAACATAATGGCGACTCACAAACAGCTGGTGTCAATGGGTAACATTTTCGAATTTTGAAAAAAAACCAAAAATTTGAATCCGATCCAATTGCACTGACAACATATATATGAATAATTGTGTTCAGAAAAACGTTGATTGAGCCAAAAGTCGAATCGACAGTATATGAGGAGGATCCAAGCACAAGCGGAACAGACACTCTCAATTTATTGCAAGACTTGTTTGAATTCAACGGCGATATTAATATCCCATTGGGAATGGCCATGTCTGAATTGGGAATGATTAACAGTGGGTTTCGATTTTCTCCATAACGCGTTACTAATGTTTGTATTTGCATAGGTTCGAGTCCTGATATTAAAACGAGAGCCCCGCGTACTGGAGATCCGTCATCCAAAGATGATTATCATTTTTGTCAAGTAAGACACTTGAAAACAAACATCAAAACACACAGATTATTATGGCGTTTTGTAGATGTGCGGAACTCGTATAAAAGCTCCCCGCGGAGCCAAATGGAATTTGCAAATGCATGTAATAGCGTTGCATTCAGCTAATAAACCATATAAGTGCTCAATGTGCGATTTCGAAGATTATACGTAAGTGGTTTCCTATTGCCTAATCTGCCTAAGCGCTAGCACGAAATGAGCAATTCTTCGGCGGTTTCTGTTTGCTTGGTTTCCAACAAATTATGATCGCATTGGTCACTTAACAACAATCTTTGTGATATCGTGTTTCCTTATCAATTAATTCGATCAAAAAACAATTTTTGTCTGCTATTTTAGCACAATTGTTTTCAGTAAACGAGGAATACGAAAACATTCGCTCAGCATACATAATGATTCGAACGATGGAATTGATGTAACGTAAGTCATTGAATCTCTAGAACCTTCCATATTCCAATTTCCTGCATTTTGTTCAGAACTCGAGAGAAGAAAATTGAGTGGCATCGTTTGATGGGTGTCTGTTTTCCGGTGTTCGCTCATCGATCCGGCTTCTTGAAAGAGGATGATCCAGAAGTTCGCGAGAATACTGCACAAAAAACGTAATCGCGTATTGTTATATGTCGAAAGTTTTACAAAATAAATAATGTAAGTAATATAAAACAAATAAATAATTGATAAAATACAATTAATCAAACTTCACGTTGATCATTTTCGAGAGCTCGTCGACTGCTTCTTGAACATTGCTTCCCACTTTGATCGTTTTCCAGCCAAGCTTCTGCGCAGCATCAAGATTTTCTTGAATATCGTCAAGGAACACGATTTGCTCTCCTTTGACACCAAGACGCTTCTCGCAAATCTGGTAGAAATCCAAATTTGGCTTCATCGTATGCTCAATGCAAGATTCAACGACTTCAACGAAGTGGGTGAGATCAATTGGAAGACGTGGCTCCTTATGCTCCTTTAAACACACACATTTTTTCATGATTGAGTTTAACTTGTTAAACAATATCCAAGAACATATTGTTGGTCAACATTGCGATCTTGAAGCCGTGCTCCTTCGCAATTCGAACTGTTCTGAGCATATTCTCATGCTGAAATAATTGCAATTGCACCAAGGTTTTTCAATTGGGATATTCTTACAATGGTCACATTGTTGCCTCGCAAGCATTCCGTATATGGTCTCACACGGATTGTCTCGTCGATGTGAGGGTACTGAAACACAATTTCGGCATTTCTCGGATGGTTTCCAAACAAAATTCATACTCTCATCTTCAAATAATCAATGAAAATTCCGTTTTCCATCTCGTCGACGCACAATGTGCCGAGAAACAAACTGCGCTCTTTTCCGAGCCATTCGGAGAAATGTGTGCTAGTTGCTTCTTCGTAAATCGCACCTTTTGGGATATTGAGTTTCTCACACATCTCTAAAACAATTCCAATTGCATTTGGAGCAAAATGAGCACATACCATCCCATATCGGTTTGACTCGGTCGTACGAGAGAAGAACACCGCCGAAACTGCTTTTATTTCAGACATTTGACGCTGAAAATTTGATTTTTAAGTAAAAATCTGTGCGGAATTATTAAAAACAATGACGATGAGTTTTGATTTGACAACAACATTAATTGGAATAAAAAAACCGCAAATTTGAGTTGATCTATTTGTCTCTGCAGGGTCACAAGATTTCATTGACAAAACGAAGCCTAAATGATTAACCATGCAATTGGAAACTTGCGTCTTTTGTCTCGCCCCTATCTATTCATTTTTATCGTTTGTTTCGTTGGTGCCGTGCCTTGAAGAAAAAACAAAAAAAAATTGGTTAGAAAAGAAAGAAGCAAAAGAGAAAAAAATAGTGGAGTGTGTTTTTTTTTCGATACAATCTAACTAAATACGCCACTTTTTGTGTTTGCTGCCAAGGACAATAACAAAGAAAAGTGCAAATATGATGAAATTGGGTTCTTTTTATTCATTTTCTCTCAAATGTGAACCTATTCATAAACAGAATGATTGAACAAACTTAGCGATGTTTGACGGGCGTGGCCTCACACGTGCATTTGATAGTGGGCGGCGAAACCCGCCAAGTGTCGGGGACAGCGCGAAGAGGAAGGTCGGCGACAAGGCGTAGGCACTCAGAGCGGTGATGACAGACTTAGGACACCTTTGGAGGGTCGTAGGCTCGCTGATAAAAAAACTAATACGCCTTTGACTGAGCTCTTTGAATTTTGGGACAAGGAGATTCTTCTCTGTCGGAGGAATCAAGAGGATCATTGAATGGAACGAGCTTTTCAAAAACCTTAAATTTCGAGCGATCATTCTAGCGACAGGGCCGGTTGGATTGAAAATGTCACCGGCTTTGACCCGTATTGAACTTCTCAACAGAATTTTTTTCAATAAAGGAGTTTTTCCATGGTGTTAATGTCGCTGAAATATTTCAGGTAATGTGATTTTTTTCGGATCCGACAAATTAATCCGGAATACCGGGGTTGTTAAATTTTGGGCCCGGCCGGCCGAAAGCCGGCTTTCGGCCGGCTTTTTTCGCTGTCAAATTTTCGGCCCCCGATTCCGTTGTTTACGGCCGCACGGCCGAAGCGGGAATTCAAAAAAAAGCCGAAAGCCGGGCCGGCCGGCCCGGCTTTCGGCCACGGCTTCAATTTACCAACCCTGCGGAATACCCAAAAAACCAATCAAATTCGACAATTTTACAATCTTATCTGTAGAATATCCAATCGTAACGGGTTGATTCCGGAATTTTTTCGAATCCGATTGTTTTTGAGTTGTTACCAGGGTGCGCAGCCCCTAAATCTACACTTTTAGTTTTGCACCAAGATCGCTACGATAGTTTTTAAACATTTCCAGCATCAGTGAAAAAAAAAACTCCGCCATTTCTTTTAAAAGTGAAGAACACTGCCGTTTCTTCCTCACAAATATCCCTATAATTATTTTTTTGAAGAATAAAGAGTCTTTAATAGTGTTATGCCGATTTCGGAGCAAAACTCAGAAACGCGATTAAAATTAGTTTTTTTGCGCTATCTCCATAGGGCTTTTGAAAGTTTTTTAAACGAAATTTGCATAATATTATGTTAGTTTGCTAGTCAAAATAAATCAAAAGACTTTAAATTAAAAAAAAAAAAAGAAAACAAATTTTATACAAATTTTCTTTCTTAAAGACTTTCACTATTAAATCTGAAAACACAAAAAAAAACTTTAAAATTAAAAGTTATAATGAAAACATCTCGACGACCACCGTAGTTGCAGCAAATTCGCTCCAATATACTGGCTCGTATTGCAAATTTTTGAATATTAAATATCCTCTGCAGCACAGCTATTCCAAATCAACTTTTCTTAATCGTTTTCACAAGTTTTTCGATTTGTGGTTGATTATGTATTTTTATGTATTTAGTTTGATCAAATGAAAATTTACCGGTCCGGCGTCAATTTTTTAACGAAAATTTTCATTTCTGACATTTATTATAATATTACTCGCTGTATTCATTAATATTGAAGATGATAGAAAACGTGCGCGTAGCAGTGAGGTTGCATCCGTCAAAAGAGAATGAAAAATGGTACAGAGAAGATGCTGGAATAATCGCTGGACCAAGTCAATCTGTTCCTTTCGGTCATTTTTTTTGTTGAAAATTTAAATAATTTTGCTGTTTAGATTTGGTATTCGATGATCATACTAATCAGGACATTTTCAACGAATCCTGCAAATTGATGATCGAATCAGTATGTGATGGATTTAATGCATCCATTGCTGCATATGGTCAATCGGGATCTGGAAAAACATTTACTGTAGTTGGAAAGAAAAAAGAAGAAGGTTTAATTACTTTGGCTGTTAAACATCTTTTAAATGTTATTGAAATGGTGAGTGAGCTCTATTAATTATGGAAAAAAAACCTTTCATTTAGAGGAGACCCACAAAATATTTGATGAAAATGGGCGCCTTGGAAGTCTACAATGAAAACGTTTACGATCTTCTCTCCGATGTTGCCGAACCGCTTCGAATGGTCGATGATAAAGTAAGCGGCGCACTTGACGGTCATATCACTTGCTACGAAGATTTTGTGCCACTTTTCGAAAAAGCGCGATGTATGCTTTTTGTTCTTCCTTAAAATCGAGCCATTTCTGATATTTTCAGTATCTCGAAAGGTATCTTCGACAAAACTCAACCAAAAGTCGTCAAGATCTCATGCAATTTTTTCATTCATCGTCGAATCATACAATGATTCGACCCTGTCTTCAACGATTTCACGCCTTCTAATCGTTGATCTCGCTGGAAGTGAGAATGCGAGAGTTGCCACTTCCGGTTCTCAATCGTTAGAGAGTAAAAACATTAATTTGTCGCTTCTGGCATTGAACAAAGTGATTTCAAACTTTGCCGCGAATCCCGATCAAAAGTTTGTCATACAATCTAAACAAAAATGATTTATATAATTTTTCATTTAGAATAGCCACTTATCGCGAATCAAAACTCACGAGACTTTTGAAGTCGGTTTTGGGAGGAAATTCGAGATTTCTTCTGATTTGCTGCGTTCAACGTGATGATACTTATGAAACACGAAATACTATTAAATTCGGTCAAACCGCAAAGTGCATGAAGAATTCTGTCTCTCGCAACGTCACTGATCACAACAGTGAACTTCCTCGCCTTTTGCAAACAATTAAGGAGCTGGAGCAGAAGCTTGAAGCGAAGGAAATGTCAGAGAAGAAGGAAGAAGAGAGGAATGCTCTTCTCAAGATGATCATGAATCGAGAGCCTTCAAATCTTTCTCCAACTCGACCGTCAAGACGGCATTCGATTGCTGCTTTCGGATCTAGTCGATTGATAGCTCCCAAGTTTCGGTCGCCGAGGAAAACGTGGAATTTGGAGCCAATCCTGCAAATTGAGGATATCGAGCCGGAGATAATGGCAATTGAGAAAGATGAGCAATTCGATGGCCGAATTAGCAGTATGAGCTGTGATACGGCAAGTTCGAGTGAGCCAATATCAGACTCGAGGTTTTGAGAAAATATCAGAAATCTCTAAATTATTTATTTTATTCAGATCAAGCAGTCCAACTATAACCAGTGAAAATAGAGATACGCAAACCGATGATGTGATGATCGTTTCTCGCGACGAATGGAATTCTTTAAACGAAGAATTGAAATCGCTGAGAGCGCAGAAAGAAAACGTTTCTAATTTCTTTATTTTAAAATTATCTTTATAATTTAGGAGCGAATCAGTCATGAAACTGCGCTTGATGATGAACGGAAAAAGCACAATGAACTGAAAAATGTAGGGTTGGCAAAATTGAAGAAGGAAGAGGAGAAAATTGCCCGTCTTGTGGTTGAACTTGAAGCGAAAACGAAAGAATTGAAAGAAGCGCAGAAGGAAGCTGAACGTTGGAAATTCGTAAGACTAATATCTGAGTTTCACTTAACGATTTTTTGATTCTTAGAAATATACCGATGGAAAATCGTATCATATAAGCACAGTCTCGGCCATCCAAAATGATAAGAAGAAGCTTGAAGAATTGAACAAGAAGCTGCTCGATGAAATAGAAAAATATCGGAAAACGGAGGAAGAAGCCAATGAGATTCTTGCCAAAACGATGAAAGAGATGATGATGGCTCGGGAATCAGATCAGAAATCTCGTGAAGCGGAACGAAACGCGTTTGAAGTTGAAAAGAAAGAACTAATGGAGTTATACGAGGATAAAATCGAGCAACTGGTTAGATTTTTTCGATTTCTTTCTCAAAACGATGGTTTTAGGACCATTGATGATGATAATGAAGATTTTTGATCTTTAAAATTCTCCTAGAAATAAAATATTCTTTATTGAATATATTTGTTGTATTTTTTCAGAAGGCTCCTCAACTTGGTGTCAGAATGGATCATCGTGATAGTAATTGCATCAATTGCAGCCAATTGAAAACGAGACTTGATGTAATCGAATCGCACAGAAGGATATTGAGGAATAGGGCAAGTTTTAGCTATTATTTTTGATCATTTGATTGCATAATTTATTTTCAGATCAACGAAATGGTTTTGCTTGAGAATAAATAGAACCCCGAACGACATTCTTTCGAAAATTTGTAAATAAACCCATAGCTCTGTGAATAATGAAATATACTGGCATTCATGTAAAATATTTATAAATATTGTACCAATAAACATTTCTTGACCGATGCGTTAGTGATTTGACCCGTTTGACGACATGTGTTGACCCGTCGAAGATAAATGACATGGGCTCGAAGAGCCGAATCTGCCAGTTTCCACACTTGCAATGCGATGAAGCTCTTGTGTCTTGTTCTGATTTTACCTGCTCTTTTATTGGCTCAAACTCCGGATTGCGCTTCGATTCCGCCAAGTTTGTGGTGTGCTCAAACTGATATTATAAATCAATGCGGATTCGAGAAGATTTGCGAAAAGTACGTTTTTTAGTTGAAACTAATTTCGAAGTTGGTATTATAAATTTATTTTTGTGAATGGACGAATTTGAATTACCGAGGCCTGGCATTTTTATGGTCCCATAAAATTAAATGGGAGCATATTTCGGCGATTAGGCAATTTTATTAAAAACTAAAGTACTTAAAATTAATATTTAAAAAATTATGAAATTTTTTTAAAACTAGAAAATGAAAAATTGGTCCCAAAAAGATATTGCATGTGATTCCTACGACGGAAAATGAAATAATGAAACATCCTCACCCAAAATTGGTCCGTCAACGAGAACAACTGCTTATTTGCGATGGCTTTCAGGCACAAAGCGGCTACTTACAATCAAAAGATCAACATCACTGTTCTCGTCGAAGCCCTTTGCCCAGATTGCCAGAATTTCCTTGTTAACCACTTATATCCAGTGGTTTACAAGAATTTCGGAGAATTTGTGAACATCCAATTGGTGCCATTCGGAAATGCAAAGATCCAAGATGTATGAATCGATATAATTGATAATGGACCTCGGATCTCATTTAGGACGGAACTATTAAATGTCAACACGGCGAGGAGGAATGCTCGATCAATAAATTTGAGAGCTGCTTTATCGATTCGATGCAGGAGCAATCGGCGCTTCCGGCGATCACGTGCATCGAGGAAGGACTCAAGGTTCGTCCGTTCGTTCGTCTCGCAACATTGCTGGCATTGAACATTGCAGGCCAAGGTTCCGTTCGTCGACGCCGCTCAACAATGTTTCGACAAATTGCAAATTGGCCAAGATGTGCAGAGGCTCACACAGTAATGAATTTTAATTGGATTCACGCATGACCGTTTATTTGTTCGTGTTTTTTTAAGATCTTGTTTGGTGTCGAAATTGGGCGCACAATTGCAGGCGGAAGCGGGCAAGGTGACTGATTCGGTTTGGCCGGAAAAGGTTGGTTTGGCAACAAGGCCAAATACGGAATTGCTCGCTCGCATATGTATTTTGAACGAACATTGATCCTCAAAGAGATGTCTCAGAAATGCTAAACATAATTTTATTCTTTCGAAAAAGAATATCATTTGACGAAGTTTTGACAACAGTCGAATTTCCTAAAATTCCTGTGCTCTTTCGTCTGATAAAAAAAAAGCAAAAATCTTGTTTTGAACGAGAGCTTTTCCATACGAGACCCAATGCGATAGATAATTTAAAAAATAATAATTCAGCACAAGTTCGTTCCATGGGTTATCTTCAATGGAGTCTCGCTTACCAAACTTCAAGGATTCCAAAATCAGATTCCCACACTTCTGTGTGAATGGTGAGATTTTCAACAAAACCGGCAATCGTCAATTTCAAACTCCAGGTACACCGGCGCGAAGCCGATTCCATACTGCGAAGCGTCCCTGAAACTCAAGTTCCGACAAGCCAGCTACCGATATATTAATTGATATTCGATGCATGAGGAGATGAAATGAAATGAAATGAAGTAGTTTTGTATCTGCGCGTAAACAGGTCAAATTTTGGGCAATGTGTTGGTTTTTCTGTGTGCAATCCATGCATCGCCTTGACCCTCTCTTCTCCCCACGGACCGGCGGCGCGCAAATTGCAATCCGAATGTTGCCGATGAGCCAGAAATGGAATTTCGGCCGAAATCGAGAGAAGTTATTGGCTGACCCGCAAATCACTTTTCGTCTTCAACTTCTTTTCCTGGTTTTTCTATTGTATTTGATCGTTTCGGTGGTTCGCAATCGAGATCACATCAATGGAAAGTTTTCGTCATGCGTGTTTTATTCGAGTTTCGGCCTTCATCATGAAACATTCAGAAACGTGTTCGCTTATCGAGTAAAGTACAACATATGCTTGTTTGTCTCTTTTGTACCGTGCTGAGAAATCAAAACGAAGGACGGAACAAAATTCTTTTTTTTTGAGAAAAATTGGCATTCAAGTGAATAGCGAAGGAAAAAATGATAGAGAATAAAAATATAAGCGTCTAAGCCATATTCGTCGAGTGGAATATTAGAAGAAGGCTTTTTGCCATTTGAGAACCAAATTTTCAAATATCGTAATATTGCTTTTAGAAATTTGTAATAGTTGGAGATAGGTGTAGATTTACGGGCATGCACATTCCTCGACTCACTGTTTTTTTTTTGCACTTTAGGGCTCATTTCGAGTTTTGAAAATCATTCGGTAAGAAATGCAAGAAACTCATCAACAAAAATTCAAAATTTTCCTGGAAAATGATTCACGAGACCAAACGGAAAATAGCATCGAAAAATCGCTTTGAAACATTTTATTTCTATTTTGATATATGAATGACTTCCTTGATTTCTTTTTGTGTTTGAACTTCAAAATAATTGTTATCGAAAAGACTCGACCCCTTGATAATCCGGAACCGAATGAATTGTCCAGTAAACTGAGACCCCTAAAACGATGAATTCCTACGCTAATGATAGAATGTGCCGCCGCTTTCACATTTTAGGTCAAAGTTATTCGATTTTACAGTAGTTAATTGAGGCCAAACAAACTCATAAACTCGCTTTTGGTTAACAATTATATTTTTATTAGATACTCGAAGATATTTAGCCATCGCCGGTTGTTCTCTTGTGACTCGTCTTGTCTTACCCAGTGTTCCAGTATAATAAAAAAGTTTGGCTGACTGACCAAAATCGACGAGTCTCTTTTTTTTTTCATCGCTTTTTTTTTCATGTTCGTCATAAAAATGCCACCGTAGTACACAACATTTTTACGAGATTCTTCTTCTTTTTTTTGTGTACAGTGGCGAGGAATTTTCGGCGTCTGTTATTTTGTCATTTCATGATTTCGACCAAATATCAACATCCTCTATTTTTAGTGGCCAACTGGCGATTATTATCAGCAGCGGCCGATCTGAAATAGTTGCGGCTGGAAATTGAAATGAATCACGTGCTCGTTTAATTGGGAACGCTGTCAAAAAAAATAACACAAATACTGGAATTCGGAGAATGAAATGGAATGCACTTGAGAACGTCTTTATTGATTCTGGAATCAAGACGAACATTTTAATGACTCATATAAGGAAGTTGTTCAATCCACCACCAATCAAGTGAGTACGAAGGGTCGATAAAAATAACTGAAAATTTAGGATGCCACATTTATGCGCTGTAAATAAAAATTCTAATTTTAAATTCTATTTCTGAAAAAAGGGACTACCAGAATGGGTTGTTGCGGGACCTATGTAGTAAGACGCGTTGCGGTTCGCGTGCGGTTTTGGCGAAAATATTCACGTGACCGCAACGCGTATGATAAGAGCTATTTTTTTTCAATCATATAATTTTATATATCGAACAAAAAAAATTTTAAAAAATGCTGTAAACGTGGTCTCTGATTACTTCAGGTCATTGTGAAATACCAGCGGATTACATCAATTATCGAAACGAAATTGCAGAATATTTGGATTGGTCAATATTTGCCGAATAATTTCGTAATGAGATCAGTGAACCTTCAAGGCCATTGATTCAATTTCTCGCCAAAAAAATGCCAATTCTCCACTGTTTGATCTGCGTTTATTTATACCTTGTATAGCTTAAAATAAACATTTTCAAGTCAAGATATTGAATTTCCGCGTTCTCACTAATGCCTAGGTATTATGGTAATTTTCAGGCGACTCTTCTTGAAAATTGGTCGGAATTCTTCTCCCATGAGACCCTTCGGTTTGATCTACCAGATGTATACAGTAGTCGGACATCGAGAATCGGCCATATTCTCAAGCATTTGCCCGTTCCCTATGCCAGCTGTCCAGTCAGCCAGTACTTCTTGGTTTCCCTTCCTTCCGCGCGCCATCACTTACCAATTGCCATTATAATATTGTTATTATATACGATTACATAATGACTTGGACAATCAAAAGTTGCGGGCGCTCATCAAGTGCCATATATTGTTTTGGTTGTGCTTCATTTCTCTTTCGATTACGCAAGCTTCAACGTCGTCATCGTCATCGTCATTGGCAAATTATCATATTCGATCCGGTCTTGATTTTATGCGTTGATAAGATTTTCGAAATCCTTTCACCGACTTCGTGATATTATTTCCAATCGCTCGGTTCCACTTCATTTTTTCATTATCACTTCACATCGTTTTTTCTTCGGCAACATTTTACGGCGAACCACGACCGTCGTCGACGAGATCGAACAAAAAATTGATGTGGTGTGACAAAAAAAGGCGATTGTAGTAAGAAATAAAGTCTCGCGCGACCTACCAGTTCCTTTATCGCTACCGATTGTTGCCACCAATTCGTTGATAGCTGCCATGAGATGAAACAAACATTCAACCAACACAAACAATTAAATACGTGGGTAATAGGGGTCTCAAGTACGTGTCAAAGATTCAAGATTGCCTTCAATAAAAATATAAGAAATTTGTGATACTCTATCGCCAGTAACAATCAATTCATTTCATGAAAATTGAGCTGCAGAGTTTCGGAATTTATTTTGCTTTTAAACCATCTTTTTCGGAAATTATTTCAATCATTATGAATGGTTTTAAAGTTCGGAAAGGAGGATTCCGATATCATAATATTAGGCGAATTAAAATCTGAAAAAAATTTGGCCGATTGGCTTTTGTTCTATTTTCGACGAAACAATGATTTTCTCATTTTTCTCAAGTTTTCATAGACTTTTGGAAATATCTAGAATTTGGTTTCTTAAAATCCTCGCATTCATTCCAAAGTCTTTTGTGCTGCTCGTGAGCTTCAGATAGTCGGCATCACCGGCATCATCCCAGATGAAAGCATCACACCTTTATCAGATAAATTGAAGAATTCGTTTTTTCTGATGTCGGCTTAATTACCCCCGATAAATTAGTGGGCGGCAATAAAATCGAAACAAAACAACGATTTTTTTGGCGAAGATGAGAATAAAAACGACTCGATGTCATTCGATTCAAGCATTTTTTTGCGGATTCGCTGGGTAACCTTCAATTCGATCCCATTTCGATTACTCGCACCCAATTGAATCCCAACTCCATTAAGCGAATCGTATGTCTAAAACGCGACCGGTATCAATCGAACCGATCTCAGCCGAAAAATTCCGGCTAACAATGACGAGGTGCTTCGCCATTTGTTTTTTTGCGATGGCCTAGGCCGTCTTTCAACTCGTACTCGTACATGTCGGCAGCCAAGCCGCGTCTTGTAAATTCCGTCGTGTTATGTTCCGATTACCCGCCACGATAACTGACTGACTGACTCACCTTCAAAAATTTTTCGACCTCCTACTACTCTCTTTCGAACCGTTAACAACTTGCCGATCTAATTTCAAACCTCAACACAGCTTCGGTGGGCGGAGTCTGATGGAGGAGGAGAGTTGAGGTATTGCAAACTGTGTTGTTAGACAAGGTCGGCCCACTCGTCCCCAAACAAGGAAGGATATTGTTTTTGGTGTCGGGTGTTCCCAGCACCGCATTCTTCATTTTTTTCACAGCTTCTACTCCCATTCCCTTTGCAACATTTTCCACATAAATTATTTCTCAGCTAAAAAACTCTAACATCAAGGTAAATCTAATTTTGCATTTAATAGAAATGATCTGCGGACAAAATCCAGGTGTTGTAGATCCCTTTCCGATCAGTAGTGTGTTTATCGAATTGACGGCAGCTTCCTTGTCGGATTTAATTGGAAAATGCCGATTACAAGTTTCGAACAAATTCGAGTCACTTCATTCATTCATGATTTCACTTCGTCACATTTTCGTTTCGAATGATTTTTTTTTTGGGCAACTTTTCATTTCTCTTCCGCCTGCCACTTGTGTCGGATTAGAGATCATCAGGCTTCGTTGATTTCGCGGAATTTGCGCCATGTTCGCAAGCTTTTGTTGCGCAATGATACCCCCCTTATAAGGTCAGCCAAGTGTAAAAAAAAGAGAGATTGACAAGATGACGATGATCTACCGGTGTTGTGTTAAGTAAATTATTAGCGGGAACACTATTACAAACACGTTTTCGTCCAATCTCTGAAGGACTTTGGACTTGTATTGTTATGTAATACTACGAAGTTTTAGTGCAATTATAAATAATAAACACCAATTTTCTATTTTATCGAAATAGAATAACCTTGGGTAGATCAAAAGTCGATGGGTGAGAAAGCCTAGAGCATCTCGTGTAAATGGTTGGATTCACGTGAAATTGCGTCAGCTTCTCATACTCTTCCAGAAAAGATTCTCGGAAGAGAAATTCGTGAATCAGAGCATCTGCCAGCTTCAATGTCTTCAGAAGAAAAAGTCGAAATCTCCATGGTCCCAATATCACAGAAGAAGTTGAAAGACGCGCTTCTAAAAGAAGTTGAAAGACGCGCTTCTAGAGCTTCGAACTTGACGGCAACACAATAACCAGCTCGTCACACAATTGGATTCCGAATGTTGCCCGATTTTTTGTTAGACGCGATTCCCCAAATTTGTCGGAGGCAATTTTTGCCTTCTCCAAATCATATAGCGCTAATCACTTTGATCGGGCGGTCCGTCGAAGCGTCTAAGGAACACCCATGACAATCTGCCGTCTGTCTTATCTCATTTGCCATCCGCTGCCTCATTTGTACATATTCTGTCACTGTGTTTGCGTGATCGTTTCACTTTTTCGGCTTCATCTGCCCTTGCCCCTAATCGAGTTTTTTTTGTCGGTGCCCGCCGCGTCGACGACACACACGTCGATTCTCGATAACGCGCAAAAAAGGCAAGATGAGCGTGTTCTTCTGTACTACTACTACTTCTACAAAGTTTTTTTTCGCAACTGCCATTCATCTTGTTCCAAGTGGCTTTATCATCATCCCCCCTTCACCGCTGCCCTCCCACCTTTTTGACACTGTAATAAAAATGACGGCGACTTTGCCATATTTGGCATTGAACTTGTTCAAATTCAAGAGGGTGACTAGCCATTCTTGTTCTCATTCTTCGAAAATTTTTGCGATGCCGCCAATTTTGTCATCAACAATATGAAATTCCAATGTTTTTTCTCGGCCATTTATTGTCGCCTGCCTGTTCTACTACTGGTTTCGCGTCATTTTTTTAAATTATAAACCGTTTAATTCCCTCCCGCTCCGGCGACCCCCAGAAATGTCGGCACATGAGTCATCTCATCCGAATATTGGTCGCTGAACTCAAAGTCTTAAGAAAGATTGAACTATTTCAACGAAAATATGCCAAGTCAACTCACCGTTTGAGCAATTCCACAGATATTTCTGACTTCCGAAAACTCTGAAATTCTTTATTTTATTTGCTCTATTAATTATTATGGAATATTCCTTTTGAAAATGATTAAATTCCACCGTAGGAATCCAAAAAAAAGTTGAGACAGAAATTTGAACAAAAAATCGGTTATCAGTGTATGCACAGAATGCGCGTCATTCTACGCCAATTATCAAACCTTACGCGAAATTGCGGACTTCACAACAAATCTATAAAAAAACCGTTTGCATGTTTGCATTACAGCAGCAACTGCATTTTCACCTGTCCCAATCCATCACCAATGGTGTCATTACATATGTTCTGCGCCATGTTCACACCCAACCAACAGCGTCCTTCGAAAGTTAGAGGACTTAGTCGCGCCGAACAGTACGATTATCGAGTAATTAGCCGCCTCGACCAAGAAGGGCACCTTCTCCTTTTTCGGACTGCCGTCCGTATACTTGAACCTGCCACAACATTGTGGGAAAAAATACAGTGTTCATAGCCTCATAGCCATTTCCCTTCAACGTCATGAGCGTGTGTGTGTGTAATTATAGCGGTGGCGCACATCCTTGGAGGAGCCAAAAAAGGCAAGGCAATAACCAAAAAAAAACGAAGAAGAAAGAACATTGTGTGAAGGGTTTTATTGGGTATATTCGAGTTGTCATTAAGGGGTTCAGAAAGGTCTCACGGGGAAGGGGCTGGTATAAATAGAAAATTTCGAGAATCGTTGACCATAGCAACAAGCACCATATCATTTGAAACATTAGATTATTTCCAAAAATCACTTATGGACCAAAAATCGTGCAACGTAAAACAGGCCGGAACATTGCTGAAATTCCTTCTGATCACCGGCCACCACAATTATTGACCTCAACTGTCGTTTTACTTCCCCCCAACGCTCTTCATATTCCACTTTCAACTTGTTTGTGTTCTCTCAATAATTTGTGATAACCTGTTCCAAGATGTTATGCTTTTTTTCGTGTCGGGAGGCCCCCCCCTTGCCAATAGAAAATCAAAAATGAAAACGAAAAGAACAAGTGAGATTGATTGTAGTGTTGTTGTGTTCTAGAACACCGACCTATTGATTGATGGTAATACGCACCGCACTGAGTATTTTGCTGTAATTCTTCCGAGTTGTTCGAACAGCGTTCCGTATTTTTTTTTAGGTTGGCAACACGTTTTCATTCCACCATAGAAGGGCAAATAAACCATGGGCAGTTTCTATTCAGAATTGTTGCGTTGATCACGTTAGGAGTAGATGATAGGTGGTAATCAAGAATATGTGGAAATTCCTGTAAAAAACGAACATTAGAGTAACCCTAAAACCATCTAAATAGGATTTTCTAAAAGTAAATCATCGATAATTGGAGCAGAGGAATCTCATTTGAAATGGGCGGAGTTATCGTAGGACATCGTTATCTAAACATACTATTTCTCTTGTCGCAGACAGCTGTGATCGTCATCCATCCAGGTGTTCAGGGATTTGAACTTGGGATCCTTCGTCCACATGGATACCTTAATAAGAAGGTAAAAACGACTTTTAAAGTCGACCTCTGCCTCAATAAAAATTTGGTTTTTTGTTCCAGCTGTCAGTTGATTTCTTTATTAAAATCATTATCAGTTTTCATGAAGCCCTTCTGTGAAATCACTTCCTCTCCCGAGTCGATAACCGGTCGGTCGGGTGCACTTATGACCCTGAACCTTTAACAATTTTCGTCTGTGTGTGTTTTTTTTTTCTCGATGACCATCATTGTCTATTTTTTTTCGTTCTCATCTTATCGCGAATCGCTTTGCGAAGATTTAAAGAGTCAATTGTTTGATGACTTGCAGACAGGACTCAACGACGAAACTCGGAGAGGAGCTCGGGGGGCTCAAAGTCCAACAGAAACACCCAGCACAATATTGAGAATTGAGGTGAGCCGATATTGAGATTGAGGTGAGCCGATCCGATTTCAGACGACTAGCAGAACGCATCGCCCATTTTCGGGTCCCAACATGAAGACCAGGTGGTGGCCGAGCTCCACAACAACAACAACAACTTCACATCTAATCGCCATATTATCCACATTTCTATTCATAGCGAGTCTCAGCGATGCGAAGCCGTTGAATTTGCCGCAGACAATCAGTGAGTCGACGCAAGATCAATTCAGCATCACCAAAACTTTCAATAGTTGTGACCCCGTTGGAAATAAGAAAAAAAAAACAAAGAAGTTTGAAATCGTACCAAGTACTGCTGTACAAACCGAATATCCGAATCTGTGCCATTATCGCCTTTTTTGTTTCGCGCCGAATCCTTTCATGTTCTTTGTCAGCACGCACGCCTCATTTAAGCCCCCCGCCCACATCACCGATCCTTTTTTGGTTGAACATACACGCATACATACATGTATGTTGATTTGAGTTCAGTTGCGACAAGGTCACTGCATCTGATAAATTTTTTTCGAAGTTGGCGATTGGGGGTCGAAACCCGGATATTGTCCGCAGATGATTCCAGCCTTCTGCATTGGCTAGATTATATTGATAATTATTCCATTGGATGATTTCAAAAACGGCGCGTATCTCGAGAATTTCTCTCGTTATTGTTTGTCAACCTAAGAATGCTTCAACATCTTCTATAATAGGTAATTTATCAATATTTCGGTGTGTCTCGCGCGCACCTCGGGGCGGTCGATTGGCAACAGATAAGGACTGGTTTGACTGAGATGGGGGGGGGGCACCGACTGTGTTAGCTATTTAGTTTTTATCGTTTCCTTCAAAATCAGCGCGGCGGCGAAAAAAAAAGGACGCACACGTAGTAGGTGATATCATAAATACGGGAGGGGGTCATGGAGAATAGAGAAAAAAAACGCAACCAAATCCGATAATTGTTTTCCCGAAAATCGCATAGTTAGAAGCTATTGTGTTGATGATGCGTAAGCCGTAAAACGATTCGACATTGGCACGCATTTTGGAGAGGAAGACGAAAATCGGGTCGGGAATTTGAACTCTTCACGTTTTGGGTTTTTTTTTTGATGAATGGAGGGAAAGAATCAACGGCGGGAAATACCCATTTTAATTGAGCCAATTCTGCTGAATGAACTGACCGATTTCTGATTTTTTTCAAGTGTTGTGATTTCGAAGGAATGCAAGGAGAGGCATTTTTTCGAAGAAAAAAAAAAAATGAAACACTTTTCCAGGGAACTGCTCGTCTGTTAGAATACCGTATTCAACTACATGTAATAATTGTTTATTTTCGCGTCAAGACTCTAGTTGCAAATCATAGTGGCTTTTGTTCTCTCATCTTCATTTTCTTCAAAAATTTGTCCTCCGTGGAAGTCACGTGAAACGCGATATCGATCTTTATTTGAGATCGAGGTCGAATTTTGCAAGTTTCGAAATTCGCATTGTAGAAGGTCGAGGTAGATCAAACGGCGGGTGATTTGAATAATTGAACCCCTTGGATGAATCTACTTCGCGTTCAACGCAATTATCACAAATAATCAGTAAAATGGCTTCAAGTGATAAATCGCATTGAAAATGTAATTAATCTTGTTCCAAATTCTTCTAAGCGACGTCTACATCAAACTTTCTTCGCTCCCCGATTCAATCAAAAATTATAAATGATCATTAGAACCACCAACAGAACATAACGCCTTCTTGATTACAGCTTGCGATGGAAGTATATACGTGTATGTCAATACCACCGAAGCCGATCGGACACCATACATTTTCGTCGAGATCAAATCGCCAAACATTCACGATTGCATTGAGAAATGCTTCGGAAATCAGGTATATCGCGAAAATTCGACGATGATCCGATTCGAGACGATTCGTTACAGTTTTGCTATTCGCTGAAATACGACGAATCGAAAACCGACCAGTGCTCGCTCTATTATTTCGCCGCCTACAATTGCACAGGGCAGACGCTGCGGCCGGCGAACGACGTCGTCTACACCGGCGGAAGTGTGTTCATCGATTGTCT
Source organism: Caenorhabditis bovis (assembly GCA_902829315.1). NCBI lineage: Eukaryota > Metazoa > Nematoda > Chromadorea > Rhabditida > Rhabditidae > Caenorhabditis > Caenorhabditis bovis. Next base: position 1,432,906 of record CADEPM010000004.1, on the reverse strand, counting down.
CAAGTGTCCGAACAACGGCGATTTTGTGACGGCGCCGCCGTTCACCAGCTTCACCGAGCAGACGATATCGGCGAAAGATCAACGAGGAGAAACGCTCATCGAGAAGCCATTAGTCGATGATATCAAACACAACATCCATTCAAAGCTTGGTAAATTCGAAACTTCTAGCTAGATTATTGGGGTTCTTTCGAGTCGAAAGGCTAACAGTTTGACCTTGCGCTGAGCTAGAAATCATATGAATTCCTTGAATTCCAACACCATTTTACAGAGGCGACAAGTGGACACTCGACAGCGATTGTTGACCTTCGAGTCGAGGATACGACACCGACAAGCAGCATCAGCAGCGGTTCGTGAACTTTTTGCGTGTGTCTGCATGCTGTTTTATGATTTTAACCGAATGCTTCGCTTCTACTCACAAAAAGCGCATTTTGCGGGGAGGGGGGGGATCGTCAAAAAGAAAATGTTTTTCCGGACGAGACCTAATTGCTCATGTTAGAAACGGCAACCGAATGGACGGGATTCGTCGATGCTCGTGCGTGCGCTTCCACAATTCGCTTCTGCGCGTCGAGCAACATCGATTGGGAGACTGTCGATCTTCTCATCAATGAGACGCGCGCGGATTCCGCCGAACACTGCGCCGAACGCTGTTTCACCTATCAATGCGGTGTATGTCGTCGACACGAGCAGCGACACCCCCGAAATGCCTCATTCATTCTAGTTTGCACTGTATTCGCCGGAGACCAACACGTGCAAGTATACAGTTGACACCGAGAGACTTGTCGACTCGGATCATTGCCACGACGAGAATCTGATTGAGACGATCTCGACGAACGAGACGGTTCAGATCACATGTGTGACGTGTGAGACAACCGGAACCGAAAAAGGTAAAGCACGTAACAGAGCCACACACGCACACACAGCACGGAGTAGCACCGTAACTCAATTCTAATCACGATTCCATTACGGATTCTTGATTTTCAGAAGCCACGACGACGAAGCAGCCGACGACGACAGAATCTACTACGAAAATCGCGCCAAGTGTCGACAAAGGTACATTCATGCCAGGTGAACGCTTCGCTTTTAGATTTTTCATATTTTTCTAGACTTTTTGTTGCATGGGAGTGATTTGGTGGGGTTAAGTTTCGAATTAAACACGAAAGAAAATTGATTAGTTGCCTTTTTGCATTTGCCACTTTCGATCTGCGGACATTTTCCGACATCCAAATTTATCACAATTTTCACATTTTTTTTATTTGTGTTTGTTATGAGTTTTCGGTTTGCAGCATGCTATATTAATTTCCAAGCCGAATCCACCGACAAGCATCCCAACTATGACCACTACACGGTGAAATCGGTGAAGAAGTGAGTAGTTGTCTAACTATATATTATACTAGTTATATATATATAGTTTAGTTCGACGATTTTTTTTTCTATTATTTCGCACCGCTTTTTTTTTCATTATTTTGCAGCGCGAACGCATGCGCTCGTTTCTGTTTCGTCGGGCTTTGCACCACGGCATTATATTCGCCTTCGACCGGCGAATGTCGACTCGGAAAAGAGCGAACCGAGAAGTGCTCGGACGGCGACAATATTTTCGCATACACTGGCACTGAAGACGTCGTCTTGCAGTGTTTCCGATGCAGTTAGTCTCTCAGTTTTTTTTTGCATGAGTTCCATTTTTTTATTCCAGTTTTCTCCGACTTGAAATTCACATTTCTGTTTGTTTCATTTAGGTCCAGGTCCACGGCGGAAAACTTCCACCACCACCACCACTGAAGCTCCTGAATCTACAGAGCCTATCTCTACAGAAGCCCCAACTCCAACAGATGCTTCAACAGAAACAACAACAACCGCTGGAGACTTGATCACGACGTCGTCTCCCTTTGATGAATCCACGTTGACACCTGAAACCAAGAATGAGTCTACTCAAACTTCCGATGGTCCACAAACGGAAATCTCGGAATCAAAAGATGTCGAGCCGATGGTGGCGACAAAAGTCGAACTTGCCAAGGATACGACGGGAGTGAAAACCACGCAAAGAAAACGTGAGCTCTGTTTGTGAGATTCCAACAAAATACAATTATTTTCAGATTGCGTTATCAAGTTCCAAGCTCGACCATTAAGCCAGAGACCAGAAAATTTCAAGGCGAAATTTGAGCTTGACGTTCCGGTTGACTCTATTGAGCTGTGCGCTACTAGATGCTACCAGGATGGATGCTCGGGAGCAAGATTCGATCCGGCTGATGGCACCTGCACATTGTCGTACGACGACCCGCAATTCTGCGCCCGCGGAAATGTTTTCATTCATTACGAAGCAAAGGAAGCCACTTGGATTCATTGCGTCAATTGCTGTAAGCAAAAAACTTTGAGGCTTGATTCGGATTATACATTATTATAGATACTGTGAAGCCAAGTGATATCGATGAAGCTCTCGCAACCACATCAGCTCCTGGTAAACTTTCCACTGGATCGCTTTCGGAGTCTTCCACACAAGCTGATGCTACTACACAGACTACCACCACGTCTGCCACAGAATCAACGAAAGCGACCACTCCTGAATCGGCGGTCACTTCTTCAGCTGCTTCTTCCACATCAACGACGCCATCCACAGAACTTCCAGATGATTTCCAGAGAGGATGCTTGATCAAGTTCCAAGCTCGACCACTTTCTGAACGACCAAAAGAGTTATCAGCCAAATTCGAAGTTGAGATCAAAGTGGATTCTGTGGAGCTTTGCGCCACTAGATGCTACCAAGACGGATGCTCGGGAGCCAGATATGATCCTGTGTGGAACACTTGCAGTTTGTCATACGATGAGAAGCATTTCTGTGCCAGAGGAGACGTCTTCCTTCAGTATATGGCCAAGGAAGTTACGTGGATTCATTGTGTTAATTGCTGTAAGTCAAGTAGTTTTTTTTACTATCAATTGAACCAGTTCATTTTCCAGATCGCATTAAAGCTCCATTGACTGCTGACCTTCCAAAAGTCCCATCCAATGGCGATATTACGACCGCCGCCACTACTACAGAACATCCTGCAACAAATCCATGGGGTGAGAAAGAAACGTCTGACGAGGTCACTACCACCACCACCATCGCCACCACAAGCAAATCGTCGGAAGCAGCGACTATTGAGACGCCAACCACTCCGAAAACCATTGGACAAGAAAATGACGATGATTCGAGTCTTCTCAAAGGATGCGTTGTTCACTTCCAAGCTCAACCAATTGAAGAGAGACCGTCGGAATTCGAAGCTCCATTCGAGTTGACTTTGAAGGTTCCATCTGCCGAGATTTGTGCTCATCGCTGCTACCAAGACGGATGTACCGCAGCCAGATACAGTCCGGATAAGGGAGAATGCTCGTTGGCTTATGAGGATCCTCCATTCTGCAACAAAGTCAAACTAGTGAATGTCAACAAATCTCCTGAAACGATTTGGATCCATTGTTTGTCGTGCGGTTAGTTATTGCTTATGTGAAAACCCAGAATATCGTTAATTTTTCAGTTCCTGTCAAGAACACGAAAATTGCTGAAAATGCTGATGAGAATGTCACAGAAGCATCTGGAGAAAACGGCGATATTACAACGACTGTTCCAGAATCATCCGGTGAGGAAGATAAAACAACTGTCGCCTCGGAGTCTTCTGGAGAGGAATCTACGACTGTTGCCACGTCCGAGCCATCGGGAACTGAAGATAAAACAACGGAAGGATCTGGGGAAGAAGTGACGACTACATCGTCAGAAACTACTACTAAAGCCTCAGATGAAGGATCTGGAGAAGACACAACTACACCATCAGCTGGTGAATCGGTGACCGTTGAAAAATCGGAAGACGAAAAAGTCACCGATGCTTCTGGAGAAGAGTCTACGACGACAACTGCTGCTGAAGCAACCACAATTTCACCAGACGAAGGATCTGGTGAAGAAAACACGACTGTTTCTGAAGAAACGACGCCAACATCGAAATCATCTGGAGATCAGGAGTCAACAACTACAGTAGCAGAGTCGTCAGGAGAAGAAACATCAAATCGGCCTTCTGAAGAAACCACTACATCAACTGAAGGTTCAGGAGAAGAAACGACAACTGTCGCTGGAGAAAAAGTGACTGTTGAGAAGTCGGAAGATGAACACGTTACCGAAAATTCCGGAGAAGACACTACAACTTCTGCTCCCTCAGAGCAAACTACATCGGATGAAACTGATGCTTCTGGAGAGGAATCCACAACTACTCCATCTACAGAAGAAAAGATAACGACCCCATCGGAATCTTCTACGCCAGGAGACGAGTCGTCAGGAGAAGAGCCAACTACGCCTTCTGAGGAAGCGACAACAAATGCTACAGAATCATCTGGAGAAGAATCAACAACTGCTTCAACAGAAGACACTACGACAACTTCCGAGGGATCTGGAGAAGAAGCAGTGACGAAGAATGTTGTTCCAGTCGAAAAGTCGGAAGATGAGAATACTGTAACGACTGAATCATCTGGAGAAGAAGCTACCACCACGAGTGCAAGTGAAGAAACAACAACGTCGACTACGTCCGATGAAGGATCCGGAGAAAGCACGACAACGACCAGCACGGAAAGTTCTGGAGAGGAATCCACCACGTCATCAACGGAAACTACAACTGTCACTTCAGAAGAAGGACTCGGTGATGAAATAGCTACAACTACAACAACTGAATCCTCTGGAGAAGAGTCGACGACATCATCTACAACTTCAAACGAAGTGACGACTACGTTTTCAGTGGAAGGATCTGGAGAGGAGGCGACGACTACAGTGTGTGAACAAGCAACGGTCGAAAAGTCGGAAGATGAGAATGTGACGACGGAATCATCTGGAGAGGAAACTACGACGTCATCTGGGGAGCAGGAAGCTACTACCACATCTGAGGAATCGTCTGGCGAAGAGACGACAACGTCTTCAACATTTGAAGAGACGACTATCGCCACCACACCAGAAGGTTCTGGAGAAGACACATCGACGTCCGCTGCTTCTGAAACAACAACGAGCGCCACTTCAGACGAAGGATCCGGCGAAGAATCAACAACAACAACAGTTGAACCAGTGACCGTTGAAAAGTCTGAAGACGAAAAGATTACCGAGGCTTCGGGTGAAGAAACTACAACAGTAGCCACGGAATTGTCTGGAGAAGAAGCACAAAAGACGACTGTCGAAACCGAAAATGGAGAGAATGTTAGCACTGCAACAACTTCTGAAGCATCTGGTGAGGAGGAGACTGCAACTGCTACCACGGAACCTTCTGATGGAGAAACTACAGCAACGTCGACATCTGAGGAAACAACGACTAATTCCGACAACGATTTAGGATCAGGAGAAGAGAGTACGACTCAATCCGGCGAAAAAGCTACCGTCGAAAAATCTGAAGACGCTCAAGTCTCCGAAGCTTCCGGAGAAGAGTCTACTACAGCGCCATCTGGAGGAGAAACAACTACAATAGGATCGGAGTCGTCAGGAGAAGAGCCAACTGCGACAGCAGATGAAACCACAACGGAATCTACAGAATCATCTGGAGAAGAATCAACAACCGCTTCAACAGAAGACACTACGACAACTTCCGAAGGATCTGGAGAAGAAGCAGTGACGAAGAATGTTGTTCCGGTCGAGAAGTCGGAAGATGAGAATACTGTAACGACTGAATCATCTGGAGAAGAAGCTACCACCACGGGTGCAAGTGAAGAAACAACAACGGCGACTACGTCCGATGAGGGATCCGGAGAAGAATCGACTACGTCGTCTGACTCAGTAAAATCCACAACAGTCGAAAGTAATGAAGGATCGGGAATGGAAAATGATACAACCACCACGGTTGTCGGAGAAGAAGTGACAGTTCCGACTACTACTCCTACGTCGGTTGAATCATCTGGAGAAGAATCATCGACAACTCCATCATCTGAAGAAGGCACGTCACCAGAAGGATCAGGTGAAGGAGAATCCACAACTTTGGAAAGCGTGACGGTGCAGAAGTCTGAAGATGAAGTAGTGACTGAAGCCTCCGGAGAAGCATCAACTACGACTGCGTCGGAATCATCTGGAGAAGAATTGACAACTTCCACAACAACTGGCGAAGAGACAACAGTTGCTTCGGAACCAACTGATTCTACTACATCCAGACAGGATGAATCTACTACATCGGAATCATCAGGAGAAGAAACCACAAAACCATCAACTGATAAAACAACTTCAGAGGGATCTGGAGAAGAATCTGTAACGAAGAATGTTGTTCCATTAGAAAAGTCCGAAGATGAGAACGTAACCAAAGAATCTGGAGAACAATTTACCACTCCGGCAATCGAATCATCCGGTGAGGAAGATAAAACAACTGTCGCCTCGGAGTCTTCTGGAGAGGAATCTACGACTGCTGCCACGTCCGAGCCATCGGGAACTGAAGATAAAACAACAGAAGGATCTGGGGAAGAAGTGACGACTACATCGTCAGAAACTACTACTAAAGCTTCAGATGAAGGATCTGGAGAAGACACAACTACACCATCAGCTGGTGAATCGGTGACCGTTGAAAAATCGGAAGACGAAAAAGTCACCGATGCTTCTGGAGAAGAGTCTACGACGACAACTGCTGCTGAAGCAACCACAATTTCACCAGACGAAGGATCTGGTGAAGAAAACACGACTGTTTCTGAAGAAACGACGCCAACATCGAAATCATCTGGAGATCAGGAGTCAACAACTACAGTAGCAGAGTCGTCAGGAGAAGAAACATCAAATCGGCCTTCTGAAGAAACCACTACATCAACTGAAGGTTCAGGAGAAGAAACGACAACTGTCGCTGGAGAAAAAGTGACTGTTGAGAAGTCGGAAGATGAACACGTTACCGAAAATTCCGGAGAAGACACTACAACTTCTGCTCCCTCAGAGCAAACTACATCGGATGAAACTGATGCTTCTGGAGAGGAATCCACAACTACTCCATCTACAGAAGAAAAGATAACGACCCCATCGGAATCTTCTACGCCAGGAGACGAGTCGTCAGGAGAAGAGCCAACTACGCCTTCTGAGGAAGCGACAACAAATGCTACAGAATCATCTGGAGAAGAATCAACAACTGCTTCAACAGAAGACACTACGACAACTTCCGAGGGATCTGGAGAAGAAGCAGTGACGAAGAATGTTGTTCCAGTCGAAAAGTCGGAAGATGAGAATACTGTAACGACTGAATCATCTGGAGAAGAAACTACCACCACGGGTGCAAGTGAAGAAACAACAACGTCGACTACGTCCGATGAAGGATCCGGAGAAAGCACGACAACGACCAGCACGGAAAGTTCTGGAGAGGAATCCACCACGTCATCAACGGAAACTACAACTGTCACTTCAGAAGAAGGACTCGGTGATGAAATAGCTACAACTACAACAACTGAATCCTCTGGAGAAGAGTCGACGACATCATCTACAACTTCAAACGAAGTGACGACTATGTCTTCAGTGGAAGGATCTGGAGAAGAGACGACGACTACAGCGGGTGAACAAGAAACAGTCGAAAAGTCGGAAGATGAGAATGTGACGACGGAATCATCTGGAGAGGAAACTACGACGTCATCTGGGGAGCAGGAAGCTACTACCACATCTGAGGAATCCTCTGGCGAAGAGACGACAACGTCTTCAGCATCTGAAGAGACGACTGTCGCTTCCACACCAGAAGGTTCTGGAGAAGACACATCGACTTCCGCTGCTTCTGAAACAACAACGAGCGCCATTTCAGACAAAGGATCTGGCGAAGAATCAACAACAACAGGCGAAAATACTACAGCATCACCGGAATCTGAAACAACAACAACTTCTGAAGAAGGATCTGGAGAAGAAAACAAAGCTGTGACGAAGAACGTCGTGCCAGTCGAAAAGTCTGAGGATGAGCATGTAACTGAGGCTTCTGGAGAAAACACCACAACATCTCCAACAACTGAATCCTCTGACGAAGATGAAACAACAACATCTGCTATCGAAACGTCACCTTCTTCCGAATCATCGGGAGAAGAAGCTACTACTGCCCCGATATCCGAAGAAGCAACAACATCTTCTGAAGGATCAGGAGAAGAAACGGTGACAAAGAATGATTTAGCAGTCGAAAAATCGGAGGATGGAAAGCCAACAACGGAATCCTCGGGTGAACAAGAAACAACTACGGAATCTTCCGAAGATACTACTACAATAAAGTCTTCTGAAGAAGGATCTACGACAGCTTCCTCTTCTGAAGAAGCGACAACAACGCCAACAGAAGAATCTTCTACCACAACATCTGGAGACTCAGAGACTGCAGCTCCAACTGAAGGATCTGGAGAAGAATCAACAACTACATCTTCATCCGAACATTCCACATCTGAAGGGTCTGGAGAAGAAGCTACAACGACATCTTCATCTGAACAATCCACATCTGAAGGGTCTGGAGAAGAAGCTACAACATCTGCTTCAGATGAAACTAAAGCTACTGCTGAAGGAACCATTGAAGAGTCAACAACTGCTGCGGTTTCTGATAAGACAACTGTTTCAGAAGGTTCAGGAGAAGAAGCTGTTACGAAGAACGTCGTACCAGTAGAAAAGTCTGAAGATGAGAAAGTGACTGATGAAGCTCAAACTACTACTGAATCATCCGGAGAACAAGAAACAACAACAGCTTCGTCCGAACAAGCATCTTCTGCGGAATCTTCGGGTGAAGAATCTGTTACGACATCAGCGTCAGAAGAAACAACTGCCGCCTCGAAAGAAGCTGCTGAAACAATCACTACTGCAACTGAAGGATCGGGTGAAGGATCAACAACTTCTTCCACCTCAGAAGAGTCGGCAACCACATCTGAAAGTTCGGTTGAGGAAGTAACTTCAACTACTTCTTCCTCTGCCACGAGCGCGTCGGATGAAGGTTCTGGAGAAGAATCGGTGACGAAGAACGTTGTGCCTGTTGAGAAGTCGGAAGATGACAAGGTTTCGGCAGAAGATCAAGCAACTACTAAATCACACGACGAAGAATCGACCACGTCTAATGAGACCACAACGGCATCATCTGAATCGTCAGGAGAAGGCGCTACTACTGAATCATCAACTGAGCAATCTGGAGATGAAACTACAACATCTGGATCCACTGAAGAAACTTCATCCGTATCCCAAGGATCAGGAGAAGAAGATTCTACGATTTCTTCAACGGAATCTTCATCTGACGAAACTACCACAACCGCTGCAGCAGACGAAGGCTCAGGAGAAGAAGCTGTTACCAAGAACGTCGTACCAGTAGAAAAGTCTGAAGATGAGAAAGTGACTGATGAAGCTCAAACTACTACTGAATCATCCGGAGAACAAGAAACAACTACGGCATCCTCCGAAGATGCTACCACAGTAAAGTCTTCTGAAGAAGAATCTACGACAGCTGCCTCTTCTGAAGAAGCGACAACAACGCCAACAGAAGAATCTTCTACCACAAAATCTGGAGACTCAGAGACTGCAGCTCCATCTGAAGGATCTGGAGAAGAATCAACAACGACATCTTTATCCGAACATTCTACATCTGAAGGGTCTGGAGAAGAAGCTACAACATCTGCTTCAGATGAAACTAAATCAGAAGAAGCGACAACAACGCCAACAGAAGAATCTTCTACCACATCATCTGAAGAGACTACGACTGAATCCGAAACATCTGGAGAGGTAGCCTCAACATCTGCATCGGCTGGTGAATCTGTAACCTCTTCAACAACTTCAGTTGAATCATCTGGAGAAGAATCTACTACCACGTCGTCAATTGAAACTACTGCCACATCAGAAGGATCTGGAGAAGAATCTTCTACGGAAAACGTGGTTCCAGTAGAAAAATCTGAAGATGAAACGGTAACTGAGTCATCTGGAGAGCACGAATCAAGCACTACTGTCTCTGATAAAACAACAACTGCTTCGTCTGAAAAAGAATCGACTACTTCGTCGGCGTCTGAAGTAACGGCATCTACAACAGAAGGATCTGGAGAACACGTAACATCTTCAACATCGGTTGAATCATCAGGTGAACAAGAAACCGCTGCGTCTGAAACGACAACGACTTCCAAAGTTGAATCCGAAGGATCTGGAGAAGAAGCAACAACTTCTTCTGAAGAATCTTCAACACCTGTGGAGGAAGCCGTTACAAAAAGCGTTGTTCCTGTTGAGAAGTCGGAGGATGAGAAGGTCACTGATGAAGCACAGGCTACTACTGAGTCGTCCGGAGAGCAAGAAACAACTGCAGCTACAGAAGCATCAGGAGAAGAATCAACAACTGTTTCCTCTGCTGCAGAAGCATCTGGAGAACATTCTACAACTTCGCCTTCAGAAGAAACTACTGCTACTGAAGAGATCGTTAGCACCCAAGCAGAAGAATCCACAACAGGTTCTTCATCTGACGAGACTACCACGACCGCTGCAGCAGACGAAGGCTCAGGAGAGGAAGCTGTTACGGAGAACGTCGTACCTGTGGAAAAGTCTGAAGATGAGAAAGTGACTGATGAAGCTCAAACTACTACTGAATCATCCGGAGAACAAGAAACAACTACTTCACAAACTGTAACGGAGTCATCCGGAGAAGAATCGACGACTGTTGCTTCCTTTGTTGATACTACAACACAAATAGCTGAAGGGTCTAATACTTCGACATCATCTGAAGAGACTACGACTGAATCCGAAGCATCTGGAGATGAAGCCTCAACATCGGCATCAGTTGATGAGACAACTGTTGCTATTGCGTCAGAAGCAACAACAAGCACTTCTGAAGGCTCTGGGGAAGAATCAACAACGACGACTTCAACAGAAATCACTTCGACAACTTCCGAGGGATCTGGAGAAGAAGCAGTGACGAAAAATGTCGTTCCAGTCGAAAAGTCGGAAGATGAGAAAGTAACAGATGAAGCTCAAGCGACAACAGTGTCTACTGAATCATCAACAGCATCGTCTCTGGCTGACACCACAACAGAATCCTCTGGAGAACAAGAAACAACGACTTCGGCAGATGCTCCTTCAACTGCATCTTCTGATGCTACAGAAACCACAACTTCGTCAGAAAGTTCAGGAGAAGAAGGAACAAGTGAAGCTTCATCGAAAGAATCGACAACTACCGATGTTTCATCTGAAGGATCGGGCGAAGAAGCTGTTACCAAGAACGTCGTACCAGTAGAAAAGTCTGAAGATGAGAAAGTGACTGATGAAGCTCAAGCTACTACTGAATCATCCGGAGAACAAGAAACAACTACGGCATCCTCCGAAGATGCTACCACAATAAAGTCTTCTGAAGAAGAATCTACGACAGCTGCCTCTCCTGAAGAAGCGACAACAACGCCAACAGAAGAATCTTCTACCACAAAATCTGGAGACTCAGAGACTGCAGCTCCAACTGAAGGATCTGGAGAAGAATCAACAACGACATCTTTATCCGAACATTCTACATCTGAAGGGTCTGGAGAAGAAGCTACAACATCTGCTTCAGATGAAACTAAAGCTACTGCTGAAGGAATCATTGAAGAGTCAACAACTGCTGCGGCTTCTGATGAGACAACTACTTCAGAAAGTTCAGGAGAAGAAGCTGTGACGAAGAACGTTGTTCCAGTCGAAAAGTCGGAAGATGAGAAGGTCACTGATGAAGCCCAGGCTACTACTGAAGGAACTTCTTCAGAAGGATCCGGTGAGGAAGTCACAACTTTATCCGCACTATCTGAATCGACTACAAGTTCTCAAGCATCTGGAGAAGAATCAACTACCACAACCAACCCAACGGAAGAAACCGAATCAACTACCGAAGGACCAGCGTTCGTTACCGGTGACGGAAGCGAAGAATCAACAACGACATCTTCAAACGACAACTCTGAAGCAACAACATCTTCAGAAGGTGTTGTAGAAGAAGCTGTGACAAAGAATGTTTCGCCAGTCGAAAAATCGGAAGATGAGAACCAGTCTTCAACGGAGTCGTCTGGTGAGGAAGCTACTACGATATCTACCTCTGAAGAATCGACAACTACTCAAGATGGTGAGGAAGCAACCACATTGTCTTCTGAAGCTACTCAGGAAGTCTCGACAAATTCATCCGAAGAATCAACCACGGGGAAATCAGAGGATGCATCAGAAGGATCGGGAAAAGAATCTTCAACAACAGCCATTCCAGAAGAATCGACTACGGAGGCTGAGGGTTCTGGTGAAGAAGCAGTGACGAAGAATGTTGAACCAGTTCAAAACTCTGAAGACGATGATACTCAGAAAGAAACGACTTCTGAAACTACGGTTGCTTCCAAAGAATCTACTTCCGAAGAATCTACGACAGTTCCAAGCAATGAATCCACAACTGTGTCGAATCCAGATGAGTCCTCGACAACTTCATCCTCTGAGGAGACCGAGTCTACAACTGAAGGACCAGCATTCGTTACTGGCGATGGTAGCGATGAATCAACCACTTCGGCAGCTGTAAGTGAAGCAACTACTGAAGGATCCGGAGAATCGGAAACAACTGAAGCTCGAGAAAAGTCAACATTTGTGCCAGTTGTTGCTCAAGTCAATGACAACGAAGGAACCACCACTGCGGCCGCCGATTCCAATGAAGGATCTGGAGAAGAACTGACGACCCCCCTTTCTGATGTAGGCAGCACAACCACGAGCGAGAAGCTGACCACGACTAAAGAGCCTCCAGCATTTATTACTGGCGAAGAAGAAACTACCACAAAGGAGGCTGATACGACGACCGAGGAAGCTGTTAAAAAAGTGGAATCCTCTGAAGATGGAGCTGTTGAAGCGACAACGAAGAATGGCGACGAACCGGCCACAGATGCTGGACAAGAATCAACGACAGTTGCGAACTCCAAAGAGTCTACGATTGAAGGATCCGGAGATGATTCAGCCGAATCAACGACTAAAGGGGATGAAAGTTCGGAATCTACCACAGTTGCTGGAGAGGAAGCGACGACGACTAAAACGGATGAAGAAGAAACCACAACTGAAGGCTCAGGAGAAGAAGCTGCTGCTTCAGTTCAACCAAAGACTACGGAAGAAGCTGGAGATGAGAAGTCTGAAGATAAGAATCAAGAAAAAGACACGTCTTCTACTGAAGCCCCAGCCTTTGTCACCGGCACTTCTGACGGCGATGCTTCTACACAAGAATCTGAAGCTTCTACACCATCTGTTGAAAAATCGGAAGACGATCATCTTGGAGAGGAAATTGATATTCCAAAGTCTGAAGAAGCATCAACCCCCGACATTCCAGTCATTACACCGAAACCACACTTCGAGCCTCACGAACTTTCAACGGAAGCGACGACTCCGGCGAGCAACGAGGAAGAATCATTCGAGAAGAAGACTGTTGGAAGCCATGATGCCGCTTCGACCGGCAAACAAGCCGACGAGACATCGACGAAATCATCATTCTCTTCAGAAGACTTGAAAGGAACTGAGAAAGAGGATGACGACATCAAACTCGCCAAAGAGCTCGGCAAACAGTTCGCTGCAGATCTTGCAAAGATTGCCGACCAATCCGGAGTTAAACTTGGCGAATCTGAAGAATCAACTACAACGGAAGCATCGGCGGAAGAAATACAAGGAACGACTGAGCCTTCAAGCTTCGTCACTGAAGGATCGTCAACTGTGAAGCCGACATCAAGCGATGAAGACGATGACGATGACACGAATGACGAGAATGCCAATGAATTCTTGAGCGGAATCGACGAGTCTATGTTCAACAAGGTAGGATTTTTCAATTTCAGCTGAATCACATTCAACTTACAGAGTCTCATCACCGATACTCACCGCGAGGATCTTCCAAACAACGTCGGATTCGTACCGCCTTCGGAGCCTACCGAGAAGTCAAAATCTTCTGAAGACGATGAAGATACTGATGGAACATCCACTGAAAATGATTACGAGGATTTGGTGTCGAAGACAAGTACTGAGGCGTCAACGACTACGACAACCTCTTCTGAATCTACGACAACCACTACAGCTCAATTGTCGACGACCACTGAGCCGCCAGTGCAACTCGTGAAAGATCTGATCGATGCCTTGGCTGCAGGTGGCCTCGATTTCGTTTTAGGTAGACCAAGAAAGCCAGCTCCACAAGCTGCACAAGACATGATCAACAAGAAGCTTGGTGAGTCATTATCCCTTGAACCAATAAATTCAACTAAACAATATTAATTCGAGTCCGAATATTTGAATGTGATTTTCAATCGTAATAATATTGTGGTGAAGTTTGACGTGTCTCAACTAACTTGTCTGGGAAATACTCAAAAAAAATTTGCTCCAATCTCTTCTACTGAATATTAATCATGTGTGGTCGACTTACAGGTCCGATTCAAAGACTACTACCACCTGAGCTCTTACCCAAACATGGTTTGTCTAATCCAATTAACTAGTCTAACCGTTAGTTAACCCGTGACAAAATTTTTAGAATGTACCACTGGACTTGTCCGATTCCATGCTTCCGAACTCACCGATTTGAGTCAACACTTTGAACGTGATGCCGTCGCGTTCTCGTTGGAGCATTGCGCGCGAATGTGCTACGAGACGTCGTGTTCGAGAGCTGCTTTCACGCGATTCCCGCGTCCTGTTTGTCTCATGCATTATGCGGACGAAAAAACGCAACACATGGAAGCGAACTGCTCGGAAATCGAGCAGAACAACACGTGGAAATTCACGAAAATCAATCAAGTTGTCGCTATCGATTGTGTATCATGTGGTAATTAACATGAATGATCTAACAATGACTAATTATTTTGAATAACAATTCAAATAACTGCTAGTTTTAGAAGTTAAACATTCAATTGGTTGCTTTCGTTTAAAAATTCCGAACAAAACTTGGTAATTTTCAGCGCTTCCTGACAATTCCCATGACATTACCTCTTTCTCAGTCGATGAAGCTCAAGTTTCAGAAAATGTCCATAAACCACAAGGTATTCATTTTGAAATTTTTAATGTGAATAATAGTAATAATAATAATATCACGTAACGTAATGCGAAAATCCAAAAACTAAATTTTCCTAACAAAAATTATTATCTTGAATCGTTACTGTATGTATCTTGTACGCAGTCACTTGACGACCAACTGCAGAATTCGCATTTTTAGGAACCACTCCAAAATGCAACGGTCGTGTCGAATTCCAAGTGATCCCAGTGGCCAGCCTTCCAAAATTGAATATCACCAATGATGTTCCGGCTTCGTCTCCAGCGGATTGTGCGAGAAAATGCTTTGAATCAGTAAGTCCATTTCATGTTACAAGAAATTTGAAAGCGAAATTCTAGGAGCACTGCAAGACTGCTGGATTCATTCCTTCTCCATCAGGTACCATTGCTCAGGGAGTCTGCTTGTTGACTTCCGACGATCTTGTTTGTGGAAATATGGCAGATTTTGTGCCACAACACGCCGCCATTCATCCGTTTGTTATTTCTTGCATTCAATGCACAGGTAGGCGCATCAATTAATAAATTGTTTTTCATCCGGTTTTTTTTTCCAGAATGCACTTATAACATTCGACCAGTGACGCCAACGCGAGCGATGCCGGCGCTCAAAGTACACGAGACGGCGGAGAGCATTCAAAAATGCGCGGAACTTTGCGCGGACATCGGCTGCACCTTGGCGAAATACGAAACAAACACGAAGATTGTGAGTCAACCGTGCAAGCAAAAAGAAACGTAAGATCATCTGTATCATTTTCAGTGCTCAATGACGAAAGACGCTTTTGCCGAGGACACTTGTCCTCAAGAAGTCGCCACACAGATTCATGATTCGCTTCTGCCGATCAGTCTGGAATGCGTCAAATGTGCTCAATCCTAGATTAATTGTTTTTTTCACTTCATTTTATTTCATTGTTCTGTTTTTTTTTCCAAATTCAGGTCATCGACTATCATTATTATCAACATAGTCGTCTTTGTTTTGTTTAATTGCTCATCGAAAACGAGTAGAATTGCGCTAGCCCCCCTATTCCCGCCCTTCTCAACGCTTCGTCCATTCCTTTTATGTATCACATCCCTCCCATTCTTGTCTTTACCGGTGTTATCATGCTGTTGCCGATGATACTGTTTCCATTGTGGCTTTCCATCTTCACTTAATATTATTATAATTATATATATTGTATTATTATGTATTATTATAACTATGCATGAACAAACATTCAATAATCCTGTCCGGAACCCGGCGCGAACAGACGCCCACTTAGAGAAGAAGAAGAAGTCTAGTTGGTTGGCCGCGTCACTGGCGCGAGCTCGGCGACCTTTTTGTTTCTTTTCTTCGTTCTTCATGTTGCCAATTGTTGCTCTACGTACAGTTCACAATCGTTTGCCTTCGTTAGTCGTTTATACATAATTTCGCAAATGCACGTAGATGACGAAAACTTGAAATTTTTTCGATGACTAATCGACATCAAAAAATCCAGTAAACATCCACACCTTTTGTAAACAGAATCTGTTTGAGTTTTTGTTTGTTTTAAAGACGAATGGATTTCAGAAATTTTTAATCATATTGATAATCTCTTTCTTCTTCTTCTTTTCTTTGTTAATATCAACTTTGGTAGTCAAAATCAATCGAATCCGACGAAACTCGGCTCCGAAATCATCCTTATCTGATTGGTAGTTCGGCGGATAAGATTGGAAAATACTCGGATTCGATTGGTTTTTATTTGCCAGGGAAAAACGGACTAGGCCAAAAAAATTGATCTACCTACGCAATTTGCTCACCGCTATAGGCTGAGTTTAAAAAAACTACAATTTAATGAAAGGGGCTAAAATTGGTGATTTCACGCCAAGAAATTAATGTGAATTTTTTTCAAATTGACAATATATAGGGGACCCATTTGATATTTTGACTTGACTTGGTCCCGAAAAACAAAACAGCATCGTATTCTAACCATGCTCATTTCCATTATGCTGGTTAGACAATCCCAAGATGGCTCCTAACAAGAGTTTTTCTATACGAGACCATTTTCGGCAATTGAAATGTTCGAACAATGACAGCCAAATTTGTCCATTCGCAATTAGAGCACAAACGATCATGTAAAAAAAATTGGGTAAATAGTATTCGAACCATCAAGTGTCGTCTTACAGTTTTTTTGCGGCTATCACGAACCGGTAAGGTGTGAAGAGATCCCGTCAAAGCTCACTTTCGTGTGTGTGTGTGTGTGTACTGCCAACCTCATTTTGAGAGTAGAAAAAAAAAGATACTCGACTGATCGCGAGAAAGACCTCAATTCGATGGTGCCTCAATAATTCGTCAAGTTTGCTCGAAAACCTTGCCAGGCGACGTATTTGCGTTGCAAGTCGACGAGAGAGCGTGCGAGACGATGAGACGCCGACACAGGTGTACCAGTGGGCGAGCGAGCCGCGCGGAGCATCCGCGCGCCGGGCTCGCCCCGCTCGCACGCCGCAAAAAGCAGTTTGCGAATGTTTGAGCTTCATCCTTTTTCCTCGATTCTTTATGTTCCTTCTTGATTTACTTCCTTTTATTGATTGATTCGAATTCGATTTTAGAAGGCGTCATCCATTCCAACAACACCCAAAAATTCCGGCGCCCAACGAAATGTCAGTGCCGCCCTCTCGGGCGCAATCTGAGGTTGGTTTTTTATCTATTGAATATTCTCATTTGCCCATGGTTTCATTTTTTTGTTTGAATATCGTTTTCCCTTTTTTGGTTTTTTTTGTGACCAAGGAAATAATCATATTTTAGTCATAAAAAAATTAACATTTTGGATCATTCTATTTTATTTTTTTTGTTTTTTTTTTTATTAATTGTTCGGTTCCAAACACATTATTTCAGGTATTCTCAGCCAGCCAGTATGGTGGTGTGACAACAGTGGTCCCACCCCGTCCTCGCTCTTACATCAACTATTTCATATTCCCATCGGCGGTTCTTCACGTCGTTGGTCTTGCGTGTCTTGCAGCTTTATGGTACTACTTGAGGTCGGTTTTATACCAATAATCGAAAGTCCCACTTTTGATAGGTTAAGTGACAGATTTGTGGTCAGTGTTTGTCGAGTACAAGCATGCGCAGCGGCCAGCGGCCAGCGGCCAGCGGCTAAACAAATACGGACGACAAGAAAATGATTTACTTGACCGTCTGCCCGCCCGCAGCATTGCACATTTTTCGAGCTTTTCGCCGCGTTTGTTACTATTTTTAGGAGATGAGCATTCGGTGTACAACGGAATGATTGCTTAGTGAAGCACCGGCAATAGGGCTCAGCAAAAAAATGGTTGCAAAAATATATTGTAATAGATGTCATTTTTGTTGTATGAGCTGTTTCATTCAAAAATGAGAAAAAAACTGAAAAACAAATCGAAAAAATAGAGAAAGTGCAAGTGGGTGGAGTCTCCAGCACGCAAAACATAGAGTGCGGCGAAACCCGTAAAGTGTCGGTGGCAGTGTGGCATTGCCCTCCGCCATTGCCCGTCTTTCTCTGCAGCCGATGATTACCCAAAATACCAAATGTTTGTGTGACTGACTGTGAGCAATTATAGTCCTTATCGCTGAGGCTGACTCAAAATAAGTTAATGAAATAATTGAAGAAAGGATTTTGAAGATTCACCACTGTCTTTCCCTATCATCATCGAGTATTCTACTGCCGAGATGTCCATTTGTATAAGCCAAATTTCGTTCCCGAAGATTTCAACGTATACGTGTCCTATCCACTGTTGTACACATTGGCTTTCACAATTCCACCGCTTGTGGTAATTTTCAATGGCTGAAACATCCCGTAAAACCGTGAATTATGTCAGATTCTCATTGGCGAGGTGATGTTTTGGTTGTTCTCGACGAAACCACGTAAAATCGTCTACGCGAATTGCGGAGAATGCCCGGTTCATTTGTTCACCAGAAGACTTTTCCGATTTTTGAGTAAGTTTCCTAAACTGTGAAATGTCCGCAGACAAATCTGTTATATACAAAATTATATTCAAACGCATTTGATGCCAAGTTTTGTGTTTCAGTCGTTTACCTCGCCGGTCTCCTCATCGTCCAGATCTTCGTTGACACCATCAAATTGATGACCGGATACCAGCGGCCCTACTTTCTCTCATTGTGCAATGTCTCGATATCGGCGTGCACAGCCCCATTAGAACATTCGCCGTCGCCATCGCCTCACTTGGCCTGCAATTACAGAGGCGCCGATGAGCTCCGATACGCTTGGCTCAGTTTTCCGTCTCTCCACGCTGTCGTCTCATCATTCGCCTGCTGTTTCGCATCAGTAAGCCCATAATAAGTTCGATCGAATTCATAATTCTACAATTTTCAGTTGTACATTTACTATATGATCAACTTGCGCGGTGCTCCATTGCTTCGCCCGCTTCTCATCTTCGGATTCATGGGATTGTGCATCGTCGATTCATTTTCGAGAATTAATGGGTATACATTTGATTATCGAATTGATTGATTTCATTTTTTCAAATATTTTAGTTATAAAAATCATTGGCGCGATATATGGGTGGCATGGATCATCGGAATCGGAATGGCCTGGTTCTTGGTAAAAATGTTTTTTTTTCTTAATTCATCCAAAAATTTCCAGTGTCATTGCGTTCTTTGCTTCCAAGAAATCTATCATGTGACCATCGAACGAACGCCGATAATTCCCGAAGAACGCGTTTCGCCCTTCTTCAGCTGGTTCCGATTACCGCGCGTTCAGGCGCCGTCCGTCAAAGAAGAATACGTGTAAGTGTTCCGATTTGTGTCATTTTTGATCTACTAAAAGTACTAGTTTTCTTATGACTTTCGCAATTTTCATTTATTTGATTTCACTATTCTTATTTCCCGACGTTTCGCGGGGTTTCTTGTGAATGTCCGCAGATGTTGGTTGAACATATTGTGTGTTTTCAGTGTTTATGAAGAAGATGTTGAGCGTCAGCAACCCGACGGCACAATGCGACACCGGCGAAACCGCGACCGCCAATACGAGGTCACCACCACGACCGAATCATTCCATCGCACGATCAGCCCACCAGAGCAGCAGAATCAAGACGCTGGATATCGATATTAATTAATTGCTCATTTCAAATATTTATTGATATATTAATAATTTTTTTCAATTTAATTTAGTTGATTGTCGAAGTTGACGCGTGCATCTTTCTCGCCTTTTCGCCGATAATTAACTATGCTAATTATTTGTCGTTTTATGTATGTATATATAACGGTGCTTCTCTTTTGTCCCATAAATACATAGTTGCTTGGCAACTCGGATGTCTCGACCATTTTTTGGATTCTTCCTTCTTTTTTTGCGACATTTTTGCTCTTGCTGCTATGACTATTGAATATACTGTTAGTCGAATTCAAGGAATCGAAATAAACGATGCTCAATTGCTTGTGAAAAATGAATGGATTTCAGAAAAGTGAGTGTTTTTATTTAATTGAAAAAATTGAGAAAACCCGTGCATTATTTGTTTCACATTAAATATATATAAAGCATAGTTTATCAAAGCAACTTTTTAAATTCGGAAATTTTGAAATAAATTTCTCTTCATTCAATCTTGAAAATTAGACAAAAATATGATGAAAGCATGGATCGAAAGTGGATTATAAAGAAAAGTATTGTGATATCATGCAGATTTCGAAAAAAAAAACCACTAATTTTTTAAAAATCAAATAGAGATTTCTGAAAAAAAAAACAAGTTTTAGCATTTTTTTTTTTTTTCGAAATTTGTAAACGAATTAATAATTTCAGAGATGAGGAGTTTCCAATCGATATGGAAATCGAATTGAAAAAGATTGCCGAAGTCGAGAAGATTGAAATCGTCGCCCATAATTTCTATATTCGTGGGTTTCAAGAAAAATCGGTTTTTTTTTTTCGAAATTTTTTTTCAGCCAAAAAAATCGGGATTTACTCGTTTCAAAATGACACTGAAAATTATATTGGGTATTCGTTTCAAATCGAACGCAAAACAAAAATAAATTATTTTTTCTCATTTTTTTTTTAGAGAAGTGATCTTCAAAAATCGCGGTTCTGTTGCGAAAAAGTTTGAGCTCAAAAACATATTTCTCGATGAGAAATGCTCGAAATTGCTTCTGAGAATCTACGAACCATATACGGACGTCGTCAATAATCTGGAGTCAAAAGTTGGAATTGTGGAGTTGAAGCTCTTCGGAAAATATTTGCCGATTCCGGATGAGCTCGACAATAATCCGATTCCGAACAACATACCTGATCGGAAGTATTCAAAAGAATTGAGCGCAATTATTGATGGGATTGAGGCAAATAAGCAAAAAGCTGTGGCGGTAATTGAATTATTCTAATAAAACCTTATATAGGCATTGAAATTGCAACAGAATGAAGACTTCAAATCGGCAAAATCTGCACAACTCGCCGTTCGACAACTTCGAAGAAATCTGAAAGAAGTCGAAGAACTTGAAAACGACAAAATATCCGCAATAAATGACGAGGATTATCAAAGAGCGAATGATTTACAAGGTTTCATTTAGTTCCACATGATTCGGGTTTTAGCTGAAAATTTTCAGACGAATTGAATACTTTGAGAGCAAATATACTTGCTTCAATTGATCCAGTCCTTCTGAATAATACTGCGGTAACGGAATTATTAGCAGAATAAATATCATCAAATTTGATTTAGCCGAGATACGAGCAAGTTCATCGACCGAAAAATTTGTTCGGTGAGAAAAGTGAAACTCCAATATCAAAGCCCAAACTCTATGAGCCTGTCGGTATGAATTGAGTTCGTCGATTTCAATGCAATCTCATCCCATAGAACTATCACCAACCGAAGTGCCCGCAGATCCGTCGCACACGTTCGTACCATCTCCGAAACCCCCAAAAAGTCCAAAGGCAAAAGCGTGGGAAATTCCGATTTCGCGTCCGCAAACGACGAGTTCTGTTGGATCGAATCGGATGAAATCGAGCGATTCGAGAAGAAACATTTCAACTGCCTCATCGACAACCTCAAAAATTCTGCGTTGGTTCAGTTTAAGAATGAAGTAGCGCAGGTCTCGAGTTTTAGGTCGAAGCTCGAGCGGTGATGGATTCAGAAGAACGACCAACAAATTTCTCGAAAAGGAGAATATGATTGTTCCGGCAGCATTGAGTCGACAGCGATCCGCTTCAATCCAGCCGGAAGGATTCTCAAGTGTCAATCGATCCGTGGATCATTTAACCGAAGA
This sequence comes from Caenorhabditis bovis, assembly GCA_902829315.1. Lineage (NCBI taxonomy): Eukaryota > Metazoa > Nematoda > Chromadorea > Rhabditida > Rhabditidae > Caenorhabditis > Caenorhabditis bovis. The sequence goes on along the minus strand of CADEPM010000004.1, from coordinate 1,410,806 downwards.
TCAGATCCTCGCAGGAATTTCGCCTGACAATTTGGCGAATGTCAGATCGGCGATCTCAATATTTGGATTGGAGACGGTATTTTATCGATTGATTTTAGGATTCTTCAATTTTCAATTCAGATCGCAAAACTCTATTCGAAACACTTTGAAAATCGAAAAGAAGCGATTTCGGAGATTGAGGAAACATTAAACAGTCTATCACCGAATAAGTCGTTCTCATATTTCGAAAGTATCAATTGTCTTCTGGCTCATATGCTCCGAGAGCCTCTTTATAACGTCAATTATCCCTTTTTTCAAATCATTTGAGATTTATTCAGGTCTACCGAGATGCCTTGAATCTATGGCATCACGTTTGCACAGTTTGGGCTCCCGAACAGAATCTCTCAAAATTGCTGCCAAGAATCACTGCTGAAACACACAATGTTCTAGCATCGAAAGTGATTTCCAATGTTAGAAAATCTTTTTTTTGTAAATGATTCTAATCATCTTCAGGATAAGCGCACCGTGAGCGACACACAAGCGGCATTTCGAAGTGTTTGCTCGAAATCCGAATCGTCGGCTCGTTCATATGCTCGAGACCTCATCGGATCGAAATCAAAAAATTTAAAGGGACGAGCAATTCTGCTAAACTTGATCGCCGGAATCTATGATATTCCCAACGACAAAATGTAAAATTCCAAGTAGAAATATCTAATATCGATTACACTTCTTTTCAGTAACTTATCCGACATCAATGTCGCCAATTTTGCCGCCAAATGCATTCGCCATTCCGATCAGCAAGTGCGCTCCATTGGCAGTGATTTAATGATCCGTCTATTCAAAAACGGTTCGCAATCGGTGGTGCGAAAGCAGCTTGACACCTTCGCAACCGCTGACGCAAACAATCCAACGTATCAGAAAACTCTCAAGCAAATCTATGCTCTAGACGGAGGTCGTGGAAATCAAAAAAAGAAAAAAATCACATTTGCATTCTAACTTTTTAATAAATAATATGAAAACAATAACAATGGGTCTAATAACTAACAATAGAAAAGCTTATTTCGGAAGTTTTCTAAGCTCATGACTGAGCCAAAGAATGCTTGAGAGAAGGGCCATTGAACCCGACTGATGGCAGGCTGCTAACCACGTCGGTACATAGTTGATCTGAAATAAAATTGTTTTAAAAAATTTAGAATATTTTAATTATTCACCAAAGTGAAAATTCCAAGAGCTGCTTGTCCGAATACGGCGGCCACCGACAAATTCAGTGCGATTCTGGTTCGTTTCGGTATCAGCGCTCGTCTTCCAATTATAAATGTTGTTGCTATGCTGATAATTGTCAAATAAGCCTGAAAATATCATTTTGAGACTGAAAATATCTCAAAAACCAACCAAATTTCTGTGAATAAATTGAACAGTGACGTCATTTTCGAAGAAGTTCTTCCACGTCGGTGATCGGCTGAGCATATTCTCGGGAATCCATGAATCAGCAAACTTCGGCCATGAGTTGTATACAAGTCCCGCGTCGAGTCCAGCAACGAAAGCGCCCATGATCGCAGTCGAGAACACCATGAGTTTCGAGAAATGGGTCATGCCGCGAACGGCCCCCAATTTAGATCGGACGCTAGTGAGCTGCAAATTGACATTTTGAAGTTAAAAGTGAGCGCGAGGCACAAACATCATGGGGTTTCAACAAATGAGTCAGTCCATTCCAGAAGAATACTGAATACAAAAGGAAAGCGAGAGTAAGATGTGTAGCCAGTCTGAAAAAAAAATCAATCCGTATTTTTGGGCATTTATCAATTATTTAGTGAAAAATGAAAATTCTTGTTTCCATTTTTGTTAAGGACGGATGTATTTGATGTGTCATTTATAATTGGAATTTCCGTCGTATGGAAAACAACTTTGGGAAATTGATTTGCTTAATTTAGCAAAACTAATGTGAAGGAGCATAATTTTAATGAATTTTTAGCATTTGGGTTATAAACAGAATATACCAAAGGACAGGGAATGATTACATTTTATATATATTCGTTCATGGCAAAAAAAAACAAACACCTTCAGTAATTGTAGACCATCGAATTTTTTGTGTTCAGGACGATAATTCAAATTTCGATTTCAACGTTGGGAAAAGATTGCTTGCGAATTAAACTAATCGTAACCCTGCGTAAGGTGTTCGTGTTTTTAAAATATATTTTCTTAACAAATAATGTTTTATGGGGTTCAAAGAACATTTCAAGGAAACGGGGTCACTCGCTGATAAGGCGGCTGTCATTGATTTTCATTTTTTTTGCCCTACCTACCTATACTGTGAAACTCTCGGCACATCCGACGAATTATTTGACGGATCCAATCCCGATTTCACCATCCACCATCCAACACCACCCTGAAAATTTTTATCTTCTTTCTAGTTAAATTTTTCCATCGATTCCTACTTGTGCAAGCAAAAGAGTTGTCGCAAACGCCATTCGACGTTTCATGTCAGGCGCAAATCGACCACGAAGCCAGAAATAGGCGCAAGGAATCAAAAAGACGAGTCCAATTGCTCGGCCCCACATCCGATGGCCATATTCCATGGACCAGATGAATTTGAACTCGTTTAGGGTCATTTCGTGGCTCGAAGACTTGCTAAGAAAAAAACAACCGTTTTCCATTTAAAAATGATGTTTTTTACAATTTGTATTCTGGATAAGCTTTGTATTTCTCGAATTCCTCTTCCCATTCTTTATTTGAGAAGGGCGGCTTCATGGTTTTGAACAGATCCCAATTAACCATGCTGAGCCCAGATTCGGTTAGTCGTGTGACACCGCCGATTGCAACAGCTCCGTAGCACATTCCCGCGCATCCGAGAAGCCAAATTCCAATTTGACGACGCGATTTTTGATCATTCGGAATTGCAATGCCGAAATTGCGGCGAAAAGACGTCTTTCTAAAACAAAAATATCAAGTTATTAAGATCGGAAGAATTGTAATTTTTAAATTTTTAAAAATATTTCTCGTTTTCAAAATACTCACACATTTCCAATTCCTTTATAAAACGTAGAAATTCCAGAAATTTTGGAAAACCTTGACAATTTTGAGCTAGCCAAAAGCCACATCTGAAAACGCATTAAAAGCAAAATACGTTGAAATCAAGAGAAATTCGAAAGGTAATCATTTCCTCTCCAATCACAACAAAACGCGAAAAAAAACCATTTCATATGAAATTTCATACGTCTAGAAAACGGAGCGCATGCAAACAAATGAATTATGAGGGCAACAAAAAAAAAACAATGATACTATTCTATAGGGTTTTGAGACGAGGGGGAAAACCTAGGCTAACTATCGCAGTTTTAATCCCATACAAGGACAATCATATTAGGTAGGAGACGGGGAAAGAGATTCATTTGAGCAGATGAGGGATTACTGATGATGTTGCACGTTATGGCCTTCGGTCGGTGGAATCGGCAAATTAGGTGTAAGTCCAAGAGTATCGAATTTGAAGCGCCAATAAGCAACAACCTATAATAAGGTTATTTAAGATTTCATCTATCAATATTTTTTTTACCATTCTGTCCCAAATATTTCCAAGATCATTCATCGCAGGTCGCACATCGAGTACAGTGAAAAGTTTGGATGATGGATCAACTGCACCACCATCATAATAATCGATAACGTATTGAACCGTCTTCATTCCACACCGATCCACGATCCAATCGTGGCGATCGAATGGCAAATCATAGCCAAGAAGCTTGCGGAAACGCGCCCGAGGTGAGATATTCTTCGCGTCTCCTTTGAAGCTTTTTAACTTTGGCTCAGCACACTCCCTAAATAAGAAATTTTAAAACATAAACCAATAACAAAAACTATTTGCATTTTAATAAGAAGACTATTAAACATACGGATGAAGGAGATTTTCCCATTTGAGAACTTCTTTCCATGCCTCTTCATTATTCGCATTATGAATAGCAATTATATTTTTCATGTCCTTTTCTGAAAGCTGGTCGTCTTGCCATCTCCACCCCTTCCTGTAATTTGAAGATTTCATATTATATCGATAATTATAAAATTACTTCAACATTGCATTCCAGAACATTTGAGGGCTTGGATAGGTCCATGTATCTTTCTCAGTTCCAGCTATCGGAATGGACGACTTTTGACGCTCAGTAGGAAGTGGGAATGGTTGATCAGGGGCTGGTTTTTGGTTTGGATGTTCTAGTTCCTAAAAAATCACTTCACATTATTTAATTTTTCTTGCATCTCTACATTATTAAGTGGATTCAATTTATCAGCACCAACTGGGCATCCACCGCAGCCGTCTCCAGCAGCAGCGGCTTTTTGCTCGGCAGTCATTGGGCATTCAGATCCTTAATGTAGATAAATAAATATATTATTCAAATCACAATATACTACCAGCAGATGCCATATGATGTTGCGCTTTTCGAATTCGTTCCGCCTCTGAGCTTCCATCGGAAACCTAAAAAATTCATAAAATATCCATAACTAAATGAAATATTAAAAAATTACTTTTGTGGTTGATTGTCCAGCGCCCATTGCGTAAATTTATCTGAAAAAATGACAGAATTTAAATGAAAATGAATTTAAAATTGACGTTTTGGGCATAATGACGAAACGGACAGTGAATCCGTTTTATTTCCACTAAACGGAGGTCATTTGTGCAGCGCGTACATCGGAGTGTCGTTGGCACAAAATTTAACTTCCGCGTGAATTTTAGCCAGCAAAACAGAATTAAGTTTTATTAATTTTGAAAATAAAATAAGATGGTATTTACACATTATGCAAAGAGACTATCCGATGCTAAACAATTAAATAAATCAATAAATTATCCAAGACTAAATCCGATTAAAACTCCGGCGGCAAATCCTCCAAGTATCCATCGATGTTCAGAAACGAATGATTCAGACATATCGGGAAGGAATTTATTCCTAAACATTTGAAAATATTAACAAAAATAAGAACAATAGGAACTTTTCCAACTTTTCTAAAACGGATTTCTTCAAATTTTTCAGATCTCGTTGGATTTTCGTCTCATCCACAGTAATGTATCCCTTGTGTATCGCAAATTGAGCAAGAAGAAAAGATGCTCCGACAGTCGCTGCCACCATTCGACCACCCTGTGACTGTTTTACAATCAAAAAGCAATTATCAGAATCGCACCTTTGTCATCAAATATCCAGAAACAGTTCCTACGCCAGCTCCAACTCCCATTTGGACCATTGGTGGTTTTTTCTTCAAATCAACAATGAAACTCAACGCCTGATTCGCAATATCGGATCCTTTCGACATTCTGAACAATTCCGCAATTTCCTTTTTAAATTCCAATTCCATTTGGTAGAAATATGTATAATGGTGTGAACATGTTGAATAATCATTGACACACTATTTAAAGATACAATTTTATGTCGAAATCCGCAATAAATAAATAATAGTTATAATAAATACACAAATATTCTCATTCGGCCAAAAAATCGGGTGTAAAAGGGAATACACGTACATTGTGCAATATTTAGTGGGAAACCGGGGAGAAAGCGGTAAAACTCTAGTTTTGGGTGAGAATTTCTTGAGCATGAGCGCTCACTACCGATTCCATCGACATTACATCCGTTCGCCATGCAGCAATTCTGGAGGCCATTTGAAGGATCTGAAATTTAATTAAATTCACAATTTATAAGAACAATTCCTATATCGTCGTAATTCTTAAATAATCCTTAAATTAACCTGTTGAGAATCCAAAACTCTTGGCTGCACCCAGTTGATATGCACAACCTGCTCGACTTGGTTGATATCTCCACGTATGAGATCCTTACTCAACGCCTTCATCACCAAAAACTCAACCTCTTCAACTGGAACTTGACATTTGGCAGCAATCTCTTTGAACGAAATGTTCCTGGCCTTTGCGGGACGAGCAAGAGCGAGCTGAACATCTCGATAAATTATTTCTAAAAAAATATCATACCTCCATAATTGCCAACAGTCGCACTTTGCCAACAAGAAAATCCTTTTGCTTTTTCAAATCATCCCATCCACTCCAATGCGGCTCAAGTGCGTAGAATTTCGGCAAATCTCCACTGTTGAAAGCCAAAAGCACGTCTACGAGCCAACGCTCGCCAGTTCCGTCGAGTGATTTAAGGATTGGATGTGCCAAAAGCTCTCCAAAATTGTGAACATTTTCTCCAAGAAGTGCAGCAAATCCAATAAGAACAGCTTGCACTTGTTTGTCTTCCTTGGTCATTTTATTAATATCTTCGACTCCAAGATATCTCAGCGCTTCGCGATAATATCCCGCAAAATCTCCGACTTCACGAAGATAAACTGATGATACTTTGTAGAATGGAGCATGAACTTCTGTGACCCCAACAAGCGCATCAACTTCTTGTTGTGTCGAATCAATGAGATCCTAATACATATATTTTGGAATATATTTTATGAAAAAAATTGTTTACTCGAATCTTTTTCAAATCCACGATCTGGTCATTTTTGTCCTTGTTAGTCAAACGGAATTCGATTTCTCCAGTATGGATGCGGGCAACTGCTACCTTATCCTTGGCAACGATTTTTCCAATTTTCTCAAGAAACTCAATCCCCTTCTTCTTATCTTAAAAAATTCGAAATTAATTAATAATTTTCAGATGAATGTTTATACCCTTCACGTAAATAAACTTCCCAATGACAATGCAAATTTCTGCGAGTTTCAATGGATTCATACGTAGTTCAACTTCAGAGATGAAGCTTAGAAATTAAAAGATTGTTTTATTAGTTTATTGCTTTAACTCACTTGTTATAAAACTCAGCAAGATCCAAATCCTTCAAAAATTGCTCCTTACTTAACAGAGTTTTTGTGGCGATTGTAAGCTGGTGCCAGAGTCTGCAAATTTTTTGATAATAAATAAACATTTTAAATGAAATTCGTACTTTTTTGAATAATTATCCAAAAGAAGCTTCCAGTCATCAGCGACTGGGCCTTTTGCAGCCTGGAGTTTGGAGCTCAAATACACATCAGCTTTATCGGCGACCATCTGCGGAAAATAATCATAAAATTACTCGAGCAGAGATATAAAAGATTAGAAATGTTCAAAGAGTGTTCGATATCTTTGATAAAATTATTCAAAAGATTCAATAAATGAGAAGAATTTTAAATGATCAATCACAATGGCTCTAGTAGAAATTTGAAATTTTATTTGTCAGCAGTTAAAGGCGCACATATTTATGTCATCACGATATCGCGAAGCGAAAGACTAATTCCTAGTCCACGGCCACGTTGGAAATCAAGTATGAATAATTCACGGCGTTCACACTAGTGGGATTTACCTGAAATGAAAACTCAAACTGTGTCAGTGATCGATTGTTGGCGTCTTTGTCGCGCAGACGAATTTTTTAAAAATCGCCAGGTTTTGGCTCATTTTTCAAGTTTTTTGAATTTTTCTCAAATTTTAACAAAAAAGTGCACCGACCACGTTTTTCGCAAGGCTTTTTTCTATCGAAAAAGCTTAACTATAATTCAATCGGATAAGTATTCAGAGGTCCGTAGTTTTTTAAAGATTGAACTGTAGAAATATTCACATTTCTTTTCTCTGTTTTTTCACTCTCTCTCTTTTGTTAATATCATTTATTATTATATTATATGGTTTGAGTTATACGGTTATGTTTGGTAACACTTGGAAAAACATTTCATAGTTGTTTATTTTTATTTTTTTTTGCAAATTTTAAATGTAAATAGTGTGTCATTTCGGCGGAGAAGTTGCAAGAGATTCTCTATAATTTTTTTGTTGTTTTTTTTTTAATTTCGTTAGTTCTTACGTTAATTTAGCGTTTTCAGCTTCTTTTTTCGCTATTTATCTCTCTTGCGTCTTTATCTACTCGCATTGAATTCATTTATTGAATTCAGATAAGCACTCCATCTCGAAAATCAAAAGCTGGCGGAGTGATGAAACGATGTCACGGACAATTCGCTATTCGAGATTTTTTTTAAACTTCCGAATTACTCCGAAAGACCAATGGAAAGACGTCCTCAGCCCAAAAATGCATTTTTTTTAGCTATTTGTGTTGTATAACATCAAAGTGTTCTTTTCAAGCTGCCTGATGAAATCGGTAAAGAGAATCTTGTTAAATGTGTTTGTTGATTATCCATTTGTTTCCAAATTGATAAGTGTATTTTTTCCCTATTAGTTTTGCAATTTTCCAAATGTCCTTATATCCTCTTTTTCCGAATTCAATCTCTCTCGCGTCTTTATCTACTCGCATTGAATTCATCTGCTACATATCATCAATTTTTATATCATAATTCGATTGTGTAGTATTTCTTTCGTTTAATTGATGGTTTTATCATTTAAAAATGTTATGTTTAAAAAAAAATCCTATATAAATTAAAATAACTTATTTAATTTATAACTAATTAGACCATAAATTGCGGTGAATATGATCCACCCGAAGAAATATAAAAACTAATCGTTCTTATTGAAAAAACGCTCCATTTAGAGAACATTTCTAATTTATTTCACAAATTTAATTTGTTGAATTTATGCACCGGAATAGCGCTAAGCTGCATGTGCGCTCCATTGAGAAAAATCTTTTTTTCATGTAAATCCCACTAGTGTGAACGCCGTGAATTTTAAGCAAAATGGAAAGCCCTTCCATATTGGAGAGTTTAAGTATGCAAATAATTAAATAAAAAGCTTTTGTTGTCCAGAAATTTATATAACTAGAACTTTTTTTAAGTAAAAAAAATATATTTGTAAAAAATTGAACTTCGTGAATAGGTTCGTTAAAATCCTGGTACAAAAACTAGTGAAATTTGTTCACTATAATGCTATAAGTACATGCTAATTTGATTACGCAAAAAAATCTGAAGGGGTGCGTTAATTCCAAAATTGTGCAAAGCAGTGCTTGTTAGCTTTAATTAATTCGATGTTTCTTTTATAAAAATGTGCTGAACTAATTTTCAGAATGAAGAAAGAGAGTTATTTTTAGCCCACGCGAAACCACATGGATGTTCGCGTAGATCCCCTCAAAAAAACTTTCCCGGATTTGGATGAGATGAAAAAAAAAACGAAATTCTCGGAAGTTCCGGGAACTTTAAAACGAGGTCTTCCCGGGAGCACACACTGGTCAAAGTCCTCATTAAATTTTTATTTTAATAATTTTAAGAATATCTCAATTCCCTTTCGTGAATTTTTTTTTAGCAAGAATGTATGTGCAAAGAGAGGGGCGTGGCTTCGTGCAAATACATATGATGATGACGCGAATACACCTATGAAAACGAAACTTCATCTCTCAATTCGTCCACAAATTTGGTTCCCGTCGGTCTCCCTTGAGAGGGAACAACAACGCATCTCATCTTCTTTTGCGCAATTTAAGAAGACGACTCATATTCGCGACGACGTCCGTCCGTTTGTTGCCCCCCTCCTTATAAAGTAATAGTGTGACACAATCCATTTGTGTCGCTTCCATGATCTACAACAGCACACTCGCATCCTTTTAAGAGCTGTTTTTATGAGTTGGCGCACTCTCGGATGGATGGCTCATTTAATTTTTGCTGTCGCCTGATGACTTCGTCTTCCTCTATTATTATATTACTTATCATTATTTTGATAACCACGGTTTCCGGAGGAGTCCAAGTCAATCGTTGTGTTCTTCGTTGCAAGGATAACCATATGATGGAGGTGGGTCTTGAAACGATTTGGAATACTGTAGATGTTTTGAGATGGAGAATGAGTGGTCGCACGACTTCACTCTACCACTTCTGAATCTTCTGAAACAGACTGGAAATGAAACAGCAGCTTATATAAAAGCACAAGCAATTTGCGCGTGAGTAATTTATAAAATATAAATCAGCTCACTAATTTTTATAAATTTGCATATATTTTCAAAAAAATGTCAAAGTATTGTTGTTCGCCAAATTGAAGTGAATTGCACCCAAGGGACCCAATAAACCACCCAAATGTTGCTATTTTGATTTTTTTATGTGAATGTTTTTCGAATACAATCTTTCAGAAGCAACAAATTACTTGAAGAATGCGTTCGTGGGTGTAACAATTCGGTTGAAGCTTCGATTATTTTGGCCGGAATTCGAGCTTGGCAGGATTCGTGCAATAACTTGGAGGGCAATTTAATGTGCAAACTCACTAATGTTCGAATATTTCAATTTCAGAAGTTCGTGCCCAATTTCCTTGCTGGAAGGATAATGGTGAACGACTTTCAAGCGTATGTCGGGCTCAGACGACTCGTCTTGAAATGGATATGCACAATTTTGCCAAGAACCAAAGTCAAGAAAATACTGAAGCGATTTGCACGTGGGATATTTAAATTTTGGCTTTAAAATTTTAAGTTTTCAGCGATTTCGAGCATTTTTCGTCATGTTTTACACAGGAACACGGAAAGTATTGCGGCTATCGTAGCGAAGTGGTTAGAATTGCGCTTTAATTATTTAATTGAATTGATTTTATTTCAGATAACATCAAGAATGTTTGAAAGCAATCGCGAAGCAATGTTCAAAATGATGAAAATTCGCTGGAACAACCTACCTCCAGCGTGCAAATACACTGAACTACGTCGTGACACGTATTCCAGTGATCGATATTCATTTTCAGCACACATATTCGATACTTTCAATGTTTTTATTGTACTTTCGATTATTTTTGAAATTTAATAAACATAGTTTTGTCGCAAAAGTGACTGTTTTAGTCAAAAGGGGGAGAGGTAAATTTGAATTACCGCCAATATATTTTCGCAACGACACTCCACGCGGACACTAAATGCCCGCATTTTGTGTCCGCCACTTTTCCGCAATAACGTCCTATTTTCTGTTTTTGGCGTCTATTCTGTCATTTTTTCTAGTTTCTTTTAATTTTAATATATAATAGAGATCAATATTTAATGGTTTTGCCCACAATTTTTGCAGATTGTTTTGGTAGATTTGTACATTAAAATCAGTAACTCGGACATTGCGTTGTCACATTTTGAATATAACAGATATTTTACTGTTAGTACATAAAAACTCCTTTAACAATTTTTTATAGTGAACTTTTTTTTTCTGTTGTTTATGTTCCATTTTTTTTAAATATTTCACAACATCGGTAACTTTTCTCTTTCAGGACGATTGGGTTACACGATAATTAATTATCAAAAAAGCAAAGCATCCCTGCGATGGTTGAAATAGAATTAAATAAAGAAGCTGAGGAAGATTTTTCCGATCCACCAGGTTTCGTTGATAATGTCAAGGATGAAGGTATGAATGTTCTTAAACTACACAAATGAACATTAAATATTTCTATTTCAGAACTCGTCCCTGATGTTATTCACATGAAACCTAGAATCGAAGAGTTTGAGGAAAATTGTGTAGTGATTTTCGGAATCCCAGTTGTCGGATCGGAGAGAATTCAAAAATTGCAAAATGTGCTCTCGAGAGTTCTTGATAAAATCGATAAAAGCTGCAAAATGTTTATCCCAACAAACCCAGAAGGAGGATCTTTGGTAAATGGTTAATCTTTTTGAATTATGCCAAAAATGATTTCAGGGAGTCTTGTTTTCCGAGTGGTCTGACAAGAAAATTGCTGAGTACGCCGTTCAAAGTCTCGATGGGTATGCATTTGACAAGAGTCATACATTTTCTGCCCAACTTTTCTCCACGGTATTGATTTTTTTGTTTAAAAACTTCGAAGTTTCTATTTTAGATGAAAAAAATGACTCCCCCTGATGAGAACTGGAAAGTGCCAGAAGCAAGACCATATAATGATGTTGGAGACCTTTGGTGGTGGCTTCAAAACGATAGATGCCGAGATCAATTTGCTGTTCTTCACGATAAGAGCGGAGTTCCGACCGTTGGTGTTTATACACACATGAAGGGACATGAGCCCGAACTTGCTGCTGATGCAGATAAGGCTGAACGCGCGGTAAATTTCGTTTAAAAATTTTATTTATTAACTTTTTTTTAGAACTGGACCGAAACTGTGTTTGCTTGGTCGCCTCATGGCTCTTATCTTGCAACAATTCATGCTCGAGGAGTTATTTTATGGGGAGGTCCGGAATTTAAGCGTGCTCATCGTTTTGCTCATGACAATGTCCAATATGTCGATTTCTCACCGTGTGAAAAGTAAGAAGATTAAGGAGTATTTGTTATGCATATTAACTTCTTCAAGATACATGATCTCCTATGCTGCTCCTGAAGATCGCGGAAAATGGTGGGAAGGAGAAAAAGACTGCATCAAGATCTGGGAAGTTGTTTCCGAAGAACTCAAGGGCACATTTTCGCCATTCGAGCTTTGCAGAAGAGGTCATTTGCCCGCTTGGCCTTTCTTCAAGTAATTTTATATCGAAGTTTTAATTTTAAAACAGACAATGTTTAGGTGGTCTCCCGATGAGAAGTACTTTGCCTGTCTCAAGGCTCCAGAGCGTGATAAACTTGAAAAAGAGAAGAAGGTCGATGGAATCGCTGTTTATGAAACCGAAACTTTCCAATTGCTCAATAAGCGCCCGATTATAATTGAAAATATAAAATACATCGAATGGTCACCAGTCAATAACATATTGGCCTATTATTCAGAGGTTTGTTCAAAAAAAGTTAATTGCTGTTATAATTTATTAAATTTAGTGCACCGAAACTGTTCCCGCTGAATTCGGATTATTACAATTCCCAAGTTTACAACGCCTCCGGTCGGCTAGAATCTATAATGTTGCTGACGCCCAATTATTCTGGCAGAAAAGCGGAAAACGGTTGGCCATTTATACAATGCGGTATAACAAGAAACAAATACGTGATACTGGAGATATCAAATATATCGTAAGCATTTTTACATAAAAACTAATTTTTCATCGACCGGTTCAGGGTGGATGCACGTATCACATCGATATTTTTGAAATTGACAAAAAGGATGTTTCTCTCATGAATTTACCATTGTCTGAACCATTCATTCATTTTGGATGGGATCCAGAAGGTACAGTGTCTTGTGACAGGTTTAATCTAATTATATATTTTAAGGTGATAAATTCTGCGTTTTGACCGGATCAGCTACAAAAACTACCCCGCAAGTTTACCGAATCGAACCAAATAGTCATGCCCCAAAATTGATGAGCAAGCTCGATGCTGGAGTGCAATTCAACGAAGTTCAATTTGCTCCGAAGGGTGGATGGCTCGCCGTTTTGTCAAAAATGTCTTCTGGAGGAAATGTGATGTTCGTCGACACCTCATTATCAGAGGCTAAAAGAACTAACGTGATCGAACACCCGTTGTTCAATAAAGGATATTGGGATCCAACTGGGCGCTATTTCGTCACCTGCTCAACAATGGGAGGACGTAATGGTGCCGATCTTGGCTATCGAGTTTTCACCTTCCAAGGACGCGAGCTGTGCAGAAAGAACTTGGAACGATTGGCCCAATTCAGGTGGCGCCCGAGACCTCCAGTCAAGCTCAGTGAGCAGAAACTCAAAGAAATTAAGAAGAATCTCAAGAAGATTGCCGCGAGATTCATCAAACAGGATGATGATGAGAAATGCCGAGCCAGCCAGGAAGTTGTGGAAAAGAGAAGGTTCGTGGGTTTATGTTTACAAAAAAGCTTGTTTTTTTATTTTCAAAGTTCTTACTTTACAAGCCGAAATTCTTTTTTTTTTTCAGGAAGATCATGGCCGCTTTCGATGTCATCCGCAACCGGAATCGCGAAATTCTTGCAAACATGCGCGAGGCACGAATCCAACTGCGCGGCGGCGTAGACACCGAAGCCGAATTAAACCCCGACGATTTCGTCGACGAAGAAATCACAATTGCATTGAGCACAACCCGAACTCGCGAACAATTGAGCGAAGAGGACGAGCGCGACTAATTCGCAAATTGGCACACACGTTAATTTTTTTTCTTCCATTTCACTCTGTTTTGCGGCCGTGAATTATGTTTTTGCGACCGCAACACAAAAAAACTAGTAGACCTTATGGGGTTATTACAAATCAATTTTATGCAAATTCGTTGAACGAGGCGTTCTTTTATGGTCGTTTCGATTTTATGATGCCTCTTTGGAAAAGGTTATATTTGGCGTTGGATTTTAGGGTTCTCCATAATGTAATATTTATTATCGTTTAGAAGCCCCCATTTTTCTACGGTGCCCTCTATTTGTTGAAATAACTGTTCTTGTTGATTTCCAGAAATAATTGGAATAAAATTTAATATTACTTTCTTTACTCGTTTTGTTTTCCAATTTTATGTTAAATACCAAAGAACAGGAATTTCTGCGAAACAATTTTTGGTCGTCTCCTTCATTCATGCAATATTTCGTGGCGGTGTTTGCACAGTTTTCATCTTTTGCGTCTCCTCGTTTTCTCTCACACTCATCGGTGTTCAGTGATGCAGTCGTTTTCCGAACCGGGAACACCGTTTAAGGAAGTTATCAACGAGAAATGGCAGACGGCGTCTTGCAGCGACATTGGAAAAGATATTATGAAAGAGGTAATTTCTTGGTTTTTTTTTTCGAAATCCTCATGGGAATGCCGATTTTCTTGTTTGAGATTATTTATTTTAATGATTTTCTATTTTTAAACATTTTCTGATATATGTAGTATTTCTTTTGATTTTGAATTCGGATTATTTTAAAACTACTTATTCTCTTTATTTTTTGAAAAATTTTTCGTTTCTAAAAAAATTAGCTAATTTGATTTCCCGAATTTATTTTTTTATTACCATAAAAAATTATTTTTATTGCAATAAAAAAGAGTCATGTAAAAATAATGTTTCTTTGATATTTAAGCTGCACCAACGAGATTTTAAAACAATCTTGAAATATCCTCGAATTTAATATATTTCTCTTGAAAAATAATATTTTCTAACATTTGCAAATATACATTTATTAATTAAATTAGTTTCATCAAGAAACCAGAATTTCGAAATACGCTCTTATCAATCACAAATAGATATTTGTTTGCTCTCGCAAAACAAAATCGGCGTACCATTTTGTATATTGACACATTGAGCAAAAAAGAACGTTATTAATATCGAAAAATAAAAACACAAAAGTATGGTAAGACTAGAATGAAAATTGTTTACCAATATTTAGATTCATATATTTAGCGGATTTTTTTTCAGACAACTTCGAATCCACTCGATCGTGCAAAATACACTGCTCTTCGACACAAACGCGAAGCAATTGATCGATTTCTCAAAAAACATAAATCTGAAGATTTATCACTGTATATTGGTGAGAAAATTCTATTCCAAACAATTGAACTTATGAAATAAAATATTTCAGACGAACTTAGGGATTTTGCAATTTCTTCGGGCGGTTTAGTTGATGATGAGTTTCGCGCAGTTATTTGGCCAGTTTTGTCCGCAAATCTTGTATGTAATGACGATTTAGGTTTGTGTATTATCTTGTATTTAATCCATCACTAAGTCTTTAATTACTGAAATGTCTAAAAGCAATTTTATCTAGATGACGTCTCTTCATCATTCGATTCGGATTTCGAGTCAGCTCAATCTGATTTCGACGAGAATCCTCTTGAGGAGATCACAGATCCCAGAGAATTATCTCTCGAAGACCTACAGAATCACAAAGAATGGCATCAGGTGGAACTCGACGTCAATCGGACACTTGCTCGGTTTCCGCCGAATATTTCCGACAATCACCGCGAAGTTTTGCAAACGGAGCTCATTCCACTAATTGTTCGAGTCTTAAGTGTCAATCCAAGATTCAATTACTATCAAGGTTTGATCGATATTCTCTGTGTATTCGGCAACTGCGTACTTGAATTCAGGATTTCACGACATTTGCCTTACTGCCTTATTAGTATGCGGCCATGAGGATGCTTTTCGAGTTTGCGTGAATCTCGCCAAACATGGAGCGTTCAATAATTATTTACTCAAAACATTAGAGAGAACGGTTGTAAAGGAGCTGGAGCTAATGTGAGTAAAACATTCGGTTACTTTATATTGTAATATACTATAGGTATGTAATTTTATCGCGTGTAGAGCCCCAACTGGAAAAAGTGATGAGATCGGTGGAACTCGGCAGCATATTCGCGCTCTCATGGCCGTTAACCTGGTTTAGTCACAGTTTGAAGCAGTACCAGCAGGTAATTTATTCAAAAATTTATCAAGTTTTATAATTAATTAGATTGTGCGATTTTTCGACTGTTTTCTCGCTTCAACCCCACTTCTGCCGGTTTATGTCTCATCAGCGATTGTGCTCTACCGAAGAGCAAGCGTGTTATCGTGCGAACGAGAAATGCCATTCATCCATCGACTGCTCACTGAAATGCCTAGAGAATTGCCGATTGATGCGCTCATCAAAGACGCTGTGTAACAATATTGTCTAATTTTTCTAAATTTGAGCTTGAATTTCAGATATTTGTCGAAATTGATGCCCCCTTGTTTGCTAAAAACGCGCTACATGAATGAATATAGGAAATTTGTAAGTTTTTTTTCTTTTCATACTAGATTTGCGACGGAACGCGCTGAGCCGATTATATTTGAAAACTGTCAAATTTTTGGAAGTTTGGCCAATTTAACTGTTTAATAACCGTAAAAAATCGTTTAATCTCGTAATATGAAAGTGCCTCTAGGAATTTTTAATAATACTAAAGAAGAGAGTTTTGAATGCATTCACAAAAACATTCACAAAATAGGGATAAAAAGAAATTTAAAAAAAATAAGAACACTGACATGAGAAACGGAAAATTCAATCTTATTGAGGATGATGACTTGACTTCAATCTAATGACTATAAATAATCCGTTTTAGCAAGTTTTCGATCGATACAGTCAAAATTCTAGGACGTTCGAAATATTGTTTTAAGTGATATTCTTTTATTTATGCTATTTTTTTTCATCTGTCGAGGACGTTCGAATTAGGCTGGCGGTGAATCAGCGCATAATTTTGTCGCAATAGTTCAAACTACACAAAAGCACGCCTCTAATATGGTTTTTTTTAAATAAATATTTGTTTCATTCTTATATGCTGAATTTTAAAATTACGCTAATTTTCAGGTCGCCAAACCTCCCAAAAATGCAGTTAAATCGATTCCACGCTATGCACTTCAATTTGTGTTTGTCGCTGGAACCGTCGGCGCCGCCGCCAGCTTTTTCTTCTTCAAACAACTCAATCCGTTGTAATTCCCGCCAAATTCGAAACAATTGAAGCCTGTGATAATTATGTGTTATATAGTCGCAAATTTGTATTCAACTAACAACTGACATCCCTGCCGAACTAGTTATTGAAGATTTGGTTTCGCCCCACACTTTCATTCATTCCAAATTATTTAATTTATTTTTATCGACTTTTGGTTTTATTTATTATTAATAAGAGCCGATCTTCCATAAAATACGGTTTTCGAATTCACGCCTCCCTATTTTTTCTGTTTGATTCTCATTTTTAAATCAATGAATTATCTGAGACAGTTGTTCAAAGGGTCCGCAACTCTCATAGCGACGACATCGAAGGAGCGTCGAGCGCCGAGTCCGGTCGACACGGCGGTTTGTCCGACACCAAATGAATCTCGGAGAATTATCAGAACGATTGACGGGTTTGGTCGATTCCCTCGGAATATTCTCGAGTTTTGTTCAGTGTCGAGCTCGTCGTGTCGGCTGACGATATTCGCCACCTCGAGGTTCTTCGTCAAATGTTCGAAAATTTAATAATTCTGCCAGCGATAAGAGATCCGACGATTCTGGTAAAGCATTTCTAAAAAAGAACAATTTTACCACTGAATCGGAATTTGTTCGAAAATGTTGCAATTTGCAGCCAATAGTCGAGATTCCAATATCGATCGATTCAGCGACTCTCCAAAAGATTCTCGATTGGAGTCGAGCAAATAAAGCATCTGAAACCAATTTGGATGAATTGTTTCCAAGATTGCAGCCAAAAGAGTGTCTCCAGATTCTCGAGGTCCGCTCATTTACGAAATCCGCAATTCGATTCATTCTCAGGCTTCTCTTTTCCTCGCAATTCCAAAATTGGCAGATTGCGCTGCTCGATGGATTGCAGCAAAACTCGAAGGCCAGACACCACCACAAATGGCTCAGACCCTCGGAAGACCATACAAGGGTGTTCATCCAAAACATAAGCAGCACGTTCAATCTTTGCGCGAGGTCACCATGCCGCCAGAGAAGTCTATTCGAGTCATGAGCCCCGTCGATTTTTAGACATAACTTATGAATTTAGAATAAAACATTTATTTTTTAATAATTTAAATTTAATATATCTACAAAATTGCAATAAAGCCTAAATAATGGGGCCCGAAAAAAACAAATAAATAATAACACACACGTATAGGCTTGGTTGTTGGTCGGGGATTGTGAATATCACACGAGTAAAGCATCAGAGATCAGAGCAGTGAAGATGACGAAAAGCGATGACCCGGAAGCTTAGAGCTCGTCATGATCCTCACCCTGTGATGCGGATTCTCCGGCACCAGCGCCTTCAGCTCCTCCGGATCCGTAGAGCTTGCTCACAATTGGTTGTACAACGCTTTCAAGATCCTGAAAATTTATACAAATAGAATTTCGATGATGAATTGTTTTAACAAACCTTCTTCTGCTCCTTATTCTCTTCAACAGAGGAGTCTGGATTCGATCCAAGCCATTCAATAGTTCTCTCGATGGCAGACTCAATGGTGGTCTTATCCTCATCCGACAGTTTGCCTCCAAGCTTTTCCTTGTCAGCAACTTGTGATTTAAGTGAGTAAGCATATGACTCGAGTTCGTTTCTCGACTCAACCTTCTCCTTCAACTTTTTGTCCTCATCGGCAAACTTGTCGGCGTCATTGATCATACGTTCAATGTCTTCAGGACTCAAACGGTTGTGATCATTGGTAATGGTGATCTTGTTCTTATTTCCAGTTCCTTTATCTTCAGCGGAAACGTGCAAGATGCCGTTGACATCAATCTCGAAGGTGACCTCGATTTGTGGCACTCCTCGTGGAGCTGGTGGAATTCCGGTAAGATCGAAGTTTCCGAGTTTGTGGTTGTCCTTGGTCATTGGGCGTTCTCCCTCGAAGACGACGATCGAGACGGTGTTCTGGTTATCCGCGGCCGTCGAGAAGACTTGACTCTTCTTCGTTGGAATGACCGTGTTTCTCGAGATGAGCTTAGTCATGACTCCTCCAACAGTCTCAATTCCCAAAGTGAGCGGGTTGACGTCGAGAAGCACGATGTCTCCAGAGCTTTCTTCTCCGCTGATGACTCCTCCTTGAACGGCAGCTCCGTAAGCAACAGCCTCATCAGGGTTGATTCCTGCAATTATTGATAATTATTTTCAAAACTAAAAAAATATTATCTTACCGCGCGATGGCTCCTTTCCGTTGAAGAATTCCTTAATGAGCTGTTGAACCTTTGGAATACGAGTGGATCCTCCGACAAGAACGATCTCATGGACATCAGTCTTCTTCAAGTCGGCATCCTCAAGAACCTTCTGGACTGGCTTCAAAGTGGCACGGAAGAGATCCATGTTGAGCTCCTCGAATTTGGCACGGGTGAGTGTCTCAGAGAAGTCTTCTCCATCATAGAGCGATTCGATCTGTAATACAGAGTTTCGAAATTCTATTTTGCTTCAAAAAGTTCTTACCTCAATCTTGGTTTGATGTTGGGTGGAGAGAGCGCGCTTAGCCTTCTCAACTTCACGACGAAGCTTCTGAACGGCGCGGTTATCCTTGCGCAAGTCTTTTCCAGTCTTCTTCTTGTACACTTTGATGAAGTATTCCATGACGCGTTGGTCAAAGTCTTCTCCTCCAAGATGAGTGTCTCCGTTGGTGGAGAGCACTTCGAACACTCCATTGTCAATGGTAAGAAGCGAGACATCAAAAGTACCACCTCCGAGATCGAAAACGAGGATATTGCGCTCTCCTTCCTTCTTGTCAAGACCGTAGGCAATCGCGGCAGCGGTTGGTTCGTTGATAATTCTGACAACGTTAAGACCAGCAATCACTCCGGCATCCTTGGTAGCCTGGCGTTGAGCGTCGTTGAAGTAAGCTGGAACGGTAACGACGGCATGTTTCACTTCATGTCCAAGGTATGATTCGGCGATGGACTTCATTTTTCCCAAAACCATAGCGGAAATTTCCTCAGGAGTGAATTGCTTCTGATCAGATCCAACTTTGACATGCACGTGAGGCTTGTTGTTCTTGTCGAGGACCTTGAATGGCCACAACTTGATATCAGCTTGAACAGTCTTGTCATTGTATGTTCTTCCAATAAGACGCTTGGCATCGAAGATGGTGTTTTCTGGATTGATGGTGAGCTGATTCTTGGCGGCATCTCCAATCAATCGTTCTCCTTGATCCCCAGTAAACGCAACGTACGATGGAGTGATACGGTTTCCTAAACATTTCGAAATCAATAAACTTTAAACAACGAAAATTTTACCTTGATCGTTGGCAATAATTTCAACACGTCCATTTTTGTAAACTCCGACACACGAGTAAGTAGTTCCGAGATCAATACCAATGATCGTTCCGTATTTTTCTTCCTTCTTTTCTTCCTCACAGTGTGAGAACGCCACAAGGGCGAGTAGTAGAATTGATAGAATCTTCATGTAGATCGCTTTTGTATGAAACTCTGTAATAAGAGCCAATAACGTTGAGCGCACGAAAATGAATAAATCGAAGAAATTCGAAGACAATAGATGCTATTGGGTCAGGAATGACACCTCTTATATATTGGGGGTAAGGCAACGTGTCGCTGTCGTATATTGCTGACGTGTGTTTATTTCGTCGCACTACAATGTTCGGTATGCTTCTCGGCGTCTCTCGCTATTTCTCGAAGTTTCGCCGACTCTTTTCGAATCCTTGCGTGCCGTATTTCATTTATTATATAATAGTCCACATGTAATTCCACGTTGCATAATTAATAAATGAAATCAGAAACCGGACTATGGTTAGGATTTTTTTGTTTATTTTACACGTGACCTTTTTGTGGAAAACAAAAAGCTGATTTTGGTGAGTCATACGAGAATTAGGTATTTAGATGCATTTCCAACACTGAAATTCGAAAATCAAGATAAAATACAATTGAATGCTTTCAAACGTAGGAACTGCTAGAAATAAATAAGGTAATTAATGAAAAGGGACATATTTATTTCTCTTAAACCGGGGACGAATGAAATAAAAGAACATATTTTGATTGAACAAAGAAAAAGCAAAAAAATAACCGCACAGAAAAATCGAATGAAAAATAAACGCAGCGATTTTCGCGCCCTAAAAATTAAAACGTTCTTCTGCAGTGTGTTTGCACAATACTCCATAATTTGTAAACCGTATACTATAAAACAAATTTCTTTTTAATTCCTCATCATACCCATAAAAATAAGGAAAATATTATATTTTTATTAAAAAAGAACAACACAACAAATGACAAGAAATTTTCTAACATGAAAAACTCGTACAATGTTCGCAAACACGTAAAATTATGCGAAAGCGTCGAAAAATGATAATAAATTAACATTGGCACACGAAAATTCGAAAAACAATAAGTTATTAGAAACATTCTATTCGACTTTAGCAGCCAGCATTTGGCGATTGACAAGTGAATAATAAATGCCGTCAGGATCCTTCATCAGTTCCTGATGAGTTCCTTGCTGGGCAACCCGTCCCTTGTAGATCACAGCGATTTTGTCGGCTTTTTCGATGGTCGACAATCGATGAGCAATTATAATCACTGTTCTCTCTTTGGCACATCTATATTTTATTTCATCTTGTTTTTGGCTAATAAATTATTTTAAAATCACCTGTTCAATGCTTGCTGAACAAGTCCCTCAGATTCGGCATCCAACGCGCTAGTCGCTTCATCCAAAATCAGAACTGCCGGATTTCTGACCAACGCCCTCGCGATGGCGATCCTCTGCTTCTGCCCTCCACTCATTTGGACTCCTTTCTCACCACAGTTCGTGTCATAACCCTTCTCAAGTTCCATCACAAAATCATGCACATTCGCCATTTTGGCAGCATGAAGCATATCATCTTCTGTGGCAAAATCGCAGCCATACAGAATATTGTGACGGACTGAGCCTTCGTAAAGAACGGGCTCTTGCGCAACGAGAGCGACCTGGACAATTAAAATAGAATATTAGTCGTCCAGAACAAGGCTGGTTACCTTTTGATGATAATAAACGTGATTGATTTCCTTAATTGGTACTCCGTCCAACGTAACATCTCCCCTATTCGGCTCGTAGAAATGCTCGATAAGCGATACAATCGAAGACTTTCCGCCTCCGCTTGGTCCGACGAGAGCCAATGTCTCTCCAGGTTTGATTTCTAACGATAATTCCTAGGAAATGAACACTAGTGATGATGAAAACCGAAAAAATGTTACCTTGAGAACCGGGTTGTTCGGACGAGCTGGGTATGTGAAAGAAACCTCGTCGAACTTCAAATTTCCATTAACAATTGGCTTCTTTTCTCCATCAAGAGGGAATGATGGCTGACGACTCATCAATTCAAATACTTTTCGAGAAGCTCCAACTGCTTCCATAAGGCCAGAAATGACGTAAGAAAGATTCTAAGAAATGACTGGATAGAATGATAGTTTTCAAATTCCTTACGTAAAGATTCTCTCCCAACTGCAACTGATAAAGAAGGAATGTGATAAGTTCTTCTTTCCCCATTTTATCCGTCATCACCAAGTGTCCGCCATAGAATAGTACCGCCACCATAATCGCATTCTCCGAGAATTCGTTGTTCCAAGTGTATCCCATATAAGCAATTGAGCGTTTCTTGTTAACTTTCAGCGTCGTGTTGAGATGCTCTTCGAATCGTTTTGCTTCGCGCTTCTCGCACGCGAAACTGCGAACCGTTCTCATCGTCGACAGAATTTCTTCAGCCGAATGATTCGCCTGTGCAATCGTTTCCTGCATTGTCTCCGAGATTTTCTGAAATGCTTAATGACTTATTTAAAAATGTTCACATAGTTAAAAGAATTTCAGGGTTTTTCAATTCTTCCCAGAAAGAAATTCTTATGATGAATCTTACATCGTAGTAAGACGAATAGAGCTTTGTGATATAGGCGACGAGAGGTATCGCGATGAATGTCAGAAGTGCGAGACGCCATGACATGGCGAACATGAAACAGAGAGAGCCAATGAGCATGACTCCGTTTCGAAGGAACACGTTCACATTGGTAGACACCGTTGAAGAAATCGTTTGACAATCCGAAGTAAGTCTTGACAGAGTTTCACCTGAAAAAAAAAAGAGATGCTTAACTAAATAATATAATGAAATAACCAGTTTTCGTAGTATCGAAGAAAGAGATATCCTGATTCACAAGCGACGTGAACAAATCCAATCGAACCTTCCTGCTGACCAACGCCGTTGCATAATCGAAGCATCCTCCACGAAGGCCACCAAAAATCGTACTGAAATATTAAATTTAGACGAGATATGGTTTCAAATTCAAACCTTGCGAGAGTGAGCAATCCCATTATCATGATCGAGTGAGCCATCACCTCAGTTCCACGGCGATCCACGATATCCGCTATTACTTTCGCCATGTAGGATGGTATGAAGACTCGCGCAAAGGCATAGATGCTCAGGAAAACGAATCCCGCCAAGAACCATGGCCAATAAGTGAGGGTATAAGAGAGCAATTTCATAACATGCTTTCCCAAAGAAGCTCGTGGTGCCACACCGGATTCAACGCTTGATGAATCCTCTTCGGTTTCTGTTGTTTCGTCCATTTGACTGTTGATCAACTGACGGTAGCTGAAGGCGTGTGACGTCAATGCTAGATACCAAATCAAACAAAGTGTAAACGAAGCAATGATCGAAGAAGCCACTGTTAGCCACACTCCGATCCAATAGACCATTTCTGCGTTTTCAGCAAAAGCTAACAGCTTAATCAATGAGAACGAGTAGCTGCATACTGAGAATCCGATGGCGGCGAACGTTGACGACTTCACAATACTCTCTCGGTGACATTGAACGAATCCAAAAGCGGTCCAGAGAATCAGTTGACGAATTGCAAGAAGCAGTAAAAATTCGAATGGACTCGTTGTGAAACTGTAAGGTCGGCGAAATAGTAGATAATCGAGTATAAGTGCGAAGTTGGGCGAGTTGGCCTCAGAGAAAAACGAAGTCGAGATGAGAGTAGCTGCGATATCTCCAATGGAAAACAGGGCGGCTATGGCCGCGAGTTTTTTCATCTGAAAATTATTTATAATCGGAAATTATGGAAGGGTGGTGAAATTAACAGAAAAAAAACCTCGGAAATCCATGCGGAAGAAACGGCGGTATTTCTTGCGTTTGGGTGTAACGACGGAGTTCTTTCATCAGTAAACAGCAGAAAAAAAACTCCCTCGTTTCTCCCGTACGGATCGCCGAGTTTTTTCTTGACGATTATATACGGTATGAATAAGATACGCAAACACAAATCACAAAAGTGCACAGAAATATTATTGAATTTTTCCTTTTCTTGAAATATTTTTGTATTAGCTTTTCAAATGTTATTAATGAATTTAAGGGATATATAAAATTTTATTTAATAGACAGCTAAATTATCAAAGGATTAAATATAGTTTAGAAAAGTTTCGATTGATATGCATGTTTAGTCTAATTTACATGTGGTGGAGAAGATGGAAATACAAAAGGAACAAAGAATGAAAAAGAAGAAGGATGGAAGCTTTTAAATAAAAAAGGTGACTAATGATATCGCTATCGTGTTGGGACCAAGAATAAAGGCGAAATATATCAGCTCAGGCACAGTGCGGCAAAAAAGACAAGCGAGAGAGTTAGAGAAAACAATTTCGTAACAAAGAGGGCAATGAGTCAGCGGAACAGTTCAATGAGATCGTAAAGATGGTTGAGTTTGAATTGAATGGAAAATGCGTGCTTGTGAATTCCAACGAAGCGGAAGAAAATTCTGAAATCAAAATTTTCTGATATTTTCGATATGAACTTGATAAAATGTGTGTTTTATTTGTAAACACACACAAATGGAGGCTAAAGTGTTGTAACATTTCAAAGTATTTAATGGAAATTTTTCGAAATATTGCAAAATATTTGCTAAAAATTTGAATTTCATCCTGATTTACGATAAATACTAGTCGAAAATGTCAAAAACGGCGCCTCGTAGTGTTGACATGATTTCGAAATAAAACGTCGCCGACCACCATTATCCGATTTTGTTCGGAAGCAATAAAATCAAAAATGTGAAATTGAGGGGTCTAAATGATTTGAAAACACCTCTGCATTGTTCGCACCTTTATGTTTTTCAATATATTTTTACTTGAGTAGTTTTTAGTTTAAACCTATGTGAAAAACGACACCCGTGGCGACAAACGAGGCGCTAATTCTTCTAATTTTCAGATAACTCTTCACGTTTTCGTTCATTTTTCATATTTATAATCTAATTTTTCTCTTAAAAAGAGGTTTCATCGATGTTTCGGCCTTGAACACTGCACATTGTTAAAATGGGATCTGTGGCGGATCACTTTTTATCCACTTTTGATCCATTGACGAAACATGGAAAAATCTGATCCGACACAGATCCCTTTTTTTAAAACTATTTTTCATCCGTTTTGCAGTGAAATTCTCAAATTTAAATTGTATTTATTTTTAATAAATATTCATTAAACGGATGAAAAAATTTTTTCAAGAGTTAGTTAAAAATGCAATGAAGAAATCTAGTTATTAAAAAAGAATTCGAACACTTTAACAATCGAACTGTCCAGGTGAAACCACGTTTAAAGGTGCATTCTATGTTAGAATTAAATAAGTTCACGACAGATGTTGTTAATTTAATATATTAATTCATCGGAGACTTTCATATGCTCAATGACCCACAAATTTTATAAATTGATTCCAAGTGAGCTTTTCGGTTCCGTAAATCATCATTTGCGACCGCACGACTCGAATGAAACGTGATAAGCATGGTCCATTAATCACAAGCTTCATCAATCAAATTAAATGAAAAAAAAAGTGAACCAGAGCTGGCGCGCCAGCTCCAGCTCTTTTTTGCGACATATCGTCGAGAGAGCGCAAACGATGACGAGACGCAGTGTGGACACATGTCGAAATTCTACGAGGCGATTATCACAAACATCCGCCTCCAATCGCAATTCGACATGGTCTCCATTTTGTGCTGAATCTCATCACGACACTTCATTTATCTTCTCAGG
Organism: Caenorhabditis bovis; assembly: GCA_902829315.1. Classification (NCBI taxonomy): domain Eukaryota; kingdom Metazoa; phylum Nematoda; class Chromadorea; order Rhabditida; family Rhabditidae; genus Caenorhabditis; species Caenorhabditis bovis. The sequence continues at coordinate 1,384,754 of CADEPM010000004.1, read as the reverse complement.
GTGATTTTTGACAAACACACATTAAAAAAACGATTTGCGGCGAAATTCTCGCTCGTTTATTTTTTTTCGCTTCAGTCAATGAATGCTCCATCGGACCACAACTTTTCGGCACCTGATTTATTGAGATTTGTGCACTTTAAACTAATAATTAATCGTGTCGGGACCTGGTCATTATATTACACACACGATGACCGCCACCTTCGCGCGTTCTTGTTTCCGTTGACTTTTGACCGTTTCTTGGTATATCATTAATTTTTAAGCTCTTCACTTTTCTCAATTTACTTTCTTTAAATCAATTCCAATACTTTCTTTTCTGAATTTCCATGAAATCGGAAAAGTCGTGCCTGTTTTACGTACATAGTTTCTAAAAAGTCATCTGAATTTCTGTACGACTATCCCGAGTAAATTGCAAATCAAATTTCCATTAATCGTTTTGCTTGTTATAATATTTTGATGTGAAGGAGTCCAGTCTGAAATACGTGTAAATTCACTCAATAAAATCGAAGCAACATATTTCCAATGAGTGGTTTCAAATGAAAACGAGAAACTCTAGCAAGACATAAAACCATGATCCGAAGTCAATAATTGGTCCTTTCAAGGATCTATTCAGTATTTACAAAAATTAAATGTTTTGCATTAGACCGAATGCGAATAGTTTGAATACTGTAGTTGAGAAGCTGTAGCTGCGGACAAAATCAATCCAAGTGATTCGATGGACCAGGTCTTTTTGGTGAAGAGGTGCCCTTTTCTTCCTCTCACAATTTTTCCTCGTGATACTTTTTGGTCTAGCAGTGTTCCAATGATACTGGTTTTTTTTTTCGATCTTCCTCATTTTTGTTCTTGAATCGTGTGGGGTAATTCCTGAGTTCAAATTTCTACCATTCTATCATTCATGACCGACCACATCATCGGAAAATCCATAAATTTTTAGTTTATTTTCAGAGTCCGAATCAATTTCTTCGGGTTTTCTTAATGAAATTCATTTTCAACCTCATATGTATGTTCACCATTGATTCCTCATACTCACTTATGTAGTTCTTCAGTTGATCGGTTCAAGCGCGGACCACAATTCCCCCCTGTTCTTGATTTCTAGCTCTGATGGACCAGCAGAGCATTCGAACCTCACTTTATTTATTCCAAAGTTGTTTCATTCGACTTCTTCGAAATATTTGCTCGCAAACCGCAAGTTTGCCTTCGCCGCAGCTGCACCCTGATAATTGTCTGCGTCTCTCCGATTCACGTGCTATTCGTTGCAGTCCGTTCGCCATCGCACCAAAGAGATATTCAAAACACTTATAACACGTCCAAAACCCAACAACAATTCGATTCTTCTCGCTCGCCCAAATTCGTGTGCGCCTTTAAATGGCAAGATTGGCGCGATTTTGGGATTCGCTGGAAAACGACAATCTTTTCGATATTGTTGCACAACCGCCGATGGTAAAATTCGCGAGAGAGAGAGAGAGAGAGAAGCAATGAAAATTGGCCGAAATTTCAGCGAACATTAGGCAGTCCACAGCAAAAATGGCTTCAAGGTCTCGCATTTTGTCGGTTTGTGGCAAAAAATTTTCGAAAAAATAGCATCATAATTGAGCTATTTTTTTTTTCAGTGACGATGAGACATCAACGATTCTATACGCGAAGCCAATACTGTCGGATTTCGATGTGAATGAGGAGAAAATACGCGATTATTTCCACGAGGCCCTGTTTTTCGGACCAAAAAAGAGCAGGTCAGCCTAGTTTTAAAAGTCACATTCATTCAATTTGCAGTTTCATATGTCTCCAAATTATGAAACTATAATTCGAATTAAAAACAAATATTGCGAAAAAGAACCTATTAAAATTAAATCTTTTTTTTTTTCGGGGAAATATGCAATGATTTAAAAACCCTAATTAAATCGAAATCTCCAACTCAAAAGACGACATAATTAGCTTCAATCATTTTTGCGGCGTAAAAATTTTCAAGTTTTTCCAAACGAGACCAATTAAATATTTTTGTACATCTGTTAGTAGTTGATTTCTACGCCGAGAAATCTTCTTTCAGAAACTAAATGCATTTTGGTGTTTCAATTAAAAAAAATTGTTGACAAGTGGCAGATAAATAATTAATTGCTCCATACAAAATGTCACTTGTCGCTTGACTATCTCATCATTTCTTCAACTCTGAATGCGATCAAATCGAACGTCTCAACAATTATATATTATATTTGATATTATTATTATTATTTGGTACTAATTAGCGCATCGTTGAGGCCGTCATTCGAGCCGAAATTCAAACAAAAACTTTGGTTTCCTGTAATTGAACACCATACGGGCGGCGATTTCTTCGCCGGCTTCTTCTATTTGTTCGCATTCGAAACACATTACTTTATATTTATTATTACAGTAATAAGAATCGAGTGTTTACAGTAGGAAGACTATGCTTTCATCATCGCTGGGAAATTTGACAGCGCCGCCGAAGCCGCAGCGAAAAATTGCGAGGCTCCGATCGTCGGCCAATGATTATGTCGTCGGTGAGTTCTTTTTTTCTATGCTGGTCTCGCGCTGATTTGCATATTCTAAAACATTGATTACTATTCAAGAATACTTATTTGGAAATGATGTGCTTCGTTTGGTTGGAAAGAGATTATTCGAGCCGAATCTCTGAAAAAACGTTCCACTTATTCAAAAAATGTGTTGAGACCCTTGTGAAAAAAAAAAGAAAATATTCGTCGTTTTTTTCATCTTCCTTATTGAATTTCAAAAGTTTTTTTGTTGTTACGAACACATTTCATATCTCTTTTTTTGCAGGCAGTCTACCTCAACTAATCGAAAGATCGGCATCCGTTTTGATTCGCGACACGAAAAATTCGAGCTCGAATACATTGGGCTCAAATCATCATCAGCAAGGTAGATTCGTTGGTTAGAATTTCCATAATTCAGCTTGTTTCAGAGTGTTCAAGTTCAACGATAATGGACCAGGAAACCATTAAAAAGGTGCGTTTTTTTGCGATTGATTTATGTATTATTTGAAATAAAAATTGTCCGCAGATTGAATCCGTTTAATAATTTCCATAAACATTTTGATGAGTTTGACTCCTTTATTATTCTTTTACTGTTGTCCATTGCTAAAAGCGATATTTCACATTTCGCGCCAGGAGCCCAATTGTCACATTTCAACGTGCGAAACCCATTAGAGCCCCTCAATAAATCAAGAAAGTAGAAAATCGAATTTCGGCGGAAAAGTTGCTACATCTGCTCGAATGTGTTTATTTGCCGTTTTGAATTCGAACCGGATACATAAAATTGTGAGGCGCTAATGACGACCACATGTGCGCATTGCAGTTGAAATTGCCCGGATTTCGAGGCGATGTCGCCAAAGCGATCGAATCGCGCCGAAAGTGCTCCGCGCCGTCAACGTCGGCTGCTGCTCACCGAGCACCGCCACCATCCTACGAGCAATATCAACAAGTTATTAGGAGAAGCTCGATGAATGGTACGTGGATCAACCATCTAAATAATAAAAATAATCTCGTGTTACGTTACAGTCTCTAAACCATCACCAGACAAGACTCAGAAGAGTTCAACAACATCAATCAATGCTCCGAATATTTCCAGGTAAACTCATAATTTCATATCTTTCTACCCATCTGCCGACAATTTCAAATTGTTAAATTTTGAATTTTTAAAGGATTCGATTAGAAGATTCAACCACTGACAGCAGTACGAATACAATTCTACGATCTCCGCATAGTACGCGATCTGAAAGTGTAACGAGTGTGGATTCGGGACAATGTTCAGGCGATCATCTCGAACGCCGTTCGTTGTGCTCGGTGCGTCAGGAGAGCAAGGAAGCCAACGACGAAGAGATGCCGAGCTACGCGAGAATGGCGAGCACGATGGACCATGTCCTGCGCACTTCTTCCGCAATTTACACCCTACTCTCGAGCCGATTAGATCATGGATTATGTCGAGATCTTCTTGCCAAATCATCGGTGTTCATTCAGCTATTGGAATCGAGTCCTTGCGCGAATAATCTTCCCAAAGCAGATATGCAGAAGCTCAAAGAGCATGTGGAGGAGCTGAAAAAGAATCGCGATGCCGGCATTATCGATGTCAATCGAATGACCAACTTGTTCGCAATTATTCTTCGCAAAACAATTGAGTGTGTCCTGTTAGTGTTCGTGAGAATCACGTGCAAATTTCTGAACGAGTGCAACTCGAAGGATCGCTTGTTGAGCATTTCGTTGGAGCATTTAATCCATATTTGTCTGTTCGGCGACGAATTGTGCATCGAGTCGGTGCAGCGGAATGCTGTCACCTCATGCATGAAGCTTCTTCGGCAGTCGCCGCCGGTTCCCGAAAACACGGCGAGGTTTCTTCTGAGAACGCTGGCGGTGCTGTGCGGCGTCTCGAAGGGCTCGCTTGCTTTGCTCACGGTGACACCAATTCGAGTTCCTTAACAATCAGAGCATTTCAGCAAAACGGGCTCGATCTTGTGATTGATCGCCTGCTCTCTACGAGCTCTTCAATGTGCTCAGTGGAAGCGGCCGGTATTTTGACGCAGCTTACAAATCCGCAATCATCATTTGTGAAGCTTAATCACATTCACCCAATTATTGCAAGATTGCTAGGTAATTCCAGAATCTTGAACAATTCTAAAAATGGATTTTCAGATTTGGTCGATGAGTGCCGAACCGGAGATTCGCTTCTGCTTGCGACTGCTGCTTTGAACAACGTCACCCTTCAGAATCCCAACGGCGTCTCAATTATGTTCAAGTAACAAAAAAAGTCTCAAAGCTCAGTTCGACGTTTCGAATTTCAGCAATAACGTGATTCGTCGTTTTCTAGCTGCTTATCATCGAGAAAACTGTTCGACAATCTTCGTCCAGGAGCAAATTGTGACCGCGTTCTCTCGACTTGCTTCTCATCATTACACCAAAGAGCTTGTCGATCAAAACGCGATTCCAGCTCTATTAGAATTTCTGACTTTAACACATCCAGTCCACTCGGAGTACTGTAAACGGATACGGTATAAGGCGGCAGTTTGCATAGGAACTCTTGCGAACTCCGATATTGGCCTTCAAGGCCTCTATGAAAATAAAGGTGACGAAAAAAAAAAACGAAAAAGAAAATCATAAATTTGTTTGAAATTTCAGCATACGCAATTCTGAGCAACGTTCTATGCGATGATACGAATGCGGCGAATCCGTTCAATATGATCTGCAATAATATTAAAACGCAGCTCGAATCGAAATATCAAGCAGAAAGCGTTGTATAATTTGTGATATATTTGATGTGTTGATTGAATGAAGCATTATTTGAAATCGAATCGGGTTTTTTGAAGGATGCGAAACACTTGAGAATCTCCGGATTGTTTACTATGGATTTCTGGATGACAAGTTGCCTATTATTGGTTATTCGTTGTGTAACTACACCTATCCTTATTTCGAATTATTCCTTCGGCTGTTTCTTATAAATCAAGGCCATTTTTTTTGTAATATAAAATTTTCAGAATTTCACTGAAAATGAGCACAGTTCTATGAAGAAAATGGAAGAAAAGAGCGAGGAATTGCAATATCTCCGATTTACCATTTTCATTTCCACTTTAATTACTGTTACCGTACTTTTGAGTACTGTAATCGCAACAGTAATACTTTTAGCATCTTCATATGCTTTAAAGGTACATAGCAGTTGTTTTTTGATAATTATGTAATTTAAATTATTTAGGAGCAATTAGGATATGAATTAAGGTATTGTGTGGCGAAGTCACATGATTTGTGGGATGAGTTGGCTCAGGTTTTCGTTTTTTTTTTCGCCAACTTTTTGAAAACATCGTTTCAAATTTCAGCTCGAAATCGAAAACAATGTGAAAAGTCGCCGAAAACGGCAATTCGTTTTAGACTTTTGCGAGGATTTCGGCAATTGCTGTTCCGGTGATAATTGTGTGCAGAATTGCGGCGATTCGGCTAATTGCGGATTTGCGCAAAGACCACGACCGCAACCTCAACCCGTGCGTGTTGTACAGGTATATTTTTAACGAGGCTCATTTAGTCGCATTCCGGGGTTTTTTTTTTCAAGAAATTCTGTATTATTGGACCACCTGGGCCTCCTGGGTTCCCAGGAATTGATGGAAATGATGGATTTGACGGAATGCCTGGTTCTCCGGGCTCGCCTGGAATCGATGTGCAGAGTACTGATAAACCAAAAGTCGACGATTTTTGTTTTAATTGCCCAAATGCGCCGGCGGGACCACCTGGACCCCAAGGACCCAAGGTACCAAATTATTTGTTCAAGTTTCATAAAGAGACTCAAAAAATTTTTTTAGGGAAATAAAGGGCCACCGGGACCACCTGGAATTGGCAACGGCGGCATCGTGCCAGGTCCGCCTGGTCCTCCAGGCTGCGTTGGTGTTCCTGGGGATCCTGGACCGCCGGGGACCAACGGAATTCCAGGAATTCCCGGAAAAATCATTGCGGGTGGCGTATTAATTGGACCCGATGGACCAGCAGGTCCTCCTGGAAAAATTGGGCCACCTGGCAGTCCAGGAGCAGACGGAGAAGCACGACGAGGACCGCCTGGGCCTCCAGGAGAGAGAGGTAGAAAGGGAGAGCCGGGTGCTCAAGGACCCCGAGGCCTTACTGGACAACCTGGACGATCTGGCCCTTCTGGTGGTTGCTCTCATTGCCCCAAGCCTAGAGTATCACCGGGATATTTCAAAGATTAATTCGGGTTTTTGTTTAAATAAAGAATTTTTCATTTAGGTTACGGTATTCCGCAACCGCAATATTGCGTAACAGAAATGCAGACTTAATCATTTTTCCTTTTTTTTCGCGTGTTCCCAAAAACCGTTGTTTTTATGTTTTTTTTCGCAATTACTCCACATATTTCGAGCAGGAATTGGTTGAGAATATTCATATTAGTAAGATTTTATTAATTTCCAACGCAATTAATTTTCAGTTTTCCAATTAATTCAAGTATTGTGATTTTCTTCAAAAATGGGATGAAACAAATTGCTTCGCAGGTCTTTGAGCTCTCGGAGGTTTCTCGTTTTAAGCAAAAAAAAGGAGAGAAAAACGGCCCGCTGTAATGTGCCGCCTAGTTTTTTGTTTTCGAATTTATGCGCAAATTCCAGCTGCCGTTGTCAACAATTTCTCAGTTAGTCGATTCGTTGCCCATCCTAGTTTTTTTTTGCTGCAAAATTTGATATTTATAGAAAGTTCTTTTCTGATATTTATAGAAGCTCTTTTTAATTTGCACAAACCGCAAATTAATAAATTTTTAGTGATTTTGGGAATGTAAATGGAAATAAATTATTTCCATATATCGTTTTGTTTAGAGTATTTTTTGAAAAATAACAATTTTCGTTTGCAGACAGCCTTCAATTTTCAGCAAGAAGCTAAAATTAGCTAAATTATGAGTTTGGTTAAAATTGAATGTTTGAGCCGCAAGTTTTAGAATCAGACGAGACCAATGCGATCTCCCTATCCCAAGTGCTCCAAATTCATGGTTTCTCGCCCTCGACAATCCGGCGGGCGCATCGAAGCGTAAGAGGGAAAAAACCCTCGAATGTTCATCGAAAATGACCAGCTATCTCTTTTCGCCGACGTGCTGTTGCATCCTCCTAATATTCATCCACAGCTCAGCGTCAGCTCAGCGCATTATCGATCGAAACCCGACCGACAGGGGCCGGCCTGGCTGGGGCCATCAGTTCAATGAGTATGTCTCTATATCTCTCTTCCCCTAGTACTCGCCTCTGCCACTCCATCTCCCATATAATTCGACCCCCAGAGATGCAGACAAAACCGAGCCCCCGCAGCCACCGCTATGAGTGTTGTGTTGTGCGTTTCTATGTGTGTGTGTGTGTGTGTGTGTGTGCGTCGTGGCCTTCGCCATCGCTCCTTCTTTTCTTTATATCTCGTGTTCAAATCGAACAGAAAAAGAGACACCACGCACGCAAGCACGTAGTTGTTGTACCCGAAACAAACCACATACGCGCGCTCCGTCCGCATTCGGTTCGCTCACTCACCAAACCCCCTACGGTTGGAACGTCCATTTTGCATTTTGTTTGCTTTCCTTTTCCAACTATGAGTATTATTATGATGAATATTCGGTATTTGCCGACGAGCGACCGTTTTATAATTATCATCGATAAGAGGGCCTTCTTTATGGCTTCGCTGACCACCCAAAGTGGTTTTATCGTTGACCACTATTAGTGTGACATGTGCTCCTGTTCCAATATTCAAAGCTGATTGATGCTTGATCACCCTGCTAATATAGTGTCGATTTATGCGGATAACGACTAGTCTCGCAACGAATTCCAGTCATCTCTCAACATAACAGAAATCGATTTTCTAGTTAATGTTCTAAATAAACATTGGGAGGTCTCTTAGATAGATGTATGAAATTGTTGTTATAAAATCTATTCTCAATTTTCCACCTTTGAAGAAATGAGTTCAAGGTCACATCAAAAGTCCTTTTCCGTCAATCATTCAAAGCTTGTAGAAGCTATTTTAAATTATTTTATAAACAAATTACGGTAACTAAATTGTAAATTCGTTCTACTAACTAATTTGTTTCCTAATTATCCCTCCGTGATTCGCACCAACATGAAGTGTATTTTAAAGTTAAACAAAATCAGACGAGTAATTTGCGGAAGTCGCAAATAGGAGGAACGATTGCATAACACAAGTGGGATCTCAACCTTGGTGGACCCGTCGTAAATCGACAATTGTCTAGTGCACCACACAGGATCAGTGATCGATAAGATGTCGACGTTTACGCATAATTTGCATTGTCTTCTCTCGTTCGCTGTGCTCTCATCGTTCGAAAGTTATCGTATTACACAAAATCCTCGACGCCAGTTTTGCTCGGGAGCACTCGCCCGTTTCACTTTAATGTTCCGAAGGTCATCTTACATACCTCCTTCTCTCAAATCGATTTTGACCGTTTCAATTGTTATGTCTGCACTTGAAACTGTTGATGTTTGTTTTTCAGGGAAGCTTAAGATCGGCACGCCTCCGGTGTGACGTTTTTTCGTAACAACAACCAAAACCTAACAACTGGTAATATCTGACACACAACAACATCGACGAAAAACTCGGAACAATGGCTGAGAACAACGTATGCAAATCCAGGCGAATATGGAAATATATGAAAATGTTGCATGTGTTTTCAGCAGGAACCAGCAAAAGTTGAGCAACCCGCCGAGAAGCCGGTGAAGGCGACGAAGGTGAAGGGAACCGTCAAATGGTTCAATGTCAAGAACGGATACGGTTTTATTAACCGGACCGACACCAATGAGGACATTTTTGTGCATCAAACCGCCATCATCAAGAACAATCCGAACAAGTTTTTGAGAAGCCTTGGGGATAATGAGGAGGTAAATTCTTTTTTTTGCTTCTTTTTTGTGACTCGTGCTGCGCAACTTGTTTCGAATGCATTTATAATAGAGTCGATGAGAAATTTGTTGAAAATGGACGGTTTTTGGTTCAAGGAATTTGCTTCATTTTGTATTTAAATTATTGCCTAAAAATTGCCACCAATCAAGACAATCATCACACCCACAGCGAATCAAATAATTGAAAAGTTAACTCGTGAAAATTTTCGAAGCGTTAATTAATACATTTTTCTTTCACAGATGATCGACTTTAAAAATAGTATCACATAAAAGCACCGTTTAGAGAACGTTCTATTTTCGAGCCGCGCAAGTGCGGAAAAAAATGGAAAATGCCAACAAAAAACATGACAGTGGTCGTGGAGCAAAACGAAGTGTAGATTTACAGGCCATGCAACGATAGGTGCTAGACCGCGCATTAAGATCTCTCTTCTAATTTTTTGGCATTTAGTCAATTTTTCGAATTAGCGCTACATTAACAATATATTTAAAAAAAATCGTTGGAAATAATCTAGGGTGTGCGATTTTGCGTCCTACACTTTCTACGTTTTTACATCTTGAGAATTTGATGTTGTGGTTTGTGATCATTTCTCATCATGACCTGTTAATCTAATCAAATTTCAAATGTTTCATTATCGGTTCTTAATAACAAAGGAAATTGAGAGAAAACTTTTTTTTTCTAGTATTTTGTAAAGCTCGTAAAAAATGGCGAAGAAAAAGCGTCCGTACCCCATAATAAAACATGTTTTGATGAGCGTCTATAAAACTCACGAACGACACATGCATACACACACGTTTATATCCACAAATGTGAAAGAAATAACCAATTTTGCAGGTTCTTTTCGACATCGTTGATGGAGCTAAGGGACCGGAAGCGGCGAATGTGACGGGAGCTGATGGGGGACCGGTTGTTGGATCTAAGGTGGGAAAAAATTTAAGCTCGAAAATTTAATACTATATGAAATACTCGAAAATCGAGGGTACAGCATTTTCGGAAGTTAAGAACGTTTTTTTAAAGATATTTTGATCCGAAATGTATCAAAAATGGTTTTTTCTTTTGCAATTTTAGAATCGAAAAATCCTTGGCAATAAATTCTGTACAACTTGATGTTCGGAGATTTATTATAAAACATAAATTTTAAATATTTAGTATGCTGGTGAACGATCTGCTCGCCGTGGACGCGGCGGACGCTACCGTGGAAACCGTGAGGGCGGCAACAGCCAATCGGAAGGCGAAGACAACGAGGCTAAACGCGGCGGTGGCACCCGTGGAGGGCGCGGCGGCCGCGGTGAACGTGGTGGTGCGCGAAACGGAGAGGACGGAGGAGCACCACAAGATGTGAGCAATTTTTTCACTACTTGAAACATGAAATATTGAGCAAATATATAATTGGTATCGTATAGAATCACAAGTTTTTTAATTGGAAAGAATTTTTTTCTGGAAAATTTCTAAGGAATTCCTTAAGCGATTTGGATTTTGAAAAATGAACTGTCTGTTTTTAGGGAGAGGGATACCGTGGAAGAGGACGTGGACGTGGACGTGGACGCGGCGGCCGTGGTCGCGGCAACCGCGGTGGTCAAAATTCATCAGAAGCTTAGGCGTGAAATTTACCCCTACAAGAAAAAGAAAGTCCACTAAACAAAATCCATTACAAACTTTGAATTATAGTTTAATAACGCTGTAGTTCGTTATAGTTTTCTTTTATTATAATTGTGTGGAATTATTTCTCATGTGTGTGTGTGTGTACCCTTCTGATCCTTAATTCCCATCCCAATCCCAACCCCCATAAAAACGTCAACACCTAAGTAATAGCCTCGTAATTAAACCTCAAAAACATCATCTGAAAACCAAATAATCTCAAATTGTTGTTTTTTGTTGAAGAAATACCATAATATTATTATGAAAATAATATTCAACTGATGAAATACGTAATCGTATCAAATTGAGACCAATTTTGTTTTCCACAACATCCCCAATTCTCGTGCTCTCTCTCTCCTTTCTCCCAATCTGTTCTCTAAATCCTGTCTCTCTCTCTCTCTCTCTCTCTCTCTCTCTCTCTTGTCTTATCTGTGTACTGTAACCATCTGTAAGTTCTTCCAACCAAGAAAATGCAGTGCAATTCTGATGTACTTGAGATATTTAATAAATATTTATTACTGGGAAGAAAACGGAATAAATAATAATTATTCGTTTAGAGGCCCTGGAATTTGGCGTCGAATTCTTTTTTCACACTTTCTGGCAATTTTGAGTAAATTTCTTCGATTTTTGACAGACGAGCTCCTTCGGTGATGCTCGGATCCCGCATTATTGAGACGACCTAGAAGAAGAAACGCAAAAATGTGTTTCAATCGAAATTTCTTAGAATTTTGTTAGAAAATACCGAATGAGATTTGAATTCGAAAAAAAGGTCTCAAATGATTTCACCATCTTCCACTCATTCTTTTTTCGAAAACGAGCAATCATTGGTACCTTCTGGAATTGATCGAATGCATCTTTGCTCATTCCACTGACAGCCTCATCAACTTTGCGTCGTTTCGCCTCGACGTCTCCGCGAGTTTCTCGTTTCCATGTCGAAAATGAGTCCTGAAACACGCGGAATTGGAAAAAACAAAAATCCAAATGAGAAACTTGATTCTCGGTTGACATTTCTCTCATTAGCTCCTCGATTTTCGCGTTTTTCTCGGCTCCCGTCCAAACTGGATGTTGAACAATTGCGTAGAACTAAACACACAATTTGAATTCCCGCCAAAAAATCTATTATGGAACAATGCAGAGGAAATGGAAAAAATAGACAAAATTTAAATACAGAACAATGAAGTATTATCTTTTTCAACCTTTTTCTGCATCTAAATTTTAAGGCTGATATTCTGACCTTATCCTGCTGAGTCTGACTCGCTGTCTTCAAGAACGGCGGAATGATTCGAGTTGGTCCCTAAAACGCGGCACCCCATTTATATCCCCCTTATATTTGGATGTTGATCATTTTTGACAAACTTGTTGTGTCGCCTGTGGCGGCTTCTGGTCGACTTGATACTCATTGGGATTCATTGGCAACGAGCCAGAAAATCGCATTCGATTCGGAGCGTCGTGTTGTTGAACACGAATGCCAGCCACCGGATTGAATTGATATCGGTTTTGTGGAATGTATGGGAATCGCTGCTGATAAATGCCTGAATATTAAAGGCGCATAGAAGATGGGCGAACGAAATGAGAAACTCACTGTTATCTTGTTGGTAGACGGAGCCGAAATTTGGTTGAACAATTGGGAACGTGTACGATTGCGAGTTGACGCCGATGATGAAGAACAGTAATACGAGATTAGCACCGAACATTCCTTCGTTTCCCATTTTCTCTGATTTTTTCTACTCAACCCTTTTATAGTAATTATTAAGCAAATATGGTGTGAATCGGATGGAAATGAAAACTGTTTCGAAATGTTTGTTCACTGCCAAAGATGCATATCTTCTACAGGTTTCTTTCGTCTGGATTCCATTTCGTCGGATTTTCAAGATCGCCCTGCTTCTTTTTTTTTCGCGTTTCAAGTGCGGAAGAAGGAACATGAATGGCAGCAGACCAATGGTCAATTCAACAACTCACAAGTTGGCAACGAATTATGCTATTGTTATTGGTAGGATAAGAAAAATCATCGAATAATATTTAAAGGCACACGCGATTATTGTGGGGGATAATTGTATAAATTAATTGGTTCTTTGAATGAATCCTTATTTGAAAGGAATGGCAAATTTGTAATTTTTTTGTATTGCCATTTATTATCGTGTTCAATTCAATTCCTATTTTTCCATAATCTGAAAAATCGTCTACAATTCACATTTTCGGCACTATCTTTAGAAAAAAACTATAATAAAGATATTTTTGAAAGCGAATTATCACGGTTTAAAGAAATGAAAAATTCAAAAGTCTTTTTTTTCAGAACGTTCTGGAAACCGGCAACTTCTCGCTATTCCGAGTTGGTGAAACTGATCAGATTGTGGACTGATGTTATATTCAAAAATATTAATATTCAAATCTTTAAGAAAGCAGTAAAATTATATTGTGTTTCACAACGAATTTCCAACGTCTATTGGTTACTTTCAATAATTTCATAGCACATTTAGTCGTTATCAGAAGATATGAGTCCGTTCGATCCTCGAGACCAATCTAAACTTTATTTTTGATAATTTTTCATTGTTACATTTTATTTTATCAATATTTTGGTCGAGTATTATCCACGCATTCCATTTAAAGTGAAATTGTCCACAAACAGTTTCAATCAATCCATATGACTTTTGCTCATTCATTTTTTTTCCATTTGACTGATCTCCTTTGGGTTTTTGATCTTCAGCCCATAATTGGTTTGCTTTAAACTTTTGGTTTGTGAAGTCAGCGAATAAATGGATCAAATAGGATCAAATAACACGGAAATTCAATTAAACGCGCCTACCATGTACGTGCGCCTTTAAACAAATTCGGCCGAGTTTGAATTCCAAACAAAACTTTTCATTTCCTTCTTTTCTGGAATTCTTCGAAATTACATTTTTACGATGATGTTGACTTCTTTCCAATTTATTCCACTTTCCGTTTTTTTTTCTCATTAATCGTTTGAAAAGAAATGAATGAATGAAGAGTTTCTCGCGGAGATCATTAATCTCATCGTTCTCATTATATAGACTCTGAAACGGCCTTTCGAGAATTTCCGCGAGCTTCTTATTTAATGCTCATGAACTCACGTACGCCAATTTTGGTTTTTTTTCTTTGTACAGAGCAAATCAGCCATGTATGAAGAGTTTGAAACGAATAGAATAGACATTCGCTGCAAGACCCGAAGCTAAATTTTTTTGCCAAAATTTACAAAGCTAGGTAAATTGCAAAATTATTTACGTTTGTGTAGTTTGCTGTCTGATCCCGAAGCAACTTCTGCGATATTTGAAGTTTGCTCAAATCTTTGCCGAATTCGAAATGAATCCCCAAACCGATGCCGTCTTTTAATACGAACTAGAAGTTTCAAGTGTTGCCTTGGCAAAATTTTCGAGTTTATTAAAACAAAATCATAAATCGGTGAGCATTTCTGAGCGAAAATACGTGATTTTTCTATTCGACCCAAAATTTTAGATCTCATCCTTAACAGATTTCAAAAAGAAATTACATCAAACAAGAAAAAATAAAACGATACATATCTAGAGGGGGAACAAATTGAATTTCCTTTATTTTTGACGACTAAATTAATTGGAATCGTGTTCGATTCAGTGGGCATTTCTTCGTTGTCTCAATGAAAATATGAAAATCTTGAGCCCCTTTGGGTTGCATCTCATCAATATTATAGGCATAGTTTCCCGAAATACGCCTATCTGCCGTCATCGTCGATCAAATTATGGGTTACTATTCGTCAGAAAAGTTGGCCTCAGGCGAAAAAACACATCAACTTTGATTCGTGTCGTTCCGATTCGATTAATGCTGAGAAGCTTCTTCTTCTTCTTTCCATCCATCCCGTAAATGGTAACTCCATTTGTTTTATTATGCGCATAGTATGTGATATTACATTATAATCTCATAATGGATGCATTAAATTCGTATTGTCATGCACTATATGTAAATACATTTGCAAAAAAAGAACTCGCGACACAAAAATATTTAACGATAATTGGATTTTGTTTACAAGAAAATGAAATATTGGATGTTTTGAGAAAGGCCGCAATATGGCGTCGAATCCGATGTACAAACTTGAAATTAATTTGGCTTAAAGTCGAATGCTGTGCGTTGGTTTGCTATGGTCTCGCCCCGAAAGAATTCTTATTTAAAGATGCTGAGAAATTAGAAACTCGAAAAATCATAAAATAATTCATGTGAAAATATGAAAATAGGCGTTCAAATGTGGCGAGACCATAGCGAAATGCGTATGCCCGTAAATCTACCCGAGTACAGCAGGCGAGGAATGCAAAAACAGAATTTTAACTCCAAAACAAGCGCCTTTAAAACATTTTAGTTTGAACATTATAATTTTTCAAATTTCTTCCGAAATTTTGGTTTTTCGACACCAAAATTCGTCGGCGCCGAAAAAAATACGATGATCCAAAATTTTTCAAATTGCTCATTTTTGCGATGGTAATATGATTTTTTTTTGTTTAAAATATACATTGTAAGAATTATAATGACAATATGCAGATATTGGAACAAAAAAATCAGAACGGTGCCCTAAAAGAGCTTGCGAGCACACGTGTTCCCATAGGCTTTCAAGATGAATGGAGCATTGCTTGCTCTCGGAAATACAGAAATGTTGAAAATGGCTCATTTTGATCAACTATTTTCACAATATTCGGAAGAAATCTCAATGTGAGATTGTTTTTTGCATCTTTAACACGAATCAAATTGTTCAATTCCTTTTCGTTTTTTCAGCAGCTTCCTCTTTTTCTTCCTTAAAATTTAATCTTCTTTTGTTTTTGTTCCTCGTTCGATACCAAAAAATGCGTTGATTTCAGACGTTGACCTTTCTGTGAGTTTGTGAAAAAACACTTTAAAAAATTCATTGAAGAGAACCGAAAAAAAAACAAAAGATGCAGCCAAAAAGGTCAAAAAGAGGAATTCAGGGAACGAGAACCTCCATTTCAAGAGCTGGAATGAAATCAGAATTGAAATTAAAACATTTTATGCTATTTATTCCCAAATGAACCATCTCCATTTAATATCTGAACGTATTGCTCATATTTATTTGCTCATTTCGATTTAATATCCGAAGAAATTGTACTATACGGGAGGTTTTTGATTAAAAATCGTGGTCCGAAAATTTATGAATTATTCATTTTAGCTATATTAAAATTCGTTTCTGCCACATGGAAACTGTTCGATTTGCAATTGTTTCCTTCACAACTACTTCGTTTCTCTATGCCACTCTCGATTTTTGTTCAAATTTTCATTCAAGCTTATTCAAGATTGTATCACATACAAACTTTAATATGTCTCTACGATTCGGAGGCGATATGAGCAAAATTAGAGAAACATCGATAATGGCTCTCGAAAGGAATCTTCAGTAAGAGAATCGTTCAAGAATTAAAAAAACCAAATGATTGTAAAATCCTGAACCCAATCCAACTTTTTGCATATATATATTGATTATTCTCTTCGGACAATCTAAAGGTTTTCCGAAATGTCCGCAGCATGTTTGACTGCTGAACATTTATATCGATAACTTCTAAAATGAGACGTTCTTGCGCCACAATTCCATCAGGTTTGCAAAATTTTATTTTTGAATTCGAATATTCTCGAAAAATCAAATTTAAAAATATTATTCGAAACATTAAACGATCAACAATCGCCGCCCACTCGCGAATAATTCAATTTGTTATTTTTTCTCAGATTTTTACAAATATTGGATTATGTCTATCGAATCGACTTGTTGTTTTAGTAGTAGCCGCACTCGCTCGCCGAGTTTATCTATTCAAATTGCTTCTCAGCATTCCTCAATTATTCACCGTAACCCGGCAGTTATCCTGCAATTAGCAACGCCTCACGTCAGCGTGAAATATGTGCAATCATTTGGATTGCACGCAACGTTGCCAAATCACGGGTTCCTCCTACCCATAATAGGCATGTTCTGTTCTCAATGGATTTTTTTTCGAAGGAAAACCTTGAAGTTTGAGGATCGGATCAATGTGGTGTCGACGGTGAAATTGAGCACATCAGAAGCTACTTGAAGACTGTTATTTTGAGCACTTCACGTTTCAATATTTTCACAAACACAATTTTATCATATTTTTGTATTCTTGTGATTCGCTTTGATCTCCTTTTTGCAAATCAAATCTCAACTCGTCACTTTTCTCAAAGCACAGCAATTATGCTACGGGTCCTGTGCGGAAAACATCTTCAGCTTTTCCCCACGTCATCATCATCATCGGCTCAGCGAAAAGGGGGCGGGGCGAACCGAAGGCCGCGCCCCCTTCAATCGCCTCGCATTCTTCGAGATTTGCTCCTCGCATCACCATTTCTCGTCAATTGCTCCCTTTTTCGCTCGTGTGCTCCGACAAAAAAAAAAACAACAACTATTCGCTTATTGCAGTTTGGGTCCTCACTGCAATAAAAAACAAAACAACAAGATGAACTTCTCAATGACGACAGCCACTTACATGATGCTGTGCGCGTTTGCGCTTCTCGTCTTGTCGGTGTCCGCAGAATTGGTATCGGTTTGATTCAAATCCATTCCAACTCAATTTTTACTCATCTTCAGGCGCACTCGGATGACGGTGTTCTCGACATGGATAAGCGCGGCCCGTATAGGTATGAATATTTATGAGATGCAATTCGCTCTCGCTATTTACCGCTTCCTAAAAAGCAAATTAATTAAATTAGACGGTGGTGTAGGAGGGATTGATATTGGATTACATCGGTTTACGTTGGAAACAATTAATTTCCGCGTTTGCAGAGCATTTGCATTCGCCAAACGAAGTGAGGAGGAGTTCGACAAACGCGCTCAGTATGGTTTCGCGAAAAGGTTTGTATCAGTCTTTTTTGCAAATAATAAAGTTCTGAATTCTTTGCCAATATAATACAAAGCCTGAACAATATTCGAACCATAAAAGGCAAAAAATTTGTAAATCAGTGGTGGCTGAAGTATTGCGACCTAGAAATTTCCCGGCCATCATTTCCGAAATATTTTTTTTCAGATCGCCATACCGAACTTTTGCGTTCGCGAAACGCGCCCGACCATATGGTTTCGCTTTCGCCAAGCGCTCGCAATTCTCTTCATTCGCCTAATTTAGTCCTTTCCTCCGCCCCCAACGTTGTGTGAACTCTATATTGTTTTCATTTTCCGTTTGATAAAGTTTCGTGTGTGTTTTCTTCTCTTCATTACATCAAGAAACATATATTTAAATTTTGAAAACAAAAAAATAAAATTAACAGCAACAGTAATGCCAGGAATATAGTAATAAGAAATAAATTCAAACTGGTTTTAATAAATAATCTTATCCAGACAACAAATCAGAGGAACAATAATTTAATGTCTTCGGCTTTTACGCTCTCCGCCATCGTCGCGACGGCTTCTTCCGCGCTCATCGTCAGAAACCTCGCGACGACGAGACCGCTCATCAGATCTATCACGATGTTTCCTTCCGCGCTCTTTCGACTCATCGCGATGCCTTCTATTCTTCGGCTCCTCGGAACGATCTCGACGTCGTCCATCCTTGCTTCGCTCATCCCGTTCCTCGCGACGTCTTCTTTCTTTCTCTCGATCGTTTGACCCATCACCGTGCTTCTTGCTATTTTCCGATCTGTCAATCTCGTCCCGACGTCTGCGATATTTTTCTTCCGAACCTTCGCGATGTCTACGTTCTTTTTCACGATCCGTGGAATCATCGCGACGTTTACGATCTCTTCTCGGCTCTTCGGATTTATTCGAAGAGCGATTTATCGGTTCTTTCGCGATTTCACTATGTTTATCAGTGTGCTTCTTCCTAAAAAAAAAAAAAAAGAAAAATAAATAGACTAAACAAGAAAACACGATACTAACTGTTTCTTTTCCACTTTCGCATGTTTCTCTTTTTTCACTTCAACTGAAGATGCCGAGTCAGAATCTGAGAAAAAAAAATCTAATATGTAATGTAAAAATAAACTAAAACCTGAAGAATCGGACGAAGAATCATCAGAATCCGAGTCCGACGAATCAGAAGAATCCGACGAGTCTGAAGATGAGGATGATGACGAGGAATCATCTTTCAAAGCCTCAAGCATATCCTTTTTCTTTTTCATTCCCTTCTCGAGCCATTCTCTCAATTCAAGTCTAAAAATTATTAGCTGAATGAATCGATCGAATCATCGAATAAATCCCCCTACGTCAATCCTCCCAATCCGATCATTGTAAAGAAATTGATCGAGAATCGCGCATTTTGTGGATTGTCACGCGGGAAAAGTCCAGCGAAGCAATGTGCGAGTGTCCTAAAAAAGGCCAAGTGTATTAAATCCATGTTTGCACTTCGAAGCACTCACGGATCCTTGACGCGCTCATACAGTTTCACGATTCCCATCGCCTCAACCAAATCTTGAAACACATATTTGATGTAGATTCGACCAGCTGAAGTCGTATCCTCTTCGGTCATTTTAACATCAGCCAGAATCTGCAAAACCGAATTGTGTGTTTTTCTCTTTTTTTTTACAAAATGAAGTTTCTAAGATCGCAATGTTCTTGAAATAAATTCAATTTTCTGCAAACTGGATGACGTTTGCGATTTAGATTCAAAAACAACTGGGTCCGTTGATTCATCTAATTGAAATCAAGGATTTCAAGGAATATTTTAGGTGTTTCATTCCAATTTCGACAATGCTAGGGAGTCTAAAGATTTTCAAAGAACAAATTTCATGTGATTCATGTGAAACATAAAAAGTCCAAAAATACCTTCCAATCAATTGCATCAGTGAACAACAAATGCGAAACGAGTCTCGCCAAATTTCTCAATTTGGTAATGTCGAATCGATGAACTGTAGCGTAAGCATCACGGCAGATCTGTTCAAAAGTCTCCTGAAAATATGAAAAGCAATAAAGGTCTCTCGCGAACTTCAAATCTCACCTGATATTCCTGTCGAAGACGGCAGAAGCGTTCAATGAGCATTCCGTAGAATCGCTCATACGTTCTCTGCTGTGCGCAGCAATCAACAAGCATATTACACAGCTCGGTTTCCAATTCGGGTTTGATTCCCATTTTCAATAGTTTGTGCGCTGCTTCCTGATAGTCAAGCGAAGATTGGAGTGTCAAATACACCTGTCGACGGAACGCCAACAAATTCTGTTCGGTGTTATCAATGATTTCGACGGTTTGTGATTTTTGTTCGCCTCCAGCACCTTCCGACTCACTCTCGTCATCATCGGAATCTTCTTCATCACTTGAAATGTCAGCGTCGCCAATAATCTCGGCACGAATCTCGTTATACGTCTCCTCATTCTTCTCGAAATCCGGATCAAGCTTGAACACATCTCAAACACACAACATGAGGCAATTCGCCATTACACATTTCACTTACTCAGTCCATTTTCGGGATCGACGGCCTCTTCTAGTGTGAGCGTATGTGTGATCTGATCCTCTTCCTCAATCAAGTCCAAATCCTCAATGACCGATGGGTATGCCTGAATAATAATTATTATTATTATGAAACGACGACGGCGTCGAAAAAGAATAAGAAAATGACGATGATTGCGTAAAAGCGACGCGAAGAAGTCGTCACAGCGACAGCCAATCGAAACGAGAACTGCCCTCTTCCCGATAAATTATCCGAAGGCTAAACAGAGACATCCCACCCCTTCGCATTCGTCCACCGAAAAGGGCGCTTCTATTTTACAAGCAAACATGTCAAAACTACAGCTGTTCGCTCTCGTTTTTCTTGGTATCGTTTTCGATCTCGGATTCACCGCAAAGGTTCGTGTTCTGTTCTCAATTCAACGTTACTATTTGATGTTACATTTATTGAGAATTTATAAGAAATATTTTAACCAATAGTCCTTCTAATTTTAAAGGTTTTCGTCCAAGACAGAGATTCCTTGCCATGCAAAATTTCCTTGCCATGAATTTTCTAAAACATCCTTAAAATACACCTAATTTCTAGCAATTATCGTTGATAAATCTTCTAGTAGTGGACATCAAGAAGTTCAACATATTAGAACACGGATAAAACTCGTTAGGTGATCGATTGGTACTCTAAAGAAATTTCCAGAGTCCTTCGGATATTGCGGCTGAAAGACAACGAGAGGATTTGGCGAAAATCAAGTATTACAATTGGCTCCTTTTAAGGCATCGAACTGCCAAACAAGTCATCGAAAAGGCAAATGAGTAAGAAATTACAATGATGGAAAATGCTAGAAATAAATTCATAGGGAACTGAAAGAGAAACGTCTCAAGATGCTGCAAACCCTTATTGAGACTCCGGCCCCGCACAATGTAAGTCCAGATTCTTATAGATTTTTATATTTAATTGAGCCTCAGGTCACTTTGATCATCACTGAGCAAAATTACAATAAACTGGACAAAATGATCAAACCACTGAATAAGCATGTGATGAAAGAAAATGAGACTCCGGCTGCGAAACTTCTCACATCTCATCGTCAACCACCGAAATCGAGGCCGTCAAAAATCAACGAAGAAGCCAAAACGAATAATTTCGTCGAATTTCAATTGACGAAGCGCGATTATAAGAAATTTAAAAAGTTTTTGAGCCATAAAATTGTTGTTGTTAAAAGCTAATTTAATAAAATGTAATAATTTACCGCAAATTTCTCTTTTCGAATCTGCATCGCAACTTCAATCATGTATCGAACACGAGTGTCAAGCGTATTGTCTTGTAGAATTGCCCGCAGCCTGTCGTAAATGCTGTTAAGAGCTGCTGGCGAATTCTAAAATTAATTGGCTGTGAAAACGTATTTAGAATTTTCGAAAACCTCGAGTAGTTTTGCACCACATTCTTTCAAGAAAGCAATCGCCACTTCCACAGAATCATCCGTGGGAACTTCAAGCATAAGAAGCATAATTTCAAGACCAAGCACTTCATGCGCGACCTGTTGATTAATTAAGTGCGCAATGAATTTACCGGCAGTCACAGTAACTCCTGAAATTGTGAATATATCGTAATGTAATTTACACAAGAATATGATAATATTTTTTTTTGATTGTGCCTCAAATGATTTTTGCATTAAAACTGAACGTTAACGTTAAATTAATTTTGAAACCTTTGTCGTTTCTTCGGAAACTTCGTTTGAACTGCACAATCAACCTTCGCAACATCAATTCCCCGACATGAGGAAACTTCGAGTTTATCACGGCAACCAGTGCTGAATAAACATGCGAGAATCCCGGCGAGAACGCCTGCGCCTGGATGATTGATCGTGTAAGAAGTCCTCTGCAATTTAAAATATTAGAATAACTTAAAATTAGGTTTTAACATACTTTCCGCGAATCACGTTTTCTTGCAAAAGTTCGCGAACGATTTGAACCAAATTTCCCACGTTCACCCTATTGACGAGACCGTGAAATTTCTTCTTCATTCGCTCCCAATTCAAACGCTGATATTGCTCGCTGCTCTGAAAACACGTTTTTGTTCAAAATCCATTCAAATTGAATGATTGTAAGGAAATATAATACAAACTTTATCAGTGATTTGCTCTTGAAGCATTTTGAGTTTCGCCGGTGGAATATAGGCTCCTCCAGTTCTTGTTCTCAATAAATCCTTTGGTTCTTCTTTTTTCTTTTCTTCCTCAACTTTTGGCGGCTCCGGTGAAGGACTTCTCGACTTCCTCTTCTTCCTTGGTGGACTTTCATGTTCCGGACTTCTCTATGAATGTTATAATTAGACGCTTATTTAATAGAAATTTTCTAGCTACTTCTCTACTTTCCGGCGTTCTAGCACTGTGATCGTCATTTTCTTTCTGAAATAAAATAATAAACATATTTTAAGCATTAAACTTCAAATTACGTTTTCAACTTTTTCATTTTCAGGAGTTTCTGGAGTTCTCACACCGTCCTAAAAAATAAGAAATTCAACTATTTTGAAGAAAGTGGAAATATTACGTTATTGTCGTTATCATCATCTTCTTGAGTTCTATTGATAACTGTTTCAGGAGATTTCGAGTGGTCTGACATTTCTCCTGAATAAGAGAAATTATTAAAGTAAAGAAAATCAAAATATCGAGAATAGGCGATACACAGGTTCTTTCGTATTCGACGAAGCGACGGCGAAATTGGAAGAAATATTTAATCGCATAGAAAGAACATATTTTTTGATTCTTTCTCAAAATGACGGAACAGTGAAACCTGTTCGCTTCATCAGAAACGAAAATTGCCCGGTGTGGGTTGGCGAGTGAATTTCGAAAAGATGCAGAACACGCTGTGCAATAGAGCGCACTTGTTCCTAATGCGTGTATGGTGCCGAACGCGCGTTTTCGGAGCTCATTTGTGAACAAAATTTGAATTTTGAAAAGCGCTTCTCAAATTGAAAGCTAATTTATACAAAGTAAAATAGTCGAAACCAATTACTCATGTAATTCAATTTGAATTGAATACGACAAATTTCGGCTCCGAAATCGACCTATTTATGTTCAAAATTTGTCGTATTAGGTTGTGAAATTATTTGTCTTGGGAATTCGTTTCGAATGTAGTCGTATTCGATTGTGAAATTAATTAAACCAATTATTAAAGAAGAAAATCGATTAGATACTCTGATAACTCAATACCAATCGGATCCGAATTGGAAACATTTTCCAACCGGATCCGAAAAATTAAAAATGGGATCCGAGAAAATACAAATCTTGTCCGAAAAATTAATAATCTAATCCGTAGAATTACTCTGGTAACTCAAAATCAATCGAATCCGACAAAATTCGATCCGGGAATCAACCTTATCCGATTGGTAATTCTACGGATAAGATTGGAAAATTGTCGGATCGGATTGGTTATTTGTTGAATCCGATTCGAATTGAAATATTAAAACAAGATGGATTCGAAGAAAATCTAATCGGATCCGACAAACAACAACCGGATCAGAAAATCCCAAAAAAAAAAAAAACAATCGAATACGACAATTTTCCAATCTTATCCGTAGAATTTCCAATCGGTTAAGGTTGATTCCGGAGCCGAATTTTGTCGGATCCGATTGGTTTTGAGTTTCCAGAGTTTAAAAAATGCGAAATTCCAGTTTCCAGCCAATGAATTTGTACGTATTTTTTTTACGTCGATTTAATTACTCTGATTATGGTAATTAATTGGATCATCAATATCTTTACCCTCATAAATATCTTCAATTCCATGAGAAATGCTATTTGATGTCTGAAAATGCAACAAATTATAATTTAATCAACAAAACGTGTGGATCAAATTTCAAATTGGCGGAACTCGACAGACTCGATTTGATTGGAATTGTTGAGAGAATATTCAGACCATCGGTTCCAGTTTTGATGGATTTTCTCACAAATTATATTTATAGGAATTTTATTCTGAAAAGATTCATAAATCCGATGATTTACGAGATGATGACGAATATTTCGATTTGAATGAACAGTTTATCGGCAGATTCGGCCATATCAAACCATTTGATATCACAGAAGACAACATTCTATTTATATGTGAAAAACCATACAAGGAATAATATTCTGGTTTATTTTTGGTTGCATTCTGATCAAATTCATCCGATTTTAGCAGTTCATTTAGATGTTGGAAGATATTCCGAGATATTCATTAAGGAATATGCACTACCGAATAATCTCGTGTATCCGACATTTGGAAAATATGGGTAAATCGAATATGAAAATATTCAATATGGAAGACAATCTTAGAAGTTCATTGAGCCGAAATAAACCCAGAACAGAAGATGAAGACAGAATATACAAAGTATGCTGATTTTGAGCTTCAAATGAACGACATATTCAGAAATTGATGGGTTCATTTTCTGATTTCGAACATCATCAATTCATTAGATTTCATTTTTTTTGAAACTCCCAATTCCTTCCGGTTATTTCAGACCAAATATGTTCATATCGGAATCAAAGAGGCCACCAATTTATTTAAGATCATGTAATGAATTGGAGAAGGAAGAGGTCTGTAAATCAAGAAGGAATTTGACGGAATCGAAGATACAGCGAGCACGGAATGCAAGGAATTCATAGGACAAAGTAGTTGTAGACATTGCCATGATATAATGGGAATGTTAAGCGAGCCAACAAGTGCGGAGGAAGTAAATCTTCTCGGCTGTAAGAATTTCTAATACTCTGAACACGATACGGGATCAGTTTTTCTCGATTGTCGCATTGAGTTAGTGTTCATTCAGAATGTCAAGCTCTGGGCAACCCTGAAGAGCAGCTCCAAAAGACGTCAACGAGCATTCAACAGCATCTGCGGGGAATGGCTCGAACTACTGCTATCTTGGTGTCAAAGTATGGTATGATCGATTTATAATCGTTTTGAACCGAATCCAGTTTTCGACTTCGCAATGGGATTACCATTATTCACCTGGTCCACCGGGATGTAGTCCGTAGAAGAAACAAACGTTTTAGAAATACATATGTTGTATGTTTTTAATTGATTTCATTGTTAAAAAGTATCTGAATCTAACTTGTCGATGACTGACGAATATACAAATATTCGCTATTTTCGAGTCAAGAATTCAAATAGAATTTCAACTATAGTCGGCGTCCGGCGACTTCTGTACGCCTGTAGATTTACGGGGATGCGTCTTTCGAAATGGTCTCGCAAGGACTAACAGGTTATTTCAAATTTTATGGACCGGTTCGATAATTTTCTAATCGAATGACGTTGGAAATTCAAGGAAATGCGAAACTCATCAAAAAAATGAAGCAGTTCACGTGAAAACAGCAAAATAAGCATTCACGCGTGGCGAGACCTTTTCAAGGCGCATGCGCGTAAATCTACCCGCGTACAGCAGTCGCCGGACGCCGACTATATCATTTCCTTGAATACTTAATATCACTGTCATTGAAAATTAACGGAATGACCGCTAACCTCTACTTTCCTGTATTCGAAAATTATTGTTCTGAAAAATCCGTGTTAATTTGTCAAATAATCAAATAATTATAGGGGGGGGGATATATGTGTCAATTCGAAATCGATCTTTCGAAATACTTTATTGAATTAATTGATTAACTAAATTATTGTTATAAATAAAAACTGTCAACATATTTTTCTGAAATTCTTTGGCTTTAATAATAAAATTAACTGTTAAAAATTTGTTCGACTTATGAATCGAGCCTCAGACTCATTCTCGACATTTCGGGATCATATTATCTCGGCACGAATCTCGTTATACGTCTCCTCATTCTTCTCGAAATCCGGATCAAGCTTGAACACATCTCAAACACACAACATGAGGCAAATCGCCATTACACATTTCACTTACTCAGTCCATTTTCGGGATCGACGGCCTCTTCTAGTGTGAGCGTATGTGTGATCTGATCCTCTTCCTCAATCAAGTCCAAATCCTCAATGACCGATGGGTATGCCTGAATAATAATTATTATTATTATGAAACGACGACGGCGTCGAAAAAGAATAAGAAAATGACGATGATTGCGTAAAAGCGACGCGAAGAAGTCGTCACAGCGACAGCCAATCGAAACGAGAACTGCCCTCTTCCCGATAAATTATCCGAAGGCTAAACAGAGACATCCCACCCCTTCGCATTCGTCCACCGAAAAGGGCGCTTCTATTTTACAAGCAAACATGTCAAAACTACAGCTGTTCGCTCTCGTTTTTCTTGGTATCGTTTTCGATCTCGGATTCACCGCAAAGGTTCGTGTTCTGTTCTCAATTCAACGTTACTATTTGATGTTACATTTATTGAGAATTTATAAGAAATATTTTAACCAATAGTCCTTCTAATTTTAAAGGTTTTCGTCCAAGACAGAGATTCCTTGCCATGCAAAATTTCCTTGCCATGAATTTTCTAAAACATCCTTAAAATACACCTAATTTCTAGCAATTATCGTTGAACGATAAATCTTCTAGTAGTGGACATCAAGAAGTTCAACATATTAGAACACGGATAAAACTCGTTAGGTGATCGATTGGTACTCTAAAGAAATTTCCAGAGTCCTTCGGATATTGCGGCTGAAAGACAACGAGAGGATTTGGCGAAAATCAAGTATTACAATTGGCTCCTTTTAAGGCATCGAACTGCCAAACAAGTCATCGAAAAGGCAAATGAGTAAGAAATTACAATGATGGAAAATGCTAGAAATAAATTCATAGGGAACTGAAAGAGAAACGTCTCAAGATGCTGCAAACCCTTATTGAGACTCCGGCCCCGCACAATGTAAGTCCAGATTCTTATAAATTTTTATATTTAATTGAGCCTCAGGTCACTTTGATCATCACTGAGCAAAATTACAATAAACTGGACAAAATGATCAAACCACTGAATAAGCATGTGATGAAAGAAAATGAGACTCCGGCTGCGAAACTTCTCACATCTCATCGTCAACCACCGAAAATCGATGGAGAAGCGAGAACGAATAATTTCGTCGAATTTCAATTGACCAAACGCGATTATGAGAAATTGAAAAAGTTTTTGAGCCCTAAAACTGTCATTGTTAAAACCTAATTTAATAATCATTAATAATTATTTTATACAGATTCGAAAATTGTGGTCAATAAAGATTTTTCTAAGCACTTCTTATATTTATATTCTGGATAACCATTCAATATTTTTCAATCCAAAAATAGGATAAAAGACAAACTGAATGGCATTCAACTTTTTTGAGGAACCCCTCTAATTCGTATGAATGCGTCCATTGAGATCATTCGGCCGTCTTTTGTGCCAAACCCAACCTTGAATCAAATCGACAACAACAAATCGGAAGGCAGGCGATAAGAATCTGCTGAAAATTTGCTTTCGGTGGCTCAGAGACCTCATGACTTCCTGCTTGCCACCGTCGTTTTTTGTTCGCTTCGAGATCGCTTAAACTGATATAATTTTTGGCTAGCCAGATATCATCAGAGAAAGGCTCGCCCGATTGACACTTTCACTTAATCAAGGTCAACTCGTATTGTCTTCAACTTGTGTACCCCAAGTTTTTAGTTGTAAATTTTTTACGAGAATCACACACAAGTGTAAAAGTGGCTTCGAATTAAATTGCTGTCAACAAATTCATTCATATAGTTAACAGAAAGGGTCAAAGAATATTGATATTGATACACATTCAATATGATTGAATCAGGTACAGTAGATTTACAGGGTTTCTCTTTGCAATCGATTCGCCATATCTGAATGAATATTTTTCTTTCTTAGATCCCATCAAATATAAAAATTATCGAAATGAACCCCTGAAAAAAGGAAAAGTCTTCCTAGCTAAAAGCTTGTAAATCTACAGTTGTAGATGATCACTATAAACAACTCAAATTCTTAGCTAAAAGGAAGCTTGAAACACAATTGAATGGGATAAAATCGAGATTTTGGAAAATCCAAGGCAGCAAAAATTGGAAGTTCTGGTAGATATTTTTACACAACTTGAAACATATCAAATATGTAAAAGTGATTAGTATACTATCACGAATTGATTAACTGGTTATCTCCATAAAAATCCTTTTAAATTATCATAAGAACTTCTATTATTAATTGAGAAAGTAAGAATTGAACCCATTTGATTAATTTCTATTTAAATGGGTAATTTTCATTCAATTCGAAACATTTTCTTCCATCGATAAATCGACATTCGTAATGAATTTAGTCTTCTACTGTTTTGCCATAATCGATAATCCTTAAATGGATTCGCGTCATATAGTTTGCAAGACACTTACGAGTGCGTAATCCAAGCCAATTATGCATCTTATTTATAAATTCGTCGAACGATTAAAGACGGCAAATCGCTCGAGACGTTTTCCGTCGTCGCCGCCAACTGCTCTCAGCGATACCAGTCGGATTCGTTTTGTTGATCGCTTCCACTCAGACTTCAATAATCGGTGCGCAAAAACACCTGTGCGAACTGTTTGCCATCGGATGCATTCTGCATAATGTGTCTCGCTTATCAAGCAGTCGCATCGCATTTCAGTTTTCTGAACTTGATCTGCCAAAATAAACCGTTCGCGTATAAATTCATATATGTACATATGGGCCATTCGAATCGAATCGGCGAGGAGTTTGAATTGAGTCTTTCTGATGAAAGCCCATCAAAGAATGGTGTAACATAAATTATTTTTTTTTGAATGATCAAACTAGCGTTTCAACTTAATGAACATGCATGCAAGAATTACGAAGTTTTCGAAACGTCTTCGAGTAACGTCTTCTTCTCTTTAAACAACTTTATGAAGTGACGCAACTGATTGATAAAGCTGAACATGATCGAAGCTAGACGAATTGACGCCGATATTATTACACAATAGGTTGTGATAGTAACAATTCAAATATCTAGCAAGTCAAAACTGATCGGGTCTTTACTAGAATGAATCTGAAATTTGGCTAAAATGAACCATGGGAAACAGGATTTGAATTGTTCGAATAACTCGATATTAAATATTGATTCATTCTGAAATTGGCGTCATTGGGCTCGATCCACGTGGATTCTTTCTTGAAAACCAACGAAATCCTTAATTGTCTCGTCATTTTGGAGTGACCAATCCTCTAAAAGCGTGGTCGTTCGAAATTTTTACGTAATGTTGCATTCATCAACGCAACGCCAAGAAAAAAAGGCGATTTTGGGCGACGAACCGATGTGTAAAGATTACACAATAAAGCGGCGAACAAGATGATATCTGGCGTCGTCTTCGTGAGTGGAGACGGCAGAAAAAAAAATTAAGAAGCAAGGCGAAAAGCTTGAGAGTGTTAAGTTTTTTTTTTTATCGCGCCGCCGCCGATCGACCGATTATTATCACTCAGAAGCTTCTTCCTCTTACGATTTTTTTACACAGGCGTTCAGTTGAGAAAAAAAATAGATCAGCTTCATCCTCTCACCCCTCGGGGCTTTTCATTTCTTTGGCTTTCGAATATAATAAAAGTTTGTAATGAAGGTGGTGATTGAGAACAGGCTTTTCGGAAAATGCGCATTAAATTGTGTACATGGAAAGATTGAAAGGAGTTGTTTAATACTAATAATAATGGAATTGGATGATCGCTCGCGACCCTAAACAGCGTTCAGATTTGTCTCACGATGTGTGAAATCCCAAGTGAGGATCCACAATATTTTTATTTTGAATATTACGAATGGCATTCGTTATTATCAAAGAGATATGCCGCGAATCGGACAGATTGCCATATAAGGCTTCAGCTTGACCTGGCCATCGAAACATCGAACACTGAAGACGAGGAGAGTATTGATTTTTAGGAATGGGACCACCTGAATTTAGAATCGAATACATTTCCGATTCGATTTATTGAGGAGAGTGGTGGTATTTTCTTAATTAAAAAAAAAACGGCTAGATTGCGAATAAAAGTCCAAATATTTGAAAGAACAACAAGTTGATGAGATGGATCAGTGATAGTGCGTGTGCCCTACGTCTTTCGATTGCAAACATACCGATGGCAAACAACGCCCCGCAATTTTTTGAGGATATTTTATTGCGGGGAAATTGTGGAATAGAATCTGAAAAAAAGCGGCGGCTGCAAATTGGTAGGACTGGATGAGGTGATCGAAAATCGTCGCAGTTCCCGAGATGCAGGTGACGAGGAGCCAACAAATGATGGGACCTCGAATATTTCGGACCACTTTAAGAGATTCTCACAAATTTGCTTTTTTTTCAGAAACTATTTCTTGCTACTCAGCTATTATGCTTGAATCAGATCCCAGACGACACCTTCAGGTATCTGTTAGTTGGCAGGGTCCCAATGTCCCAATTGAGAATCTGCTGAACGATAACGGTTGGATGTTGCTTTTGGAAACGTGTGAAAATTTCGATTCGAATTCCTCTTCTTTTTTTTTTCAGCACATTTGAATTCGAATTCTCGCGTTGACCTCACATCGCAACATATTTGCCAATTTCGCCGCACAACAATTTATCACCCGATACAATCTCGCGCTTGTTGCTTGGTAAAAGGAGAGGTTGGCATTGGCAGCCGAAAAAAAAACAACACGGTTGGAGGATAGAGGTGGGTGGTGCGGAGATGAGGGTTGCCGATGGGCGGGCCGCGTGCCGTCAGCTATATAAGGCTGTCGGCGAAAAACAGGTAGATCAGCAGCAGTTCGCCGCCGAATCATGTCGTCTGCCGATAACGAGAAGAAGCTTTGGGTTGAAGCCGAGTCGCTTCGACGCATTGCCTTCTTTGGCATTTGCATCAGGTTTTGAGCTCACTTCGGTTTTCATTCAACTTTCTCAACTTTCCATTTTTAGCACCATCGCTACCCTTACTGCTATTGTCGCGATTCCAGCCCTTTACAATTACATGCAACATGTTCAATCGACCCTTCAGACCGAGGTTTGATGCTCTTTTAAACTATTGAATCGCTTTATTCCGATATTCGTAGGTCGATTTCTGCAAGCATCGTACCAACGGGCTTTTCGATCAGTATGAGCGCCTTCAGCAAATCAAGGGAGTTCGCGGAAAGCTGATTGTTAAGCGTCAGGCCGGATACGAGACCCCATCGTACAGCACTGACGCTGCTGTTCAAGGAGGATCGCAATCTTCCGGAGGATGCTGCTCGTGCAAGTCCGGAGCCGCTGGACCACCAGGACCACCAGGAACTGACGGACAAGACGGAAAGGACGGACTTCCAGGACCAGACGGACAGCCAGGACAAGACGCTCCAGCCGAAGCAATCCCAACTGCTGACGACTTCTGTTTCGACTGCCCAGCCGGACCACCAGGACCAGCCGGAAACCCAGGACCAAAGGGAGCCCCAGGAAACGCCGGAGCCCCAGGAGCCGACGGAAACCCAGGACAACCAGGAGCCCCAGGAGCCCCAGGAGCCCCAGGACCAGCTGGACCAGACGGACAGCCAGGACAGCCAGGACAAGACGGACAGCCAGGAGTCGTCGAGGAGGTTCAAGTCCCAGCCGGACCACCAGGACCAGCCGGACCAGCTGGACCACCAGGACCAGACGGAGCCCCAGGACAGCCAGGACAACCAGGACAGGACGGACCACAGGGACCAGCAGGAGACGCCGGATCCGACGGAGCCCCAGGACAGCCAGGAGCCCCAGGAGAGCAGGGATCCGCTGGAGAGCCAGGAGCCGGAGGCGGCTGCGACCACTGCCCACCACCAAGAACCGCGCCAGGATATTAAATGCAATATCCCGAATTTGGTTGTATATTTCATGCCTTTCCCCCCATTTCTTTTACATTCTTTCTTGTTACTTTCTCAAACATTCCATGATTCTCAGAATAAAATTATTCGGCAAAACAAAACAAAAAATCGCACAGTTCGTGGTCGTTGTTGTTGTTGGTTTTTTTTTTGGGATTTCGATCGCCAGAAAATGGCGTATTCGGTTCATAATCGGATACCGGTTCGAGTGATGTGTCATTTATTGCGGTCGCATTAAACTGTCATGGCCTCCGTGTCGGCTAGCGGGATTCCGTTGAGGTATCAAATAAGGGAAGGTCAGAAGAAGCCTCATTGTAATACGGCCTTCAATGCATGATAACAATTTGCATGTTGTTGTGTAAAACTCTCACTAATTCAAATCGTCTTATGCTAATAGGTCGTTTGAAAATCTTTGAAAATTTCACGATGAATCTTCTTAACAACCCAAAAAACTTGATTATTGACCTTTTTCGCGAATCAGCTGACTTCCTCCTAAATCTGGTTTCCAGAAGATCCAAAATCGAAGACGAAAAACTTGATAATTTGGAATATCTTGTCAAAATTTTTTAATGCAAATTTTTTATCGTTCGAAGATGTTATCCACGTTGCGAAACTGCTTTCAATTCAACAACCAATTGGCTAAAAATCAAATTTCCAAGGTTTGTGCATTTTTTCGTAAACGTGTTTGCACGCGTGACACACCGTAACCTCAGATTAAAATTAAATGGACCCATTCTGCGAATAAAAAAAAACAATTTTGGGTTTTTATTGGTTTCTCATTTTCAGCGAAATTAAAAAACTAAAAATAATACAAAGAAATACTTTTTTTTCAATTCGCTGAACATCATAAGATGAGGCTCGTTCAATGTTTAGTATTTAGCCAATTTTCCGTGGATTTTTCTATCTTCCAGGCTTTCATTGCTATTAAATCGATTGAAAAAATCCAACAAAAATTGAAAATGATTATTTTAAAAGGTCGAAAATATTTTACATGAAAAAATCAGTAAAACGATAAAAATTATGCGTTTGCTTCACGTTCCATTTCAATTCTCAATCGAATATCGCCAATGTTAGTTGAACTATAAAACTCTTCCAAAGCCTTTTGTCGTTTTCTGTACAAAGCGACGGATCGCTTCTTCATTATATAGCAAATTGAAACCCAGAAAATAACCACAACGACAGTAATGCACAGCCCGAAGAACATCTAGACATTTCAAAATCATCGTTGAATTTTTTGAAGACGCCTACATTCCGCCGAAATCTGATATATCCCGGTGAGACATATTTCGAAGGAAGCTGCAAAAAAAAAACAAAATCGAATTAAAAGTTGAATTGGAAAACGCACGAATTCATAGTATTTTCGATCGCCAAAATTATATTTTTTGAATAATTTATCGATCGGATCAAGCAGCATCCGGTTATAGTTTAATTTCGGATACGAATATCCAGTTTCTAAACATTTTTACCTCAAATTTTTTTAAAATTAAAATTTGTAAATATACGAATTTTTCTTGTGATATGAGGAACCACTATTTTCGATTCATCGCAGTGTTCAAAACAAAACGCCGGTGTGTATTTTCCATTATCCTAAAAAATAATTGAAGCTGAAAAATTTGACAGCTACTACCCTCACAAAATAACGAGCACCATGAGTATTTATGGACTATCGTAATTTTCATGGGACCGTAATTTAAATTTGAATTTAGATAGTCGCAATTAACCTGCGAATCAAATTCATCGTAATTCAACACTGGGTACTCGCTTTTAGAGATTTTAATAAATTTATAGTCGGAGTCCGGCGTGTAGATTTACGGGCATGCGCCTTTCGCTATGGTCTCACGCGGAACAATTGATTATTTCGATTTGAGAGGTCTTTTCGTTAATTTTTAATTTCAGTGAAATTAAATATCGTAAATTAACAGAAGTCGCCGGACGCCGACAATTCAAGCCATACTATAATGTAGCACCATGGTCCGAATTTTCCACTAGTGATACTTGGAGCCCCATCAGGGCCCGATGAATATTTTCCGAAGAATGGATGACCCTCTTCCAATTTCAAATTGCGACAAGACGAATGATAAAGGTGCTCCGTTGTAGAAGCTCTAAATCAGAGAGCAAATTTTCGAACTTGAAAATCTTGATGAGTACAGTTTTTTGGCATCAACTGTCGCGGAATTGAACCAACTTTTGGTCACCGTATTCCACGTTTCGCAGTTTTGTCCACTTACGGTTTTATTCTACAAAAAATGATTATCATTGAACATATTTATGCGAATAACCTTGTTTCCCAAATATTTGTATTCTTGTAGATTATTTTTTCGAATACATTCAACATCTGCAAATTAACATTCTGCGCATTAGAGCGTAAATCAGATAAGAATTAATTTGAAAGTTTTAGATAAATTCTAGCAGTGTCCTTGAAATAGGGCATTATTACACTACATATAAAGATTTTTTGAATCTGAATGTCTCTCTAACATTAAAAAAAAATATGGAAACTCGTTGGCTTGCCTAGAAGCCGTTCTGCCGAAGGAAACTCACTTATTCTGTCCTTGATTTCGAAATATTTGCCATTGTATAGAATTGAGTAGCAATATGGAATAAATAATAGTAATAATGAAATGAGCATTTTAGATTGAATTTCTCAACAATAAAATAAAATCGATGGCGAATCGCGTGTGCTCGTTGATTTAATGGATGATTATTTCAAAAAAAAAACCCCAACGTTTTTCTTCGAGGACGATCAATTAAAGAATGGCAAATAAATCAGTGTATATCGCGCTACCAAAAAGTTGCAGTATTCGAAGGAGAAATTGGAAAATGCTAAGCAATTTGCAGCTGAAATCAACGTTGATGAGATCATCGTGCGCATTTTGAATCTCGGCTCAACCGGCACCTCGTTCTCATCGACCGTTGCTATCTCTGAGATATTACGGCTTTTGGAATTGGCGCGGTCGGAATCCGTCGAGTAGTTTTCATTGACAAAATCTATTATTAATTTCAGCCCTATATTCATGACTCAAGGAGCAATGGTGGAGATTGAGGCACCTGTTAAAATATGCGGCGATGTACATGGACAGTATTCAGGTGGGGAGGGTATTCGGCTTCTGACACATCGGATCGAATCTCATCCAGATGTTCTACGGCTGTTTGATCGCGGCGGCTTCCCACCGATCGTCAACTATCTGTTCCTCGGCGACTATGTCGATCGCGGATCTCAAAGTTTAGAAGTCGTCACATTGTTCATCGCCTACAAGCTCAAATTCCCTGGAAACTTTTTCTTGCTTCGCGGCAATCATGAATGCGGTGCGATTAATCGTGTATATGGTTTCTTGGAGGAGATCACAAGACGATATGGACCCAAAAATGGGATGAATCTGTGGAATATTTTCCAAGTATGGCCGACGTTTTGTTTTGTGCTGCCAAGTCTAGATGATTTCAGATGACGTTTGCTTGTATGCCGTACACTTCGCTGGTTTCGGGACGTATTTTGTGTATGCATGGTGGTATTAGTAAACGAGTAATCGAAGGGAATTCAAGAAAATGATATCAATTTGAGCATTTTTAGATGAAATCATTGGAGCAGCTTCGTAAATTGCCGAGACCTGTTCTGGATATTCCAAATCCAAGCATTGAAATTGACATTTTATGGTCGGACCCTGACGAATGCGTGAATGTAATCCATTTTGCCATTTGTAGAAAAAAAGAAAAGCTTCACTTAGTCACTTAGTCGGTTGGTTCTTCGCCTGTTGAGGCGCAGCTTTCCAAGCTTTTCGGTCCTTGGCTTTGGTGGACCAGGGGGTGATAACGGCTCCTTCAGTTGTTCTTGTGGTGATCTCCTTCCGAAGCGAGTCCGACCATCTCATGGAAGGTCTTCCTCTTGGCCGGGTCCAATTCCACGACCGCCACTCCGTTAGAAGAGTAGTCAATCTTCCATCTGTTCTTCTAGCAACGTGTCCAGCCCAGGTCATCTTCCTCTTCGTGAGAAAAGAAGAAGAATCAAAATTCTGATGGCCACATTTTGAAAATCTCGAGCCAAATTTTTTTTCAGGGGTTCGAGGACAACACGCGCGGTGTTGGCCAAGTGTTCGGCGTGGATGCTCTTCGCGAAGTGATGACTCGTCTCGACGTCGATCTGATTGCTCGCGCTCACCAAGTGGTGCAGGACGGCTACGAGTTTTTCGCCAACAAGAAGCTCGTCACCATTTTCTCGGCACCCCATTATTGCGGATCATTCAACAATGCAGCAGCGATGATGAACGTTGATAAGAATTTGACGTGCTCATTCCAAGTGAGAGCGAATTTCATGATTTCGAATGTTGACAAAAAAAAAAACAACAAATTCCAGATAATGAGACCGATTTCGAAATCAATGAAGAATCCATGATAGTGCTTTTGAATTTGAATAAATATTAGAGAGTTATGTATGTGTTGTTGCCTGCCTGCCAGTTCCCCCCCGTCCGTTGTCCAAATTTCCTTTTTGACCTCATGATAAGCCCATTGTTTTGAAAATCGTGTTATCAATCAAATGACCGAACAAGAAGAACAATAGCTTCTGAAACGATAGTGTAATTTACACCGTCATGATGGTATTAAAAGGAATCGGCGAATTCCGAAACGAGTCACAAAATGACCGAAACTGCACGCTGGTTACTACTTGCTTCCTTATTTGGGGCAGCGGCAGCTAGTAAGCGATTTTCAGATGAATTTTCAATTTTAGGCCCATTGGTTTTTCTTCAGATTGGTCGCTGAGTAATTACGCATGCAATCAGCCACAATTGTATCAACAATGCAATTGCCAATCATTTTGCAGGTTTGATTTTGTGATTTATTGGAATTGAAAAATTGAAAAATCATCAAAATAGCTTAAATTTTTAGTTTGAATTCTAATCTGTTCTAGAAAAGAATTCTAGCAACCACAATCGGTATTGATTCGATTTCACGAAAATGTTGCAGTGGTTATGTTCAACAACAACCGCAATATCAATATCAATCGCCATGTGGCGGAGGGTGTGATGGTGGCGGTTATGGTGGAGGTGGATACGACAGCTATCACCCAAGGAGACGGCATAGGCCTCGACATCATAAGCATAAGAAACCACGAAGAAAGTTCAAGTTTGATTCTGATGAATCGTTAGGTAGAATATTTTCCATTGAAAAAATTCAAGAATGATTTTCAGAATTGGAGGTTCCACCACCACCACCAACACATAAAGCGAAGGCAAAAGTTCAGGAGGAGTCTGTTGAAGAACAAGGATTCATTGAGGAGCAGACTACACAAGCTCCGGTCGTGACCAAGGAAGACAGCTCATGGGAGAACGAGGTAGATCAAATGCGAATATCACACACAAATGATTTGGGTGAAATTCAGGATCTCTGGGAGAAGAAATTCGAAGCGAAGCCGGCGGAGAGCAAGCTTGATGAAGACGAGTTCCCCGAAATCGATAGTGCTGAGATTACTAGAGCTGTGTCCCGCCCACATCCTGCTCCAGCTCAAACGCGACCGGCGACTGGTGCTGGACAAGGCATCGGAGTAAACACTGGTTTGGGAGTTGGAGCTCCGGGCGTCGGAAATCCGGGAATAGGTGGTCTAGGATTAGGTAAGAGCTGTGCATAAAGGCTTTCAAGAAACCGATTCTTTTCAGGAAATGGTGGCCTATTCGGAATCAGCAGTGGTGTTGGTGTTGGTGTTCCTGGCGTTGGTCCAATTGGTGTCTCGTCAGGATTGGGCGTTGGCAAATAATTTTTGTATCATCATCATCATCATCTATTCTTATAATGTTTTTTTCGCGATCTCAAAACTAATTGGAACAATGACCAATTTTTTGTTGTATTGTTTCGCGTATATTATGCGACCCCCTTGTTCGTAACTAGTCGTGATTAATGAGTTTCTCTTAATATAAAACTTCGAACAAAAAAAATAGTAAAATATATTGAAATGAATATTCGCAACATATTTCTATTATTGCTAGCAGAATTTGGCAATATTTCAGCAAGTGAGTGTTTTAGCATGAATAACGTCAATGAGGACGGTTGCAAAAAACGAAAACAGGAAGCAAACAGGAAAACACGGTCTAGAAATATTGTCCTCAAAAATTAGGTTCGGCCACGGCCACACTTGATGGATCGATTAATTAAGTAAAACTAAATGATAACTAATATATTGCGTGTGCTTACGATTTCGAAAACCAAATATCAAAATTACAGTCACAATTCATAAAAGAAAACCGCGTCCAAGCATTACAAATAATTTTAAAATTTGCCTTTGATAGTATTTGTGTGCTTCACATGTTTGATTGTTGAAAGTGTCGTGAAAATCCGACTAATGATTTTGAATGTTAATCGCATACGCGCCAAGATTCAACAATTTTGTGTATGCGTCTTTAGCTACGATATTTGAATTTTTCATGAAAAAAATACCGTAATTTCAGACGCCCACTCCGCATTTGTGCGTCAGGGTGTTTGCATCGACCCTGTGAAAATTCAAAATCATCAATCCGATTTTCTTCTTTTTTTTCTTTTCTGGTGTGTCACATTGTAAGGGAATCGCCCCACGAATGAAAATAAAATGATGGGGGGGTTTTTTTTAAATAAAATTTTCGTCATTCTTTATACGGTTACCAAATATTTATTGAAATTCTTTATTGAAATTCAATTTCCAGATTTTTACGGTTCTATGAGCAATTATGCTTGCAACAACTCAGGCAAATCAAATAAAATATTTTGAGAATCAAATATTCAGTGATAAACTCTAAAATATTTTGAGAAATTCTAAAGTCTATTGATACTTTCTAAAACTTATTGAGAATCAATAAATTTTAAAAATTTGGAATTTGTAAATTAAATCTTTTGAGAAAGTTAAATCTTTTGAGAAAGTGTAAAGTATCTCAATATATTGTGAGACTTTAAAATTTGAATAGGGCCCTTATGACTTCCACTGACGCAATTTGCGGCGTCTCTTTTTAAGATCTTCTAAATTCCAATCAATAATTTATGTTTTTGATGTTCCTTCCGTTTTTTTTAGCTTTTTGTAATAGTTTCTTCACTTCACTGATGGACGTATTCATGAAATGCAAGTTTTTATAATAAATGTTTAACACTACCTTAAATCTGCATTGTTTTACATGCTGAATTTGAAACAGTTGTGTCTAAACATGTCATTGCATGAACAGGTTCATGAATTTTAAAAATAAGCACAATTATTACAATTAATTACAATTATACTTCAGTTTCTAATGATTTCGATATTTTAGAGATCGGGAAAAGTGTGGAACAAACATTCCAGAAACATTGGCCGATAGATTTAAGGAACGAGGTAAATACAGCAAATTCAATGAGCAGGTGCCCATGTGGATCACGGCCATGGATATTTTCCACCTTTTTCACGAGGGAACACGTATAATAAAAGGTACTTCAATTATGTCTCTCCTTTTTCAGCATTTAAAAATTGAAGATTGTCTTTTAGAAGTCTTCGTTAAAAACGAAATAAATATTTTTCGATGCGAAGCTATTGATGTGAAAGCGAGACTGCCATCTTCGGTAAAGTCGCTATCAGGAAAATTCAATGACATTAATAGGTCCGAAAAAGCTAGTGTAAGTTAATTTACCACTTGCAATTATCATCCTTTGAAGATTTTTGAAGTGAAAATTGTTTCTAACGCCATGATCGGAACCATCCCTCCGTTAGGTTCAGCTGTTGTGTTGCTTATACATGCCTGCTACCGATGGATGGTGTCACCGACTCGCTTAGTTACAAATACAACATTACCAAACAAAGTAATATGGGATCGTTAGCTATGTACATAATAGAAAATTTTTATTTCAGATCGCAGGTATTTGCAAATTATTAGAAATTCTAATTTGAGATGGGGCGCCTCAATTGTTTTCTGGTTCAAAAGTGCACGTAAGTCGTTTTTTTGCAATTTTAAGAGTTATTGAACGTTGTAGCATCATGCTATTGTCGTTGATATAAGAAATAATACTAATGATTACTGTATTTATTGTTTCAGCAACTTATATACCATTTGTACAGTAATGTCATGGTCAGCTGTCGGCAATAAGCACGCAAGCGCATGAGCACATTTATCACGTTATCAAGAGAAACATGTGCTCGGAACAGACAAACGGGATTGGATATAGTATTTTGAGAAAGTTAGACTCATTCAGTTATTTTTTAAAACTGGCAATTTTCAGTTATAAACTATATCACGAGATTGTGACTTCATTGAAAATGCGTTTCAACGCGAATCCGGATTTAATTAAGAAGTCATTTTATCGCAAAGAACTCATGAAATTAATCGAAAAACGACAAATTCAATCATCAAAATTTGTAAGTTCAACATTTTCTTTCAATATATGCAACGAATTCCTTATAGCAACGTTGTGCGTCATTCGCAGAAAAAGGAGAAAATGCGAAAAGGATAAATTGATTCATTTATTTTTTTCTGATTTTTATTATTAATATATTCATTTCGCATTAATATTGTAATAAATGAAATGTTCATACATATTCAATTATTATGGATGTTATTACATTCTATTTGTGTGAAAATTGCTCGATAACGTATGATATTACATAATATTGGACAGAGTTTATTGAGAACAATCTAAAATTTATTGATATATTCTAAAGTTTATTGAGACAAATCTAAAACTTATTGATAAACTTTAAAGTTTATTGAGACAAATCTAAAACTTATTGATAAACTTTAAAGTCTCACAATATTCATTGAAACTTATTGATAAATTCTAAAATCTTATGAGATTTCCTAAAGTTTATTGAGACAAATCTAAAATATTATAGAGACACGTTAGCCTCTCAACGAACCTCATAAGATTTTAGAATTGTCTCAAAATATTTTTTTTCATTTGCCTGAGAATCCACAGCTCTCCCAGTCTTGCAATTGTCCATCATTCTGCCAGTTAGTCACGATGCCCTGATTACTTGATATCAAAAAAGTTTCAGACATTATCAGCAGCAACGTTTCACACATGACAATCAAGAGAAAAATTGCCGCGAATGCGATTCCGATGAACTGGAACAAGACGAAGAAGAACATAATGGATATCGGGATTCGTGTGGAACCAAAAAACGGCATAGAAAGAAAAATAAGAAAAACAAGAAGAAAAAGAAGAAGTTTCGATTTTCGAGCGAAGAATTGGATCAAGAAGTGAGCAAAAAGAAAGGAAAATATGACGATAATGACGACGAAGAATTCCCTCTTCCACCAGATAGTTCAGAAGAAAAATGGGAAACAAAATCGTCGGAATGGGAAAAAGAAGATCAATGGGAACGAAAATTTGTGCCGAAAGCAAAACCGCGTAAGCGATTCCTATTAACAAGCTTTTTTTAAAGCAACTATCCATTTTCAGTTCCTTCTGAACCTTTACCATCTCCAGGAATCGGAGGAGCTTCAGGCGGCGGCGGCGGTGGCGGTCTAGCCGGCTTAGGACTTGGCACAGGTGGATTGTTCGGAATCAGCAGCGGAGTTGGTGTCGGAGTTCCTGGAGTTGGGCCGATCGGTGTCTCGTCAGGATTGGGAATTGGAAAATGATCCAATTTATTCGTTTTACAATAAAACAATTATTATTTCTTCCCATCGGCCGGTTCCACTGGAATTAATATAATTTAAGCCAAAAAAAAGATGGATGAAGCTCACAAAGTTGCAAGTATAAATCGTCGACATAATCGAGAATCTCAATGATTTGCAACTTGTCGACGGTAATTGGTTGAATATTCGAGGGTCGATTCGGTTTGATGAATATTTCGTCGGGATTGGTGATTATTGATACGCGTCCTTTGGATTTTGGCTTCTGAATTAATTTGAAAACGTCTCTATTATTAAATTACAATTAATATTTTACCAATGATTTGTCCCATATTTTATTCGGAGCGTGTTGTTGGCCGATTAATGCCATATTATGAACACTGAAGCCTTCAGGATCGAAAATTACCTGAAACCAGCTGAAAATAGTTTGGACAAATACTTTGAGAACACCTTGTACAATTGATCGTCGCATTGCATAATCTTGCGATCTTTGTTCAGCTTGACATTTGGCAATGTGCGCATTGTCTTTCCGGCCGTCTTGTTAGCATTTTTCTTTTTGCCTTGGATTCGATAGACATTCACATGAAAATAAATCAAGCTGCTTACACGAAATGTTACCCATTGATATAAACTAAAAACCAAAGAATTTAAGTTGATTGAAGAATAGAAAATGAATTGAGGATCAAATTAGTTTGACGTGATTTGTTTTAGAAATACAAATTTTATTAATGGTTTAAATTACAAATTATTTTATTTTCAATCATATACTGGCTCAAATTGTGAATCGGATGATCGTTCAAAGCATTCACATAATGATGATAAGTCTGCTTACATTAAATGCCAAACAAAATAGACGAGGAAAAATTATTTCCGCTTTTAAGTGGAAGTGCTTAGGTAAATCGAATAAAATATTTTGAGATTCATTGAGAAAAACGAACGTGTCTCTATAATATTTTAGAATTTTCTCAATCACTTTTAAAAATTATTTCAAGATTTTAGAATTTATTGAGATAATTTAGAATTTGCTCAATAAATTTTAGAAAATCTTAAAAGATTTTAAAAAATATTTTTACGTTTAGCGATTCTCAATAAGTTTTCGAAAGTATGAATAAACTTTAGAATTTCTCAAAATATTTTAGAGTTTATTATTGAATATTTGATTCTCAAAATATTTTATTTGATTTGCCTGAGATCTGGCACTGATAATACCGTATCGATTTGCTTTTTGAAATGCTGAACTCATTGTGACGGCAGAATCTGCCCGTTGAATCGCGGTCTTCCTAAATCTGAGATCACTTGGTTTAGAGCTGAGAGAGATAGAGCTTTCAAAAATGGGGTGAAAGCGGCTGTTACCAATTTATTGTGGAACTCTGCTGGCGAAGCTTCGTCAAGGAATTCCCCTTAACCACGTCTTCATCTGTCGAATGTTTTCCCGGCACCGGGGTCTGCCATCTCACGAACCGACGATTCGCGCTGCTCCGCCAGGAATCGGGTGAGAGCTTCGGCGTTCATACTGCCCGGAATATCCTGATAAAACAAGTTGTTGTGCTTTCGAGTAGTTCGCGTGGATCGAAGAGCGGTGATATCCATGACAATGAAGAATGACCGAGTACGTATTTTTATTAGAGGGGATGTGTTTTTAGAAACATCTGATATTTTCTCCTCAAATACTCTTAAAAAAAACACAGAATTTAAGCCGTTTCTTTTCAATTTTCAATTATTTTTTTTTTGCAAATTTTATTTGTTTTGTTTATAGGTATACTTAGATGAATATTCGGTAGCGCGGGATGATGCTTATTCTTCGTCTGTAGCCGTTTGGCTTGGTCACGTACGGCCTGCAAATTCCAAAATTCGAATCGATCTCATTTCTTGCGAATCGCTCACAAATATCGCGGGACAAGAATTCTTGAGCGTTCGATGAATGCGGGCGGCTTTGGGGCAGCAGGCGCGTTGTCCAAAGCACTCATCCACTCTCTGAAATTCGAATTCCGATTTAAGACTATATAACACATAATAAGAGTATCACTTAGAGTTGATATCGACGTGATCGAGTTCCATGCAATTGCTGAAATTGAACATTTGGATGAGTTGTTAAAAAAAATACAGACTCTCCTGAGAAATGTGTTCCTCTTGTGTTAAGGTTGCTGAAAATTTGGACAATTTAGGAAATGTGAAAGCAATCATACTGATTGTGGTGTTTAAGCGAGGAAGTTGGCGCAACGTTCATGTAGAATGGGTTTCTGAAAAAATTCAATATTGGATTTGAAGTTGACTCGATTTTTCAGCCTACGTTTTTGCCGGAGTTCGGAAGTTTTTCAAATCATTCGAACGACTGGAAAAACAATTTTTTAGTGGTTATTGATTTTTTTCATTAAATCAGTGTTACCTTCTGTGCGAGTTGCTTCTGCCAGAGGGGCTTCTGAAAATTAATTAGAATTCGAGAAATTAAACCTTGAAAGTATTGAGCTCAAACTTGAACATCAGCGGATTTCTTCTCTGATCTCTGAAGAACAAACTAAACAATTTTATTGAATTCCCCAGAATCTTACTCTTCAATTTGACTAGCTAAAGTATGTTCAAGGCACGTTAATCTGAAAAACAAAAGACAATATTGAATTGGAAAGCGTTGAAAAAATCAGACGGAGTTGGTTTTGGTTTTTCCGTAAGAGGCGTTTGTGTGCTGAAAGAAACAAATCGAGAAAATCGCATAATTTCAATTATAATATTTACGTCGCAATGCTTTTCCGGTGAACTTTTGGGCTGAAAGCAATTCCAATTTGAATGGTCCTTATATGAATTCTTACTTTTGCGGTTTTTTGCTAGTAACTACTGGATAGTAGATGGTTGGCACGTTGCCTCTGAAATTCCGAAATCGATGAATTCAAATTTGGTTTTGAATTGCCCACCTCGAAAAGAAATTACTAGGCTCGAGATTTCTGAAATAAAATGATTAATAATATTTTGGTTCGAGAATTGACTAGCTTACATCGATTCTTCGACATGATGTTGACACTGAAAATTGAATTATAGACGATGTCTGAAAATGCACAAAACATACCTGGGCGACGACGAAAAGAGCTGGAAGAACAATGAGAAAATGCATTTCTCGAATGTGGTTTTCGACAATTTCTGACCGTATTTATACCATATATATTTCATTGCTAATTTAATTATAATTACGTCATTGTTCATTAGCGTTTTTCAAAATTCATAATAGTGGCGATTAATTGAAATAAAATTGAAAAAAATAGAAGAAAAATGACAGCATTTTTTTGGAAACTCAGGAAAATCAAATAAAATATTTTGAGATTCATTGAGAAACTAA
Organism: Caenorhabditis bovis; assembly: GCA_902829315.1. Classification (NCBI taxonomy): domain Eukaryota; kingdom Metazoa; phylum Nematoda; class Chromadorea; order Rhabditida; family Rhabditidae; genus Caenorhabditis; species Caenorhabditis bovis. The sequence continues at coordinate 1,339,802 of CADEPM010000004.1, read as the reverse complement.
CGTGTCTCTATAATATTTTAGATTTGTCTCAATAAACTTTAGGAAATCTCATAACATTTTCGAATTTATCGAGATAATTTGGAAATCGCTCAATAAATTTTAGAAAATCTTATAAGATTTTAAAAAATATTTTTAAGTTTAGCGATTCTCAATAAGTTTTCGAAAGTATCAATAAACTTTAGAATTTCTCAAAATATTTTAGAGTTTATCATTGAATATTTGATTCTCAAAATATTTTATTTGATTTGCCTGAGAATTGCAATTATTGGAAAAATCGACGCGAAAAAACTTAGTGAACAAAAAAAAAGGGAAAATTTGGAAACAGCAGAAAAATGAAATTTTATAGAAATCACACATATTGCCTTGTATTTTAGAGTAAAAACACACGGTATATGTCATTTCTCAATTAAATTTTGATTTTAGTTTGTTTCGAAAATGTTCTGTGTAACATTTTCTGCTTATGTGAGAATTTTTTAAATTTCTATTTCTACAGTAATTCCGAATCGTCATATTTTGTTAGTTTATTTTTTCAAAAAGAGGAATATTTCGAAAATTCTCTGAAAAATTTGGGGAGCGGGATATCGATTTTCGTCCGAGACTGATATCCGGTTTTTTCTGTCCAAACAGGTAACCTCGCTTGGAAACGGAATGGTAGCTTCCGGAGCATTTAAACGCGTTAATTGGCATTGCTCTTTTCATTTCTAATTTCTGCATATTTTAAATAAATGTAAAATTCATGGGAGATTTTAATTTTGACGCTTCAAATCTCGATAACTCGAAGTTTGCTCAAGTAGTTTTTTTTCGTTTCAAAGCCAAATCATACTAATTTTTTCGAAACATTTCTTCATCGCATTTCATTTTTCAGCAAGTGCAGAAATTTTCTCGCGATAATAAGGAACCGTGTTGCCATTTTTGGGCTTAAACTCTTATTGGAGTGTTCTGGAAACGTCCTCCGATGGCTTCTTGAAGCATCCATTTTTGGTTATAGAATTCTTAGAATTGAGTTTCTTGTTGGAAACAGTCTTTAATTATTATTTTTTTTAACTTCATTTCCGTTTTTTAAACTTAATTTCCCATGATTTTTAGTTTCAATTATATTTAGTTTTATCATAATATCAGTGACTGATTCGGTATCTTTATTTTCAATTCTTCACTTCAAAAGCGTGGGTGATTGATTGAATCATAATAAAAAATAATCATATTAATAATAATAATGATCATAGAACGAGTAATTGAACGAAACTCTGATTACAAATTTTTATTCGAAATATTTGATTGCCTCAGACCATTGAGATTTCTTGAATGTTTGATCACGATATTTTCAAAAAAAGTTTTCTAACCTTTCCGAAATGCCGCCTAATTTGATAGATTGCAGTCGGAAATGTGCTCATTTTGAGCTAAATATTTCAAATTTCAAATGTGTCAAACTAGAAATCACATTTCCACTTTTTTGTTTTTCCCTGCAAAATTTTATTGGAGATTTTCAATTTCTCAGCAGACCCATTGATGTTGATAATAAACCTTAGAATATCATAGCAATTATGTATCCATTTTTAGAATCAAAACGCCTAATTATGTAGATTTGAGGTAAACCAGGAGAAATCGAGTCAAAACTCGGCTTTTCTTACTTTATCGTTTGTTCTTTTCAATTTGATGTCCATAATTTTCAAACCAGAATTCTCGAAATAATTTTGTGGTAATTTTGCAGGGATGAAAGCCCCCATAATGACTAATTTCTTAATTTTTTGAATTTTTCGTTTCTTGGAATCGAATAAGAAAAAATGCCTCGAGAAAAGTTCATTTCCTTCATTTTTTGCATGTACTAAATACTATTAAATGATATTATTTGCCTAATCGATATCAATTTCAGAAGGAATGATTTGGCATTGGTCCGATACAATGAATATCGCTTTTTCGTATCCAGTCTCGTTTATTTCAGTTATTCTGAATGTTACTCTCGTCTGTATTGCACTAGAATGTACACCATCAACTATGAAGACATACTCGTACGTTTACAGCCATAGCTGAAAATATGCAATGGTGAAGAATTCTATAAAAACGGCTGACGCTATTCGTGAATAGTGTAGTCGAGAAAAAAAAACGAATTATTACAAAAACTTAATCGGACCCTCTGGTTCGTAATTGTATACGATAAATTTATTTGATTTGAATTTGCGCAATCGTATATGACCCCATTTGAAGCGCGATTTTGTCGCATTCGATTACACACCATTCAGTAATTTTTTTAAATAATTTTTTCAGGGTTTTGATTATTACGGAGGCGATTTTCGATATTATAATCGGGATTTGCGACTTTATGATGACAGCAAGGTACGCCGCCTCGTTTTGTTTTCTGTACATAAAATAGTGGTGAATATAGTCCAAGCATAATTTTGTGATAATTAATCACAAGTGCACCTTTCGAAATGGTCTCGCCACGCGTGAATGCTTGTTTAGAATTTTTTTCATGAACTCATTTATTTGTTTCACGAGTGTGGTATTCTCTTGAATTTCTAACGTCACCCAAATGAACAATTATCGAAACGATCCCCAGAATTTAAAATAACCAGATAGTCCGCGTGGGACCATAACGAGAAGCGTACCACGTAAATCTACACGCGTACGGCAGTCGCCCTATATGCATACTTAAACGGGAAATTATAATGTGCTGCTCAACTAGTCTCGACTAATTGCAGCCTTCTAAAAGTGAAATGTGCATACATATTATTGAGAAAATTGCAGATACAAAAACTCGAAAACATCGATATTGCTGATATTCCATGGTCCGTGCCAATCATGCTTCTCCGATCGTTATTTCGTCTCCCAATTCTGTCTTTTCTGTAACTCCAACTCTTCAATTGATCAACTTACTTCGAACATTCGTTTTAGTTGATTGCCTACTTATGTACTGTGCTGTTGGCTCAAATCTAATAATATTCATTTCGTTATATTTTCGCCAACAAGCCGTCTCAAAACCATTTCGGGTGATCCGTCGAAGCTTCATCATATTCGTCTGCCTGCTTTTGGGCATTGCGGTTCTAACAATGACAGTATGATTCGTTGAAACGAATCGATTTACAATTTTCAATAATCAGATTATCACGTTCGTCGGAAATCTGTATCCTTTGGATGTGATGGATGAAGTTGCACACCGTCTGAAACCAGAGCTCATTAATTCGAAATGGATCTACGCAAGTGTCGTCGACATCGCCCAAATCAGCCAAATGCGTAAAATTGGGAATTCCTTCGAATTCCACACAGTTGCCACTATTTTCAGCTCCAAACCTTTGTAACATCACAGTGAGCCCCATCTTAATCGTATATGGTGTTATATGTCGTTGGTTCGTCTATCGAGCAATGGTGTCGTCGAATTTGAGCGTCGCCATGAAAGGACTTCACAGATGTTTGATGAATGTGCGTCTGCGACTCATCGCCAATCCCATTCCGAAGCGTGTCTATTCAGATTCTTCTCGCCCAGCTCCTCTCTCCAGTTATCTCCATTGTCACCTGGTTCCTCTACGGATATTCGCTGTCGATGAAATCCGACTCGCCAGTAATGGAGAACGCCGCCACCTTCCCAATGTGTATCGTGCTCATCATCTCACCAACCGTCACCTTTTATTTCGTGAAACCTTATAGGTGGGTGCGTTGATTCCGAAACGATTCAGAAGTCCTTCATTATTGCAGGGAACGATTTCTAGCGTTTTTTCACCTTGGTCGATCTAGTGTAATACCGATATCGGCAAATACGACGAATATCACTGATTGAGATTCTTCATAAACTCGTCAGGGCATTGTTGAAAAAAAATCTTTCTCATTCAGTGTTTACATTTTCTAAAGTATTCTTTGTATAATTAAATAAACAAATAGTTATGCGAAATTTTACGAAAAAAAAACCAATGACAAAAATCGAATAAATAAGAAACAGAAGAACATATTTAAATACAATTAATCACAATGGAAACCAATCACTGCAACTGTGCTACAGACGAAAAATGGTGAAAAGGTGGATGAAAAATAGATTACTCGGAAAAGTAGATAAAAACTAGGAGAAAAATGGGCGAAAAATTGGTGAAAAATATACGATAAATGGATGACAAATAGATGAAAAATTGGGAAAAAATAGATAGAAGATAATGATAAGAAATAGACACTGAAAGGGTGAAAAATAGATGGAATTGTGCAGTTGATCGTAATGTGAATGCAGATGGCGCCATGTTAATCACAATTTTTTTAAAAATCAATTTTGGAAATGCCTAAAACTCTTCGCCATCGATTACCCAAAGAAGGTCTCAAATTGAGGAAAGGTAGGTTTGTTTCGTATATTAATATTGCTGATTGTTTATTATTTTAAGATCTAATTGCTGGTTCGCGATGCATGCCGACCAAACGTGTGGTCTTTGCTCGAAAAAACGCCCGGCTTTCACTTCGAAACAAATCGTCGAACAACGAAAATAATGAAAATGATGCATCAACAACATCCTTTCTCATGAGAGAACGATCTGAAAGCGAAATTGAAGAATTCTCCGAAGTAGTCGGGCCGTCATGCGTACCGAATTACCCCGCACATGATCGTGTATCGGAATTGGCCGATGAACTATTATTGTGCATGTATAGTTCGGTACTCGGAAAAGATACAGAAAATGGTAAAACTAATACTTTTCCAAAGACAAAAAATGGTTGCAGGCTTTTTTGAGACGACTGGCAACAATTAAAAACTTCATCCCGATTGAAAGAGCCCGCTCATTGTGGTATGATTTCAAGAAGAATATTATGAAGCGTTCAATATGCGAAAAGTGTGGATGTCGAAGAGAGAAAGAATGGTAAACACATATACCACATTTCAAACATTATTATGATCAATTTCAGTTGCGGCGATTTGGCGACTTTTCTTATGCTGCCTCTCACCGAACAAATTCGCGGGATTGTGGAGTCGTCCTTTGACGATATAATGGAAATTCGAAAGAAATTGAAGGAAAAAGCACCAAACTTCACACACAATCTTCAAGGAAGTTCTTTTTCCAGTTCATGGAAATACGAGGATGAAAATCATTGTGATCTGAGCATGGTGCTAAGTCTGGACGGCGTCAATCCCCGAGGACATTTCAGGTATTATTATTATTTGTTTATTAAAGATGTGCCATTTAGAGGAAGTTTGTGGCCAATTACTTTACAGTTAGTGGATTTGCCTACAATGAAGTCGCAACTTTCAATTAATCTTGTAGTCTGTGGAATGCTGCAATTAAAAGCTAATAATCCAACAACCCTTGTTTTGAATACCGTCACGGAAATTATAATGAATCGATTGGAAGGCGAAGGGTCAACATTTGTTGTAAACAATATTTTATTTTCTCCATACCTCGTGTCACTCGTTTCTGACCAACCAGTAAGGATTAAGTGATAAAAATTTCTATAGATTTCAGTTTAAGGCAAAAGAAAAATTCTTGGAATGAGCGGTTTTTCAAGTCCACAAGCTTGTTTTTATTGCGACTCTCACGGAACTCTGCACAAACCACTACTTGGAAACGGTAATAATCAATAATAATTTTAAACCCTCTTATTCATCGCTTATATTGATTTAAGATCGACGATTGGACAGATTTGGGGATAAGACTCTAGAAGATAGTATTCGCGGTGTTAATGGATTTGGTCCTGTTGCGGCGAAAATGGTGCAATATGTCAAGCCGTACAATACAATCTTGGATGTTCTTCACACTTGTTCAGATGGAATTGTAATGTTGATACTAAAAGGTATCAAAATTAAGTGTGACCAAAAAAACGGCAGAAATTCCAGAGCTCATGCCTAAAAAGTTTAGATGTTCAAAGAAAAAATCTGCAATGTTCGAATGCGATGAAACCATGCTCGAAAACTTCGACAAACATCTACAATTGCCAATTGAAGGAGCCGATTTGACTCGATTGCTCACTAACGGAAGGCAAAAACTAGATGTATGTTTCAGATATAATGTTTTAGATTTTTCTTATAGTTATTCAGACTTCAAATTTTCTTGTTTGCTATCTGCAATTCAAGTTTACCCTCAGATGGACGATGTGCAATTATTGCTTTAGGTCTTATTTTCAATAATATGTGCACGAATGGAATGTTGAACCATAGGGATACTTTTGACTTGTGTGACGTTGCAAAAAAATGTTTTTTGGATAACTCTCCAACGTACTTCACAATCAAACTGCATGTATGTCCAAAATATTTGAACAACGCAATCATGGTTTCATATATAGGAAAGCGATCGCCTTCGTTCAAATTATAACGATCAGAAAGGATCTCACCACGCTAGCAAAGTTATGGCGCATAGTTTGGCTATCAAAATTGGAAAAGAGCACCAACTCAAAAAACTGAAGCCCGATGCCGCTGAATATTTCAATCAGCATTTTTCTATTTAATTGAAATTTGATATTTCTAATGTTAAACAATTTATTGTATTTTTCTTTTTTTTTATTTTGTTGTTTTCCGTTTACTGTTGTTTTTTCATAAAAACCATCCAGAAGAAAAATAGACGCAAAATAGATGAATAAGAGACAAGAAGTAGACAAAAATGGGTTAAAAAAAGGATGAATCATGGATGAGAAATAGATAGAAAACTGATGAAAAATGCAAGAACGAGGGACAGAGACAAGACATAAAATGGATGAAAAATAGATGAATCCAAGATGCTAAATAGATAGAGAATGGCTGAGAAATAGATGAAGCGCTGATGAAAAATAGACTTGAAAATAGATCTGTTACAGATCCCTCTTTCATCCAAAGTCTGCACTATTTTTCAACTATTTTTTAACTATTTTTCGTCTGTTAGCGCAGTTGCAGTGAATTAATGAATAAAAACGCCTGATATGATACAAATACATCCCGGTAAATAAAGCTACGCCAATAATGGAAATGTCTCGTTTAAATGGGCAAAACTGTTGACGGGGATCGACGAACGAATGATGTGAATAGGGATGTGATGAAGAAGAGTCCCCGTTCGCCACCAGGAACATACGAAAGAACGAACCTGCAGTAATATTCTGTTTTCTTTTTCATTTCACCCCCCCCCCCATAATTTCTCTTTTCCTTTATTTCGGCCAGAGTGCCGGAAATCAACCACCGCCACTGTGCTTACGAAATCCCCCCCAATATACGCTTTTATGGACACCACCTTGATAATTTATAGCGGCTTTATCGTTTATTCCACTCATTTTTAAGATCAATCAACATTAAAACGATTGTCATATCATTTCAAAACAACGTCTTTTTGGCTACGGTAGCCAATCAAGCAACCCATGGATGCGAACAGCATTATTATAAAAGGGGTCTTAGTGCGCGTTGTGCGCCTTTAACCTATTCTTATTTTTAGGCCCGTAAATCTACACTTAGTTTTGCGCCAAGACCATTGCCGTTTTTTTTTTGGCATTTGCCCAATTTTCCGCAGTCGCACGACAATAGTAGCTTTTGAAAAATTCGAGATGCAAAATCACTGTGAGAAAAAAAAAACAAAATGATTTGAAAAAAGGTGAAACATAGATATTTCAATAGTCCGAATTATTTTTAATCCACTTATTAGATATTTTTGCATTTTTTCCTGTTACAGTGGGTTACCAATAGAGTATTTTTCTCAAAAAATCAATTTCAGATTATCCTCAACTACACTGCTCCACAAAAGTTTAGCCTCGCCCATATTTTTTCAAAAAATGACATTTTCATGAATTTTCAAAAAATTCTTGGATTGTTAAAATATGGCTCGAATAGGTTATTTTTAGTATCCTATAGTAGATTTACACTTACTGAGTCATTAAAAAAATTTGAAAGAAATCAATTTCAGATAATCCTCTAATTATGCGTAGATTTACATATTATTCAATATATTCAATTTTGAATATTTCGAAACACCCCTTTTTTTGCAACATTCAACCCAAATTTTTTGGGCCAAAAAGAGTTATTCGAACTTCTCGAATTTCTATTTCACTTCTTTCCTCTTCTTCCCAGTTTTTTTTCTGCAAAGCGGTTCTAGTGACCACCACAACTTCCATGGTCAAACAAAGAACCCTTTGACGAATGCACGTCTAGTTGTTGTTGTTGTTGTTGTTTGTTAGAAGCAACATAAATCGAGAGAGAGAGAGAAAGAGAAAAATGGAAAATGTGGAGTTTTGCAACAAGTTAATACTCCCATTCATGGTGTTAAGTGTCATTTTCGAGGCTTTTCTTTTTTTCCCCTCTCATCTTCTGACATCATGCACGAATAGTTGATGATCTAGTATGGTAGATGACTGATGGGAATAAATTGCAAAAAAAAAGGAAAAATTGAAAATAACCGTTCAAAAGGTGCAATTATTGTTTTTCACCTGTAATTTTCGAAAAGACCATGAACCTTTAAAATGGTCTCACAGAGATATTTTGAGTTACGTAATGAGCATATTGAACCGAACAAACAACCAGATCACAATGATTGTTGTGCTGCCGAAACCCAATGCCTGGGTAGGATTGGTCAGTTTGAATTCGCCCCCTCACACTCATTTGAGCTTTTGCTCTCATGATACCCTTTTAAGAATGTCCACCCATTTCGTTGTTTTCAAAACAACAAAATGGTTTGTCAAGTGCATTCAAGTGGGTGGGTGGCATAGAAGATGGAAATTCCAACCAGGATTGAATTACTCACCAAACCAGTGTAAATCCTTGAAAAATCGCGGCAATCAGTGTGAAGACGGTGCTTTTGAGCTGAAAATCGAGACATTTGCCAATTTTCATGAAAAAACATTTTTTTGAAATCATCCGTTTCGAAATATCAATTATTGAAGACACGCTATTAACTATGCACCATGCGAACGCTAGCATTTTCACATGACTTGCTGTGGACATTCTACCGGGTTGTTGTTTGCACCATATTTGGACTCACTTCCGTTTTTTGCAAGAGCAACTCTCAATTATTCATGTATTAGACGGCTCCTCTCTTGGAAATCCTTCTCACATTAGTTTGGCTAATCAGACCAAATAAGGCGGTCGGTTCGGCCACTCTCATACGCCAAACGAAAAATGCAATTATGTTGAGACAACCAAATAAATGCGTTGTTATTTTGCCCATATGATGAAGCTGATGATGATCATCATCATCATCTTCTTCCTCATTATTTTTATTATTGTTTAAATGGAAAATAGGCTCATTACATCGAATAATACACACAATGTTGGAAATATCTTGACAAATTCGATTTCACATTTCAAAATATCAATCGTTGCTTGAAAAACTGACAATAAGAAAAATCGATGCGATTTATTCAAGACATTTTCATAAGTTTAGCAAATAACTAATATTTTAAGAATGTCGATAACTCGAAAGTTCGCATTTTATGAAAAAATGATAATCGAGTGATTGTAGAACTTATTTCTCACTCATTATGTATACTGACCAAAATTGGTCATTTTTTTTTTCTTAAATTTCTGTAAGACTATTTTGTCTGAAACCCTTTTGCGTATTCTGCGCGATCTCTGATATTGATCGAGATTTAAAAAAAAATGAGCAGCAAAACCCAAGTTGACCTCGTCTCGTCTTCGCCGCCGCAGCCGCATTCTTTAGTCGTCGCGTAAATTTACGCAACCCATTTGATGAATTATCGCTGATGATTCCGCTTCGTACGTACGTGCGTGTGTTACACCACCCTCGCGCCAATTCGCCGGAGCCAAGCAAGCCAACTCAGCTCGACGATGAAAGATTTTGCGACAATAAGTTCGCGTTGCCACAACTGGTTTGTGAAATTCGTCAGCTGACGGATGGGTCGTTTCTCGATCCGTTTGGTTCGCCAACGCCATGTTTTCGCGTCTCGATGTCATGTTTTGTTTGAATGTCTTTTTGGCACTTGTTCGACATTTATCAAAAATCCGTGAACTACATAATTTCGTGTCACATGCTCAATCGTCAAACAATTTGACAAGCTGACTTGATACCTACGATAGATCAAGTCGCTTCACTATCCCCCCGATTAACTATTCCAACATATGTTGGTCCAACGAAAGGTACAACGTCATTTCCGTGTATTATATGTTCAAAAAACTCATGTAGTAAATAGCATGTGCATCTGGATGCATGCATATAACTCGAAGGGAAATTGGGCCCGAGGTCGACGACACGCAAATCTCGAGGAAATTGAGCAATTTCCGTGGTTACAAACGAGCATGCATAACGATCGCAAATCTGGCGATACAGTATCCTTATAAGCCTCGTTCGACCACCAGAATCTCGAAAATCTCCAAGAATTTAATTTAATCGATCTGGAACTGAATCACTACCAAAATTTGTACTTCAATAGCCTGAGGAAATATATTTTCAATTACCGTATCTCGACAGACCAATGCCTATTATTTCTAAATGAACCTCTTCTGGGAATTAAAAAATGTTTTTTTTATTCGGCGATGTAAAAAATTGAATCATTTTTGCAATTTTCAGAAAAAAAACACATGCAGCAAAATTGCTGACAATGGAATTCTTCTAGGTAACAACTCGGCTGTTGTTTTTTACTACATCGTGTCAAAACTAGCCCAAAATCGATTAAAATCTTGTTGGTTGCTTAAACTCGAAGACAAATCGCATTCCATTCGATCATTTCGTGCTCTTTTGATGAGCAACGTCGAAATCCTTCAACAATGCCGGATTATCTCTTTTCGCCTTCAACACGTTTTTGTGAGAATGTAGAATTTCAACAAGATCAGTTTGCCAAAAAACTTTGGAATCCTCGAAAATAATTCGCAGAAAATGTTACATTCAGTGATACATTGTTTGTGTGTGTGTGTGTGTGTCCCATTCATCGAAAATATGAATTACCCATCTCCCCTCTCTCTCTTATCTGGCCAAATAAGCAATTATGTGGCGTCTCCAATGGCAACAACAGAAATAACAAGTTGTCGAGCTTTTCGTCATCACGCAATGCTTCCTCTTGAATACCAATGATCATTTGGTGTCGAATGGGCAAAAGTTGACATCTCACAAAACAATGAATTCGTTCAATTAAGCAATGCAATGAAGAGGGAGCCTTTTAATCAAATCAGGCGGCTCGAGAACCCTCCCCCCCCTCGGAAATTCCGCGACGAGAGGAAAACGAGGAAGACGAGGGGAAGTGTTTTCGGCACGTTTTCAATTATCCGCTTGATTTCGCGCTAATTGCAAAAAAAATTCAAAACGTTTATTCGATAGAATTTTTTCCTCCGCATCAATGGGTGTGTTCTGATGTCGTCGACGACGTCAAAAAAAATGTTTCGAAAAAAACGGAAACTTGGCCACCCACCGCCTACATTTTTCTATTGTCGCGTGAAAACTGATATTGGAATTGGAAGGGTCTAGTGATTCATCTCAAATTTCCGACGATCATCGAAAAGATTCTGTCTGCGAACACCTCAACGCACCTCAACGACCGAACTAATTACTGTATTGATTCAGAAGGTCATCGTTGAGTGTAAAGAACACTTCTATAATGGGTTGACTGCGCCCTTTTCATCCCGAATTGAAATCTTGAATTCTCTTTGCAAATGAACTTTTGTATAGCGTGATGTTCGCTATACTACTCACTTGTCAGCCTCCCGTGGATCATGCAACCCACGTGACATCACAAATCACTAACAAATATCAATCTAGACAGACGCTGATCTCCGCATGATCCAAACTATATACTATACACTTATTTCTGGCACTTAATTGTGATTAACAATGCTCTAAATATCACGCAAATTGCTCGGTGAGCTTCAACTTTTATCTCAAGCTGCTCCATTTGCGTCTTCCACAAAATTAAGAGTGTCCGAGAAGACGTCAAATTGTGGATGATCCATCTTAGCAAAAAAAAAAAGAAGAGAATCCGCATAACTCAAAACCTCGAATTCACATGACTCAGTCCGAAACAAATAAAGGCTCACAAGTAGCATTTGCATGACCACTGCCATCGCATCCCATCCCATCACATTCAATGGTTTTCGCATTGAAAAAGTCAAAGTTCACAAGCCATTCAGCCAACCAACCATCCACCCAATAATTGGGACCCCCAGCCATTTCATTTCTCCCAAAGGATTAACTAACTCAACGATGCCTCCTGATTAATCCATTGTTTACCACTCAATTAAGAAGCCAAGAGACATTCTGAAAAAGGCGTCGACGAAGGAAGAAAGGAAAACGAGACAAAAAACCACACACACACACACACACACGAACCGGCGAGAAGAAATGGGCGTGGCTTTGAAGCTCGAGTGCCGCGTTGCTCCTCGATGCTCCGCCTCCTGGTGGGCTTCAGTGCGTGTGCCTTTCAACATATGCCCGTCAGGCAATGACCCGCGGGGCTTCGTCTCTCTGTCTGTGTTTTTTTCTTGTTTTTGTTGTTATGCGTGTGTATGTGCTTGTGCTCATTTAATTATCAATCGAGATTGAATTCGTCTCATCGAAGAGTGATGTCAAGTATACTAAACGAATAAAAGAAGAGAGGGCGGGTGATTTTGTTGCCCAAAAAAGGACAAACCATGTATATTGCCGTTTTGGGACTACTTGTCATGCGTCTCAAGATTGTCATACCCAACCATAAAAACACGTCAGATATATCCATTCCCGAATATTCCATACATATATGCGCCTTAAAATCGTCCCATCTAGCTTTTCGTACGGTATTTATTTGAATTTCAGTCTCCTCGAAAAATGAGCAGCAGTAGCAGCAACGATCCTCGACGAGTGTCTTTATTCAATCGTTGGGCTCAGAAGCAGAATGAGCCGGTAACTGGCTTTGAAGGTCTCAATGAAGAAGAGATAATGGAATACAAGGAAGCGTTTCGATTGTTCGACAAAGACGGCAACGGTTCGATTTCGTCGAAAGAATTGGGTGTGGCGATGCGATCGCTCGGCCAGAATCCCACCGAACAAGAGCTTCTCGACATGGTCAACGAGGTCGATATCGATGGAAGCGGCACGATTGATTTCGGCGAGTTCTGCCAAATGATGAAGCGCATGAACAAAGAGAACGATAGCGAGATGATTCGCGAGGCGTTCCGCGTATTCGATCGCGATGGAAACGGATTCATCACAGCTGAAGAGTTCCGCTACTTCATGACACACATGGGCGAGCAGTTCAGCGATCAAGAGGTTGATGAGATCATCGCCGAAATTGATATCGACGGTGACGGACAGGTAGGCAACTCTTTGTGATACGTAGAAATATTCAATGGGCAATTTTAGATCGACTACGAAGAATTCGCGTCAACCTTCTCCCACTAAAAACCGCAGTAGTCAGCTTCTGCTTGTACAAAAATTGTTCGCCTCGGGTCTCGCATTCCGCACTATTTATATGCATTTTCAACATAACAAATTTCCATTTTGTTTTTTCTTCTCTATCTTTAACTAAAATAAATCATTATTTATAAATGATTGGATGGGTAGATCAATGGGTAGAGATAGACGGTCGAAAAAAAATGTCAGGCGGCGTCTCCCACACCAAAAACTCTGTTGTCAATCAAACCTAATGATGTGCTGCGGACACATGACATATAAACAATTCCCGTTTATTTTTATAGTTATATTTTCGGCATTTTTTGATACTTTCATAGTCGCCACGCACTCAATGCTTAGCAAATCCGAGAGCAGATTAAATTGCACAATTTATGAGAAGGATAGGATTTGTGAATAGTCAAATAATCCAAAATTGAGCAAAAATGAAGATTAGTGAAGGGATTGAAGACAGAAATCAATTTTTATTGGAGAGAAAAAATATTTTAATATTGAAAAACTAATGGGATGATTGCCTGAAAACAGACAAAAAGGAAACTCAAAACCTCCGGAATCACCCATGGAATCTTTAGAAGTCTAATACTCCGAAAAAAAAAAAAGAAATTTGAGACGTAAGGATAGGTAGAAGGTGCATATTCAAGAAGACCTTTTCTTAAATGTGTTGGCAATTCGCCAGTTTTCCGCAATTTGGGCAGAATTTGAAGAATTAAGATTCTATTGGGAACATTCATTTTAATATCTTCAAAACCCCCAAATTTGGTTCCAATAAATTGTCTCTACGTTTTTTCATGTGAAATTCGCATCTATTCAATTTTAGTTCACATATTAATTTTCAAAAATTTTTTTTGGAAAAAATATATTAAATCTCAAAGCTGAGCGAACAACTCGATCGATTCATCGGAAGCCATTTTTCATTCAAACCAAAAAACTTTGCGATTCTCATTTTCCGATGAATCGCCTTTGAGAAGATGTATTCGTCAAATGTTTTGAATTGAAAAAGTTTCAGAATCGCTCAACATTGGTCGCTCAACCCCAGGCCCTTTCAGACCGACCGCCCATCTTTTATATTATGCGTTCATTTATGCGCTCAAACATCGCGTGAATGCACGTTTTTCCGAAATTGACATGCAAAATAAGACAAAAATAAAGATGGATAGACTTACCCACAACGACGAATAAAGTGTAGCGAATAGAGCCGATAAATAGGATACAGTGACGAGTCGACGCTGAGGTGATGTCAGATGTTGGAAATACGATTTAGGGCCCAACAGAAAGGCAAAGCTGAAAACTAGTTACTTTTGGTTGTGGAGATTTTTCTTCGAAGACTCATAAATGAAAAGATCAAAAGTCTCCTGGGAAACAAAATTTTTGCTTGAAATGATGAATTCGTTCGATTTTTGAAATATGAGTGCTCGAAAAAAAAAACTTTGTGAAATCTAAAAAAAAGACTAAGTAAATATATCAATTCGTTTCAAAATTTTGCGTAGAATTGACCAAATTTTATAATATTTCCACATTCTCTCAGGTAAATCGAATAAAATATTTTGAGATTCATTGAGAAACTAACGTGTCCCTATAATATTTTAGAATCTTCTCAATGAACTTTAAAAATTATTATAAGATTTTAGAATTTATTGAGATAATTTAGAATTTGCTCAATAAATTTTAGAAAATCTTATAAGATTAAAAAAAATATTTTTACTTTTAGCGATTCTCAATAAGTTTTAGAAAGTATCAATAAACTTTAGATTTTCTCAAAATATTTTAGAGTTTATTATTGAATATTTGATTCTCAAAATATTTTATTTGATTTGCCTGAGCTTCAACATTTCCACGAAAATTGCTCACATTTCGTAGGGAAGAAAATTTGTCAATTTTTTTCCGTATCGACCAATTCATGCAATATAAAAAATCAAAAAAGGGTTGTAAATAAACGTGATTTAAAACGAGATTTATAGATTTAATAGTTTAGATGAAATAAAAAGTATTGTTTCTACAGCTTCTCATTTTTGGTTCACATTGTCTTCTCATTAAAGTATTCACCATTTTTTCCTCTATATCACACCTTAAAATAAGCATTGTTGATCCAAGTGTGTTGAGAGCGGCAAATTTTCTCGTCGAGACCAGAATGACCGGAATGAGAACAGCTGCCTGAAACATGTTTCGGTGACTTTTTTGCCGCGTTTTCTCGAAAGTGAGGGTGGTGTGAGAAACTCTTTCGCCTATCCCTTCTAATTGATATTTAAAAAAAAAACAGAAAAATTAAGTGAAAGAGCGCGTTGAAGTGCGGAGTCGCTCGACACATTCTTTCGCGGGAGAATCATTTTGAATAAGACAAAGCGTCGCCACACATTTTTTTATGACATCGGCCATCGGGGAATCACAACGTCGAAAACCAACCGTTGAAAAGCAAAAAATTGCACCGATAATGCACATGAAAAATGCGAAAACTCGTTGTGTTCGAGTCATTCCGAACATGCTTTCCTCCTGCGGACTCGAAAACCAACCGCCATTCTTTCTGAAAATCATTGAGAAACAAATAGAAGGTTGTGGAAAGCATTGGGAAACTTGTTATGGTATGATGCATCAATTGATTGGAAGGATTGATCATAAGGATTTGATCAGAAATATATTCATCAGGTAACAAAAAATGGACACGTCGAATTAAAAATTTAAGTAAATCCCATCATTTTAGATCGAAAAATTAACTTGAATATTCACCATTTCTTCCATTTGTTTTGAAATTGGGAATTTTAGAAATAACGTTTGGTTTTAAAATTAAATGTTTAAATTTCTTAATCTGTGGGGAAATTCTTCTGATTCAAATTGAAAAAATAAACGATACAACCAATATTCAATAATTACGGATTTTTTGTCTTAAATAATATAAAAATCAAATGAAATAATGCTCGTTCCCACGGAAGAAATATTTGAAAAATTGAAACTTCTATAATTACCTGTTCTTTGAAGATGGAAGTTGAGAATCATTGTCACCATCAGCCAGAAGCTGTGCGGTGTCTGATGTCTCACTCCTCGATAACAGCGGTAATCCACTGCAAAGCAAGATGGTCTAAGAACATGCGCTTTTAAAATTACCTTATCGATGTTGATAATTTATTTCTCAATGAGTCAAACGATGAAAATGAGGCTGAGCCCGGAATTCCGCTTTTTTTCTTTTGCTCATTTACAAACTGCTCCAATGCGGACATACTGAACATTGTCGAATCGTATTTATTGCAAATTCTTCTCATATCTCTACAGGAAATCTCGTTTGGGATTATACCAATCTTGTTTTATAATCGAGTGAGCGATGTGTTTCGACTATCTAAGCCTTTTATTGAAATCTATTTAGAATTCGAAACGAAAAAGAACGGAAACAAAATAAATGAAAATATCGGTTCGACAATTGACTAATGATGGGCATCCCATGATGTTGTTCCGTGTTTCGCGTATTGGTAACCTTCTTCCAGAATGATCAAAGCAGCGGCGAAACCGACTCCGGCTTTCCAACCAGGAAGAATAAGCTGAAAATAATTCACATATTGTTTTCTTTTTAAATAGGTACATGTTGAAAAAAAATTTTTTACTGGTTCTAATAAGTGATAATAAATTGTCTAAATTAAATATTGCATAACTCAAAACTATACTTCAGTTTCATTGCTTTAGAAAATGACAAAAAGACTCAATTTCAAATACTGAAAAATTTATAATACAGATATGTAAAAAATACTATAATTCGAAAAACAATAATCGAATTTTCCATCTTTATTTTATATTTAAACGTTGGAGAAAAAATAACATTTAGCTTTGAACGATAAATTTTCCATTTTTTACATAAGAAATTTGAATTAAACTTACATTCTTAAAATGTGCCCATTGTCCTTTCACATGAGGGTACTTGCGATCGTACAAATACACATAATTTCTGAAAAATTATTGTTTCTTATTTCATATTAATTATATTAAAAATTTACCTGATCCACGGATCTTTCAAGCCGAGTTGCGCAAGTCTCTTCTCGTGCTGCAAAAGCTGTGGAAAGTCTCGGTAATTGTTGTAGATCGAGTAGTGCGGGATCTTGTACGGCTCGTGGTGTCCTCCCATGTTCTAAAAATATTAAAATTTTTATTGAAAACATGGGAAAATTGAGGGGATTTGTGTAAAACGGCACAAAAAATAAAATGCGCCCATGTCGATTTACGGGCGAAAAGTGTGCGGCACTTGCAAACCAGTGTGCTGGAATGCAAGTCGACCGCATAAACCAACCTCAATCGATAGAATTTTATTTCTCGTTCCAACTTGTCAGCTTTTCGGCTTTCCTTTTTCGGAATAATTAAAGTTTTTTGAGATTTTTCTTTTTTCAGAAAACTTTGAAAAATGTCGAAACGGCGCGATAAAGTAAGCGAACACATATTGGATTATTGAAAAAAATTATAAATTTTAAGGGAAATTCTTCAAATTCTGAAGATGAAGCTTTAAAACTATCGAAAAAAGAAGAAGAAATTGCCAAATACGTTAGATTCAATTGTCCCACATCGACGACAATTTTCGAAGGAAATGAAGTACATTATTTCAGTGGTAATATTATTTTTTACAAGAATTGCGAATGTATTGTTTTTAATAGGCTGCAAAGCTGTAGACACGCTTTGGGAATCTAAATATGGATCGAAGAATACAAAAAATCCAATGTTCAAAACTAGGTATATTTATTGATCATAGTTTTTTTTTTCGAATCATAATTTTTTAGAGATGAATGTTATCATTACATTGCCGATTTGTTCCCTAAACAACTCTTCTTCCGAGCGAAAAAACTTGTTCCAAAGAAGAAGGACGATAAGGAAAAAGGCACGGATTCGGCTGCCGATGCTCCAAAATCTCCGAAGAAGAGCGCCGAAAAACGCAAGGACAAGAAAACAGTGAAGGAAGAGGATACCGCTGCCGAGACTGAGAACGAAGATAAGAAAAAAGAGGAAAATAAGAAGGAACAAACGGTAGTTGTTTCATTTCTTTACGTTTTGGAATAACAATTCTGATTTAGGAGGAAGAGAAGAAGAAAAAGAAGAAGGTTAAGCTATTAATCCACCCAACACAAGTTTTCTGCGACGACAAAGATGTTTATGTATGGGTGTATGATCCGACTCCGCTTTATAAGAAGATTATCGGAGTTTTGATGTGTAAGCTTGAAAAAGTATATCAATTTGCTTCAAAAACGAAACATTTTAAGTGTTGGGAACAATTGTCGGTTGCCTCTTCCCCTTATGGCCAATGTGGTTGAGACAAGGAGTCTATTATGTGTCATTGACGGGAATTGGATTGTTCGCATCAATTATTGTTGTAGCTATTCGTAAGTGCAATTTCTGAGAAATTAAAGGAGCATTTAAATCTGAATTGTAATCTTCGAACAATTTAAATTTCAGTGCGCACGATCTTGTTCGGTATCATCTATGCTGTGACACTCGGCAAGCATAAGCTGTGGATCCTTCCAAATCTTACCGAGGTTTCACAAAAAATCAAATTTCAAACAATGAAACTTTAAATTGTAGGATTGCGGAGTTTTGGAATCGTTCCAACCATGGTATACTTATGAGTATTGCCCGGGAGATAAGGATTCGAAATCCGACAAAAAGAAGGATAAGAAGAAATCGAAGAAGGATAAGGATAGTGGTGAGAATTTATTTTTAAATGCAATATCTCAAAAATGATAGCAAAAAAATTGAACGATTCGATTTGGTCTCGCAATAGTTTCCAATTTGACTTCTTATAAAACATACGTAAAATTACAGTATAAATCAAAGGTACATGCAAAACAATTTTTATTTTTGCGCAAGTGAACAGAAATAAATTTGGCCTAATTAATTTCCACAGTTTCCTGTCTTTGACAATACTCTCAAAAAGTAGAGGTTTTTTTTCAAGAAAACCTTCAACGACAGATGTGATTTTTTAATCACCAGATGCAAAAAAAAACTCATATTCATATCTTTTCAAACTTCAAACGCAAGCAGAAAACATTTTTCAGATGCTGAACAGGATGACGATCAAGAGCCACTCGTGAAGAACGAAAAAGATGGTGAGGAAGATGACGAAGATGCTGAAAAATATAGTCAAGCGTCGACTGATGAGAATTACGAGAAAATCGACGGAGAGGTGCAGGATGATATCAGCGATGACGAGGTAGTTTTTGATTCTCGATGAATCTTGAATTCGCATTTTCCAGGATGTTTCTTCTGCTCCATCTTCTCCCGCTGAGAATCCAGTCCGAAAGCGTCGGCCAGCCAAAGTCTAACTTGTTCCCAATGTTTAGTGTTTCCATTATTAGTTCATGTTCTTAGTCTTCATGCCACACAAAATTCCAATTTGGGTACACATATTTCTGTTCTCCGCTCGCATTTAATATTGAATATCCCCTATTCTCTCTCCTTCGAGTCCCCGCGAAACAAATTGTTCAACTGTGATTCAAACGTTAAGCATATTAATTAATTAAATGAGAAACCTTAAATTTAAACCATATATGGTGTTGTTTTATAAAACTTAAGCAAACATCTTGTATAATAATGTTATTATCCGAATAATAGCATTCTCATATATAGAAAAGAGATAGAAAAGGTACGATTTCAAGTGAAAATCGACACGGAAATGAATCAATTTTGGCAAAGACTCGGAAAAACGACATTTTAAAAAAATATAGGGAAGGGTCTCTGATACGATGCAATACGCAACCCGTAAAGCTACTAGATTGGAGGTCTCACACCGAGCCGAATTCAAAAACTCGGCGAATGCCCAATATATCGAAAAGATGGGGGTTTAATAATGACATGAATAATAGCAACGAGGGTACAAAGTATAGTAGGAGAGGAAAGGAGAGAACACCTAAGAATAAATTATTCGAAAACCATAAGGATCGCCATCGTTTTGTTATTTCGACGAATTTCTTCTTCCTGAAACGAACGCTTTAATAAAATTTAGTCATTGAATAAAGATTTGTGCAAAATAATGAGATATACTGCCATCGCAAAAAATGGAACCATGGGTATTTGTGGACCATCGTGTTTTTTATGGCGATCATTCAAATTTCGATTTAAACTGTGAGAATTCGTGTACCGTATTACAGGAATCGTTCTCGATAAATTTTAATTCTTAGTTTTAAACGATTTGAAATGTTTAACCTCTAGTTTCAATAAATATGAACTTCATGAGTCACTTTCTACTAAATCACTTATTAACTTTCTGGTCCGATACCCAATTACATATTTTAAGTATTTCAAGAATCTTAACAATTACCACTCTTTTCCTTATGACTAGGAATTCCTTGCTCAGGATTCCACATGGTTATCGGCCCCATAAATGACGGAGAATTGAATTGATTCTGCTGCTGACGTTGCTGAGTTTGTTGCTGATGCTGCTGTGGCGGTGGAGGATTTTGATGAATTCCACCATTATACTGATTCACCGACATTGGAGGACATCTAAAATATGGAAAATAGAAAATAAATAATCGTAAAATATTTACCCGAAAGGAATCGGATTGGTCGTCGGCGGTGGAATACTATAATCCGGCGGATGAATCGCCACTAAAATAAAAAAAATAATCATAATTCAATTTCAATCAATAAAAAATAAAACCTTGCGATTGTTGCGGCGGTGGTGGACAATTCATATTATTGATTGGCTTATTATTCCGTGGACCATTTTTCATATTTCCTCCCATTGGACCAAAATTCATCATTGGTCCTTGTTGATTTTGCTGCTGACAAAGTATTGGTGGCGGGGGATTCATGAACATTTGCTGATTCGGTGGATAATTCATGTTCGGCTAAATGAAAATAAGTCAAAAGTTTTTTTGATAAGGAAAAGTCGCAGCACTTAAAATTTTCAATCAAATTTGAATTACTCAAATCGCGCATTATAGTGCTAAATATTAAATACAAACTAAAAATAAATAATCAATCAAGGGAACACAAACAAAATTGTTAAAGCTGAACAAATGTTAGAAATTAAAGGCGCATGCTCACTTTAAAGCTTGTACAACTCGTTATATGCATACATAAATTTTTATAGAAGAAAAAGAAGCGTGGTCCCCCATACGAACCATTGAGAAATATTTTGCATCATTCGGGTACATTGGATGCCCATTCTGACTCGACGGCGTTCCTCCAATTTGCACATAATGCATCGGGTCCAGTTGGGTATTCGGATATTGCCGATAGACGCCCATTGGCGGCTGCATTGGCGATAGTTGTGGTGGTGCTGGTGGATGCTCTGGATTCTAGAAACACACGATACCAAACAAAAATGACTAGTATTGGGGTGCAGTGGATTTTTGACATTCGAACAAAATCACTATACCATGAAGTTCGGCGGACACGCGAATCTTGCTGGATGACATCTTTGCATCACTCGATATTGCAAATGCGGCGGTAGTGGAACTGGTCCGTGTGACGGAATGTGATGAGATTGTGGCATTTGACTTCGTGATATTACAATAGCCTCCGGTGACTTTGATCTAAAAAATTTTTTTGAGAATCATTCATTAAAAAATTGTTTACCTCTCCACCACTTGAATTTCCGTGACATTCGTCTCCGGCTTATATTCCGGACCCAGAATTCTATCGCGAGCTGCTTGATAATCCGCTTGTCTTTCTTCCAACGTCTTTGGTGGTCCTGCTACAACATCCTTCGCCTTCTTTCGACCTCGATAGTTGTTTGAATTGCGATGGTTGTTGGTTAATTTCAAATGAGGCTCTTGAGATTTCGAGCTATCCGCATTTGGTCGATCGGTTTTTGGACGTCGCATCAGAATCCGTTTCGGCTCTTCTTGAGAAGGACCTGCAGCATCTCCTTCAAGCCTGAAAAATTGAAAATACAAAAATGTTTTGGAACACAATTTTTACATACTTCGTCACGCTCTTCGTAGTCTCTTCTTCAGATTTCAGCGATTCTTCTTCTTTGATTTTTTCGATTAGTTTTTCCTTATCTTCCTGCCTCCGCTTCAAAATCCGGATTTGTTCGACGCGTTGTTCAAGTCCTTTCACAGGATCTCCATCTTCCCAGTTCTCAGCGACTACTGAAAATAAATAATTTTAAAATATCAGCAATGAAGAAATGCATTACCATTATCATCACTCATCACTTGGCCAAAAGTGTCGAAAGACGGACTTTAAAAAATGGAACCCCCTAAAAGAACAAATATTATTAGCTTTGTTGAAATTGAACGGATAACAATATAAATTAAGACAGAAATTTTGAAAACAAAACTTTAGAATTCCATCCAGTCCCGAATTCTTTACTAAAAGCAGGTGAAAACAAAAAAGAGCCAAATATGAGACTTTCTAATACAACAGTGAAAACGCGTCCAAATCAAAAATTGCGTCAGTCTTATAACGCTGGCGCGAAACTCGTGAGTCAGCAGATTTCAACGCTTGCGTGCGAAATTGGAAAGAGGGGGGAAAATAATAATTTCATGTTATTCGGAAATCATCGAAGCCTATAATTTAAAAGCGAAATAGTACATGTATTACTGATACGAATATCAACAATTTGAAGTTATAGAAAGAAAAAAAATTTGCAAGAAAAGTGTTCAAAGCTTGGGTTGCAAAAAAACGTTGCCTTGGTTGTTCACAACATCCTCAAATCTTCCCCGGAAAACCACTAGTTGTGCACGGAAATATTCTGAAGAAAGTGTGGTGCATTGTATGTCCAAACTTTTCTTCAACGTCACCATTTTAGAATGTAGATATGCTAGAACATTCACCTGAAGAAGTCCACATACGAAACAGTCAATCGGATTCACATCCGATGACGACGATGGCGCCAATAAAATAGATGAATCGTAGAAAATCGGCAGTAGACCCTACTTGGAGACTTTTTCCTTTGTTGTGACAATGACCACACGTTGTATGAAGTATTCATTTCATCCATTTTCATTTATTCCCTAAAATTAGCTGCAATTTAACATCGTAAGGTAGCTCACAAAAAAAAATTATTATTGTAGCTTATGTTATGTTAAAGAAATTATGTTAATCTCCTTCCTTGCTTATTTGCTTCATGGGAAGAACACGATCAATTAGTAAAACAATTTCGCCTCGACCATAATCAGCTTCTCATAATCAGTCAAAAATGCATTTTCACGATTCGCCTTGTACAGAGGAAGTTCTCATTTCCAATTTTCATCTTTCTCATTCTGCGGCGCGGATTTCGACGAGCTCGATCTCTAATAATCTTAATCTTCTCCGAAGCGCCAAATCTGCGATTTTTCAGATTATCAGATGGTTGTCGATTGTGCTACGCGCGTTGTATCGTTTTTACGTGATTTCATGCTTGCTTGTCATTCCCGTAGAAATAGAAACTCGAAAATTTGCGAGAAGTGGGTATTTAAAACGCGCAAAAAATAAATGCAATCTTTTGTTTTCAACAATTTCGGTCAAAACTGTTTTGTTTTCACATTTATTTTACTTGTTAGCGAGATTCAAATCGTTTGGGATCATAAATTAATAGTATACCAAAATAGAAGCGGGCGAATCAATTCCGCCAGCTTCAATCAATATTTTATTCCGTCTCTATTGTCGGCGTCAAACGACTGAAGGGAGGCGGGGCCTTCAAATTCGCAAAATCAGTGTAGATTTAAATTTTTCGTTGACTGAATATTAAATGCGCGTACACTATAATACAATGTACGCAGTTTCGCGTACTTCTCGCTGCCTCAAGACGCATTGGCACATAGCCAATAATTTTTTAAATTTCGTCAAGTCATTTGACTCCGACAATATGATTTTAAAGTTTCAGGTTCTTTTGAGATGTGAATTATGATAAAAATCACTTGCAACTATCAAAAGTTGGAGTACCCTATAAATAGAATAATTGTGGTCCCTAATCCCGGTATGTTATGTATTGTGGAAAAATGACGATTGTGAAAAACTGCAGCGATATCCTATGTATTGTGTGCGTACACCGAGCCGCACATCTCGATCTTAGCTACAGTAATCTCAACTGAAAATTATTTAATTAATTATTGATCGATTCTTTTTATATAAAACAATTAACTTTGAATAGTATACAAAAATGTTTACTATTACACTTTTACAACACAAAAATATACATAAAACCATAAATTCGCCAAGAAAACACAGAAAAATTTTTTTAAATGATTGATTAAATAATTTTTAGTTGAGGTTACTGTAACTAATATCGAGATGTGCGGCTCGGTGTACGCACACAATGCATAGGATATCGCTGCAGTTTTTCGCAATCGTCATTTTTCCACAATAATTCAGATAATTACAAGAAAAAAATTTAAAGAGAAACGCAACTTTCAAGCTAAGAAGAATATAATTTCTATAAAAACAATGTTTTTTTTTCTTGAAATTCGCTCATTTCTCATTTCCTATTTTTTAATAGACGACCAATTATTTTATTTCAGAAACAGTTGGTTAATTAGTTTCTATGCATTTTCATAATCGACTTTCGAACGACCAGACTATCTCTTGAGCCTTTCTTTCCAATTGTCGCCATCATCGAGGGTGCCAACGATTTATTCTTTTTCATCGTCATTCCGTCGCTCACGTGCTCATCGCTATGTTGAGCTCGTTCACGAGACCTCTCTTCACGCGAATTGTCTTCTCGCGATTTCTGCTCGCGAGCCATTTTTTGCTCTTTCTGAATAATTACAATTCAGGGAATGTTTCAACGTTTGTGTGGCCAACCGGTATCAATGTCGATTTTCTAGGCATCTGCACATTTTCGTACGAATTACTCTTTTCGCACGCTGGAATGAATTGGTCCTTGGTGGATTTCATCGCCAATGTCAGAAGGGCGAGTCGCTTCGATGTCGGAGATTCTTCGCCACTGCACACAAAAATCAAATTAAAAAAATAAATTTTTTGAAATTTAAAAGACGTACTCGACATATTTCTTATACTCTTCCGGCGATATCACTTTCGAAACCGGCTGCTCATTCGACCTGACAGCGCCCGGCCGCCAAAGCGCTGCGAAGTATTCGTCTTTCAAAACGTCTCGACCGTGCAATCGTTTATCTGGCGTATACACTAGAACCTTTCGGAGGAACGCATTCTGCTCCGAAGTGATATCGGAGAGCAGCTTTCGCAGGCCGTATCCTTTTGTGTATTTCGCTTGCTCCGAATCGAGCTTGTCTTGGGCCTTCATTGCTCTCAATTCTTGATCGGTTGGCGCTCCGAAGCATCGACAATAGAGCTTCATCTGATGGGCGCTGTCTCGTCCCGGGAATACCACCGATCTTCGGATCATTTCCGCGACGACGCATCCGGCAGACCAAACGTCTAAAAGTCGACAAGCCGAACACGTTTGGTGAGCAATCGCCGCTTACCAACGGATGTGTCGTAATCGGTGGATTTCATTAGCAGTTCAGGGGGTCTATAAAATCTGGTGACTTGATAAAAATTGTTGGCTTTGCTTCGAATAAAAACTTTCGATGAGCCAAAATCGCTGATTTTGAGCAATCCAGAGAAATGGTCGACCAAAATATTAACTGGTTTCAAATCGCGGTGGATCACACAGTGCTCCTCCAAATACTTGAGACCGCAGAAGATTTGCCATGTGTATAGTTTGACGTCAAAATCGTTGAGTCGAAGTTTGATGACGTCAGCAAGAGTGTTCGGCATAAATTCGAAAACATACGATTCGCAAACCTACAATTCATTCAAGAAGGACGAATTTCAAATTTCCAATCGAGACCTTATTTCCATACGTGTGACTGAACGCGTAGATCATTTGAATGACATGTTTGTGTTTCTCGCGTTCTCTTCCCGTTAGGAATATAAACTCAAAATTGCGTTCTCCTTTTTCGGGCCATGTCTTTTTAATCGCTATTTCTTTCACATACGGCTCTCTTAAACGACCTCTGCAACAACTTGGTTATTTTTTTTCTCTCCCAATTAATCGACGACCTGTAGACATTGCTAAAAACACCGCACGAATGCAAATGGACGTCGTCGATTTTGAGCAGCACTTTCTTATTGTCACTCGGCATCTCGTAGGCCTCTTGCTCAACGGTTACACTCATTTCTCATCGGTTCTTGTGTTCGACTCAAAGATTTCGCAAACAATAGTTATTTGAATAAATATAATAAGGAATGCGAGAGGCGATTTTTGAAGCGATCACGCGACAAATAAGGGCATTGCCGATCATTGTTCGGTCGATTTTCGAATATAAATTGATTGTTGCCGTCTGATTCGACTCTCGAAGCACCCGTTCGAATGTTTTCGTTGGTTCCAAGTACAGTCAGCTTATGTAATTCGAAGCTGAAACAGCGAGAAGCAACAATAACAAAAATCTCGAATTACCTGTCTATTTGCGCATCTTCATTGGGCGGGCGGTCGTTTTGGGATTTAAAGGCGCAGCGTAGATAAACAAAAACCCCGAGACACATAAAGTAATTAGCAACCCAAATACGGTGAGGTGCCGCATCTAATCGGCTTAAATCGCGGCAAAATCTAGGGTCAATAGTCGCTGAATCGGTGCGAGCATTGTTCCAAGACGCCTTCCCCCCAATTATGCTCCTACTATTATTCTATTATTTGTGTATTACCATATTCGGACGGCATTCAGCGGTTTTTGCCGATTTGCATTCGCTTCTTTCATCGGCGCCGAGTTTCTCGGAGCCACGTGGCACTCCTGTTGTTCGCCCACTCTCGTATGATCTACAATTGCAATTTCCACTATCTGAAGTCACCAGGATTCTCGGAATTGTTTATTATTTTTCTATTTTAGGTTTCCGATCCGGATGTTCCTTTATTCACTGGCCGATGTGTTCTTCAATTCGAGCTGGTTAACCAAATAGGGCTCGAAACTGCGTTTTTGAGTGATTCGACTAGTAATCGCGCACGGTTAAAGGTTGACAAAATTTGGCTATTCGAGACATATTAAAGAAATTTCAGTTTGATATCAGTATGCTTGATCATTTTGAGAATGTTTCGTTGATTTTTAATGGAAACGAGCTTGACATTTTCAATGTTCTTCTTACGGATGACTCGATGGAGGTTCGAATTTTCTGTTTTTGTTTCTAGATCTTCAAAATTTATTCAGATTTCTTTGGATCAGCCAGTGCTCTTCACCGGCCGCTACACTTTGACAATTCATCGTTACAAGGGTTTGATCGGTGCAGCGATATACTACAGGTGTGTGATAGACACAAACAGTGAAGGCGTCCGCTTCTTTCTGTTAGCTTTTGGGGTCTAGTTGTTGGCATTTTTGGATATCCTTTACTAAATTCAAACGGGACCGAATGGGCCCATATTGGATCGAATGGGCCCATATTGGAGGCGACTCATCCTCTCGCCACCCGCATAATTTCTGTTGTGCGTAAGTCAAGATCTTTCTAAGCATAAGCGCCTATTGATTTTTCTTTAAGCCTAAGACTGAAAATTGCGTATGTGCGTAAGCGTAATTACGCGTAATTAAAACTAGTCGGAAGCCGTCCGTTCCGGGCGGCAGAACCCGGCTCTGAAAGAAAAATCCTAGAGAAATCCGAGAACGGTGCACGTAGAGGAGATGTCAAATCGGGACCCCTGCTCGGCTCGTTCCGAAGACCGATACGGCCGTCCGGGGCTCGGTTTTTTTTGACAACTCTGCGCCGGCATCGCCCGGCGTGGGTCTTTCCCGAGCCATATATGGATCTTATGGAATGAACAATGCATATTTTGCAGGGATGCTGGTGAGCACGCAGCGTTTGGCTCAAGCCTTTACCCGAATAAGGCGCCGGCAGTATTTCCGTCGTTTTTGTCGGCAACACTGAAAGCCACATTCTCGATATCGATAATTCATCCAATCGGAACCATTGCTTTAACATCGGGCGCGAATGATTCAGCGCCGCAGGAAATCGATCAAAATTGGCAGGTCTCGATTGGCGAATTTCCCCACAATTTGTGATGCTCATTTTTAAGATCACTAGCTTTGCCACAACTCCTTCAATTGCGCCATCGATGCTATGCTTCGCGCTTCTTCCATTAGAATACACCAAAATCGATTCATCGTATACGGGCATTAATATGACGGTGCACTACAACAGATACCGTATCCAAGCAACTCAGGCGAAACATTTATTGCATACTGCAACACAAGTTTTGTCGCTTTTAAAGTAAAAAATCTCGAATGATTTTCAATTTTCCATCGCGTATTTTAGAGAACTTTTCTCGTCAATTCTACCGGTTGCCAAAATCGATATAATCACAATGAATGATGTTGGACATAGCGCTTGTTTTGGAGCCCTCATTGTTCCGGAAGCCTCGTTTTTCTCGGCTGATTACGCGAATCAGGTTCAGATGTTGGCCATGTGGCTCGCAAAACAATGGATTGGCGGTCTCGCAGCGATTTCTGAGGGGGAGCAGATGTGTTTGCAGGTGCGTAAGATGGCTTGAATTTTTAAGGGAAAATGATGCTTTAAAAAATTCAAAAAAATTAAGAAAATCTCAATGCAGCAAAAAAGAGGAAATTACTCTTTTTTTTCCATTTTTTTTTTTGAAATTAACTTCATTTTTTTCGTTTCTTTTAAAATGTTTTTCTTTATTGCCCAATTGAATTCCATTTATTGGTATTTGATTGCCATTTTCAGGAGGACCTTGTAGCTTTTATTGCGCTGAAAGTGACTAAACGAATGACTAATGATGAGCATCTACGGTTGAGCAATTTGGCGAAGGTCACGCTAACAGAGGACATCTTTCTTCCGGGAGAAACTTTGAATCTCAATGAGCATCCAAATGAGCTCGAGGTTTTCACCAAAAATAACATTGGCCATATTATTATCGCGATTCGAAATTTAGATTGGCGAGAAATGCGGTTTGAAGGGTGTCTTCTTGTTGGAATCCATCGAAGGTTTGACGGATGAGAAGTATGTGATTCAGAAGATCAATGAATTGGTGTACAACTCGAAACAAGGATCCTATTCACTTCGGGATGTTCTTGGACTTCTGAATCGAACCGTCGATGGCGATATCTATATCTCACAGCTTCTCCATTTTTGGAGAGATCACGGCGGATTGCCTTATATGAATGTGGATCGGATTGGATCGACAATCAAGGTTACTCAAGACGAAGGCAATTTAACAGTGAAAAATGGTAGGAAAGCAATCAATTCGTGCTGTCAAATTGTCCGCATATCAATATTTTCAAATTGAACAATCGATTTTAGGCAAAGGAATTTGGGAGCGAATGCCGCTGTGGCCGCTTCCGCTGCGATTCACCGAATTCAAATTGCCCATCCAGCTCATGATCAGTCAAGGCGTGCATCTCTCGCCGGTTCGCGACGGCCACATATTTGCGAATCTCGGTTTTCCGCATTTTTATCGCGTCAATTATGATATCGACACGTGGCGAAATATCAAGAATATTCTAACGGAAAACGCGACGCTTTACACGCCGAGCGAACGATTTCAGCTCGTCTCCGATTTTTGTCATTTCTATTCGATGAGTATGCTTCAATATCATTTCGACGTTTCAAGACGACATCAATTCGATTTCAGAAGCATTACCTGAACCAGCAGCATCAGTTCTTCGCAACGAATACGTCCAGCTCATCCGCCTCCGACCCACCTCATTCCCAATATGCGATGCTGCCATCTACCAATGTGTGGTGACGCACGAGCACACTCGACCTAAACACATTGACCGCATAACAATGATACAATTACGGTAGGCGTGAGCACTTTGTGCTTTTCGTGTCGTGACGCAATTTCTAATCATCTTCTGATCGCGATCTCTGATAAAAAATCAAAATTTCTTTTCTCGCCTCGACTCTCCTCGAGTTTTGCAGACGACGAGTCTTCGAATCGCTGACGAATGCCTCAGAAATGGAGTGCAGGTTCACAATCATTTCAGCAATCATCATAACTATCCTCATTTGTTTTTTCAGGACCGGCGACGCTCACGATGCTTTAAATGAAGTGTGCACCCGATTATACGGTCTCGCTTGCTTATAAATAATCTCCCCGTTTTTTTTTAATTGAAACCTCGTTGTACATAATAATAAAAGCGTATTTCTTGATAATAATTCCGGGTTTCTTATCGGGGTTTTTTTTTGGTGAGATCGGATTAAATGTGGCGAAGTTTGATAAGAAAAGGGCAGAATCAGTAGAGCAGTCGACTCAATCGACGACGATATGCGACTTCTGGCTCTTTTATTCGTTGTTGGCTTTTGGTGAGTTGCAATTTTAACCAACACCGTCGAATTCTGATTCAGCTATGCCGCCAAAATCACCAATTTGCCAGGATCGCCAAACGTGAATTTCAACCAATACTCGGGCTACTATAATGTCGGCGAGAAGAAGAATCACATGCTTCACTATTGGTTCGTCGAATCGCAAGGCAATCCGGCGACCGATCCGGTTCTTGTCTGGCTCACCGGTGGTCCCGGATGCTCGGGACTCTCGGCGCTTCTCACCGAGTGGGGACCATACAATGTGAATGCCGATGGGGCGACGTTGTCGATAAACCCGTACTCGTGGAACAAATACGCCTCGATATTGACACTCGAGGCTCCTGCCGGAGTCGGCTATTCGTATGCGACTGATAACAATATCGCAACCGGAGATGATCAGACTGCTTCGGAGAATTGGGAAGCCCTCGTTCAATTCTTCAAAGAGTTCCCACAATATGCCAAGAATGATTTCTACGTGACTGGAGAATCTTATGGAGGTTTTCTCTTCGCTCATGATGGTGATGATCGTTGGAATATTCCAAATAATTTCAGGAATCTACGTTCCAACTTTGGTTCAAACCATCTTGGACCGTCAATCTCAGTTCAACATTAACATTAAGGTAATCGAAAGCACTTCTGAATTAAATGCCAAAAACTCATGTGAAAATTCATCTGCGGACATCGCCAGGGTTTTTGCAACAATCAATATTTGAAAAAAAAAACACAAAAAATCGTATCTCAAAATATAAAAATAATTTTTGGTTGTTCAGTATTTTAAGGGATTTCCACATGTGCCTTTAAATATCTACAGTAATTTCTGCATGAAAAAATGTTTGATTTTTCGAAAATTTCAGAAAAATTATAGATTTTTTTAATGCATTATCCATTTTTGATCCAAACATTCAAAATATGCCTAAAATTCGTCATAAATTCATGATGAAATGTGTCGAAAAAATGCCGGAAATATCAACACGTTTCTTGCTAAAATTTCGAAGAAAATTTTGAAGGGATTCGCAATTGGAAATGGATGTGTTTCTGAAGACGAAGGAACTGATTCGCTGATCAACTTCCTCTATGCTCATGGAGTCGTCGATCAAGAGTTACCGATCAAGATTGTTTCCAATTATTAATTTCGAATATATATATAGGAAATGGAACAACATCAAGGTATCGTGCTGCCACAACGACACCGATGGATGCCCGTTCCATTCGTTCTCCGAGTTCTCCAACTGCGGACTCTTCGTGTTGAGTGTTCAGCAAACCGCGTGGAATGGAGGTTTGAACCCGTACAACATGTATGCGGATTGTGTGAGCACCGGTGAGCAGAAGAGATTGATAATGGAGCACGAGCGACGATTCAATAAGGTTGTGACGCCATCGGAGCTCGGTGTGGTTCCATGTCTTGATGAGAGCCCGGTCACCAATTATTTGAACCGTCAGGATGTTCGAAAAGCCCTCGGAATTCCATCTTCGCTTCCAGCTTGGGAGATTTGCAAGTGAGATGCGAGAAGATATATAAAACGACATTTCTTTTTTGTTCAGCGACAAGATCTCGCGAGGCTACAAAAGACAATATGGAGATATGACGTCGCGAGTGTTGAATGCTGTCAAAAACAACCAATTACGAGGACTTTTGTACAACGGAGACGTCGATTTGGCGTGTAATGCGTTGATGGGACAGCGATTCACCGAGAATTTGGGACTTCAAATGACGAAGAAGAAGACGAAATTCTCGGTTAACGGACAAATTGGAGGATATGTGACCGAATACAAGAACATGAAATTCACGACGGTTCGCGGTGCTGGACATATGGTGCCGACCGACAAGCCAGCAGTCGCTGATCATATCATTCGATCGTTCCTTAATAATAAGTCGTTCTAATTTCTTCGAAATCCGAATAAAAATCCCTATGGGCGGAGCTTATGGTACACAAAACATAGATGATGGCGAAACCCGTAACATGTCGGTGTATGCGGAGTGGGAAACCAGACGTGCTGGTTCGCACTGCCTACCTTAAAAAAATAGAAACAGCGATGAAGACTAAAAATGACGAATCCAAATTTCCATTGCGGATGTGAGGCATTTGTCTGAGCTGCGTTCGAATTATCAGATGATTTTCAAGAATTCCAGTTTGTTTCAATTCTTCGGCAAATTTCAGTTTTCAGTTTGTTAATCCAATTTTACACTTCACTTCACGGGTTTGAAACTGGGCGAACAATGCGTACGAATTTGCATATAATACAACAATTTGCTACTTTATTCGTGCTCGTTTAATCACACCGAATTTGTACTCGCACGCTGTTTTCAAATCTCCAAAACATCAACGTTAAAATAAAACTCATCGGTAGAACATCCAATTAAAATGTTGTGAAGCGAGAGAGTGCAGAGAAACAAGAGAGAACCGGTCGGGCAGAGCGAATGTTGTAATGATCACCATGATATCGGCGACGATCCCTTCATTTCATATAAAAATTATAATTGAATATGATTTGAATAAATTTCGACTCGTTACTTTTTGTTCTCACCAACTTCCTTCATTTTGTTTCCGTTATTAATAGGCGCTAATTTCTTGTTTGGCTCTCGACAAAATCCATTAATAAGTCATCAATTTGATAATTTTATTTATTTATCAAGGATACGAAGCTTCTTTTAAACAAACAAATATGTTTGTGTGCGTGTTGCCATTCGCTCAAACAATTCTCTCATTCTTCTCCTTCATTTTCATTTTTTTTTTAATTAAAAATTGTATTGTTTTCTTTTTGGAAAGGCAAATTCATATTAGAACCGAGAATATACACTGGTTATTCGCTAATACTCCCCAACAAATTACAATTGTTCAGAATCGAAAATGAATTTTTGTAATTGGATAATTTAAATAAAAACTGAATAGATCATAAAGTTTTATTGGTTTTTTTTTCGCCGCCGGGTTCAATCGCAGTCGAAAAATTGGTTGTATGTTGTATGTTTTATGGAAATGATTTATTTTTCTTTGCCAATAATTTTCTGTTTCAAAATACTCATTTTAAAGAGTTTTATTTGAAAGTGAATTAAATTTCCCACCATCGATCAGTCAGTCATTTGACGGAAACAAATATGAGCCTTTAATTTATGATGGTCCCCAATTTCTCAAGGTGCTCGTTTTTCTTTTAATGTTGAATTGAGTTTTTATGAAATTTTCTAAAGGATCAAATATCAAAAAATTAAAATTGTTTTTAATTGAAAAGAAAAATTGTTTTTTGTGAAACATTTTTATTTTTTTTATTTTTATTGTTTAATTTTTTTATAATTTGTGAAACATTTTAATGGATATGGTAATTAAAGGGGCACACAGTTATTTTTTAAATTTTTTTTTGGTATACATTTTTTTAATTACAAAAATTCCATTAAACGCACAAAAAAGTTCATAATTCATTGACAGATGAGTAATAATTTGAGCGCTGTGGGACCCACGATTATTATTTTACGGTAAATTTCTTGCTTTAGTCCTTTAAAGGAGCATGTGTGTCCAAAAATTCAATTTTTTTAAACAAAATCATCATTTTTTTTTTAAATTTGATTCATACACTCGCACGCAGAATTGCACATAATTCACAACGAATTCGTGAAAACCATTTTTCGGATTATTATTTTAAAGGTACAAACGGCTGGACGAAATCAAGAAAAAATTATTGGCTATGTGTCAATGCGTCTCGAGACTGCGTACAATGCATTATAGTGTACGCGCATTTAATATTCAGTCAACGAAAAATTTAAATCCAAACTGATTTCGCGAATTTAAATCCCCTGCCTTTCTTCATAATTTTGATCGTTTCTATGGTTTTTCATAATAATCTTTTCTCTGGTAATTCAATGTTCCAATCAAGACCAAAAATCTCAAGTGTTCGCAAACAACAAAAATTTTGCGTCTTTAGTTTTTTTTTGCGCTCGATTTTCTCGCTTCCTCCGCCCGCCAAACATAATTGTTATTCTCGATTTGTTGATTTTTTTTGTGCCGCTTTCGAAGAAGCAAAAAAACTAATTTTTGAAGCAGAAAAAACATACACAAACGCGGCAAAAATTAGTTTAGTTGTTGCGGAAAAAAATGGGTCCTTAATGGAGCCCGACATTCTTTCTCTTTCTTCTTTTTTCTTCCTTATTAGGCCACAATGACAACAGCCGGTCGTTTTTATTTGCACAAACACACTTTTGCCAACAATGAATGAACAATTTTTGTTGCGTTTCCAAAAAAAAAACGATATATTGCCTTTTTCGTATGTTTCGATGAATTTGCAAGCATGCGCCTTTAAACGAAAAAGATTCCATGCGAGACCATTATTTTTAAAAAAATTGAGCCCAGAAACGATGAAGTTCGTTGGAAATGTCCAAAATTACCCCAATTGCTTGATTTTTTTTCGAAAAATATCCATTTTCTGGAAGGGACCATTGCGTATTGTTGAATGAGATTCTCTTTCATTTCCGAGATAAAGAAACCCGCGTTATTCCCATACTATTATGAATTTTGCATGTTTTTCCAAACTCTTTTTAATTAAAATCTGCTGCGGACAATTTTCGCAGAGAAAAAAACAATCAATGTCTCACTTTCGATGCCTAATTTTGCTATTTTTGGTCATTCTGCCGATATCGTCGCGAGACCCAAATCTTCTCCGAACTTTTCATACATTTTTCCACATTTTTTGTTGAAAAATAATCAACCACGAATATTAATCCGTTTCATATTCGTTCTATTCATAAGGATTCTTACTTTCAAAAAAAAAATTTGTCTGGATTAATATGAGATTTTTCTTGAAATGTTGCCCAAATGGTCAAATGCCAGCCTAAGCCGCCCACACGATTTTTTTGGCTGAACTTTCTTTGTGCAAATATGGGCATAATTGAAGTGAATTCCAGAGACACATTCTGAAATTCCATTCGTTTTTCGCAATTTCAAAACTCCATTCGATTAATTGACATTGCGCAAAATCGAATGAATGCCGCATTTCATTTCCGCCCAAAACGACTACATAGTTTCATTCGATTGTTTGCCGTTCTAATTTCGATGGTCCCCAGTTTGTGCTCACAATTTGATTTACTTTCAGTTTTTTTGTGTCCTTCTGGTGAGCAACACACACACATATTTGTCGCGCTTTTCTATGTTTGAAACCGCAGCTAAATTTTTTTTGCAGATTGCGTGACGAGCCGACTTTGATTTATGTTGTTCCGCCGCGTTCGCTCATTATTTGCACTTTTTTGGAAACATTCGACACGTGTTTGGAAGCTGCAAAATTGTCCGCAGCGTGTTTTCATGAACCGGCAATATTAAACAGTTCGATTATTCTTTCGTTGAAACTCCTTTCTAATTCTGAAAATGTAATAGTGGTCCGATTCATTCCAAACGACAGCTCATTCCGCTAATGTAACATATTTTCATCCATTTGTAATTCTATCTGCGTTGTGCTCATTTGAATACATTCCCCTGCGGGCGCCAGCTTCTCCTCATTCCACTGCTCCGGTTAGTTTCGCGAAAACAGCAGCAGCAAAAAAAAATAAGTTAAGAGCAATTTTGTGACTTTTTGAGGGTAGGAAAAGATAGAGAGAGAAAGATAGGATGAAAGTGGTGTTCAAGTACATTTTGTGAAATATGCGCCGAGTAAAATAGCGGTGGAGAAAAATGCGAAAATCGAGATATTGTGAAAAACAACATTCTGAATTGTTCGGGTTTTGTCGATTGCCATCTGCGGACAATCTCCGCCTAAATAAATCTGGCCTCAAATAATGTCCGCAGAAAAGTTTTTAGCATTTTGCCTCCTTTTTTTTGGAAAATTAAATTTTAATTATTGTCGACGTCATTTTAATTATAGTTAACGGTAATATAAAAAATTTATAATATTAATACCTCAATAATCGAACAAATAAAATCAATTCCATTAATTTTGTTACTCAATTCCGAGAAAAACCGCTTATCATAATCAATGTTTCACTTTTAATTATATTTGGCGCACAATTTCTTGCGTTTTTATTTTACTCTTTTTTCTTCGATCAAATATTTCGCAATTTTTAGTCGCTTCGAGACCATCTGAATCAACGTTCGACTCCAGATGATTGAATGCGTTGTGTTGCTCGTATCGCGATTTTGACGGTGCTCGCATTCATCGTTCTCATTTATTTGGCTGTTCAAAGTGCGAATTCGAAAATTGTTGTTGGCTTTGATGAAAATGGTGAGAATTCGATTAAAACACAAAGCAAAAATCTAAATATTCAAAAAAAATTCTTATCGGTTACGGTATGTAAAGTCCGTAACAAGTTGTAGTAGTGTTGCGGACAAAAATTACAATGTGTTCTGTTTGTAGACGAGGAAGCACGCCGTATTCTCGAGAATGCGATTCCATCGCCAACAAACAATCAGAACAACAATATCCAGGCGAATCTCCTTCCAAAGCAGTCGCTCTCTCTCTCGGTAGCACTTGTGCTCATCGTTTCACTAATCAGCGTTGCACTTTTAATCACAGGTATTCTCAGAATAATTCTTGATCGTATCTATTGATTGTTTTTGCAAGGTATTATTATAATCGCAGTAACTTTGGATCCATCGGGCTCCGGCGAAGATGATGAATCCGATCTCGAACCCGACGAAAAGGCGCCCTTCCAATACTCGAACGGCTACTATCCTCTGACATCCTCAACCCTCATCGAGCTGTGATCCACAAAAAAAAGAAAACGACAATTTGAAAACGGGTGGCTGTCATGAAATTATTTCATATTTGCACATATATTTAATAAATTCCGTGCGTAAATACCTGGGATGCACTAAAATGCACATGAAACAATTTTTCGAGAAAAGTGACTGATCTGATGGATGGATGGATGGGGGAAACGAGTGGGAAATTGCGAGGAATTTACTTCAGTTGCGGGAACGACATTTGCGGCTTCAATTCGGTGAGCGACTCATTCCAGTATTGGGTGATTGTCTTCCATTGAGTGTAGAACTGCACTCCAGCCTTTCCGTAGAAGTTCAAGTCACCGAGGAATGATCCACGGGAACCAGTGAACGAGAACATTGGCAATGGTACCGGGATTGGGACGTTGACTCCGATTTGTCCAACATCAACCTCATTCGAGAATCTACAGAAATCCATTTGAACTATGTATATAGGCTTATCGGTCAAATTTTACTTTCTGCCGGTGGCTCCGTTGCTGGTGAAGATGGCGGTTCCGTTTCCATATGGGTTGTTGTTGATGATGCTGATGGCCTCGTTGAGATCCTCAGCTTCCATGCACACCAAAACTGGGCCGAAAATTTCCTCCTGAATTCAATGTTGCAGCTTTGTTTCATGATTTTCCAAGTACTTACTTTGTAGCAGGTCATGTTTGGCTTGACTCCAGTGATGACTGTTGGTCCAACAAAGTTTCCATTCTCGAATCCTGGGACAGTTACGTCGCTTCCGTCGAGAAGAACATTGGCTCCTTCCTTTTTGGCGCTTTCGATGAGTCTGAGCACACGCTGCTTCGACTGCTTCGAGATGAGTGGTCCGATGTCGGTGTCTGGCTTCCATCCAGCGTTCACCTTCAGCTTCTTGGCCTTCTCGACGAGCTCTGGCAGCCATGAGCGAGCCTCTCCGACGAAGACAGCGGTGGTGAGAGCCATGCAACGTTGTCCAGCGGCTCCAAAAGCGGCAGCGGTGAGTTGATTAAGGGTTTGTTCCTTGTTGGCATCAGCCATGATGACTCCGTGATTCTTGGCTCCCATGTTCGACTGAACACGCTTGCCGTTCTTGGCTCCACGCTCGTAAATGTGTTTTCCCTGAAAATGAATTATCAACAAAAATTCAGCATGAAAACACTTACAGCGGCATCTCCTCCAACGAATGAGATCGCTTTGATATCTGGGTTATCACAAATGAAGTTGACGGCGGAGTGTTGTCCGTGGATGATATTAACACATCCATCAGGAACACCAGCTTCTTTGGCGAGCTGGACAAGAAGAGCAGCCGCTCCTGGGTCCTGCTCGGATGGCTTGATGACCATGGTATTTCCAGTAGCCAACGCCATTGGGAACATCCACAATGGGATCATTGCTGGGAAATTGAATGGGCAAATACCAGCGGTGACTCCGAGTGGGATTCTGTAGGAGATAGTGTCCATGTCGCGCGAGACGTTCGGCAAAGTCTCTCCCATCATCAAAGATGGAACTGAGCACGCGTGCTCGACGACCTGGAGTCCTCTGCTGACATCTCCTTCAGCGTCAGGAAGAGTCTTTCCTTGCTCGATGGTGATGCTCTCAGCGAGCTTCTTCATGTCGCGCTTGATGAGAGCCTGAAGCTTGAACATGCACTGCTGGCGGGTAAGCGGAGAAGTGTTCTTCCAAGTGTCGAAGGCCTTCTTGGCAGAGTCAACAGCAGCTTGCATTTCAGCCTGAGTGGCATTTGGGACAAGTCCGATGACCTCGTTGGTGGCTGGGTTGGTGAGCTCAACGAACTCAGTCGATTTGGACTCGACTTCCTGACCATCGATCCAGAGCTTTACTGTCTAAAAAGAAAAGATTCGGATTTATAGTGAACAAGTGTGGAATACCTGTGGTGCAGCAGCGGCTCTAGAGGTGCTGAAGGAAGCAACCTGGCTGCATTTGGACTGAAAATTTTCCAATTTCTATAAATCCAGTTTTTTTCAGTTCGAATCTTGCAGACACTCTACATTTTTGATCAGTAACATTTTTTGCACATCATTTTTAATCACAACGTGACTCTTCTCATCACAAGCATTATTCTCGATAAAATCAAATGTCCAACATAACAGTTGTCATCGACCTTTTTGTTACACTCCTTGTTTCTGTGATTTGCAAAACGAAATTAGGATTACCTGAACACGAGCAAGACGGGAGAGCATTTTGCAAGGAGCGGGAGTACCACAAGTAACCTGAAAGCAAAAAAAGGAAATTGAAGAGAAAACGACGTTTTCGAGACAATTCGGTGGTGATAAGGAAATGTTATTTTGATTAGAAGATAAGAGTTGATCCATTGATGGGGAAGTTATTCGAAAAAAAAAGAGAAATAAATCTGGGCATGAACAAAAAATTTCGAGAAAAATTTTACAAAAAAATTTCAATAAAAATTTAAACGACGAGCACTTTGAGACAAACGCAAAGAAATCAAAAGACGACAAAAAATGAGAGCGAGTGGAAATTGAACAACTGTCACGGTCAACAGTGGCGAAAGAGTGGAGGAACCGAACAACGATAAAGATATGAAGCACTGGTCCACGTGGTCTATGCCCCACGTTTGCGTATTGGCCGTTTCGTTCTTGAGATGAATTCATGATCTATCATCAGTGATATATCAAACCAATTCTTTAGAAATTGGCAACGCTCACATATCGACTCTTTTCAGTAAACACATTTCTCACATGGTATTTTTTGTTGAAAAACTTCAGGAGAAATAAAATTCTAAACAATGTCGAAGAGTCAGTGAGTGTTTTTTTTTAAATAAAAAAATGCTAATTTTAGCACAATTAATCGAAATTCTAAAAATCGAACAAACTTTTCATTTTTTTCTTAAATTCTATTGAAATTCAATTTAAAATCAAGAAAGTTGAAAACAGGCGGTTTGAAAATTTGAAAATGAAAAATTTACTGGCGAAATACACTAAACTGAGTAAATAGCGTTCACGCGGTGTGACGTTGCAACGAAAATAATATGAAAAACTAAATTACAATATAGTTTTCGCGGCGAGATTATTATTTTTATTAAAATAAATTGGCTCTTTGTAAATTTATTAAAATCATTTATTCTAACCGGGGGAAAAACGTGAAAATGAAAAGAAACCGGCAAAAATTGAAACGCGGGATATTCTCGAGACTATTTTGATGAAATAATTTACAGAATTGGACCCGAGGCACGGCGAAGGCAGCGAAAGTCATGATTCAGGGCTGAAATAACATGAATTGAATGAAGAAACTGAAATAATAAGATAAACCTGACAGCAATTTCAGTTTTAAGTGGGGTCGATGCTTGGGCAATTTGAGGATTCGATGGGTTGAAGTTGGGAGTCATCGACGGGTAAAAAAGCATTTGCGATAGCATTGAAGGGTTCAGATTGGTGAATTGCAAGGACTTTGAAAAACCTGAAGCAAAAAGAAACGAATGGAATGAATAATTAAAATTTGAAATTACATTGTTGAAGAATTGAGTTCTGAATTGCAGATGACTGGTAGAAATTGGAAAGCATCAACGGTGAAATATCAGGTCGCTCCCTGAATATTCAATATAATATTGAAACCGAAATTTGAGAAAAAAAAAACAAATGGAAAAGTTACATTTCATCTGGCGATCTTCCACTTGGATCACGGAAGCCTTTCGCAAAAGGATTCTTCTCAATCTTCAATTTTGTGATCTGAAACACAAAAAAACTTGTTGAAATTTTCCGAAAAATATAGAAAACCAATTGATTTTGATAAGCTGTAACTGCCATAAATTGGGTCTCCGGGAACGTGAACGTGCAATATTGCTCCTCGGAGAGTTTGACTTTATTCGGATCAAGTGGATTGTGCTTCGATCTCTGGACTATATGAATTCGCGGTTGATATTTGTGCATCGAGTTCAATATCAACTAAAATATTTCGTTCGTTTTCAAAAATTTCTTAATCACTTCAAAACTTACATGACCCGTTTTATCGACGTCATTATTCGTTAATTTGGTTTTCTCGAAAGATATGACATGTTTAATAAGCTAAAAATAAATACAAAAATGAATAGAAAATTGATTTATGAAAGAAAAACCTGTTCGCCGGAAAATGGGCAATCCGGATGAAGATACATTCGATTTTTTGGCACTGGTTCCGCTTTTCCGGCAGTTAACCATGCTGATTTATTATAAATGTAACGGTATCTGAAAATTTGTGTCAATTTTGAAGAATGCGCTATTAAAATTTGAGCAAAATGAGAAAAATTGAAATTTTAATTACAATTAAATGCATTTGTGAGTACTAATAATTGTCGACGTCGCGCGACTGCGGAAAATTGGCTAAATGACAAAGCAAATTGATGACAATGGTCTTGGCATAAAACTAAAAGTGTAGATTTACGGGACAATGCATAAGGGTAGATTAAAGGCGCACATAGAAAACTCATTTTAAATTTTTTGGCATTTAGCCAATATTCCGAAGTCGCGCGATTTCCACAAAACGTTAATTACGTTTGATATTCTTATTCTAAAAAAAATATAGGCAAGCGATATAAGCAAATTGTAGCAATCATTTCTACGACCAAACGAAAGGATCATATGAATACTTTTAGTATTATAAAATTTAATTCATCAAGAAAAAATTTAAAATATGTGGGTTTTTCGTTTTTTTTAATCTGCGTACACGACGACGCAATTCTAAACACATTTCGTTTCACACTAATAAATCC
The DNA here is from genome assembly GCA_902829315.1 of Caenorhabditis bovis. NCBI lineage: Eukaryota > Metazoa > Nematoda > Chromadorea > Rhabditida > Rhabditidae > Caenorhabditis > Caenorhabditis bovis. The sequence goes on along the minus strand of CADEPM010000004.1, from coordinate 1,298,022 downwards.
TTTTTAAAAAAGAAATTCTTTAAAATTTGAAAAATATAAAACAAAGGAAAAAGAAATTGTATGCAATTCGGAAAATTGTTTTTAATAAAAAAAAAATAAATTGCCAATTTTTTTTCAAAAACAAAAATGAAAAATTTAAAAATATTTAAAAACTTCAGTCGTTGAGAAAAATTTCAAGCCTACACAAATTTCAATTGCGTCTTCTTTATTATTTCTTTAATACCAAGTTTGGTATTGTCGACGTCGAACGATTAGAGTGGGCTTGGCAGTCAATTTCGATTTGGTCTTGGTTAAATGTCAATTGAAAACTACAGTACTCATTAAAGGCGCATGCAAAATTATGCTCAATTCGGGCGAGTCAGATCAATTCCTTTAAGCGACTCACCTCTTTGAGTCGACCGGTATCACATCAAGAAAAACATAGTAGAGTGCATCAATGATCACATTGCTAAACGAGACTTTGACTGTCGGGAACATTCGCCTGCAATCAAATGAACTATTGCTACAGTAATCCGGGCGTAATCAGATGAACAAGAAGGGCGTAATGTGTTCACATTAAGCGCCCATCAATTTTCTTTCGTGTTTTTTTTTGCCTCATTCTTGTCGGCGTGAAACGCGCAGCGCGACGATGCTTGATTGAAAATCACATCCGACGGGAAAGTGAACACGGGTTACGGTAGGTGATTACTGTCACACACACACACACACACACTCGCGGACTGGACCAAAGGAGCGAATTGAGTGGATTTTGAATTATCGAGGACAAACGCGCAAATGTGTCAAATTTGAAAATTGTACCGCGAACGGCAATAATGTCCGCAGATGGTTTCTTCAAAAACTCATCCACACAATGCCATAATAGAATAAAAATTTGAATGACTCGGCGATTCGATCTAGACGAACTGGAGGACAGTTTTTGGTTTTGAATAACATTTTGGTCCGAGCATGGAAAACAATTCAATTAGTCGAAACAAGGGGCCACACTAAATTGAGGGCGATGTATAATTGGAGTTTCGTACTCGTAGGATAAAAAAGTTTTGGAAACCCCGGTTCGTTATTTTCGAATCGCTGAGTAGTTAAAAACGATCACTTGCGGTGTTTGCGGACCATGGAAAATTTTTTTGTTGCGCGGCAAATTCAAAATTGGGAATAATGAGGGATAACACGCATTACAATCAATTTAAATTTTTCGTTGGTTTCCAATTTGATATATATTTTTTTTCTTTTTGAATGTCAAAATCCTCGTTTGGCGAACAAATTTGGTGGGGTGTCATTTGGCGAGGTGCTCGGCCAATGTTTTTCGCACATTTTTGAGTGCTGAAGCTCGTTAACTTGATGAATGTAATCAGCTTGAAAGGGTTGGCGCTCGAAAAATTAGCTCGAAAATTAGCTCGTCGTCGGTCTGTTTGAGATACTCCTCGACGACAATTTTTCCCGACGAACCTTCCACTTTTTGTGATTATCATTTCGGTGCCGAGATCGTAGAATTTCTCCCATAATTCGGCGCCTTCCAATTTGCAATCGATTCCCGCCAGATTGCCTTCCTACAATATGGATTTCGATAGCACATTCCACATAAAGCTCATACTTTGATTTTCTTTCCAATTTTCGGTTTGGGTCTCGACGCGATTTCCTTTTTCGGCGTCGCTTTTGTTGGCGGCTCTTTCGCAACGATGTCGTCGTCGCATTCGAGAATCGTTTCGATCGAGAATTTGCTTTTCTGAAATTGATTGATTACGGTAGACCGGGTGGTCGTTAAACGGCGAAATGGTCATGGGAATGCTGGTTCTTTTTTGCGGCGTTTTTGGACAAAATTAGAATTGGATTGAAGTGTTGAATGATAACGCAAAAACTGACGAAAAAAAATGAAATTGAATTGAGATTTTTCTAATCCGAAGAAGGAAGAAATTTCAGAGAAATAAAAATGCAATTATTAGACAGAAACCCGCATTTTAGAATATTTTTGTCAAGATTCTTGGGCACTTTGTCGAAGAAAGGTTGAAGAATCGAATTGAAATGAATTTTAAAAAATAATTGTCGATGAACAATTTTTGATGATTGATTTAAAATATCCAGAAATTTCAATTTATTTCGTTTCACGTTTTTGTCACAAAATTTGTTTTTTTTTTTTTTTTGATTCAAAATATTTTTTATAAGAATTTCAAAAAAATCAAAAATGTATCGAAGGAACGGATTTGAGGATTGAAATTTTCTAGAAAATGACCAGATTGTTTTGAAAGAAATTAATAAAAAATAATGTTTGGATAAAAAATTTGAAATCGTCAAAAAACCCAAATTTTTTGGCATACAAACAATATTATTGGGTCTCGCTGCGAAAAAAAAATAAATTTTTTGATGGGCCCGAAAATTCAAAATCAAAAAAAAAACTCATCGGTTCCAGAATATCAAACGAATTCTGGAATATGTCTAGACAATTCGAAAAGACTCGAAAATTTGCAAAAATCGTCGAGTTATGAAACATGATGTCGAAATTATGAGGCACTCAAAAAAAAATTCAGAGAAATGCCATTTTTGGGCTTCAATTTGTTTCGAAAACGATTGTGGATTATCAAGGGCGGACGAATTTCGAGCAATCACTCATTTTGTCACACTTTCAACAACAACAAAATTGAAAAAGAAGCGGCGATGTACGACGAACCTTGACTTTAACAATTTCCTCATCGTTGGGACCATCATCGTCGGCAACTGTGGCACCGGTTGAGTTGGCAATGGTTGGACTTGCAGCGGCTCGTTTCGACATGTTCGCGATTCACAATTCGTCGTCCAGCACCTCGAAAACGGACCAACAATGCGAGATTTCGACGCCTTGGCGCCCGCGCGGCCCGAGAAAAATGGGCGTGGCCAGCCAATAGGAGAGCGCGCTGGCGGCGACCGACGGCCGGGCCCCTCCGGGCCATTCATTCTTGCCATCGCCGGTGTGTATGTGTGCGTTTTTTGCTGGTTCCCTTTGTCATCATAATTTCGGCCAACATCGTTTCCCATACGATTACTGTAATACGCCAAAAATTGCTGCTTTACTAATTGTTGTGTGTAAAATCACCACTGGAGGCGGAGGTTTCATTCCATCACCAAAAATGGGCGAAACGCATTACGGCGAACGTTATTATTAGATAATTAGTCTTAAAAGGAATATGTCCAACAATTGATTGCTGATAAATGTTAGTTGAATTAATCAAAACAATCTGCGGACAGTTACCGGCTTTTGGCCAATTGAATTTAACCATAGGTAAATAGAAAATTTTTGCGGAACATTTCGTTGAGCCAAATCACAGACAACTATGAAATTTTTCAATTTGCGCGCCTTATAAATGTCCGCAGCACGATTCGAATATACTGTATTTCACGCGAATTATCCCATCTCAAATAGTATGTAGATTTACGATGCGCGGCGCTCGTAAAAATTAGGCGAAGTGCGAGTTCAGAAGCACATAAAATCGGCCAATATCGCCCGCACCTTTTTCATCATCATCATTATCATTATCATCGTCGTCGTCGTCGTCGTAATCAATGCGATGCGATACGAGACCCAATCGAGGGTACGGTAGAATTGGAAACGCTTGGCGAAGGGGGGACAGAATGGTCGTAATAAGCGCCGCCCGTGTGTGCGACAACAATACGGTTGCCGACCATTGTTATGATAATTTCGAGGCGGTATGTCTACTAATTGACATTTTGTCGACGACGCGAGAATTTTACAGTTTCTCCTCTTTTCTTGTTCGCCATTTTATTCGAAACGTGCGCGCAAAATAAAAGGAGTTGTTTAGAAGTGCTCCGTAAATGTTTATGGTCCCTTGTAATATGCAGATGGTTGCAGTCACAGCGGGAGGTGAAATCTCCATAAAACAGAAACCAAAAGGTAGCAATCCATCTGCGGACATGATCTAGGGGGGTGGATTGAGACTGTCAGTGGATGGAAATGCAAAAAAATGTTGCCTGGAAACTAACGAAGACAATGCATTCTAGCGATACCCGCAAGTTGTCCGCAGCTCTTTTTTTTAGAAAAAAAACTGAGCGATATTCAATTATTGATAAAAACCCGCAAAGTTGTCCGCAGATGAAATTGCTGAATGCTTTGATTTTGACACATATTTTTGGCCTATTAACCCGAAGGGGGGGATGTCGGCGATATCCCGGTAGAATGTCGGCAGCATGACATTGACATATCAATTCATCATCGATGATTATCCGCCGGTCTCGTCGAGGGTGTTAAAACCAACACATTCTTGACAAGTGTCTCGCAAATTTGCGATAAGAATCTGTCGCGAGGATTACGCGCGCGCCGGCAGTGACCATAAAAGGCGAGGAGAGAATGAATGTGATTGAAATGGCGAAAGTGTGCCATTTCGACTCGGCTCCTCGCCGTTTTCGAAATGTATCAATTGGCATTCATGCTGGTTGTTCGCCATGTTCACCCACACCCTTCCCCTACGGGCGCGTCGATGCCTCGATGAGATATCAATCTGAATCTTGATGGATTACACACATTGCGGCGACGCCGACTTTTTCGCCATCTATGGTGCAATTTCGCCTGCTTAAAATTCGACTAATTTATTCCGGGGGAGAGCCGACGGCTCGTTACAGTATTCCGATTTTATTAGGAATTGAAGGGATTTCCGACGAATCTGGGTGGAGACCGAGAAAAAATTGCACTGGGTTTTGTTTTATGTGACGGCAACGTTCAGCTTTTGTTTTTCTAGCCGCGGACAATATCGACACGAAATTGTCCGCAGCACATTTTCTTGAAATGACGAAAATCTGCGCTGCTATTTTTGGCGATTTTCATCTGCGGACCAAATTCGCCGCGAATTGTCCGCAGCACAATTTCTTGAAATCATTCACTACGAAAATTTTGAGCCGCAACTTTTGGCGATTTTCATCTGCGGACCAAATTCGCTGCGAATTGTCCGCAGCACAATTTCTTGAAATCATTCACTACAAAAATTTTGAGCCGCAATTTTTTGGCGATTTTCATCTGCGAACCAAATTCGCCGCGAATTGTCCGCAGCACATAAATCATCACACGGAAGGCGTTTTTCTTCGGTTGTCGTGTGTGTGTGTGCTCGCGCGGAAATGTAAAAACAAGACGGCTTAACATCTTGTGGTGCCATAATCCAGGAGTGTCGAAAGTTCGTATCACATCTTTGAATCTTTCGACGACGACGACGGCGGCGGCCGGCCGAGCATGAAAACGACGAGGACGATGTCGAAAATTGATGGACAAATTCGGCGAAAATGATTAGCCATGAGGGACTCTCGACGACTTGCGACCGACTGATGAATGGGGTGGATTCCGTGACATTTCGATTGGAATCAAACAAAAAAATTCGAGCTGACTGAGTCGTTTCAAAAATGGATAAAATAAACCGGTTTTTGTTTTTCAATATATGGATTATTAATTTCTTTTCAGCATTTTTTTGAATTTTACAGAAAAATCTGGAAATTTCAATCACCATGAATAATTCTCCTTTAACAGTCGAATCTTCAAACAAAAAAAAAAAAAAACAAAAAATTCAGTTATTTGACGATAAATGATTGACAGTAAAAACTCAACTCTTCCGTTTTGATCTGCGGACATTCTCGTTGGTTATTTTTTGCTTATTTTTGGGACCACAATTGTCGCCATGTCGTCTCGTCATGTCATCTCGCACATTTGCGACTATTGTGAGCCCCGAGACATTCAGTTGAAAAAAGGGGAAAGCAGAACAAGACAAAAAAAACAGGAATGCTCCCAATGGGACCACTACAATTTGTGCGAACCGAGATGTTGGCACATTTTCGACAGGGTGTCATTTGAACCAAGCCGAATCAGATTCCGAGGGAATGGAATCGATAATACTATAGAAATCGAATTTATTTGAACATTATCAAATATCCAAATGGATTTTTGTCAATTGAGAATCGATGAACATTTGATTAACCCGGAATATGTCCGCAGCTATATATGGTTATTCTGACTTGATTATGTTGAAATAACAAAAAATTGAGAATGTTGCCTTTTAAGATATTGAAAAGTGTAGACATGTGAGGAAAATATTCAAAAAAAAATTGCGGTCGGCGCCCTGTCGATGAAATTCATCCACACGCACTCAAAATCACACATCTCTTTTTCAACTTAAAAATAATATTTTTTAACTATCAGAATTTATAAATACAGAGAGCTCAAAATATTTATTATATAGTCTATTTCTCAAAAAAAATACTATAGAAATCGAATTTATTTGAATATTATCAAATATTGAAATGGATTTGTCAATTGAGAATCGATGAACATTTGATTAACCCGGAATATGTCCGCAGCTCATCACTCACTTGTTGACCTGAAATCAGTTCCAGCTTTTGTTAGGATTCAAATTCATTAAACCGATGATTATTCCCGTCGATGAAATTCATCCACAAGCATCCAATATCGCACTTCAATATATTATTGAAAAAATATTTCAATAACATTTTTTTTAATATTTCTTAAATACGCTCAAAATATGATTTAGTCTATTTCTCAAAAAAAAAAAAATGAGGCTACCGTAATTATTGTATGTCGCCAGACGCGTCGCGGTTCGCGTGCGCTTCCGCTTGATAATTGTGATATTTATATAAACGAGACTACAAGGTCCTATCGCGAAAAAATCTTGTAGCCGCCTTTTTTGGGAACACACTGTATCCCACACATTCAAGCATTGGAGCGTGTTTGCACCAAAAAGATTACTGTAGATAATTGAAATAAATTTTGAATATTCTCTCTTCACATCGGCCGATAATATTTTTGGTCCGATTGAAACCAATCGGCTAATATTGATTAAAATCTGAATTCGAAACTAATTTGAAAGAATTACGCGGCGAAAAAGAAATAAATGAAAAAATTCGGAAATTTGAAGCACCAATATCAATGGATGCAATGCGTTCAAAACGCTCAATTCGATTTTTGTGAATCGCCGGTTCAAAATTTGGCGAACATTGCTCGAAACTCGTTTCTTTTTGTCTGTGTTCGTCGTGTTTACCAGAACACAAAAAGACAGTCTCGAAATAACTCGAAAAGTTTGCGAATATACACATACCAGTAATCGAGTTCGAGTCGGCGAAGTGTCGCCGCGGCGCTCGTAGTGCGCAGCCGAGAGCAAACAGCGGTGTGCTCCTCCGACTGCTCCGCCCCTCGCAATTTTTTTTTGCGCTCCTTCCCAATAATCAAACAAAAAAGTGTTTGTGCACTCCGCTGCCGTCGTGTGCTGCCGAAACCACTCATTTTGTTTCGAAACTCCCCCCCCATCCATTGTTATTTTATTTCACGATAACCCCCCCCCTTCCTCTACAAGTTGCCTGTTATGAGCCGCTTCTCCTTATCAGCCTTCTATTTTTAGCTCGTAAGCCTTTTCCGAGCATTTTGACCTAATTGTGAACCATCGCATTTTTTTTCTCCTAGGCGGTAATTCAAATTTGAACTTCAATAATGGGAATTCGAGAAAATCGCCAAATGGTGCTCGTGATTTTTTCGAATATCATTCATTTTTCATTTGAATTGCCACCATTAGGTCTCGCATGGAAAAAAACTTTGGAATTAACGAAATAGCCTAATAAGTTCATATTGTTCTACGATGCCAATTGATTAGAAGCCCGCGAAATTCAAATACTTCAAATTCATTCGACAATATATGCATACTTTTTTTTGAAAGGTTGAAGCTTCGTTGGAGAGTCCCATCGGTACACGCGCACGCAAAAGTGCACACATTTCATTAATTCTCATGAAATCTCTTTAAAATATAAGTTTCTTCAATTTTCTGGATAGAAAACATGAATTTAGCAATTTGCGACGTGCCCTAATTTAAATTTTTGTTGAACTACGATAATTTATGAAAAATTTGAAAATTGCAATGAAAAAATTTTAAAATTGCAATGGAAAATTTTTTTAAAAATTACCCTCTTCTCCACTGATTTCTGAAGGTCCCGATCTGATTAAAAGCGATTTTATAGCAGAGGCGAGATTTTTCGAAAAAAGGAAAGACAAAAAAAGAATAGTTTGACATCATATAATAAATTTTCAACTGTCAATTTTTTTTTGTATATTTTTTCTGGCCCCAATTCGATATTCGCTGCACCGGTTTTGTTTTTGATTATGACCGTCAGCCAATCCATTCCATTCCTATTATTCCACTATTATCTTTTTTTGGTGTGTGTGTTTGGTTCGGGATTATGGATTATGTGTGTGTGTTAGTTATTGTAAGATGTTTTGTTTTTTTAATATGATCGTCGCTTCGTTTCCATGCCCTGTTTTGATTATGTTCGACGCGATGCCTAGCAACGCCTGCGTTGAAATTTCGCCGCCGCCGCCGTCGTTGCGCGGCAATTTTGAAAAATCCTCATAATCTCTTTGTTTTTTTACAGACATCACTTATTTGTGTGAGCAAAAACCAATTGGCGCGAGCTCGAATTTGTTATCTAGTGCATAACTATAAAATGCCTTGTGATTTGCACTCTTCTTCTCGCACATCATCAGGAAGGAAGCCTGAATTTTGAAAAAAAAAACAATTAAAGAATTTGCTGGAAATTCTTTTGGAAATATTCAATGAATGAACATTTCCAAAAAAAATGTCGAAGCCTTTCACACAATATTTCATTATTATTTCGCCGGTCATTGTGCACTTTTTTATAGCTCTCCGCCATTTTTTATGCAAAAGAATAGTTGAAAATATTATTCAAACTATACTCTAATATTAATCACCATCTAGAGCACGTACATCACAAATTTTGATAAGCACAAAATGCCCATTTTGTGGTTTTCGAAATGGTTCCGATGTTTGTAGTTTCCGGAGGAAATTGCGAAACTCGGAAAACCTTTTTTTTGCAATTTTTTGAAGCGATTATTTTTTATTTTAAGGAGCATATCTTTTTTTTTTCAAAAACCGTACCAATTTTGTTGAATTCTGACAGCTTGATTTTATCGATGATTTTTCGTTTTATCAGCTTCTAGAAAAAATATTACTTATCAATCATTTTTGTGACCAACACTCGAGCTAACTTTCGAATTTGCAGAAAAAAAAAACTTTGACAAATTCACATGGTTTTAACAACTATTTCTCCACCAACAACAGCAACAGAAAAACCGCGTTTGATCCATTGTGTGATCCATCCCAATTTTTTGAAAGTGGCTAAAAATGAGAAAAAATGCAGAAGTCACAATTATTTTCCGGTTTTCTGAATATCAATGATCATGTTTTTGACGTTTTTGCATTTCAGCGGCCGAATTTTCTCGAAAAAACATGCCCGAAGCTGCAAATTCATAACAAACGATGTGTTCTTTAAAAATGATTTCATTATTAACTTTTCAAAAAAAAAATCTATTTTGAATCTTTGAATTTTTTTTAAATTTTAATTAACTATTTTTTTTTCTCGGCCACCAATGTGCTACCATCAAATATGGAATTTGAGGCGCCTTGAATTACTGTGGACTGTAGGCCCCATTTATTCGACGAATTTCTCAAAAACCAAAAAAAAAATCCTGGCGTTCCGAAAAATGCGAATATCTCAAAATTCGACTTTTAACATTTTGGGTTCTCACCAATCTCTTGTTTAACAAAAAAAAATTCTGATTTGAGTCCGGACCCTTTTTGAGCGTTTTTTGTTTTGTGTCCACACATCGGTGATTTTATGGGCCTCTGATAATGCCAAACCATATTTTCTTGTCTCTGCTGCCGTATTCTTATCAATTTTCGAAATTTCGTTCTACAAACTCGCCAGATTCAATCGAATTTTCGTTATTTTTTTTCAAAAAAGACCACATTTTTCATTTTGCGCAAAAACTATTCAAAAGCAGAAATGAGGGAACGCCACTTTCATATCAATATTCATCTGCGGGCATTCCTCGAGGTTTCGCCATTTGGTGTAAAAATCAAACAACGCCAATAATGTTTATAGTCCATTTATAGTGAGATATGTAATTAACAATATCATATTAGTTAGTGGTGTTGTTTTTGTTTTTCACTTCGCCTCCAATTTCCCACGCCCTATTTTCGTTCGACCCATCGTCTACCAAATAAATAATCGTCGTTTTTTTTCTGGTTTCAGAATGAAGACGAGCCCCGAGAACGAATCACTACTCCGGAGATACGAGCACGATGAAGCGAGCATGAGGTAACTGATCATCTGCGGACAATTTTGATTGGTCATTAAAAATCAAACATTTATTTCAATTGAATATTTTGAAGGTGTTTAGCGAATGCTGCGGACATGTTGCGGCTTGAAAAATCAAACCTCGTTTTTGTCCATTTTTGATCGATCGCTGAACTTTTGAGCTAAAAAAAATGAGTTTAAAAGCAAATATTGAATCGTTTGAGAATTCCCTCAACAATTTTGTTCCTCAATTTCCTCTACTTTCAATGATCAGCACCAATTGACTCATTTTTTAATATCCGTTGGGCGATTACGATGACAAGTTCTTTACTGGAATCGGTCTCAATTCGAAAATCCATTTTTGACACTTTAGGGACCATTAAAATCAATAAAAGGGCTCTCCTGTGATTTTTCCGAAAATTCTTTTATACTTACTCGATCGATTTTCAGATTCTTTGCGAAAGATTCGACCGAAATCCGAATGCCGTCCGAATCCGACATCGATTTTCAGCAATCGTTTCCAAAACCTCGGAAATGGCCGACATTCGTCGCCCTTTGTTTCTTGGTAATCCAATCCGATCCGATCCGATCCGATCCGGACATTTTCAGTTTCTCGGCTGGTTTCTCAACGAGATCGCGTTGGCGTGGATTCACGAGCGGGTTCCGCGCGACACCGCGCCCCTTCCCGACGTCTTCTTCTCATTCTTCCCAGAAGTCGAAGGGGCGATTCGCATCACCGAATATATCATGCTCATTCTCATCGTGAACGCGTTTGTCATCATGCTGACTCACCAACACAGGTAAATCCGGCCATAATCCTTCTGCGAATAGCCTGAAAATTGTCCGCACATCGAAAAACACGTATAGCGGATCAATAAAAACTAATTGGTCCCGTAAAATAAAATGCGACTATGTAAGCAGACAAATGGCATTATTGGTAATAATCGAAGAAATCAAAAATCGCATAATAATAGAAAAATAGCAAGCAACGCTTTTTAGCAGAAATTTTGATATTTTGAGACCACAGTTCAAATTTTAAATGACAATCATTGTTGGACAGACAAGACAAAGTGCGGCAAAATTTGGTGTGCATCCAAAAAAAAAGGAAATAACTTTTCCAAAAAACAACAAAGGTCGTTTAAATTGACAATACAATTTATTGAACATACATACCAGGGCTGTGCGGCAATCGGATATTTCGGCAATTCGGCAATTCGGCAAATTGCCGAAAATCAAAATTTCGGCTATTAAATGTTTTCAATAATAATTCGAAATATAAATACCGAATTTTCACGGTATCCCAAATTATTCAATGGACATTGATTTGTGTTTCACCGATTTTTTTTGATATCAAATTGCCGAAAATATAAATTTCGGCAATTCGGCAATTCGGCAATTTGAAAAATCGGCAATTTCGGCAATTTCGGCAATCGGCAATTCCATTGCCGCACAGCCCTGATACATACAGTGCGTTGCAGAACTCTCAAATTTGAGCGGTGCGCAATAATTTCGATCTTTTGAGACTAACCAGTGCGAAAATCGTGTTCAGCATCAAAAATAACCTATATGTATGGACCAAAACTTTATGAATATTGTTCGATTCTTCCTTCTCGATTTTTGATAACCTTCTACCGGTTTGTGCTCACGCAATTTTGCCGGCTCCCTGCCAAACGCGAGAATCAAGAAATTCGAGGCATTCGCTGTTACTTTGAATTCCGATCACTTCGAGAGCAAGTTCATTGATGAAATATTTCAGATGGATCGTCATCCGGCGCGCATTCTTCTGCATCGGCATGTCGTACACGTTCCGGGCGTTGTGCGTCACCGTTCTTCAAGTGCCCGTCCCATCCGTCAACACGTATTGCGCGCCGAAGCAGAACTCGTCGGCCGAGCTCGTCGCCGCACGTGTCTTCAAGATGTTCTGGAGTGCCGGCGTCGAGCAGCTTCGACCGCGCGAACTCTGCGGTGATCTCATCGTGTCGGGACACACGCTAACCATTTTCACCGCGTTTCTCGTCTTCAAGACCTACGCACCGAAGAAGCTGCAGGTTCGAATTCGAAAACTCGAATCCAAGGACATTCGGCTATAATTGTTTTTTTTTTGTTTCCAGCCGCTTTCTCATTTGTACCACGCGCTTGCTTATATCGCATTGATCGCCATTCTCCTCTCCAGAAAGCACTACTTCATTGACGTCATTCTTGGGTAATCTGAAGCTGTTAATGCTACCGTAACCACCATTCATTTTCAGGTACACGGTCTCAACGCGAATGTTCATTGAGTATCACTCGCTGGCATTGGCGTATCACGAGAATCTTTACGAATCGAGTATGCTCAATTGGTTTTGGTGGTCGAAACTCGTGCCATTTTTCGAGCGAGACGCTCCGAATTTCGTTGATCTCCACAATCATTTGTCGCTTCCCACAAATGTATTGTCGTCGAAAAAATCGGCACGACGAATCGATTAAATTCTTCGGCATAATTCTTAACATTTTCTTTTTGTTTTTTTTGTTTTTTTTTCCTTATTGTTCTCCACAAATTTTCAATGCCGGGTTGCCTGTAATAATACGAAAAAAATGTGAAACAATTGTCTTTGTATAGTTGATTATAAATCTGTTTTTTTTTTGTTTAAACAGTTTTATTTCGATGAGAATTATTAGCATAATTAATTATTTACAACTGAAATTTTTTCTTAAACTAAAATCAATCACAAATTAATCACATACAAATCAGTAATCAATCGATATTCGATAAATAATCAATCAATAATCAATCGATAATTAACTAAAACTCTCGGTCATGTTAACGAGACTGAAATCGTGTTGGAGCATTGTGAGCGTCCAAAATCAAAAATTCAGAAAGTGTGCTCCATTGATTTGAGAAAATTGCTATTTTTTTTCAAATGTTTTAAACTTTCAAATCTTCAAAAATAACTCAACGAGTATTATAAAATTTTTTCTGGGGACGAATCGCGCAAGATTCGCCAATTCGTGTGAGCCTCAGACGGGCTTCGGGAGATCTCCGGCACCTCAAAACCAAGCGGATCCCACTCAGAAAAAAATATTTTTTCGTTCATTGAGAAACTAACGAATCTCTATAATATTTCAGAATTTTCTCAATCAACTTTAAAAATTATTTCAAGATTTTATAATTTATTAAGATAATTTATGTAGAATTTGCTCAATAAATTTTAGAAAATCTTATAAGACTTTTAAAAATATTTTTTTTAAGATTCTCAATAAGTTTTAGAAAATATATCAGTAAACTTTAGAATATTTTAGAGTTTATTATTGAATATTTGATTCTCAAAATATTTGATTTGATTTGCCTGAGGACAAAACTTGATTTCGGAATTAACCTTATCCGATTGGCTAAATTTTTCAATTCAAATCTGACAATTTTACGATGTTATCCGTCGAATTACCAATCGGATCTCATTGATTTCTGTGCCAAATTTTGTGGGATTCGATTGGGTTTGAGTCGCCAATTAATAACTATTCTGCCACTATTCACTTAGTCACTTAGTCGGTTCGTCCTTCGCCTGTTGAGGCGCGTTGAGGTGTTCGCATCTCGCAACCATCTCACTTAGCATCTCGGATGCCGCTTGCGGACTGTGCGCTATGAGCACGACGTCGTCTGCAAACCGCAGGTGTGTGAGGTTGCGGCCATTCACTCGTAATCCTGGAGTGTTCGTATTGTCTTCTGAGTCGTTTTTGAATTGACTCCAAGACAATTTATTTTTTTCTATTTTTCCATTATTCAAACACAATTTGGACAATTTTCAAAATATTACATTTTTTGTATGAATTCATTTAATAGTGAAATTAAAACAGTTTTTTAAATTTAATTTTATTTTTCATTGAAGGAGAATACCTCGATTATATCTGGCATGTCTAATGTCGATTTGCGGATTTCGTCATGGTCTCGAAACGTTTTTTTTTTTATTATTTTCGAGTGAACTACGTTTTTTAATTTTTTTTTTGCATTTTCAAGGATATAAAAATTAAACGTTCTCGAAATCAGCTATTTTATACGAAAATTTTTTCTGCGCGAGACCACAACCCCCATAAATCTGTAAATTACTGAAAAATCACTCGAGGCTCTTGTTTTTTTTTACGATTGCGGTACATCAAATTCCTTAAAAATGCTGCGGCAGTGTTTTGCGGAATCAAAAATTAATGAAATATGATTTGAAAATGTTGTATTGATTTCTGGAAAAATTATGTAAAAGGAAAGTACGTACAATATTTTGTGATAAATTTTGAATGAAAACCAAATTTTCAGTATATTGGTGATTCATTCAAGACTTGACTCATTCAAGTTCACGCCCTAATAAAATCTGCAAATTAAAACGCTGATTAAAACTTAAAACTAAAGCAAATCGGTACAGTAACGGTAGTACGGTAATTATTCTGCACAGTTTTCTTATTCGTGTAACAACACATCATTAATTATCAATGGCGGGAACATAATTATTTTTATTAATGGTTTTTTTTTAATTAAAAAAAAACCATTTACCAAATTTGACAACTACTGTTTGAAGAGCTTTTATGGTTTTACAACGTGATTTCTTGCAATTAGGAATTCCAAAATTACTCCTAATACTGCCGAAAAAATCTTTTTATGATAATTTTCCGCGGCACATAAAAAAAGTCGAATTTTTCAACAATCACCATCATATTTTTTGTTCCTCGAATATTTCAGCAATTTATTTTAATAATAATAATAATATATAATAATAAAATAAAATAAAAATAATAAGACAATTAAAAACAATTGAACGTTGACAAAAAATGAATGAAATAAATTCAAAATGGGCGAGGAAGAGAAGGGGAACGGGGAGATAGGGGAACAAGAAAAAACACATGAGGGGGTGGGGAAAGGGGAGGGGAAAGGGAAGAGCTCTTGTTGTAGTTATCGACAAAATTCGCCTACAACGAGAAAATGAAGAGACGACACTGATTTGGGAGTGGGTGAATGGAGGGTGTTCTCAGATGAAGACAATTGATGATCAATTAGAAGAAAACGTATTCTGGAAATCATTTCAGAGAAGAAGAAGAAGTGGCAGCTATCAATCAAAATTTTCGGTGCGCGCGTTCGCGGGGCAAACGGGTCTCGACACGAAAAATTGAGGAAATGAAACGAAACGTCGATAAAAAATACCTTTAGCCGGAAAAAAGGAACCAAAACGAAAAATCCAACATACAATACCAGAAATTCGTACGTGTTGCTTGGTGAGTAGCCAATTTTTCTATCTTTCTCAAAACAATATTCCAGGTCGCAAGACGTCAAAAATATTGTGCATTTTTCGAGTTAGGATTAAGGGACAAAAGAGAAAATTTCGAATTGTGAGTACAAATTATAATGCATGAAACACAAGAATATCGGTGTATGTGTGTTTAGGGCCAAAAACAACCTTGAATTCTCTATTAATAAACAATGCATATATATATATATATATATATATGGTATAGAATAAGGGAAGATGGCGGATCTTCAGAAATACATAAATGTGTGTAGAGCGCGCGCGAATCGAAAAATAATAAAATAACCAAAAAATAGTATAGTGTAACCAATTTTTGTGCGAGAGCAGCTTCGACGACGACCGACCGACTAGAACTAGTCCGAGAAAGATGTGAAGATTGAAGAAGATGATGATGAAAACGAAAAGAAAAAGCAAGAGATTCGTACTTGTGTGAATGAAAAAAAAAGAAATGAAAACACATAAAATAATAATAGTAATAATAGTAATAATTAATAATTGATGAGTAAGAAATGAGAAAAAAAGAAATCAAGATTTTTTTGCTTTGCTTTGCGTGTGTGTGTATATTCGGGGTAGTTGTAGTAGTACGAGTTGTTTCGTTTTCTCTTTTTCTCTGTTTATTTCATTCGTCTAATTCCAAATCTTCAGGAACGAATCCCATGATCCCGTACACACCGCCATTCCATCCTCGGTTACGCCCAGGCACGAGACGCGGTTGTCGTGGCCGGCGAGCACTCCTGCAAATCAGCCAAACGTATGATCATTCCTTTCATTTTTATGACGAAGCTTATTATTTCGATTTTGCCTTCTATTTATGGTCATGTTTCTTCATCGGATGTATTATACAACTATACAACATCCCCGCAAATCTTGCGCGGGCAAGCCAACGAATATTCGCCATATTAACTACGCCCTTCGTCTGTCTTTTTTTTCGCCAACATATTCATTTCCAAGAAACGAAAGGCAATGAATATGAGGAAATAAAAAAAACGACGACGACCATACGAAATGTAAACTTTTGAATCAACAAAAACTCGAACAATAAAATTTTGTTCTTGATTAAAACTGAAAAAAAACGTTTTCAATAATTATATGACACAACATTTGTATTATCGCGACAATAAAATGTGTTTTTTTTTGTAATCAAAAATATGTGTGACTAATCCAATTTGCCTGATTAAAAATTTTTATTATTCTTAAAACGAAAAAGTTTTTCGCAAGAATTGGTTCTAATGAATGTGCGCTTCAACAAATTCATCTATTCATGCTTATCCAATTTTCCCTTAATGACTTATTGCTTTATCAGCGAAATGTGTTCAAGTGTTCAAAAAAATTAAACAAAAGAACAAAGTACACTTACCGGCTCTTTCTTGTCGCATGGAATCCCAAACATTGCAGTTGAAATCGTCGTAACCGGCGAACAACAGACGACCCGATTTCGAGAATGCGACACTCGTGATTCCTAAAACAAATTGGCAATCAATTAACAAAATTGCCGAGAAAATGAGTCAAACCGCAGATAATGTTGTCGTGTGAATACATTGCCAACTCTTGATCTGCTCGAATGTCGAACAAACGGCAAGTGGCGTCATCGGATCCGGTGGCGAATGCGTTTCCAGATGGGAAGAACTACAAATCAGAATACAAATTGATTAGACAAAAAGTGAAAGAGAAAATGACATACAGCGACTGCGTTGATATCGGATTCGTGTCCAGGGAATGTCTGTTTGCACATACCATCACGAATATCCCAAAGCTGGAAAAAAGGAGAAAATTGTGAGAATTTCAAGTGAACAAAAATCGAACCTTAGCCGAGGCATCGCAAGCACCGGAGATGAACGTGCGGAAATCTGGCGACAGGGAAAGCGACATTACATCTCCAGTGTGGCCAGTGAAAGCAGTGCATTGTTGGCCGGTTTCAATGTCCCACAAAGCGCTGAAAAAAAATATTTGATAATAAAAATAATTATTATTTTTTAAAAATGAAAAATATTTTATAGCATTTTCCTTTGATATTTGAGGCGATTCGAAAACCTCTAATTATTTTGATTACGGTACCTTGTGAGTCTAATTTTGGAATTATTCATTTTTGTTTTTCAAATTATACCATTTAATTATTCAAATTTTTCGCCAATTATTCAATGACTCATAATTGTTTTGGTTTAATTAGCAGATTTTTGCTTTTTCTCGACTAAACAAAATTTCTTCAACAACTATCGAGCGCCTCAATCAACAATATGGGTGATCTTGGGTGAATAATCGGCATTTAATATTTTTCTCACAATTCCTCTTAATTTTTTGGTGAACAATAATCGCCTAATTGAGTGAATTGTCGTAAATGAGAATTGATATCTATAAATATTACGAAAATCATAAATTTTATGGTCCCATTCGTTTTTAAACGATTATCTCCTGAATAATGGATTTTTCGGCGGTGAATGCTTTCCTCTAAATTCTTGTCATTTCCCCAATGAACTCCAAAAACGAGAAAAAAATCAGCCTCTTGAAACCAGCGAAACCCCAAAAATAGCACACAAAAAAAGAAGATTAAGAGCTCAAACTTTTTTCCCGGTTTTTCAAAAAAAAAAAAACGTTGGTTTTCAATCAACAAATAATCCTCCAATCTGGTGAAACTCTTCGCAGAGCAGCAAAAAATTGAACTTTGTTCCTCGCGCCAAAAAAATCTCATATTAATAAAGTGAACGCGACAGCTCAGTGCAATCAAAACCTCCTTACTAATTTTTTCTCCAAGAGGAATGAGAGATAAAAGTGGCGAGAGGGCGGCAAAGAGGAAAAGAAAGAGCTGGAGCAGCTCTCTTCTCTTAGCCATACGCAAGGAAAGCTGCTTCTGCTTCTGCTGCTGCTGCTACTGCTCAATGGCTTTTCTCAAATTACGTGTGGTGTTGGCCGGTCGGCCTGGTTGGCGAAACGGGCGAAAAAAATTGAGAGGAAAAAGAGACGCCGCCGATTGAAGCAGTCGGTTTCTGTGTAAATGGGAAAAAACATACAAAAAAAGAGAGGGAGAAGTATGGAATCGAACCAGCGACCCAGGGATCCCCAAAACCACATTGCAACATTCGCAATTATCATCAAACGACAAAAACCACACAAAACAGGAAACGCCGTCAATTTCCTGCATTAAATTAACTACGCAGAGCCCCTCTCACGACAACAACGTCATTGGTTTTTTTCGATGAAGAAAACTAGAAACGAAAAAAAACGAATTCAATTTACCAGGTCATATCTCCAGACGAGGTCACAATCTGGTTGTCGTCGAGGAACCGGCAGCATGATAGGTAGCCGGTGTGACCGGGAAGCTCGCGCGAAACCCGCACATTTCCTTCGCGCGTTTTCAATGAATAAATTGAGCAAATATTGTCAAGACCTAGAAGACAAAATTTATAATTTTTGTGCAATTTTTCAAAAAAAAACCAACCTCCACATGCCACAAATGAACCAGACGGTGCGTAGGCACATGTCATCACCCACGATGATCTCAATGGGATCGCGTGAACTTTGTTCGTCGTGTACGAGTCCCAAACAATCAGTTTTCCGTCCTGTGACGCAGACACTAAATTCCGACTGTCTGACGCCCAGTGCATAGCATAAATCTGCAATCAAACCACCTATTTTGAAAAAGAATATTCGGAAAAAAATTATACCTTGGCTAAATGTCCCCTAAGTGTGCGTCTTGTCCTCATCTGAATACGACCGATGGGATCCAGATTCGTGGCAACGCTGGCGAGTGTCGTATCATTGGCCGCTTTTCGGGCTTCCTGTAAATATGAGACAAATTAGCGAGTAGAGTTCATGTTTCAAGGCTCAAACTTCGATACTCTCATTAAATGTCTAATCGAGGTAATGATTTTATAGAAAAACGCATATAAAAATTGAAACAAATTAAAAATTTTCACATTTTCATTAACTTTAATAAAAATAAAAATTTCAATAATAGAAATAATAATGAAAATTTCTCTGTTTTTTTTAGAAGTAATGAGAGAATTTTAGGAAGTTATTTTACAAAAAAAAAAACATTTTAATTTCCCAAAATAACGAAATCAATATTGGCTTTTAGAGGTATTAAACCTCCAATTTGCCTTTTTCGCTAAAAATCCTAAAATTACGATACCATTTGAATTGTTCTATCTTTTCAAAGTATAAAAGCTAAATTTTGGTATCGGAAATGTTCAATGAAACTGGAAAATGCAAAAAAAAATATCAATTTTCTAGCTCTTCTCCTTCTTTTTTCCTCATTTCTCATCCATGAAACCCCTCATTACTGGTCACTTAGAACGCTTGCAAAAAACACGAAACGAACGCTCCCAACTTCATCATCCACTTCTAATGCAGCTGATGACGGCCATAAAAAAACGTCGTCGACGTCCTCGTTCCCTCTTCTTTTCGTTTGCTTTACCATTACCACCATCAGCACCGCCAAACTGGACTGCCGGACTCGCGAAAAATGGAGAAAAAAAATTGGCGAGACAGCGAGGGCAGAATCGAGAGGGAGAGAGCTCTACACCACTCCACCACTCCACCACCAAACAACAACATGAATAGAGATGGGGAGGCAGTCAGGCGCAAGCAGGAGCAGACAGATTAAACCCAAAGGCTTGCTCTCTTTCAATTCGATCCAGCTCACGATTTGCTTGCCAGAGAAGCGAGACCGGCCGGCCGGCCGCGTATGGCTGGGACCCGAGAGGACAACCTTCCTCATCTTCTTCGTCGTCGTCGTCGTCTTCTTCTTCTTCAGAGCCGGGCGCCTCGCGCGTCTTTTCCATCGATTTTCTGCGGCGCCTGCCTGGCTACAACCTCCTACAAGTGCTCCAGCTCTCCATCTCTGCTCGCCTAAACGCGCTCGCGCGCTCTGTCAAGGCTCGTCTCACATCTCGCGCGCAACACAGAAAATAGAGAAGAGAGCGCGCGCGCCACTTATTACCAACAATTTGTGTGTATGTGTGTCCATGGATGGGGGATGGGAAATAAGAAGAAGAAGAAGACGAACAAGACGAGGAATAGAAAATCGCGATATGCAACGCGCGAAAGGCGCAACCAGAAACAAAAATAAACCATACCCGAATTTGGGTCTTGAGCTGCTCGGCCTCCTGTCTTAGTTGGTCAAGTTCGCTCATGATTCCTGCTGCTGATGGTCCTGCTGTTGCCGCCGCGTTGTTCTTCTGCTGCTGCTATTTCGGCTGCTTCTGCTTCACTATCGAAAACCGTTCACTTCTGCTCTCAATCGGCAACTTGAGGCTGCAAAATGCCAACAATTGAATTCGACGAAAGAAAAACAAAACAAATTGCGGAAGAGATAATGAGATAAGCAACGTGAGGGTATAATCAACGAAGAAGAGCGCCAAATAGAGAGAAGGATGAGGATTGATTTAAAAATGTACGGTAGATCAAACACAAACGTAGACCAAAATGAGAATAAAAGAAGGACGATTGAAGAAAAAAGAACACAAAAAAATCAAGATGCACTTTTTCGGGTAATCAAAAGAAAAAGCAAAACAACACAACCACAACAGAACATTTCAGCTACGATAGCAAAATGGGGACGGAGAGATTAGTCGCGCACGGTGCAAAAACCAATTACTCTCGAGGAGAGGGGCCTCCGGCGTGAGCTCGCAATTTTTCAATTATCGCATCATTTTATTCATTCCCGGTGTCTCGCCTCCTCTAATTTCAAATTCCAAACGAAAAATTTGCATTTTGACGCGTTTTTTTTTCGGGTATGTGTGTGTGTGTGTGTGTGTGTGTATGTGTGTGACACCAAGCCGAGAGCTCACAAAGATTAACCTCATCGTCAGTCCTTTTCACAACAATCAACAAAAAAACAACGAAGAAGAAAAAAGAAGAATATTTTTCAATGCGAGAGATAGAGATTAGTCGAACAACAACTTTTGTCATTGTTCCAATTCAATATTAATAATAATAATAAGAATAATAAGAATAACGATGATGATGCTGGTGGTGATGATGAGTCAGTGCTTAAACAGCATCAGCAGCATACAAGACACGAATCGACAAGAAAAAACAAATGCCAAACATGGTATTCAATCAATACTATGGGGGCGCCGACAGCACAACTTTCTGTTTCTCTCGCGCCCTCCATATATAGGCATACACAACGAACAACACTCACAACTGATTTGTCTCATCACAAAAAAAGTTGTCGGTCAAGCGGGAATCGAACTCAACCGAGCAAGAAGAAGCGGACGCGGACGAAAACAGGAATGCAAGAATGGTATGAATTCTTACGTTTCGTTTTGTGTGCGTTTCGCGGTGCTCTTCGACGGTTTTCTTCGTCTTGCTACTCTATTAAGGTGTTCGCTAGCGAGTTGCGTCGCCGTTTCGTGTGGATCGTCCCCCGATTCGGTGCCGCCTCGTTGCTATTTAGAACCTCCAAAAAACGATTTGGACGAAAGAAATTTTGCGATGCAACGGAACGAAGGTGCGATGCGAACGGAACGAAACGAATCAGCGGACGAACAAGCAAACGAACGAAGAGGAAGAGGAAGAAACGAAGCCAGAAATAGAGCAAAAGGGCATCAAAACATTGGGTCGAAAATTGGAAATTCAAACAATTCTCATCAATCCCTTCATGCACAATTCAATCAATAAGTCGATCAATATTAGTGACAGGCTGACAGATGTCGCAGTGGATATGGCAGCCCTGGTTTCCTCTTCGGCCCGAGAAAAGACGATGAGAAAAAGAACGCGAGTCGAGCGTGTATTGCGAGTGCCAGTGAGCCGCCGAGATACACCAAACCAGCCTGACGGGCGTTGTTTCGCCGTCGGCGCCCCTCCGCGCCTCGTTCAATTCCTCGTCGTCGAGGGTGACGAGAGCCGGCCGACGAAATAGTGAACCGCTGGTGTGTTGCGTCAACGATTTGCTCGAAGAAGCGCAGTTTCGACGACAAAATTGTCGGAGGCACAAGCCGGCTGGCCGTGTCCCGCTGTCTCCACCCTCCGTCGTGCTATTTCCATCAATTGTCGGGTCGAAAGGCGCTGCTCGCGCACGCGCGCCGCCGCCGTCAAATCGATACGCGAGGGACACACATACATACATTCAGTTTGGCGAGGCACGCGTCGCCCAGCCGCTACGCAACACCTCGAAATGCACACACACACACACAAACATACATAGCATAAACATGACTAGTAGCTAGGAGGGCGGCTACTGCTGCTGCTTCTGCTGCTAGCGAGAAGGGAGAGCACCACCACCACCACCTCAGACCCTACTCGCCATCTATCTTCTATTTTCGCGGGGCCACGCCCGCCCCACTTCGGCAAGTATACGAAAAAGAAGCAGAGATGCTGCTTCTTCTTCTACTGCTTCTACAAACGCTTCTGCAGCTCGAGCGGCAGCCAAGAAAATGCCCAAAAATTTGAGGACAAACGTGTCATTTGGGCATTTTAATGGTAATGATGCGCGACTTGCTTCATGTTTGATCCGATTCGATCGCGCCGACCCGAATAATTACCATATTCGGGGTGCGCGAGAGCAAAACTCCTATTTGAGAAGACGGATTGAGATGGAGTGACAGAAAAAAACACACACACAGAAGCATTTGGGATAGAAACCGGTCGACTATACTAAAATAATTAAATTTTCTCTAGAAGAAGAAAAAAATGGAAAAGTACTTCAAATTGATAGAAGAACCCTAGGCTAAAGTCCGTTATAAAATCGAAAATGCAAAAGGAGGAAACATGTTGCAGAATCCGGAAGCGCATCATGCAGTGAGGAAGGAGGTTGGCAAGATTTCAAAGAAAAGTTGAAAGTGCTGGAACAATGAGAAACACTTGAAGAGTTATAGTGAGGATGTCCGATGAGAAGCTCCGCCCACCATCATGAATTTGACCCAAAACTGGTCAATAAGTTCTTGAAACTGAACGGTCTCTCGATTCTCACCCACAATCTCGCACACTCTCTCTCGTCGACTCAATCATTCCATATGAGTTTGTATGTGAGCGCGTGCTTTGTGCCAAAGACTACGGTAATCATTATATCACCATAGATTCAGCGAGGCGTCGCGCGAATGAGTAATTCTCAAGTCACGCGTGAATTTCGAAAACGACGCTAATTATGGGGCAACGATTCATCGAATCTCACGGTTTGAACTCGGCGAAAATAATCTATTTATAAACGAATGGGCGTCTCTTGGGGTGTGCTCTTTCAGATTACGGTAATGAATCGTCTCAATTAGCTCATTTCTAATTAAAAGCGCGGGCTAATGAACCAGTCGAAAACGGCGAAAACACATTACTCATGATTTTTTCTCTCGACCACAATGAGTTCGATACTAGTTGAATGCGGATGAGAAGGAGTTGAAAGTGAACAAAAAAAAAACCAAAGTGGTACGAAACAAAAAAAAAGAACAGGGAATTTCGAGACGAACGATTTCCGCGAGCGTCGCCGGTGCCGGCGGCAACCAATCGAATTACGAATCAAGAGTTTTGAGGCGGCCGACAACGGCGTCAAAAAATTTCGCGGCCCCCCCCCCAACCAAATATGGTGCCGGCGGCGACTGAGAGCGTGTGTGTGTGTGTGTGTGCATGTATGTGTTTGTGCACTTTATTTGGAACTCGCCTCTCAACAAAAAATGATTCCCTTTTTTTCCAAAAATTTGGGAAAGCGAGACAGATGATCAACCGTTGCGAGATCAAACAATTTTTCAAAAACAATTTTAAAGGCTCATCGCAGCAATTTTTTCATTGCGAACGAGAGAGAAAACTCTAAATTTCACTAGTTTCGCTCGTTCGTTGAAATATGAGACCCTTTTGCGGTATTGACGAGCCACGACACGAAATTCTCCCATTTGAAAATTGCGGCCACGCATTTTTTCGCGGTTTCTTTTAAATTTTAAATTACTCCTAAAAATTAATTTTTTTAGGCAATACAAAATTGCGATTCAATTACGGAAAATCGTCTAGAAATTTGCGAAAAACGAAATCCGCGCAAAAAAAAAACCAAAAGAGCGCCGAGAATTCTCATTGAAATTTGAAATTCAAATTTTTTCGATGGTCTATTTTCGGGGGCGAACCTTTAAAGAAGCCAACCAAAAATAGAAAAAGAAAAAGAATACAACGTTGAATTAAGATTGATGATGATGCGGCTGAAGAAAGGGCAACCCTTTGACGTATTTCGAAAATGATGAAAAATACGGCTCGTCTCATGCACATCTATATACATATATACGCATTTTTCACTCTTTGTTGTCATGACTTCGTCGCATCAGTAATTATAGTCATCAAAATGTTAGGCGAAAGACCCTTTGGTATCTTCGAGACCTTCGAGGCGCCTCGTTACCGTATGGCAAATAATTTTTCGAAAATTATAGGCTTCCCTTATGCCCACTCTTCTGCTTCCACAAATATGGTTATGTGCTGCTGCTGCTGCTATCACGACGAGAAAAGCTTCCTCTCTTACTTCCTCTCTTAATGAACTTCCTCTCTTAATGAACTCAAAAAGGCTTGAAATGCAATCAGCCGAAATTAATCAATTTTTTGATCTCATTGAAAAGAGATATGACTAAAAATATGAGATTCTCGACATGATGAATCATTTGGCGAGATGACAATATGTGGCATACGGTAGTTTTCTCGCATAAGCGAATAAGTGGAATAATTAAAAGTTATTTTTAAATCTCACATAATCAACCTTGCATGAAAATTATCGAAATGCGTCAGTGCCAATTTTTGTTCGGCTAAATGATTTCTTTAAACTAAACTTTAGTTTAAGCGTTATCATAAAATTCGAAACCAGAAACTGACCTGCTTTTTAAATTCGCAAGAGCGTTTGCAAGGATCCTTTCAAGACTTCAAAGGTTGACAGGAAGCGGAAATTCAAATTTACGTCGCGTCTTACCGCTTCCTGATCCAATTTCAAACGTTCAAAAGCGCGAGCTCTCAATACGAATGTTATTATTCAACATCAAAATTGTTATTGAGCTCGCGAAACGGTAATTCTCTATGGAGTTGAGATAAAGTTCTCGAGTGAGTAATCAGTGGGTTCACCACACGTTAATGAAGCGTTGATATCGAAAACAATCGGAGTTTTCGAGAACTCGGCTAATTGCTTCTCATAATTGGGGGTGTTTTCATAAACAATTTCGAGAGAATGCCTCAGCATCTACCGTATGATAATTATTGCTGATTTGGCATTTAGACTGAGCAAAGTTCGAATTCTTGTCAACAGAAATTTCTATTTGGAGGAGACCAATTGGAGCACGAAATGAAACTCGAACGAAATCCGATTTTTATGTCCTCTTTCGGAACATTCGGTGGCCGTCGAGCGCGGCGGCGCACAAGCTCGCTATCGCATGAATAAATAACGACAGTGCACGGGCGCTGAGCTTCTTTTACAAGCTCGACGGACCAACACCGGCCGACCAAAAAAGCTTTTTACAAGATTATATGCGGCATTTGGAGAAAAGCCGCAAGATGAAGGTACTTTTTGTCGCGCCTTTTTTTTGCGCGCGCGCGCCATGAACAAAGCTAGTTATCGCAAAACGCACATTGACACGAGTCATGGCCCAACGAGCGCCTCCCACCCCGTATTGGCGTAATTTTCGTTCAAAACTTCTTTTTTTTTTCAATTTACGCTAGTTTGCGTGAATTATGCTAAAATTGCTTTCACCATCGGCAAAATTGATTGGCGTCGACGGATGCTACGCTGCGGCAGCAGAAGCTGAGGAGGAGAAGGACGCAAAAGATTAATTGAATGCTTCCAATTTTCCCGAGTTAACGACTCTTCTGAAACAAAAGATACAAACCTTTAAAGCAGCAAAACTTTTTTTTCTCAAAGAATTCAACCCAAGAAATTTATCGGCGTCGTCGTCGCAAAATGGTCCCGTGGGAGATTTTTCTGTGTATTTCAATATTTGAAAAAAGATAACTTTGAACGGGCAAGAGTTTCGAACTCTTGTTTATCTGATAAATCAAACAATATTTGAACACATTTTTTGTGTTCAGAGAAGATTTTCGGAGACAATAATTGTAGAAAGCGAGCGTTTGGGTATTATCGAAAAAAAATTAGAGATTAGGGATTTATGATAATAATAATAATAATAACAATAATAAGATTTAAGCTGGGTAATTTGAAAATGATTAATTGAAAAAAGAATGAGTGATAATGCATTGTTTGCGCTCAAAAACCGCGAAATTTGAAAAAAAAACAGCGGAAGAATTAAAAATAAATTACCGTAACCGTCGCATCAAGAGCACGGCTTTATAAATCATTATGCGCCTTTAGCCCTTTGTACGGTATTTTTTTTAAGTTTCTTTTTCTCGCATTTTTCTTCCAGTTTGAGCGGTTAAAGACATTTAATGACGGATTACAGGAAGCAACAAAAAGAAAACAATTAGTTTTCGCGAAACTAATTACGGCAGGATTTTATGTCGAAGAATGGAAACATCGAGAAACCTGTCATGTGAGCAGGAGAAGAAGAAAAACGAGAAAAAATGACATCAAAATTAAAGTTTAACGAATTTAACGTCTGATTAAAAGGCTGAAAGGTTAACTTGGTCTTATTCTTTATCAAGATATTCTAAAAATAAAATATCTAGTAATTTCAAGAAGCGTAAATATTATAATATTACGAAATGCCTAGATGAAATATTGCTCGTGAAGCTCTATTAATCGCAAATTATTTTTAGAAACAAAAAAAACTTAATTTTAGCCTTCAAATGAACAACATCTAAAATCTAAGCATTAATATTTGAAAATCTCATCGTTGTGATTATTTTTTCGACTTAACAAGCTTTTGCACGAATCCATTTGGCGATGCAGCCCATTCAATTTCTGCTCGTACCCAATTAAAACTAATCTCTGATTCTTTGAAAAACAGCAAATGCTGATGTTGGTGGCGGTGCCGATGAAGAAGGCAACGATGATGATGATGATGATGACGATGATGCGGATGAGGATGATGAGCAGCACCGCCCGTCCCCAATTAAGGTACGTCAGAGGCAATTTTCTAGAAACAAAAAGAACAAAACAAGTATAATTGGTAGTAGTGGAGGAGATGAATCGAACAATTGAGAATGAATTCGAGAAATTTCGCGAAACTTTGGTTGTTTCAGCACGAATTTCGTTCCGCTTTTGTGAGCCGCGGGGCGCGCGATGACGTCTCGAACAAGAAGAAGAAGCAGAAAGAAGTAGTACTAGTAATAGAAGAAGATGAAGATGAAGAAAAACCAACAATGCGAAACCGCTATGAAAAATTAATCGCGATTCGATTTTTCTTTCCTGCTTCTTTCGGTCTCGTCACGAATTTCATAATTTATTCCGCTTTGTCGCCATCAAACCAACAAAACACGGATTTCAAAAGCAAACTTGACGTCATCAAAAGTTTTGCAGTCTCTGAATTGTCCGCATATGGTTAAGTTGAATGGGCATTACGCCAAAATTTTTATTTGCTTGCACACTGAATTTTGCACCTAATCGAAGCGTTCGGGATTTTGGACTGAGTTCAAGTATTTTTTGGGATATAATTATTCGAGAAAAAAGAAATCATACAAGAAAAAAGGAAAATTGTTTTGAGAAATTGAAAATATAATATTGTTAAAAATTAATTTCGGCAGATTTTCATAAATGTGAAGCAAAACACTTCTCGGCATTGGCGCCAAACTCGATAATTCAAAAATGGATTACCCAATATTTAAACGAGAGCCTACGAGGTCAAATTTCGAGAAAAGTAAGACTACTTGAATTTAAAAAAAATTGAGATCTCCCGTGTTTTTTCCCGTTGAATTCGTTTCAATAAAATTGAAAAGAGCCCAAAGAGCACACACCTACCGTAGTCAGCGCAATCGCTATAATCCCGAGGTATTCATCGAAAGAAGAGCCGTCGGCTGCTCACCTATTCATCTAATCCCTTTCTCGTCTTCCTCACCAAACCTAGTTATTAGTTGGGTAACACAATACACATGTGACGAAGGCTCGGTCGGTCGGGTTCGCCCGTGATTTGATATTCATACCTTCGATGAGATAGGCGTACGTGATGCTGCTGCAACTGCTTGCTTGCAGAGCGACGAAAGCGACAATAGTGATTACCCGAGTATATGCGCGCGCTCGGAATCTGATGGCGGGCGTTTCCATGACGATCAAGACGCTCACCCACTGATTGTTGTTGTTTGCATTTGAAAATATGGATGATATTGAGAAAAAAAAACCGCGAAAGTGGGGGGGGGTGGGTAAATGAACAAAGAATTTTTGCGGAAAATTTCCTGATTGTTGTCAACGTCGTCGGAAGCTCGCTTTCATAAATATTCTTTTCTAGATCCCTCAAAAAATGGAATAATCCGAATTCTTTGAAAATCCGGGTCTCATTAAAGCTGGAAAATCTCTAATTTTGTGGTTTTTCCGAAAGAGATCACTACGATCAGCACCTACTACCGTCATTCAAGCTAGCGTAAGGGCCTTCAATTTTCGAATGATGTTGTCGAAGGACAAATCGACAATTAAAATACAAGTATTGAAGCAAGTATGTAAGAATAAGAAGGAAAAACAGACTAATGAAAAAATGGCGAAAAACGAAATCGAAAATAATAATCCGAAAAAAAATTTGAACAATTATTTTTTTTTTATTTTAATATTTTTTTTCGAAACAATTTTGAATTCACTTTTAATTAATTAATACAAGATAACAAAAATTTATTTGATTACGAATATAAGTTGAATTGAACACATTACTGACTGATTGATTAATCATCATCCCATTGTGACTGTCGTCGTTTCTCGTGTTTTCGATGACTTATAAATGGATTTGAGAAAAACGACAATCTGCAAAACCCTGATAAAAATTGAAAATCAATTCCGAATGGTGAACCTCTGGCATTGTTACCCGTTTACGCTCGTCGCTCACAAAAATGCGCTCGGCGACGAATTGCGCAATTTGTGGAGGTGTCTCCGAATTAAATTTTACCCACAACTCTTTTCTGATCTATAATAATTGGCGACGGTGATTGTTGAAAATTCGATCGCCCACTAGCTCTTTGACGTGCACTCCTTTAAGAGCGCTGATTTTTGGAAAAAGCGCTTCCTGATGAGGTTGAGGTTTGACATAAGGCTCCTGGCCATTCTCAAAGATTTCCCAAATGACAAGACCGAATGAGTAAACGTCTGATCTCTGAGAAAATTTATAAGTGGTGAGTACTTCGGGGGCGAGATATCTGCAAAAATGAGCATTCTCGTTTTAAATCGTCTTTTCAAATTTAAAGAAAATGTTCTTGTGAAAAAAAAATGAGAAACAACGCATGCCTTATTGGGATTTTCATGCTCGCTGTCATTTTATACGAGGATCCGTATCGCGCGAGGCCGAAATCCGCAATTTTCGGCACTTTGCTGTCGTTGAGAAGCACGTTTCGGGTGGCAAGATCGCGATGAATCAGCAATTTGCTATGGAGGTACTCGACACCTCGCGCCGATCCCAGACAAAAGCGAATCTTCAAGAAATTGGCTCGATGCCAAACATTTTTTTGCCTACCTTCTCGTCAACATCGGTTTTATTTTTTTGTAAATAGTCTTTTAAAGATCCATCTGAAAATTTCATGTTTTTTTTTTTCGAAGAGAAATATTTCGGCCGATGGTTTACTCGGGCAAAATTCGGTGACGATGAAAATTGGGGATTTCAGAATTGATACACCCAACGTCTTCAGAACATTCTAAAAATATATTAGTGATCTAAAATTTCGACAATTTCATACCCTATGCCTTAAGCAGAGTTGTAGCCGTGCTTCATGCATTATCAGTTTGATGGCTCCTTTCGATTCTTCCGATTTCAACTTGAAAATAATATATTCTTATATTGATTATTGCAATAAATGTTATACGATCTTAATCGCAACAGGAACCGGCGGAACCACATTGTTCGGAAGGGTTTTGTCCACTTTAAGAGTGCCGCTTTTCACCTAAAATTTTTAATAATTTTTATTGAGTTGAGATGTAATCAGACAACCTCTCCAAATGCGCCTTCACCAAGTCGTTTTGAGCCAAACTCGATTTGACTTTGATCAAGCTCCCAAATTTGAAGCGGAACACCTCTGAGTAGAAGAAATTTACGCTGCAAAAAATTTATTTCAAAAAAAAGACGTCGAATCTGAAAGTATTGTCTAAAATTCGATTATTTTTTAGTTTTTGCAAGAAAAAATTTAAAGAGGTCTTTTCCTACGTCTTTATGCGTTCCTTGATTCGTTTTATAGTGAGTGATCAATTCATCGATTGTCGCAAACTTTTTCTTTTTGTCAAAATAAAACTGCGCCCATTTTCCATTATTGTCATGTTCGACATACATCGGAACATCGAGAATGTCCGAACTCTTGTGGTTGTCGTCGAGACATTCGCCATACACGCTTTTTGCCGGATTGAACGACGTGTCGGGCGGTTGACCTGCGAATCAGTGGTGAGTCCGACAATCTCGAGCCAATACCTGTGTAAACGCCGAACACAATATTATAGCGGAGCCCATTCTGTCCCATATTTCCTTCGGCGATCACTGCTTTCCCGGGCGTTGTTTTATCAACCGGTTCTCTCGACGCCTGAAGAATCGGACCATCTTCTGTTGGCTTCACAAGATTCGCACCCTTTTCCTTTTCTTCACATGGTATCTGACCGACAATCGCATTACAAAATCGCCTGTGCTTCTCAGAAGCATCGACTGATATTCATGAAGCAGATATCCGTGATAGAATGGATATTGTGTCAGGTATTCGTCGATATCCGAATTCGTGATCTTCATCACTCGACGAAATCGAACGGGCGACAGTGGTGTCTTCTCCTGCGTCTCCTTTTCACTCTCCTTATCTTTTTCCTATAAAATCTGATCCAATCCAATGATCCGAAGCAAAGAAACCTTTGACAAATTACTAGGATTGCTCGTCTGTGTGAACATCTCACCAACCGGAGACGATTTCGTATCCTGCGTTTCCATATTATTGACATCATCTGGATTGCAAATAGTTTCTTTCGATCTTTTATCATTCGACATGTTTTTCGAATATTTATGAAAAGAAATGGCGATTGATCGCCGCTCGTCTTTCAAAATCTCATTCGCACGTGTCTAATTTATTCAAAATCCATGCTTTTACAATAAATCACTCTAGTACAGAATCGCCTAGAGTATAATACAAAATTCGACGAATAACAAAAAAAGACTTGTAAGAACTATTTATTCACGTTTAATGATGAGCTGGAACGGCACCACCGGCGGCTTTCAGTGCCTTTCTTTCAGCGCGAGCGATTTCGGCCTGAAATAATCATTTTCCAGTTTCGACCCTTACATTCAATTAAAATCATTCTCCGTTTATCCCCTATTTCTTTTCTTGCTTGCTGTGCCACACATTTTATAGACAGGTGCAAAAAAGTACTTAATCCCTTCTTAAATAAGTGCACGGGGTTTTTTCATGCCGAAACAAAAAACAATGCAATTTCGATTAAATTAGATTGTTGACCACTAAATTTTCCAGTGATTACTCTATATTTTTGCTTTTGATTTTCTGAGGCGATCTCAAAAGAAAAAATGCATCTATTACATTCGCGAAAAAAAAACGATTGCCCCTGTGCCTATTTACGGTGTGTTAGCTTCGCAGGTTATCCAGAGTACGGTACTCGAATTCCCACTGTTTAATTTTAATTTTGAACTACCGCCTCAAAAAGAGCGATTGTCCACAATCATGGAAGACGCTCGTTTTTTGGCGATGGTAATAGTTTCCATTGAAAATTTCTAGGATCGTTACCTTTCTATTCTTGTTCCACTGGAAAAGAAAATAGATTCCGACATAAGTGGCAAGGGCAGCACGACAAATGTTGGCGCGTCCGAAATGCTCGTGTGGATTGAGGTAAGCTCTCTTGGTTTGAACAATGGATTGCCAGATTCCTCTAACTGTGTCAGCCATCTAAATCAATATTAAATGTACCGTAAAACTTTTAAGCATATATAATAAAAAGGGTGGTAACCCTTCACGACATAAAAAAACGAAAACTGCGGATTAAAAGCAAATTCCATGATTTTATAAATCTCTGGTTCTGAGTAATATGGAGAAACAAAAAGAAAACATATCAAAATGTCAATATAAATTATTGGGAGAATTTGTTCTTTGAAGTATTGACAATATAAACTACTAAATTATAAATTAATACATAATTATATATGCTTATTATAATAATGAAATATTACCCAAAGCCACACATATTTAAAAAGAAACAGGAAAAAAATCACGAAAACAAATCATGAAACAGGAAGAATTTTGGTGGGATTGGGGTTAGAAAGGTAAGTCGATTGACAAGAAAATTACGAGAATCATGAAATCAAAGGAAATTATTATAGGAATGATATCAAACAGTCACCGCGAATATGTCTCTAAAAATGCTGAACATATGATGAAAATGGGTAAACGGGAAATCATTTTTTCCGTGAGAGGAACAATGAACACAATATTCTCATCTCTCAACATACAGACAAATAAGAATAACCAAATTTTTAAAAAATAAATACGTGAACATTGTGAGTATTGGTGAATCTGCTTAAACCGCCTCCTCAATGAGTTTCGCCAACTCGTCAGCTCCGCGAATACCAGAATCGCTGATACGATCAGCGAACCATCGAATGTCGCTGTCCGATATTGTACTCATTGCCCTTCTCCAGTTCATCAATGAGTTGTTGGCCGTCAATACCAAGCTTGGGAATTTCGTGTGCTTTGCCCAGTCCAAGAGTGGCTGATTATTCATAATGCTAACGTAGAAGATGGTGAGCATCACATCGCGAATGAACTGAAAACCAATTCTTTGTTTTAATGGAATTTCAAATCAATAAAGAAGAAATTCTTAGTTATAATGTTCTAATTAAATTTATCAAAGAATTACCGAGTTATTATCGAGAAGTTGTCGTTTTAAGATATCCACATTTAACGCTTCAACAAGAACAGCGAATTGCTCTTTGTGCAACTGCGATAAACATGAGAAAATTGTTGGAAGAAGATCCGTGACAATCTTGAAAAAACAATTTCTTAAGCATTTCATACTCCAAATTTCCAATGTTACTACCTCCCCATACATTTTCTTATTCACCAAAGCTCCAGCAGACATTAATGCGATTATTATTTTAGCCTGTTGCTTGGCAACAACCTCCTTTAGTGTCATTATTGATGACCTGGCGTCCTTTTGACATTTGCAGAAGTTTGTGCAAATCATCTCCCATCAATTCCTCGATAATGGCATTTGTTCTCTTCTCAATTTCGGCTTCTTTTTCTTCGTTCGTCATTCCCTTGAACTTCGACTTTTCTGGAAGGTCCTTTTTGCGCAATTCATTAACGTCGATGAGAAGATTTATAGCGCCTTCCAGACGAAGAAGCATTGTGCGAAGTTTCTTTGCAACAGCGACTTTGCGTTCCTCATCGACGTTCTTTGCAACGTCTTCAGCGGCTTTGGTCATATCGATTAACTGAAAAACGAGAAAAATACCTTAATTTTTCAATAAAAATTCTTACATGACGTGGATTAGCAGTCGTGGATTTCGAGGGAAGTCCCAAGCTAGAAGCAAACTTCGCAAATCTCGGTTTCCTCTCCTCGTTTTCACGGTTGGCACGTTCCTTTTCACGTTCAGCACGTTCACGCTTGCGAGCCTGTTCGCGTTCTTTTGCACGTTCCTTCTGCATTTCCCTGTAGTTCATTCGACGAATTCGCTCTTCATAATCCTGTGAGGTCTCGTTAGCAGGTGCAGATGCTTCAATCGCTTTCGGCTTTGGCTTCCAGCCATTCGCAATCTTGTTCTTTCTCCACGTCTAAAGCATTTTACTATATCCACAACATTCAAAAATACAAAAATACAAACCAAGTAATAATAATCTTCGGTCTGTGGATCACCAGATCCCTTGCATTGCTCAAGCTGAATTCGCACAAGCCATTCGCGTTCCTTCCACGACATGTAGCCAGCAAAGCTATCAAATGCCAAGTCTTCGATGGTACGGAATGAAGGCATCCCTGCGGGTTTTCGTTTTGTCATGCTCGGCGTTGGGGAAAAAGCTTGCCGTTGCATCATGTGTGGAGGAATACTAGTGTGTTGTGGTGGAATTGACGACTGAATTATCATATGATGAACGAGAGTCGGATTCTGTAATAAAGGACAATTCAAATAAATAATTGGAATGGTATTACCTTGTATGTGCAAAGCAATTGATGCAAAATGGTCGGAGCCGGCGGATAATTTGCGGGAAGTGGGCATCGATTGATAATGTGTGAAATCCAGACCGGGATACACGGAAGGTACTGAGGATGAAGTGGTGGCAACTTTGGTAGATTGACTGGTAACGGCATTGCCATTTGAGGTGGAAAAGGTGGATAGAATGCCGGTGGGACCGGTACAGGAACTGGAATCGGCATCGGAACAGGCGACGGCATCATCACCGGATATTGAGGAGGTTGCACAGAGAAATCAGGCATTTGCGGCTGAATCTCGACGGGAACCATCTGTTGCGGCGGTCTTTCATTGAGAGAGAGATTCTTGGTCTTTTGCAGCATCTCCTTCTCCAGATCTTCAACCGAAAGTGCTCCAGGTGGCATAGCAGAGCCTTTAAAACTCGGTGCAATATTCTGTTGCACAGGAACATTCTGGGAAACTGAAGAACATTGAGCAACTGGAACGCGTGGGGCAACTGGCACACCTTGAGAAAGTGGTAAACCTGGTGGTACCATTGAAACGTTAAGTGGGTCCGTTCCCGATTCCGACAGCACCTTCGAAATATCTGGTTTAAGATTCATATTGTCAAACTGTTTGTCTTCAATATGCAATCTTTCTATCTCCTCCAACGTTAATGCCGTCTGTGGAATCGCATTAAGCTTCTTTGGAGCAGTGTTTGAAATTTCTCGCTCATCGCTTCGGTAGACAGTGTTTCCTTCTCCTAAGAGGTCCGATAGATCACCGAGCTCGAGTTCTTTCTTTGGCAAAGATGGTTGTATCCCAGCAATTGTCTCAACACCCCATAAACTGTACGTATGTCCAGATATCGGCGATAAGGAGATTTCAGATTTATCCCAAATATTTTTATCCTAAATTTCGTCACTTGAAATAAAATAAATAATTGAACCAACTCACAATCATCGAATTTTCGGCAATTTGTTGGTAATCAAACGCCAAAGACGATCCGAAGAATGATGGTATGGGAATTTGGGAAGCGTCAGGAGCAGCAGTAACCGACGATGAAGACGGATTTTCCCAAACAGGATCATCCAGCCTTAATCGAGCGGTTTGAGCAGCATAACTCTCCAATTCAGCGTCTGTTATGTCATCAAGCTCGGCACCGAAAGTCTCTGCATTTTGTGCGTCGAATTCGTCATCGAAAACATCATGGCTTCCATCTTCACTTCCTGAATCCGGAATAGCACCTAAAAACTTCAAATTATCTATTTAATTTAAAAGAAACCTTACTGAACACCAGCTCATTTTCAATCTCTTCGACGGTCTTTGCATTTTTAGGCATACCTGGCATAATATCGCGGTTAACTCCCGATCTGCAATACATTCGAAAAATAAATGAAAAAGTAAGTAAATACGACGACTAAATATTTTTATAAAGAACGTTGTGAATTCAAGGTTTGTTTTAATAAAACATATTCAGAAAATTTGTTTAAATCTAGAGAAGAGGAGAACGATAAAAATGCTAAAATAATAAGCATCTATTAAATGTTTTAATTAATATTTCAAGGTTTTTTGTCAATTTTTAAAAGATTAAACAGTATAAAAGTATTTTATCTATCTCTGTAATTCATAAAAACAACAAAAATGTTCGTTAATTTATTCAAAAATACCATGAAAAGCCAAGAAAATCAAAAAATTCGCCGCCCGTTGGCTCGTATTTTGCGAAGAGAAAATATGCTACGCGCTGCAAGACCCAGCGACTAAATTGTTGCGTGCGTCTTTCGATGACACCAGCGAAATAGTGTGAGCATTGAAGAGAGACAGGCAATTATATTTATTTTAACATGATTCTACATTGATATTTCAGATTTCCGCGGCGAAAATTTTGTGATGGGTTCAAATTTATCAATTTTTCCTGTCTTAACGGCCTCGCGATAGAGAACTTGATCGCAAATCATCATATTTTGGATTTTTCCTTAACAAATAAGAATAAATTGAATATTCGTTTCAGAAATTATAACCTTCCACAAAATCATTAAATTCCTTAATCAAATGAGCTGTAAATGGGGCAGCTTGAAGAAAAGCTTCAGATCGCGCCCAATCATCCCAAATGCATTGCTCTAGAAGAAAATCGAACGAAGGATTCTTGTGATCTTTGGAATAAACGTATTCCTAGAATTGAATATGATTATGATAAAACTTGGGAAATTCAACAAAACTTTTTTATAAGCCTCAATCTTGTTCGTGCACAATTCCACAAGTTCATCGCTTAATTGCGGGAACCATTGACGAGTTCGAACAATTTTCATTCGTTTGACTTCGTCATAAATTTTTCGGAGCTCTAGAAAATCAAATTTTGAAAAGTCATTTATCAAAAGCTTACTTTCTCCCATGAAAACTTTTTGATTAAAAGCAAATGGTGCAAGTCCGAGCTTGCATTGCTGTCTTTTCAGATTATTCAGATTTTCACGAAGGATTGGGTAATTTACAGCATGATGATTAATAATATTCCACAAAGTCTCCACCAATGATCCGGAAATTCTTTCAGGAAGCGCGATTATTGGAAGCGAAAGGCCCTAAAACATCAATTTCAATAAATTTTCATGCACATTTCGAGAACCATGAGCCCTCGGACCATCATAGCAGCACTTTCAGTGTAATTTGGCGCAAAATAACCTCCTTCAAGTACCGCCAATGTCTTTCCAGGGCAAATTTCATTCAAAAGCCGTGCCATATGACCATATCCATGAGCTTTGACGCCTTGTCCGAACTCCATCATTACATCAAAGTAGCCGGAATCAAATCCAGCGGAAATCAAAATTAGCTGAAATTTTCGATTGTCAAATTGTGGGCTATTAAAAGAGAAAAAAGGGGAGCTCACTTCCGGTTGGAACGTTTTTAACATTGGAATGAGTACATGATGGAAAATTGAGACGTAGTCACCTTCGGTGTTCATTGTTCCATTTAATGGCACAAAAAGATGGTTTTCTCAAAATTTTCCAAATTAATTTTCGATATTTAAAAAAAATCTCTTACTGTTGTTAGTATCATAATCATAAGTGGTACTGAATGGCCAAAACGCTCCGTAATGATAGGCATGAATCGAGGTTAAATGGATTCGATCATCATCCTTCACCGACATATAGGTTCCATTTGCTGGATGATAATCGAAATCGACAATCGCCACTTTTTTCAGTTTGAGCACGTCTAGCGCATATTTGGCAGCAATCGCGACGTTGTTAAAAATGCAATAGCCCTGTGGAGTTTTTCCGAACGAATGATGACCTGGCGGACGAATAATTGCGAATCCATTTTGGATTCTAGAAAGAAATATTAACACACATTTTTTTCAAGACAAGACGAAACCTTCCATCAACCGCTTGTTTAACTAATTCAATGGCTCCACCGACAGCTACGCGAGCAGCTTCGTCGGTTTCAGCGCAAGTCCATAGGATTTCCTTGTCTCGACAATAATCTTCGCATTTTTCTGTGGTTTCCAGCGATTTGATCTCGTTTATTAACTCAATCGGATGATTGAGAAGAAGCTCAGCATCAGTAGCTTCACGAGCTTTTACCTAAAATTTATACAATTTTGAAGTAATTGAAAAAAAAATAGTACGATAAATTAATAAACGAAATAATTAGTTTTTAGTTCTCCTGGGAATCTAGAATTTTAAAGGCGCATATTAAATTTTAGAAATGCAAAAAGGAAAGAAAATTTCAATCATTTTTTCACTTTTTTTTACTTTGCACCTTCACATAATGTTTAGGGCTGAAAAAAAAACCGGATTCTTTCATTGTCGACGTCCGACGACTGCTGTACGCGGGTAGATTTACGCGTGCGCCTTTTCAAAAAGTCTCACCACGTGTGAACATTGTTCTTAACTTTTTTTGATGAGTTTCGCATTTTTTTTTTTTGAATTTCCAACGTCTTCGATTAAAAAATTATCGAAACGACCCATTAAATGCAAAATAACCAATTAGTCCGCGCGAGACCAAGAAAAAGACGCATTCCCGTAAATCTACCCGCGTTGAACAGTCGCCGGAAGCCGACAATACATTCGAAATTTTACGGTGAGTTTGCCTCGCAGGTTATCCAGAATACGGTACACGAATTCCAACTGTTTAAATTTTTTTCACTTCCGATTCAAGAAATATACATCAGTATCATTTAAAACGACTTGTCCGTTCTTATTAGAAACAATTTCAATTTGAAAACACGTTACCAACCTGGACGGCGTTATCGAGAAGTCCATCGTGTTTTAGACGTTCAAAAATCAACTTCATACGCTCCGGACATTCGGCCATTGTCTCATCATAAGCGCAATCATGCTTCATCATTCTTTCATCGTAGACATAACCAAATTGCGGCATTGCTAGGCAAAAAATAATAATTTAGAAAAAAAACTCCAAAAAAAAGAACTTTTTGGTCGAATGAAGTCAAGCAAATTGAATGATAGTAGAAATGGTCAAAATTTTTTTGATCTATGGTTATCAGATAATATTTGATAACAATTACAATCACTTGTCGCTGTCGTTTATTTTCATCAACATGATTAGACTAACAAAATATGGCGGAAAGAAATCTACAAAATTCGAAAGAGAGGGGGGGAGGGATGATTCAGGAATCACACGGCTATATATATAAATGTGAAGCAATCAAAGGAAACGAAGCAATAAAGAAGACTATGCAAAAAAATAATGAGGGACGAATGGGTTTATAATGGTGAAGGTGGCTCCAAATTGACTAGTCGCCGATTAATTTAAACCAAAAATTAACAAGAAAATTGCGGAAAATAAATTAAAAATCGATACAAAATACCCTGATAAGAAGAAATTTTTAAAAAAAGGAGCTACGATAGCGAGAGGGTTCCCGTTGCATCTCGGAAATTTTGTAACAATAATTATAATATTAATAATAATAATAATTGAGAGTAGATGATCATGGAAAATTAATAATTAATATTTGGAATTATTCACTGGCCACTGGAATTTCGTCGATATCGAGTTTCATTTTTTTGCACATCGGCGGCGAGGCATTTTCTACTTCTTCCTCTTCTTCGTCGTTTTGGTGTGTTGGTGTGTTGATCTACAAAAAAAAAACAGAATAATTCAAAAATGCATTTATGATTTTAAATTATTTTTCTTCAAAATCATGAAAAAATCGCATGATATAAAAAAGTAGGTTTTAAGGAAGATTCTCGTAAATCACCCTCTAAATATCATATTCCTGGCTCTTAAATTTACCAAATCTCTTCCAATCTTCTTCAATTTTATTATTATTATTTTGTCTATTTTTAAATTTTATATTATTTTATCTATTTTTAAATCCATTTCGCAAATAAATAAATAATTATTGTTGGCGTCAAATGACTGAAAGGAGGCGAATCAGTGTAGATTTAAATCAGAATCTATAAATGCGCGTATGCTATAATGCAAAGTTCGCAGTCTCGCGTACTTCTCGCTGCATAGCCAATAATTTTTTTAAATTTCGTTCAGTCGTTTGACGCCGTCTATAAATCGACACGAGTCCATTAATTTATAGAATTGGCGTGTATTTTGAGCCAGTCAAAGATTGATTCTACATTTTGAAGTAATTTCGAATAAAGAGGCCTTCTCAAAAATCCATCCCTAGAGTGATTAGAAGTCTCGCTAGGAATATTCACCTCCTTCCGCCCCCTCCATTTTTTGAATTTATTTGAATCACTAGATTCTGAATAATTATATTCAACCTAATCCGAATGTCTTCTTTGATCTTCTTCCGTCAAATTTAAAATACCTCATACACCCCCGTTGTCTCCATCTTAGGTAATTCTTCAAGTGGCCTCATCCTATTACACAATCTCATTAGCACAGTGTCTTCTTCTCTCGGCACCCTTCCCTCCCAAAAAAAAGGCGACGCCGACACAAGCCGATGACACCTGTCGATGATTGCAACCAACCCCTTGAATGGTGGTGGTGCAATGAAGAGAACACTTCAAACAAATTCGGTGGACCCCTCTCTTCCTGTTTGTGTTTTTTTTTTCTAATGTCGCTCACCGATAGAATGCATGATTGAGTGCGGATGATGTCGAAACACATCTGACACTTTGGACGGTCAAACGTCGACATTATAATGGCATACGGGCAAGTTTGCTGGAAAGCGAAAACGAATAATAATGGTCCGAATTGCTTGGTCCGAATACCTGGCACGATGAGCACTTCATTGTTCCGAATTCCTCGTCTTTTTTGGTGTCTGGCGACTCGCTGGAGCCAGTTTCATCGTTCGACTGTCTACTGAATGGGGTCAAACAGTCGCGGATTACATTGTTCGTGCTGGGACCTCGTTTCACTGAAAATCACGGTGTTCAAATAGGGAAACAATGAACATGTCCGCAGCAAGGAAAAAATTTAGATATAAAATTTAAAAAAAAATGGCAACAACTCACAAACGAGCCGTTTCTGTTGATTGTTGCGGATTCTCGCCAATTCGGCTTCTCTCTTCAATGTGCTCGACTGATCATAAAACGTCGAATCGCAATTCCGTCGCTCCTTCATCCTGCAAAAAAGAATTCAATTCAATATATGTTTTTTCGGTGGCTCTCACGATGTGATGTGATTGATAAGTTTGGCCTTCTCAGCTTCAAGATGCGACGCGAATTGATTCTCGGCGATTCGCTCACCGCACGCCGGACATGGCGCGCATCCATCCTCATCGAGTACGAGTTCTGCAATAATCGTAAATGTCGATCATATTTATTATTATTATTATTAGTTTGCGGCTTTTTTCTTTTTAAGGTAGTCGCGTGCTCACGGTTTATATTCGTGTTCTTGTGTACTTATGCTAATTTACGAGTTTTTGAGGATGCGCGATTCGCCGCCGCCGCCGCCGCCGCCCGATCGTGTTATACGATTATGAGAAAACAAATAAGGAAGGTTCAAGGCGATTTCTGTTTCCTTACAATACAATATATTATTGCTAATCAGTTTTTCGAAAGACTTCATCTGCTTTCAATTCTCCCTCTTCCCAGAAATTGTCCGCAGATCGAAAACTTGTTGTGGCCATCGATCACCGACTTCCGGTCATATCTGTCTTATTAGGAGGGTAAATGCAATTAATTCGAATCGAAAGAGCCGCGTCTCATCGCGCGTTTTATTTTGTTTAGGAGAGACGATTCAATTAATCATTCATTCGGCCAAAGTGTGATTTTGTCGTCGTCGGCCTCTTTCATCCAATCTGCCACTCATTTATCAACTTGTTCGCAGCAAATTGCGCATTTTTCGAGCAGATGATGCGCTGCGCACACCGGCGGCCCAATCCGATCCGAGCGGATCATCTCTGAGATTACAATCGTCCAGTCATTTTATTACTACTTTGTGACACTTGAAAGATGTCCTTATAATAATAATGATGGTAGTGATGATGTCTACGATGATGATATCAAGTGGAATTTGACTCAAGTATTGTGGAAATCAATATCAACTTGTAGTAATCCAAGATTAATAACCCGCAGGATGTCCGCAGCTGGTTTTGAATATGAATCACAGTGGGGACACTTGAGAGTCAGCTCGGTTAAAATTTGACTCCCTCGAATTGGTCCCGTAATTGTATACACATCAGATGTGTATGTTTATGTGTGCTCAATTCATTCATTCAATTCACACCAAGCAGATGCTTCGGCCGCCTTCCTCCCCAATTTTATGGCTCTTCTGTTGTTATTGGTGT
This sequence comes from Caenorhabditis bovis, assembly GCA_902829315.1. Classification (NCBI taxonomy): domain Eukaryota; kingdom Metazoa; phylum Nematoda; class Chromadorea; order Rhabditida; family Rhabditidae; genus Caenorhabditis; species Caenorhabditis bovis. Next base: position 1,255,801 of record CADEPM010000004.1, on the reverse strand, counting down.
GGGATGACACGAGAGCACACAAGGTGATAAACGCCGCTAATCCCGCGACCATTCTGTTTATGGCTGGGAGATTGGCTGTCAAGGTGACATCGGAGGCCAGCGGCGGCACCCCTCCACAATTGGGCTCGTCCCTTTTTTGAGCTCAGCGGGACACTTCTCAATGGCTCGTTCAAATCCAGCGAGCTGTCCGCAGAAGGGAATGCTGAATTGAGGCAGAAAAATGAATTTCATTTGACATGCGCAATTGATCCATTGAGGTGTCCGCAGCACAAAATCTTGATATATCAAATTGAACCATGCCTTGTTTCCTAGGCTCCCTGATTTCGCGATGGCTGGCCAACATATGAATTCCATAAAAGGAGCTTAACCCCCAGTCCACTAATAAAACACTTCTCGTGGGCGCGGATTTTCACTTTTGGGGCTCGTAAATAAACCGCCATCTCATTTTTCTCGTCGTTTTTCCTTGTGAAGATTCTCGGCGATGCCGACCGACGGCCGCCAGACGTCGACGACAACGACTCAAGTTTCCGCCTCGTGTGGCTTCTTAATTGAAAAACTTTTTGGCACACACTTTTGATGTTCGCCGCCGCCGCTCGTTTTTCGGGCCCCCATATTTGGGCGGGTCTCATGGGAACTGTTCGAGGCGTTTTTTTTTTTCTTCTTCTTCTTCGTCTTTTTCGTGTTGCGGTCGGTCTCGACAAAATCGCAGAAGGCGGCGGCTTTTCCATTTCACATGATATATGCATCGCCGAAATTGATATACTGCCCATATATGTACACCTACAGTAATCTCAAAGGAATTGCGTTTCGAGACATCGAAACAAAACCCAAAATTTAAGCGCTATCAGCATTCAAGAATGCAAGAAAAAAAAAGGAGAAAATCAAATCTCTCTGATTTTTTTCTTAATATTCATTTGTATAGCCAAAACTCATAACAAAAAAAACCTTGTGGCGAGGCGAAGTGAAAAAGGTCGACGTGTGCGATGAGTCGTGACCGGAAGTCAGACGAACCGTCGACACGTATCGCTCGCCTAATTAGGATGAGTAGCGCGTGCGCAATGTTACGGTATGCGAGCAGCTCGTCCACTATTGTTGTGTGTTCAAGGAAGCGTGGGAAATCCGTTGGAATTGTCGTAAGAAACGGTTGTAAAACGAGGAGATATGAATTGAATATGGCAGCTGGTAAAAACGGGCCATCGCAATTTTGGGGGAGGTGGTGAACCCGGATGGGAATCGAATTCTGATCCTCCTAATCTTCCCCATGGCTTATTCAACGTAACCACATGGTATCGAAACCCCCCTATTGGAATTCTCTCCAACATAATAGGCGTCCTTGAATGAACAAATTCTGAAGTCACTAAACCATTCGCCTAAACTTTCCCATCAGGCATTGTCATTTAAATCAACATTCCTGACTGGACTGCGTCGGGCTGCGGCGATTCGCCACCGTCGTCTCTTCGCCTCTCTTCGCCGACCAAGTTTGTGTTTCCTTACAGTACCTCGTAAATGAAATGTTGCAGAAATGTCTGGCCCAATATTCAATGACTTCGTCGTAAACTAGTCAAACATTTGGACAGATTTACGATAATTTTGTGTCCGCAACAACTCACATCAACCACACATTCATACACGCATAGGTTGACGCACTTCAAACTCGAAACCCCCCCCCCTATCGATTTGATTACTGTAGGTTTCTCGAGGGGTGAAACAATGAAAATGAGTTCTCTAAGGGATTTCGTGTTGGGAACACCTGAACAATGAATCACGTGTTGTTGAAAATTCAAAAAATGTGCGCATTGTTGCTCAGAGAACAAAAGGGCGTCGGAAGAAGGTTGAGGGGGGGGGGAGAGGATTACGGTAGTCTAGCAAAGGTTGATTATCGGAATTTTTTGCGGATTTACTAGAAACCTAAAATTTCGAAAAAAAAAACGTGATTGCGAAACTAGTTCAACCGTAGTATCCAATCTATTTACCGACAGTGCCTAACCGAGTACAGTATGATTTCAATTATACGCATGAGATGAGAAAGAATCGAAGACAAAACGTACTTCTTGTGTTCTGCGGCGATTCGCTTCTCGATGATGCCTGATCGGATTGCACTGGCGAGATTCCGGCGCTCAGTCGCTGCTGCTGCTGCTGCTGCTGTTGCTGCTGATGCTGATGAGCGGCCATTTGCATGATATGAGCTTGAAGGAACTGCGTGTACGCCTGCTGCATCTGCTGCGGGAACATCGGCATCGGCGGGAAGACGCTCGATGGCGACGACGTCGTACAGAATGGAAACGGATATCCGGCGGCCGGCGGCATTCGCGGCGTCTTCTCGTCCATCGACACTGAAACAATTTGAATATGTTCAACCAGCGTTCGACGATGTTGATGTTATATAACGAGTTGGACGGGGGGGCTCTGAGTCATCCAATGAATGAGGCGCTCCCCTCCTCAATATTTGTCTGATTAGCAAATAATCAGTGAGCAACTGCCATACATTTGACTCTAATTTGCCGATGAGTCGTCGCATTTTTTTTGAAAATAAAATAGGTTAAGCTAATTCATTTTGAATAAAATTATTAAATATTGGATATCAATAAGAGAGATTTTTGTATAAAGGTATCACACACTTTGCGGAGGGTTCCACGCTGTTCGCAATCGAATTAAAAATCGACGATTCGGTCGCCTAATTCGATTTTTTTCCCATAACACAGTTTTGCTTTTTGTTTCCAAAATCGTCGAAATAACTAATCAATAACATATTTGCATGCGACGAGATGAAAGCGCTCATTTAAAGTTTTTGGATGGAGGGGCGAATGAAAGAAGTCGAGACCGATCGACGGGGGGGATGGAGAGGAAAACACTGAACACAAGGCCGCCAATCATCGCGAGAATGACAAGAAGAGGAAGAAGCCCCCGCAAATTTTGTGCGGCTCGACAATAACATACACACACACGTACACTTTCTCGGCCCTTCAATTTTTTTATCTATCTATCACTGTTCATCATTTTTGTGCGCCGTCTTCGTTGGGGGGTCGGTGGTCTCGTACTAACCATCATCATCATCATCATCGTCGTGTTCATCAACATCGGCATCGGCACACAAACCCCCCTATGTCTCTCTCTCTCTCTCTCTCTCTCTCTTTTCTCTGGCTTTGAAATCAAAATATGAAAAGGGTATGAAAGGGTCGGACAGTATCCAACCAAAGGGGTTATATTTACTTTGCGTATCCGGTAACCTAGACGCTATCCAATTTAAAGGAAGGATCATTTATGAGAATACGTTGGAAGGATCATATTATGTTTGAAGGATCATAATGACAAAATTTCATTTTTATTTGGAGCATATCAAAACGAGCACCTATGAAGCCGTTTTATGGATTAATTGATATTAGTGGCGCACAATGTCAAGAATTGCGAGGGAATTTTTTGGAAGAATTCGCCGAAATTTATTGAATTTTACTAATTAAAGGTTTTTATTCATGTTTTTTTGGTGACGAAATGGACAATGCGCCCTTCTATTGATATTCGAACACACTCTCTCATTCTCGCAAAATTTTCTATTTTTTTCTCCTTCTTGTTGTTGTTGAAAAGAAAAAAGAAAAGTTCAATTCAATCAATATACCTGAACTCGGCGGAAGTAGTCGTTGGGGAAGTGACATTGTCGACTTGAACTACTACTACCGTAACCTATAATAAATGTTTAATGATGAAATTGAATATGAGAATTGTATGTTTATAGGCGGTTGCGAATGTGAACATGAGAGCGGGTGAGAAGCGGCAAAACGGTGAAAAAACAACATTGAGATGGATGGTGTATCATACATACATATTTGGGAGAAAAAAAAATGAAAAAAAAACGGCGATGGAAAGCAAAAAGAGAGTGCACAAACATTTTTTCTTCAGGCGACGACAACTCACTTTTTTTTATATACAACAATATATGAAAGCGAAACAAAGAATTTTTGGGGGGTGGCGGGAGAGGGGGTTTCTGTCAGTTCTGTCGACAGTGTTCCTCAAAAACTCGGACGAGACGAGACGAACGAGCTAGTATATTCACACATATGAGGTGTCATCTTGATGACTCCGCCCATCGACTAGTCGTAGAGTGGCTAGGCGTGCGCGCGCGCAGGCGGGGGCGTGCCGCCGAGAAAATTGGTGGGCGGGGCCGATGGGCGAGTAATTGATGGTGAGCTGATTGGTGACACCAAGATCAACTCGAAAACTGTCTTGTTTGAGTTTGAACCTTCTATGGATGAATGGTTTTGTATGAAGTTTCGATGAGTTTTGTGTTGATATTACACCAACCATATCAATGCGAAAATTACACACACACACAACATTTTCATTTTTTTTTTCGTTGAGAGTTTTGTTGACAAAATTTTCTCGGCAATTTACAGCACAAATATTCACTATTCAAGGAGCATGCTTTCATTGGAAACCATCTTCGGACAACTCGCAGATGGCTCTTATTCGAAGAAATAATTTGTTGGTGTCGCGTGAGTGCTGAAAATTGGCGAAACGCCAAAAAAAAACTGGACCCTACGCAAAACTAATAGTGTAGATTTAGGGGCCAATGTTTAAGAATATTTTAAAGGCGCATTCCGCGCGTAGCCAATTTTCGATAGTTGCGCGCGATATCGGCAATAATCACTTTTCATAAAACTTAAAATTTTGTACATTTTGAAAATGGAATTCGATAAAGCTTGAAAGAAATTGCAGCATTAATTTCAGCTAGTTTTGTTCATTTATAAGAGAATGCTGAGAATTTGAAAAAAAAATGTAAAAATAATACGTTTCTCCAATGCATTAAAAAAAATGCACATCTCACGTATTTTTAAAAAATATTTTTCGACAAAAATGAATAAAAACAAGATGTTGCGAAAAAAAAGTTAGGTATTAAATAAATCGATCTGCGGACAACTAACAGGTTTTAAAATTGTCCGCATATGCGAAAATTGAACATTGTTTTAGTTTTGCTCTTGAATGACCAATGAACCGAAAATGAACGAAACGCGCGATACGGTAATCGGGAGAAGTTGGATTATGGCGAAGCTGCGGTTTTTACGATGCCACAAGGTGGAGTTCGGAAATGAGAAGAAGAAGACGAAGAGTGCGCGAAACGAATTTCGGGGCGGAGTCGCCACAAACCGACGAAGCGACCGACCGAGGCGAATTTCTGCAAAAAAAAAACTAGACAATGTTATGTCCGAGAACAAGAGAAGAAGAAGAAGAAGAAGATGACTACGGTAGGTATGAGATCTTATTTTCTTCTTGTTTGCCCACTCGACGAAGAGGAGATGAGAACGAAGCGCTTAAATTAAAAAGTTAGTCTTCTCCGTATGTTTATTGTCGTCATTTATTGCCTTTTTCATCCATTGGGTTCGTTGCCTTAATGAGAAAATATACATGCGAGAAGGCCTTATATTCAACATTGTAAACGGGATGGAAAAATTGTGGTGGGACCTTGAAAAGGTCTTGAACCGATTTGGCTGAGTGTGCATCGCATTTTTAAGACTTTCGAAAAAAAAAACCCTTAAAAGCTTTTTATAATCGAATTTATTACTTCTTAATTAGTTTGGTTTCGTCAAAATTTTTTTCTTAATATTTTCCATCTGCGGACAATTTTCATGGGATAAGACAGACTTTGAAATGGCATTTTTTTGCTCATAAACCCCCCAGCCCAAAAACAAAACCAAGGAAGCGTTTAACGTACAGATTGACAAGGAAGTTGAAATGAAAATTGAGCTTTTCGATCATATTTTGCGATGTAATTTTATCGCCCGAAAAATGCATTAAAAACGACAGTAAATAAAGGCGCGAACCCAATACGAGATTACTGGTTTTTTACGCGAGAAGAATGATCTCGAAAATAATAAATATGTGCTGCCGACGAAATTCGGGACAACGCGAACTGTCCGCAGACGGGTTTTCACGAAAGTTTTGCAAACACTGTATCGTAGACCCTATTGTAAAGATTTCAAATTTTGAAAACCAAACAATAAATAATAATTTTCTAGATTTTTAAAAAGGATAAAAGATGTTTTAGAAAATTAACATTTGAAAAGAAATCTAAATTTGGAAATTATATTTAAATAAAAATTATCTCTTCGTCTCTCGCTTTCTCACTAATTCAAGTAGCATCCAGTTTACTACCTAGGAGAAAAATGCAATAGGTTATGCTAATACATCTGCGGACAATTCCCTGGATGTCTGCCGTATTGGCCGGTCGAGCGAAGCTGCGCCAAAGAATTTTGCTCATCGAGTAAGCCGTAATTATCAAGTTCGATTAAATACTGCTCATTTCCAAACTATTCTCGGCTTCCAAAGAATCTGTATTTTCAGCAAAACCGTCAGGCTTCTAACAAGGCAATAAGACAATTTGCATCTGCGGACATTGTCCCATTTTCAAAAATATGTATTCTACATATCGAATGTTCTACTAAGTGACATAAATGTGCACAGTGATGACTCTAATTTGTTGAAAATAAGAAGAAGTGAATACAATACAAGCAGCAAGCTCACCAAACACAATACAACCTATTATCACATACAAAACACACACAAACACACTCCTACTATTATTATTATTATTATATGGAATGTGAAATGGTAGTACAATGCCTTATTAAGGGTTGTTATGTTGAGTCACTCGACTAGAGTCAACTCGATACTGTTCTGGGAGGGGGGTTTTTTGCCTTCAATTCACCTCAATCACATCGGAATGTTTTGGCGGTCGGAATGACGGGGCCCGGGTAAAAAGAGAAGAAGAGCGAGAGGGGGGTGAGCGAGTCGGTGACGTCGTTAAACGTTTTTGATGAAAAAGGAAGCCGATTCAGACACCTTGAACACATTAACGTATTTATTTCGTGTATGGTTTTTTTCGCGCATTAGCTGTTACCGCTTTGTCGCCGCCCAACTCGTTCGTTTGGCGCAATTCGAAATCGCCCCACAAAATGATTTCCGATATTATTATTTTTTTTGATGGAGGAATTAATGAGATGCGGGCAGCGAGATGTCCGCAGATGATGTGAGTTGAAACCCCTCCCCCCCCCACCCACCCTATTCTCGTTAGTGAATGAAAAGCTAAAATCTTTAAGTGGATGACAGACAATTTCCAGATGAGTATTTGAATAGGACGATTTGAACTCGAACTCATTTTTCAAACAAATTATTGTATTCCGCAAAAGCGTATGCAAAATATCGACATTTTTTCCACCAAAGAGAAAAAATTGAATTTGAGTTAAAAATTTAAATTTCCGGAAGTTTTATTCATTGCCCCTTGGCAATATTTAGGTATGCAGATGAAATTTTGGAGTCAATTCTTGATTTTTTTAGATTTTAAAGTATTTTTGGCAATTTTTTTCCAAGACGACATCATTTTAATTAGGAATTTTTTTGAATCATTCAAGAAAAAAAAAGAATGCGCGGAAAGTATTGTTGAACACTTCAAGTTAAACCGAGACAACAGCAATATAATTAGGAATCGTTGAAATATTGGATAAGAATAGAATATTATCCGAGAAATTGTATGCATAGCATGCAAACTAAATCATAAAAACCTAAAATGATCAAAGATCGAAATTCAAGTTTTTTTTTGGTGCTGGAAATTGTCAACAAGAAGGTTTTTATTTGAGAAATAAAAGAAACCTTAAAATCCTCTGCTAACTCACATCAGACACGAATAACTTACAATCTTCGGGCCGATTCCAGAACCGAATTTTGTCGGATCCGATTGGTGTTGAGTCACACATGATATAAGGAAACGATGCTGCGGACAAAATTGAACGAAGCAATGCCCACCGAAAGAAAAATACAGCAATTGGTTGGAAACTCTGAGAATTGGCTCACGCGATTTCGCGTTTAAAACCCATTCGATTCAAATACGGTAATCCGCTGAATTCCTATTCAGCGTTTGTCTCGGATTGCGTGTTCGACACAAATTGCGCAACTCTCTACATCAAAGGAATTATGCCGGCGCGCAAGTTTTTGAAAATTTTGCCATTAGCACAGGACAAGTTTTGTAAATGCATAATGTGTTATTCTCGAGTCATAAAATCGCATAAGAGACGCAGAAATCAAGAGTGGACAAAGCGATTCGAAAACAATTGTTTCCTATTGTTTCTATGTGCACATGTTCGACATGTGAAACCATCGATTTTGAAATTCAAAAAAGAAAACTTTTTGTCGGGATTCTTCGAGAATTTGCTACTTCAATCGAGGAAAACCACACATGAAACGTTCAATGAGAAAAGTGATGGCCGTGGCCGTCACTTTATTTGAGAGTTAGTCCGCGGCCATATTCATTAGAAATTCCTGTTTTTTTTTAAACATTTTTGATAAAATTCATTTCGGAGTTCATTCTATTTTGGACTATGCGGGATTTCGAAAGATTGGTTTTGATTCGTGACAAGATTTCAACTCGTGATCGTGAAAAATGAATTAATATTTAGCTTATAAATTGAGATTAGGTCTTTTTGAATTCGCCCGAAGAAGAGATCCACTTTAAAGGTGCATTGATGCCAATTCATGTGTGTGTAATTCGTGTCAAGACCCAATGGTACGGGTGATTGACGTGAGAATCGAAACGATACTAGTGGCGAGGCCCAATTAAAACGATTCCAATTCGAACAAGAATATGTGCGGTGTCTTCTGCTACAGTACACCCGGCCGCTGCGGCTGCAAACCGCTAATTATGCGCGACACCATCCTCCCACCAACGATGCGAACAAATCAGCGAATTTATAACAACGAGAACACGAAAAAAAAACAGACGAAACAATAACAATAAGGGACCAACAAAATCAACAAAAACTTTTGCGGCTTATCTAGACGAAGAATGATGATTTAGTGGGATTTACTCTTCCATCGCGTCTCCGCCCATCATATCACACAACGCATCCGACAATTTATCGGCTCTTTGAGCTGTCTTCTTCGATTTCTTCTTCTGCTTCTTCACTGCATTTTTGATCAATTTGTTCAATTGTACATTTCCGTCGATTTCGAGACTATCCGGAAGTTCGACAGTGTTATCTTCAGGAACAGAAACCTTCTTCTTTCGGCCGCTTTCCACGGTTTGCTTCTTTTCTGTAAAATATTTGTAAAATAAAGTTTCAAACAAACTGAAATATCTTTAGAAATAATATAATCAATAGAAATAACGTACCATCGACTTCCATTTCTTCATCTTCCTCATTCTCCTCATCATGATCTGAATTGTGTAGAGCAATCGACAAATCACTTTCCATCGGCAATCCTAAAACGACAAATTTACAAAATTATTACTATTCAAAAGTTATTATCCAACCTTCAACCAGCTCTTTTTGCTCGGCGGCAATTGTGTCGATGTCGAACTCAGCGCTGAACTGTTGTACAATTTCAGCAGGAAGTGGCTCGTCCTTGACAGATCTAAAAAAAATTATGGCGTATCAGAAGCAAAATTCAAAAAGAAAAGTCCAAAATTATATTTTTAAGGAAATTTTCTATAATTCCTACCCTTTCTCTGGTGGATGAGTGTAATATCTCAGCTTTCCCGTATTCCAGTCATTCAAAACTCGCTTCGCGGCGGCGTTCATATCTGGTCGAGCTCCACGCTTCAGTTTTCCCATGCGACGAGCCAAAATGGACAAGAACTGGTCGACAGAGGAGAATTCCGGCAGATTATAGTGCATCATCAACTTTAAGCAAATTTTGAAAAAAAAATTCTGAAAAGAAACATCTTACGGTTTCTTTGCTGCAACGACGAAGAATCGCGTGAACTGGAGCAACAGGATCAAGAAGATTATCTACACGGATGGCGTTTTTCAAAGCCACCTGACAAGAAGAAATAAAACATTAAATAGAAAATTAAATTTTTGTTATACTTCGACAGGATCCAAATCCTTTTGACTCAACAGAACAACTCCAGGAGAATCGATCAATCTGATATTCTTGTCCAATTCGACTTCTTGAAGCTCCCTAAATTATCAATGTACTAACAATACTTTGATAATATGCATACTTTGTGATTCCAGGCATGGCTCCAACATTGCATGCACGCTTTCTCTTTAAACTGTTGATCACACTCGATTTTCCGACATTCGGGAATCCGACAACACCGACACGAATGCTCGTTTTGATATCCTTATTACGACAATAATTTCCAAGAATCTTCATCACCATATCGGCTCCCACGCACTTCGCCGTCTCGGTATTATTGAGAATCGCGGAGTTGAAACGTCCGATGTTTGATTTCTGTTCTTGTGTGCTCGCCTTGAATGCGATTGTTGGGAAAGAGCCGCGTAAATATTCAAGCCACTTCTGAACATTTTCACGAGGCACCAAATCAATCTAATCAAAAGTTTAAAAGATTATCTAATGAAGTTTCAAGAAAAGCTACCTTATTCAACAATAGAATTAACCTTTTTCCTCCCTTCAATACTTGATCTTCAACAGATTTACTGCGGCTTCCCAATGGATCACGAGCATCGAGAACTTGAATAATGACATCGGCGATTTCAATAGTCTTTCTGACTTCGCTGGCATATGCCTTGATAGTTTTATCGTCCAAAGTGTTGAATTTTTCAGCATTTCTCGCCTCTGCCGACTTTTTTTCATAGCTGTCTCCTTGACGAGCTGCTTTTGCAACGATCGATTCGTAATTTGCAGGCAAATTCATTTTTCGCTTTTCAACTCTTTGTATTCGTGAGGCTTCCTAAAAAAGTTGTCAATTATAGTGTGAACGTCTAGAATTCGTACCTTTGCTGCTTCTTGTCGGGCTTTTAATTTTGCTCTCTCTTGTTCCGCTTGAAGAAGGACTTCTTCTTTAAATGGACATGAGTTCGGAACTTGCAGAGGTTTTTCCTTCTTTTTAGTGGTCCCATTCTTTTTTGCGTTTCTCTTCACTTTTTTGTTGTGCTCTCGTACTTTCTTTTCAATTTTGTACCGTTTGGCACAACTGACCCGTTTGCTAGTTTTTTCTACAATAAAACTTTACCTTCAATAAATAAAATCGATAAAAACTTACTTAAGCAATACTTTGCCATTTTGCGACGTGTATTGTATGCTGAAAATAAGGATTTCAACTTTATCAAATTTTTTATAGCAAAATAAAAAAGATATATTTAAAAATTTATAAAAAAAAACGACTATATACGAAACAAATAACACAAAATATGTAGATATTACAGTTACAAATTTTTTAAATCTTATTTTCTGATTGTGGTCAAATATATTCTCAAACGGGTGCATTTGAACGGTATGAATTGTTTTCAAATAATAAACTCATTATACGTTCGAAATTTCTAAATATCTCACAATATTTTTGATTTATTCGACCCAACAAAATTTGAAGATTATTTTAGTTACTCAAATTTGCTAAAAATGCTTGTTAAACACTAAAAACCCAGAAAAAAATAAGAAAAATTCGAAAAATAGAGTGATTGATTAAAGGCGCACAGCTCGTATATCGCGCAGACTTTCGCAGCGAAAACGTAAATTCTGGCTGCGACTACGGTAGTCGGAGATTTTTCTGGCTCAGATTAAAAATTTAAGCAAGCTCTGGAATATCTTTAATTTTCTTCATGGAATTTCTTTGAAACTTAGCATTTTTTTTTATAATTTGTAAAATTTGAAATGCGTGCTATTTATAATAATTTAGATTTTGGAATTTGATTCGAAATCGATGGCGTTTCTTCATTCAGAATATTCGGGCATTATTCGTATCGAAATTGTTATCTTTTTAAATTTTCTAAAATTGTCAACAGTCGGTTTTTTTGTTTTAAAGTTTAACAAAAATCTGATGAATTTTTATTTTTTCGTTTTAACTCATAAATTTAAAACTAATTTATTAAATCTGTTAATTTTCGTATTATGTGCATTTGTTTTGTAAATGCTATTATCTTGGAATAATATTGATCTATTTTTAAAGATGGCCCCACCAGCAGCCGCTCCAGCTCTTGCCGGCGCAAAACAGTCCGCTTCCGGTCGCGAACGCAATTTTAAGGATAAGGATAAACCGGAAAGTGTGCGCAACAGTAACATCGTAGCTGCGAAAGCTGTTGCCGACGCCGTGAGAACTTCTTTGGGTCCACGTGGTATGGATAAAATGATCCAGTCTGGTAATGGCGATGTCACCATTACCAATGATGGCGCAACCATTCTCAATCAAATGAGTGTGATTCATCCTACGGCAAAGATGGTACGCCATAACTTTAAATATCTGAACTATTTTTGTAACGTTTAGCTTGTTGAACTTTCGAAGGCTCAAGACATTGAAGCTGGAGACGGAACAACAACCGTTGTCGTTATGGCTGGAGCTTTCTTGGACGCCGCGCAAAACCTTCTTTCAAAAGGAATCCATCCTACTGTGATCTCCGAATCATTCCAGAGTGCAGCTCTTGAAGCTGAAAAGATTCTGGAAGGAATGAGCCAGCCAGTTCAGCTCACTGACGATGCTCTTCTCACGAAGATGGCGACAACTTCACTTAACTCAAAAGTTGTTTCTCAGCACTCGTGGCTTCTTGCTCCAATGGCTGTGAACGCTGTCAAAAAGATCATTGACACTGAAAATGCAACCAATGTCAATTTGAAAATGATTAAGATTATCAAGAAAATGGGAGACACCGTTGAGGTACCAATAAGATATACATGATTCAAGCTTCAACGTTTGTTTCAGGAGTCCGAACTCATCGAAGGAGCCCTTATCGATCAGCGTACGATGGGTCGTGGAGCACCAACTCGCGTTGAGAAGGCAAAGATTGGTTTAATTCAATTCCAATTGAGCCCTCCAAAAACTGACGTACGTATTTACTGAAATATTTAATTTTATCAAAATCACAATTCGTAGATGGAAAATCAAGTCATTATCACGGATTATGCTCAAATGGACCGTGCTTTGAAAGAAGAAAGGACTTACCTTTTGGATCTTTGCAAACAAATCAAAAAAGCTGGTTGCAATGTTCTTCTTATCCAGAAGAGTATTCTTAGGTAAATTTACAACGTTTCCTTCTTTTCATTTACGAAAACTTGTAGAGATGCTGTCAACGAGCTTGCCCTTCACTTCCTCGCCAAGATGAAGATCATGTGCATCAAGGATATTGAGCGTGAGGATATCGAATTCTACTCGAAAATCCTTGGCTGCCGTCCAATTGCATCGGTTGACCATTTCACCGCTGAAGCTCTCGGATCTGCCGATCTTGTCGAGGAGATTCAAACTGGCGCAGATGGAAAAGTTATCAAGGTATTTCCTAATTTTGTTTTGCAAGGATTATTTTTGTGGACTCTAGGTCACCGGTGTTCAAAATCCTGGCCACGCTGTTTCAATTCTTCTTAGAGGATCGAACAAGTTGGTGCTTGAAGAGGCCGACCGTTCCCTTCATGACGCTCTTTGCGTTATTCGATGCCTTGTCAAGAAGAGAGCACTTCTCCCAGGTATGATTCAATATTTTATGATTCTGACTCTCGTATTTGGCGGATAAATAGCTTATTTATTTCTCATGAATTCTAAAGATTATATTGTTGTTATGTTTGTTTGAAAAAAATAAGAATCTATCTTATGTAATTTTAGGTGGGGGAGCTCCAGAAATGGAAGTTGCTGTCAAACTTAGGCAATTGGCGCTCAGTCAGCACGGAGCCACTCAATATTGCTGGCGAGCATTTGCGGACGCTTTGGAACTTGTGAGAATTACAGAAGCATAAATTATAAATTTTTATTCTTATTAGATTCCTTACACTCTTGCTGAAAATGCCGGATTGTCTCCAATTCACACTGTTACTGAACTTCGCAACCATCACGCCAACGGACATAATTCGTATGGTGTAAATGTTAGGAAGGTACGAATTCTAGACTATTATCATCGCAAAAAAAAAACGAGCGTCTTGCATAATTGTGAACTTTCGCATTTTTTGAGGCAGTAATTCAAATTTGAATTTAAACAGTTGCAATACCGTAATATGTATACCCTGCAAATCAAACTCCCCTAAATCGGCACGGGCCGCTCGTTTTTTGCTAATGTAATAAAATATAATGAACATAATTTTTCTTAACCATGTTGCGTTCTTCAAGAATCGAAAAATTTCATTTTTAGGGATATGTTACGGATATGGGAGAAGAAAACGTTGTCCAGCCATTGTTGGTCACTCTTTCGGCAATCAAACAAGCCGCCGAGTGCGTTCGATCCATTTTGAAAATCGATGATATTGTGAGTTTCTTTTTTTCTAATCTTGCTGAAGGCTTAGGATTCTCATTCATATATTATTAGAAATTCCAAGTATGCATTTATTGTGTGAAGAACGACGCATTCATTGTGTTCTAAATGATGTCGATGTTCTTATGTGTGCCCTATGCACATGTAACGGATAAAACTAATCGACACGATTTTTGTGTGCCAATTTAGAGAAAAATGGTGCACAACACTAATCGTCCCTCTAAGATCGGTTAAAACGGAATATTTTTAACGTGGTTTCATTTCCATATTTTCGAGTTACGTCACCTAAATCTTTTGGGAAAATTCTGCAATTTTTTTCAATTTTCGTGCTTTACGTGACATCGAAAATAAATTTTTTGTAGCTCTATGATTATAAATAGGAGATTTGGAGGAATTGTTAAAATCGTAAATATTGCGATAAAGTAAAATGTTTTTTTAGAATTTTGGATATGTGAAGTTGTGAACTGTAATCTGATTTGCGTGATTTGGTAATCTAAAATACTTGAATTCGTGAGAAATTAAATATATGGTATTTAGTACGATTGGTTCACATTCTCTTAAATTTCCAAATCTTACCGTTCTCATTTACTTTTAAATAATTCCGATATTTATTTTTGCAGGTCATGGCCGTTCGCTAAGTTCCAGCAACATTGGAATGTGTTTTATAAAATCTGCATTGCTGACAACATTGTTATACTTTAATGTTGACTGTTCTCATCGCTTCTTATTTTTATTCGTTTCTTTTTTTAATGGTTCGAGTGATCTTCAAAAAAATAAGTGCTTTGCTTCATCATTTTCCATTCTTGTTACAATTTGATTTTTTTTAATTGTTTTCTGCCCTCAATTTCTATTGTATTGCCCCGCGCATCCCAATCATAAACAAGTTGGTTTTTATTTATTTGGAGACAGCGATCAAGGTTTCTGCTAGGAAAAGCACAGTCTATGTACAGGGTGTCATTTAAGTTCCCGCACAAAAGTTTGACGCCATGAAGAGCTTGGCTGTCGCACTTTTCGTGCACCAATACAATTTATTTTTGTTAAATAAGGTGTATTTTACTTACTTTCCAAGTTTCACCTCATTCGGATGTGTTTCCGAAAAATGGCGAAGGCTAACATCCATCGCGCTTCCATTATCGAACTTCATAAGCGAAATGAGCGCCCGACAGAGATCATTCAACGCCTCGGTGTGCCTCGTAGAACGGTTTAAGACACCAACAAACGATTCAAGGAGCTAAATACGACCAGTGACCGTCCCAGACAAGGAAGACTCGTCTCAGTAACCACTCCTCAGAAGATCAACGCCGTCAAATCGAGGATCAGGCGAAACCCCCACAGGAGCATGAGAAAGATGGCGTTAGACATGGGAATGAGCATCTTCGCTATGGAACAAATCGTCAAAACGAAGCTTGGACTGACCCCATATCGTGTCCAAAAAGCGGCAATTCTATCGGCCGTCAACAAGCAGAGACGCTTCGAAAAAGCAAAACGACTTCTTGCTCGCACGCGGTCTGGAGAACACCTCGTCACTGTCTTCTCCGACGAGAAGCTATTCACTGTGGAGGCGGCATTCAACTCACAAAACCATTGAGTACTTGCCCAGACATCCCAGCAAGCTTCAGAGAAAGGAAGAACAATTCATCCAGCCTCACATCCTGCCAGTGTGATGGTTTTCGGTGCCATCTGCTCAACCGGGAAGTGCCCCCTGGTTTTCGCGGATCAGGGGGTGAAAGTGAACAAAGAAGTCTACGTTCGGGACATTTTGGAGAAGCATGTGATGCCCTGGACCCAAACGCATTTCGGTGGGCAGAAATGGGTCTTTCAACAGGACGGAGCACCCGCCACCACTGCCAAAACTACTCAGGAGTGGTGCCAGACCCATTTTCCCGACTTCATCAAGTCATCCGAATGGCCTGATTGCTCCCCAGACCTGAACCCGCTTGACTTTTCCGTGATGGGGTCTTGCAGGAGAAGGTCAACGCAAAACCCCACTCAAGTGTAGAGGCTCTGAAGAAGACATTACTGGCGGAATGGGACAATCTTTCCATCGAATACCTGCGTACCACAGTCACATCCTACCCGAAGCGTCTCCGTGAAGTCATAGCTGCGAAAAGAGGCCGAATCGAAAAGAGTTAATAGATAATTATTTGTTGTACTATAGATAAATAATATTTCGAGTCTCGTTTGATTTGGACTTTTAGTTTCAGAAATATACGTCTTCAAAGTTGTGCGGGAACTTAAATGACACCCTGTACAAATTCGATTTGTAATTCCTTATTTCGAGGTGGTCGTTGTTTTCTTTTAGTTGTGACTTGATCCGCGCGTGAGCTTACGATACGAGTTGAGGTCGTGTGTGATAATGCAGTTAACTGGTGAGAAGAAGCTGAAAGTGGTCGCGATTAATTTGGAATACTGTATTTATTCACTGTACCAATTGCGCGAACCAGCGAGAGCCCGCAATTGACCGGACATTTTCATCGGGATTTGCTCGCCGTAGAAGTAATCGGGATTAATGTAGTATCTGCAATAATCCATCGATGTTATTATCAAGTTCTTAAATATTAAAATTGGCTGCTTCGGACGTTTTGGAAATTTAAACCCGTAAATTGTCCGCAGAATACAATATTTAATAGTAGCTTAAAAAGCGTTAGCAGATTCCCAAAGATGATCAATAGGTGCTGAAATGCACGAAAAAAGGAAAAAAAGAACTAACGCATTTGATACGACGAGCATGGCGCACAGAAATGCGATGATTGCAGCGAACGACAATTGGCTTCTCATTTTTCTTTGACGGCGGGGATTCGGCGAAAACTGGGACGATTTGCTTGTGTATTACCTGAGCATGTGAAAAAAAAATGTGAATATGTCGACCAATTTGATTTAGGCGGAGTTTTGGCGAACGAGAAATGACAACACAGGTAAAACGGCACATACGAAAAATAGACGAAAAATAGATAATCATCAAAAATTGACTGTTTATAGACAATTTATTGTCTATAATCCGTGTGTGAAAAAACTAGACGGAATATAGATGGCCGATAGATGGAATTGTGCATGTTTGCGTCATATGTAGTGCATGCATACAATGCACTTTATCTCACGATTTCGGAATTTTTGCATTCATCCTAAAATTTTTTTATATTTTTTAAATCTTATAAGTGAAATTCTGTTATTATATATATATACATATATATGATGATGATATAAGTCTCAGTTATATCTAACGTTTCAGCGTTTTCAGTAAAGAAAGTTGCTATTGAAATGGAAAAGAGAAAAAGAAAAGCGGTTTGCCTATTTTATAACAAAAAACAAGCAATACAACGCTTTTCCAGATAATTAACGATGTTACCACCGAAATGTTGTTGGCAGAAAAGGTAGTTTTATAGTTATCGGAATAAATTACTTTTAAAAATTTAGCAAATTTTCCAAAAAAGCGTTGAGAAACCCCGAATGAGAAATGAAATCAATGCTGCGATGGTAGCTGAAAGTTCAAAAGAGGGAAGTTATTTTGTTTGATACATAATTGTCTATCTCCACTTTTCAGGATTCTCAGATTGATGATAGAGTTGCGATTGACGAATGATATATGTATGCTGATGCTGATCATAGGGTTTGTTGTCACAAAATATTGACTTGTTATTTATGCTAACTTTTTAGGCATTCTGTTCATATCAAAATACTTGGAACGTGCCGAACCTCATGAGAAAAGCATGCATAAACCCTAAAGCAAATCAATTGTATACCGAAGCCTATTGTGTGGTAAATCTTGAAAAAGTATTAAAATGTTGAAATAGTAAATTCAGAAAAACCTCGGAAATATGATGAAATCTAAGAAGCGTTTAAATTTTTATGAATTTCTGCGCACAAATTTGAATGGAATGAGAACAACCCAAGATGATTTGATGTGGATTTTTAATGTCGCAGTTCGAGAGGTTAAGAAGCTCCCACCGGCTGTGAAACGAAACCATTTGTTAAAAAAAAGAAATGTATGCTGTTCCTGAGGATTATGAGGAATACACAGAGAACAACGATGAATTGAGATCGGACGACGGATTAATTTAATTATGAATTTTCTTTAATAATAAAATTGATGAAAATAACTGAAAGTATACACAAACGGCGTGAAGGAATTTTAAATCCTATATATTTCTGAGCAACTATTCATCTATTTTTCTTGAAAAAAAGACAGAAAATAGACCATAAATCGACCGCGCAAATATCTACTCATTGTTCCTCTCCGGTGTGACGCCGGTCTGCAAACGGCCCGTTTTTCGTATGTGCCGTTTTACCTGTGAATGAATGCTGTTGTGCGAATGATGCCAAATTCGATTAAGAGTGATGATGATGGTACACAAAATTATAAGAAATTAAGATTTTGAAGACTCATCCAGTGGAGGCTTACAAATGCAGAAATAGCAATATCGCAGATGGAAAAGTTTAACTAATATCGGATGATTGAAAACAAACTACAATTGGGATAAATCAAATCATTCTTGAAACGGAAATTCATAGAAATAGCGATTATTGTCGATATTTGACATAAATCAAATCAAAAACAACTTTTGAGGAGAGCTTGAAAAAAAATCGCAGAAATCACGCACACCCCATTCCTTTCTCGATTTTATTGCCAATTTTTTTTGATTAATTTTCTTTTGCAATTAAACATCATAAAAGTAGGCTAATTTATGAGCAATTTTACGTCATTTATTTGATTACCGTAATCCATGACCTTTTTTTGTGCAGTGAAAGGAAAAACAATAAAAAGGCAAATATGATAGAGCAAATATTCGGCTCGTTTCTTTTTTAAGAATTAAAAAAAATAGTTTTTCGCAATGCCGTTTATTGTCCGCGGATGGTTCAACGATAACATGATACGGCATCAAGAGTGTGCTTTTATATTTGAAGAGCTCAAAAAATCAGAATTTGAGGCATCAGATATTGTCTGACCACGCAAATTCTCATTTTTTCCGGAATAATAGAATCGAAAATAGGCGTGTTGCTTTCTTTTCTATATTTGGCAATCCGGAACGAGGGCGGTTTTTGTCATTTTTTTGGGAGTTTGTTTCTCTCCGTTTAAAAAACAACATCATCATTTCCGGAAACTCGTTGTGTGGGGGGCGAGCGCGAAACCGGATGGACAGAAAAAAAAACGAAAATGAGCAAGCAATCCAACGAAACAATTAATGCGTGTGTCGTCCTGAAATTCAGCTTCTTCTCAACCCTTTTTTGTTTTCTTTTAATTCGCCGCGAAATTCAATTAAATGGGCGCATTGAGGCAAAAAGCTGAAAGCGTATTATGAGCAAATTAATGAGAAACGGAAGACGAAATATTTGTTTTTTGGAGTCGAGTCCAAAAATACAAACACCAAATAAGGAAAAACGCGTGATAACCATCATCTTCATTACTATTTATTCGGCGTCGTCGCTCGTCAAGCGAATGGGCGGCGCTTGCGGTGGCTCCGCCCATTCACCGACTGCTGTTGGCCGACGTTTTCGGGAAAGGTCAAACAGCAATTGTTTCAATTATTTAAAGGCGCATTGTTTTATGATCGAATCGCAATTGCTTTGGTGGTCCCGTCGGAATTGGAAATAAGTCGTTTTGATGGACTGCAACAATGTCCGCAGATTGAAATGATAAATTCTATCGGGCTCGAGAACAAATAGAAAATATCATTTTCTTTGGAATAGATGTTTTGTGTTTGTAATACAAATGGCTTGGGACCATTCGAGACCAGCTCTCAAATGCGATCAGTGTGAGCCGAAAATCGTCTACGAATCACATTTTTGAATTGTGTGGGCTTCTCAAAGGCTGGTGAAATGGCACAAATCGGGACTCCAATAATATTGGGACCTCTCTCAAACCCTAAAATGTTCATTGAAAATTTACAAAGAACAAAAATCTTCTGAAATTTTTCATTCAAATGTCCGCAGGTCGTTTTCGCTGTTGTCTTTAGTGTGTGTTGCTAGTAGTTATTGAAAACAATTTTGTAATTTTCTTCGAATCACGCCTAATTTGGTCTTCTTAATTATTTGAGTGGGAGAACCCGAAAATTCTCAGAAAATCGGCGAAGGAAAAAATTGATTTTGGTTACATTTGTTTTTCGTTCGAAAATCCATCGATTGTCCTCTTGTTAAGATGTAGACAATTATTTTTTTTTTCTCAATAAATTATTCGCTGAAATGCGACACATTGTCATCTGAAGGGTAAAGAGGAAGTAAAAAATAAGGCGAATAAGAAAAAATTTTCGAACACCTAGCAATTCGCGAGAATTCTCAGGGAAAAATTCAGCTCAACCGAACCAAATTTTTGTGATGCGACAAAACAAAACCGAAAAAAAAGAAATAAGAAGGAAATTGATTGGATTCGACAATATTGTTTTTTTTTTCTATTTTGAGAAATATGAACAAAAAAGGAAACGAAACAATATTGTGATATTGCACAAAATTTGAAGATTGTGTGTTGGCGAAAGATTTCAACAATCCTCAACACCTTATTAGGCTTTGTTGGAATCATTGGGAACCATCGAAATTTCGCCTCGAAATCGAACGTGCACGTGTTTTTGTCGAAGACCAAGTTAAGAGATCCATCATCACATAGTTTTGACTCATTCAGCTTCTGCCTCAGGGGTCCGTTGAATTATTTATCGCATTGGGATATTTGGGGGGAGAAACAAAAGAAAATTGCGTACATACTAGAAAAAAGTGATGTCTGTGAACATGGGACGAGGAATCGAAAAAGCTGAGCTCGGATTGGAATCGAGTTGGCTACAACTGACTGATCTCATCGCGCCAACACTCTTAATGATCAAGTATGCGCCTTTAATTATGATCTACTGGTTGAACGATAATTATTCTTCATTTTTTGTAATTATCCACTCGATTCAATTCGTCGCTTGCGCTAAGCCGTGGTGAGACCATGTTTAAAGGCGCATGCATTTAAAGCTACCCACATGACTCCATTTTGAACAGAATTCTAGAAATTGCATAGATCAAATCGTGTTCTTCACGTGTGTGCTGATGTCCAAATAAGGAGAGACATTGCACAATTTGCAATCATTCCCTTCGAATTTTTGCAACAAATGAATGACATCAGAAGCGAAGGAGTCACACGTCGATTAATTGAAAATATTTGGCCAATTTCGTGTGTGTCTTCTTCTTAAAGCACGTGTCAAAAAAAAAACGAGAAATCAGGTGCGATTAAATATTCATGCGTCGAATTTGCACTCTCCGCTCACATTTTCTTCTTCCGTGTGTTTTGTCGAATAAATTGACATACGTAATGAATGTGCTCATGTTAATTGCACATGTACCACCAATGTCGCAAATAGAAGCATCACCTGACCTTAAAATAGAATTCACTTTTGATTTGTGCGAAAACCTGCTCGAGCTTCACAATAATGAAGCTCGTGATTGAAAAAAGCAAAAGGCAATTTTGAAAATTCATTCTACGGACAATTGAAGGCTTACAGTTCCAATATATTCTAGTCAATTTGAACGCTGAATTATCAGCATTTTCTGAGAAGACATTCATTATTTGAAAGCGTGGGTGCGCTTTTTTTGCTGAAAATACACCGTAGTTTTGAGCAGAACAACAAAATCTTGACTGCCTGGACTAAGTGGTCCGTAAAAATTGGAAATACACATTGAAAATGTATGAAAATAGGATTTATGGGAGGTCAATGGTTTTCTCGGAAATTGAGATACAATTTATTGTCAACTCCAAACACGACTTGTCACTTATTATGAATGCTTAGCTGCGGACAATTTATGGATGGCGTCGGACTTGAAGAATGTCCGCAGACAAGGTTGGGGCTGCTTTCATCGTCCACCCACGGACCATCAGTGACCCTCAAGGACCCACTTCTTTTCCTCACGCAATTTTTGCAAACTTTGAAATTGAACTTTGAAATTGCAATATCGTCAAGAGTCTTGATTGGATTTCGGACGCGACACCAAACATCTCGAAAAGGTGAAGCTCAATACGTAACAGCCGTCGAAACGAGGGTGCGTGCAATTGCAATCAGCTGCTGCCGGAAATTCGGCTTACTCAGACAATTTCGATTAATGAGTTTTTCTTTTTTTTCTCTACACCGAACAAATTTTGAATCCGGCAAGTTGCGCGCAGGTGAGAGAATCACGTCCGACTTGACGCTGAAAAATGAGGGCAAAAAAGAGCAGTCAGGCGAGCGGAAAGTGGAAAAGAATAGAAGTTTCGAGTAATCTGTGCTGATGATTCACACTCGCACACATCCAATTAGGGCTTTTCGATGGCAAAACGCCCTAATCTTGACAGATAGAAAAGAAAAAATCTCGACTCATAACGTTTTTGTCTTTCGAGAATCTTTTTTAGCCCGTTAAGTTTTATGAGGTTTTTCTTTTTGAAAAATAAAACCCATCATTAAAAGACAAAAAAACCAAGAAAAATTTTTGAAGATTCTGAATTTTTTAGTTTTCTGCATTTTTGAAAGAAATCAACGACAAAATTAAAGATTGTCTGCGAAAACAATTTTTGTATTCGTTGTTTGAGAAATTCGTGACAAACTTTTCAAAAAGCTTACAACCATTTTTTTTATGAGCAATGAGTTTTTTTCGCGTTCTTTTTTTGTAATTTCCCCTGACGCATTGTTCTTCGAAACAATTGGTTTCTTCTTTCTTCGAAAAGTAATTTTTACTATTCACTCACGACAATCCGCGGTTTGGTTTTCGTATAAACACGATGGCAGCACGGGGGTTCCCAAAAACTTCTGCGGTTTGTCGCAAAACGATTTGATGCAACCAGTACGACACTCCATTTACACATCGCCCTCAAATTAGCGTGTCGGCGGGCAATATGAATTTTTTCTCCGGTTTTTTCCCAAAACGTTCTGCGTTTTATTCCACTGATCGAATCGCTCAATTTTCTTTGAAAATAGTTTTGCGTTGAGCAACTTTCATACTACTGCGGACGTCTCTCCGGGTTTCGGTAGTACGGTATTGAAAATAATAATAATTTCTTGGAAAACGACGAAACACGGAAAGGGGAGGAAGTAATTGGAAAGTGGCTGCAAATATCATTGCAATTAAATCGCTCGTCGCCAAAACAAACTCAAAACTATTGAATTAATGAATTTTCGTCATTTGCGTCGGGACGCGCAGGAGAAGTGTCATTACCCCCGGGGAAAAACGCGTAAAAGCGAAATGAAAAAAGAAGAAGAAGAAGAAGCTATTATTCCGTTGGGATCTTTGACATGAACGTGAATGTGTAGACATATACATTAGAAATGTGCAATTTTGCGTAATCGTCGTTTCCGGCCGGTCGAAACAACTCAACCGTGTGCACGAGCGAACGAAAATGGGGTCGAAAAAAAACACAAAAAATAGGAGAAAAATGAAAAAAAGTTTCATGTAAAACAAAAATAAGGGAAATGAGGGGAAAAAACACAAGAAGAACACATTCAATTTGCCATCAGAAGGAAGTCACGATGACATGACACATGAAGAAGAAAATCAATTAAATTGGATAGAAAAACCGATGGGTAATATCTGAAAACAAGGTTTATTAATGCTTTTTGCAATAATAAATTCTCGGCGAAGCTAATTTGGACGAGAGAAAAATCGGCGATTCAGCGGAGCGCCTTTAAACAATTCTATGAGGGAGAACGAAAATTGGTCATTAACACTCTTCAAATTTGCTGACAATTTTGCTTTTATAAAAAATATGAGAAATAATTGAAAATTAAAATTTGCAATGCAGACATACATGTTGAAAAAAAAAACGCGAAAACTCGATGCGACATTTTATTTTAAAGGTACACACGAAAAGTTGCGCGGGTCACGTCGTGATTTTACGATAAAAAATAATACCCAGTGGTATCGAAAAAAGCGAGAGTTGTGGCATATGAATCTCGAATCGAATTCAGCAAATTTCGGCTCTGAAATTGACCGGATTACGTTCGAAAAACGGCGAATTTCGATAGTGAAATTATCGTATTCGATTGTTTTTTTTTAGTTCCATTCGAATGCTCTCTTTTTCGCTTCGAAAATCGTCCAATTCTTTGATTTTGAAATTCGAAACGAATTCGATCCTTTCTGATTCAAATACGACGAATTTCAAACCAAAATCGATCAATTTCGGAGCCTTTCCATAGTCGATTCGAAACAAATTACCAAAAATAAGTGAGCACGATGCAAGGAGTTGCTTCGGTGAAATCTACACGGACAATTTAAGGCTAAGCCTATTTTTTCGGCAATATGCGGATCGTCGAAATTGCCCAAAATTTCAATTTCGGCACATTCCGGGTTCGAACCAAGAATTCAAAAAATAAATTTTCTCATCATATAAGACTGTATAGTGGGTTTCTCAAAAAAAATCCAGAATTTTTAGTAAAATCTAGTTAATATTTATTTATTTTTCACTATATGATGTTTTTTTTTTTCAATTTGCACCACGCTACTTTTCTATAGTTCAAGATCCTACGAATTCGAAGATGCCAATTACAACAGAAATTGGTTTCTGTTCACTCAAAGATATTGAGCATCATCATCGTCTATTGAAAAAATAATATAGTATAAGTAAACAGAAGCGCAAGCGAACAGCAGCGCATCATTTAATAATTATGGGCGCTCTGCGAGACCCATCCCTACGGTAGACCGAGCCATGCACAGTCACGCGACTTTAATAAGTAGAATTAAAATCGAATGCAGATGCACAAATCTTTTCGGCGTGTAGTAGAAGCCGGACGTCGATTATAGGTTAATTACAGTTTTGGTTTTTCTTGTTGCGAAAATAGCAAAAAGCTAAATACGCAGTGCGATTTTTAATGGTGCGAATTTTTTCATTTGATAAATCATCTGAAAAATGCATCAATTTTTAAAAACTCAAATTTTCGAGCTCAACATTATTTCTTGTTAATGAATACATTTTTTCTCATTATTAGGCTTTACAAAAAAATGTTAAAGAACAAACCAAAAAACAAGAAAAATATTTGCTCGCATTGGC
Source organism: Caenorhabditis bovis (assembly GCA_902829315.1). Taxonomy (NCBI): domain Eukaryota; kingdom Metazoa; phylum Nematoda; class Chromadorea; order Rhabditida; family Rhabditidae; genus Caenorhabditis; species Caenorhabditis bovis. The sequence goes on along the minus strand of CADEPM010000004.1, from coordinate 1,230,652 downwards.
CTAAACAATGGAAATTGCAACGAACAATGTTGCGGGGGCCTTTTATTCAAACACAAACGTGTCAATTATTTATATTTAATATGGTGGGATGTTTCCATAACTTTGCAGCTTTGAGAAAACTGGGAAGCTTGAAAATTATTGCGAAAATGTCTGAAAAAATACAATTAGTTTAAAGGTGCACGGATAAATATTATTGATAGGCTTTTGACATGATTGTGATACTGTAGTTCAATCTGTTTTTCGTACCGTTTTTCGTGCATTTTCGCTGCGAATTTTATTTTATCCCTCGCATTAACTATTGAGAAAGTTTGTGAAATATTTCTGAATATCTGCTGTTGACATTTAAATTAATGTTTCCAGAAAAATGGCTCAGAAATTGGTTTTTTTTTTCGATTTGTAGTTTTCAACTTTGTTCGATCAAGCGTTTTCCCCGTCATCGCTGACTTTTTCTCTTTCTAGGTATAAAATTTCTGCGTGTTTTGTTGATTTGCGATTATGCCCTGATCGTTTTCTCAAGTGCGCGTCGAACTTGAGAAGTAGGCAATATATCATCAAAAGCGATTTATTTTTACCAAACTGCCTTCTGAAGTGCCGGAATCCATTAGGCGTCAAGAGCGGCATGAGGGGAGGGCGCCTGGAAAAACGCGTCAAATGCATCATTTCGTTCCATGATGACATCTACCGTAGTCTCGAAGCGCTCGTTTTTCATTCGCCGTCAATAATAATCGAATTGGATTTTGGATTCTCACATCAAAATTTTATATTTTCCATTTCCATCAAATTCATTTTTATTGCGATTTCAGCTCAATAACGTTACGGTTCCCATTCATCGTGCGATTTCCGGCCTAAATGGTTTATGGGCTTGCCGACGCGCTCAAGAATATAAATACGTATTGCCAGGAGAAAACGTCTCGCATTCGTACCTCACTGTCACCGTCGAGTATATATTTCTTTCTATCTTCAACACTTAAGTGTAAATTGAATATCACGCGACTTTTGTAGGAGCACAGACGATGAGTGAGCTGCCACAAACCGAGGAGAGTTCGACTACCTCCACAACGATTCCTTCGCCGCCGAATATGGTCGTGACACCAACTATTGAGGATCCACAGGCACCTAGGCCAGAATCATTAGAAGGTATCCAAAATGATTTGTCCATTATTAAACCTTTTTTAAGGAATGAGTCGCGCAGAATTCCGACAATACGGTAAGGAAACTGTTGACTATATAGTCGACTATCTTGAGACCATTCAAAAACGTCGAGTGGTCCCAGCAATTGAGCCAGGATATCTAAAGGTATACGCCTTCTTTAGATGCTTTATAACATCTTTATCTTGCAGGATCTAATCCCCGGCGAAGCCCCAACTCGTCCGGAATCATTCGCCAGTGTAATGGAGGATTTCGAGAAGCTCATCATGCCCGGAATTACGCATTGGCAACATCCACGATTCCATGCATATTTCCCGGCTGGAAACTCGTTTCCGTCAATTATCGCTGATATGCTCAGTGACGCTATCGGATGTGTCGGCTTCAGTTGGGCTGCGTGTCCTGCGATGACTGAACTCGAACTGATTATGCTGGATTGGTTTGGAAAAATGATCGGATTGCCCAAGGAGTTTCTACCGTTGACGGAAGGCGGAAAGGGTGGCGGAGTTATTCAATCATCGGCTTCGGAATGCAATTTCGTGTCTCTTCTTGCCGCAAGATTTGAAGTAATGAAGGAGTTGCGCCAGCGATTCCCATTCGTCGAGGAAGGTCTTCTGCTGTCAAAGCTTATCGCGTATTGCTCGAAAGAAGCTCATTCATCTGTCGAAAAGGCATGCATGATTGGAATGGTGAAACTGCGTATCCTGGAGACTGACTCGAAGTTCAGACTCAGAGGTGAAACTCTGAGGAACGCGATTCAAGAGGACCGCAATCTTGGCTTGATTCCATTCTTTGTGTCGACTACATTGGGTACCACTTCGTGCTGCTCATTTGACGTTCTGTCGGAAATTGGACCGATTTGTGAAGAAAATGAGTAAGCCATGTTTCAAATTTCAACTAGGGGATAGCAATTTCTAATAGTTAGACTGATGGTTTATGAAGCACCAAATTCAAACGTTTCGTTTTATCGCAGGCTTTGGCTTCACGTTGATGCAGCTTATTCTGGATCGGCGATGATCTGCCCGGAGTTTCGTTATTTATTGAATGGAATCGAATATGCAATGTCGTTCAACACAAATCCGAACAAGTGGCTCCTCATCAACTTTGATTGCAGCACCATGTGGTAAGACGAAGCGCAATTTCGATCAAAATAACTTATCTTGTAGGGTACGCGATCGTTTTAAACTAACACAAGCGCTTGTAGTTGATCCGCTTTACTTGCAGCACAGCTGGATGGGTAAATAATCAACAAATTCAAAGAAAACTCGGGATAAATTTCCAGATAAATCGATTGATTATCGTCATTGGGGCATTCCGTTGAGTAGAAGATTCCGTTCACTGAAATTATGGTTCGTTATTCGAATGTATGGCGTTGAAGGCCTTCAAAAGTATATTCGTGAGCATGTTCGACTCGCAAAACGAATGGAAGCTCATCTTCGCGCGGATCCGAAATTTGAAATTGTGAACGAAGTGATTATGGGGTTGGTGTGCTTCAGAATGAAGGTAACATATATTGTATAGAATAGTACATTTTTTAAATTTTAAAACCCTTCAGGGAGATGATGAGATCAATCAGACCCTTCTCACTCGATTGAATGCTTCTGGACGAATTCATATGGTACCAGCTTCGTTGAGCGATAGATTCGTTATCCGATTTTGCGTTTGTGCGGAAAATGCGAGTGACAAGGATATTGAGACAGCTTATGAGATCATTTCACAAGCCGCACAACACGTGCTTCGTGAGTCTTCCTAGAATTCTGAATTTCCGAAAATAAATATTTTTTTTAGATGAGAAGGCGAAATCCGCAATCGAAGAGGTCGACGAGGAAGCATTTGCTCTGGAAGAACTTGTGGAGGACCTTAATATTAACGAGCCTGCCGTTGATGCTCTTCCAATTCATCCAATGAGAGGAGTAAATTTTGTTTGGTTTTAGAAAATTTGTTAAAATTCTGATTTAGTCTTCATTCCACGAAGAATCTGCCAATTCGAGAAATATCGAACGTCAACTCTCAAAAGAAGAGATTCTCGCGCAGAAGCAGCACGATAGTCTCGCGAAGAAAAGGTATACGCCACAACAATTGGTGATACGTGATAATGTGAACATCCCAAATCCTGACTGCACTTCCCCTATTATGGTGTTGTAATATTATGTAATTATTGATAACCTGTATATATTGCCTTAATTTGCATGCGTCTTCCTTCCTCACCCCTTATTTCACTGTAGAATTGATATTGTGTCGTATTTTTTGTTGAATGAATTGGTAGTAGCCGGTAGTATTGCATTTCACAATCGTAATTAACAGATCGTTCTTGGTCCGGATGGTTTCTGATCCAAAATGCTACAATCCAAAGATTGTTCGACACTTGAATATGGCCAATCATCGCAAAATGAGTCAGGATTTGTACCGCGATCGCACTTTGATGTACGATGATCATTCGAAAGATCCTGATTTGAAATCATATCATTTTAGGCAAACTATTTCGCATAGTCAACGCCCGAATCGGTTGAGTTCGCAATCTCCAGGATCCATTGGTAACAATCCTACAATGAGACGAAAAAAGAAACTTGATTTGTAGGGCCTGGATTCACGTTCGACGAGGACGAGGATCGCATTGTGGCCGAAGTTCAAACCGGCCTTCAGACTCCAATTTAATCGAAAAGTTCAATAGTTTGGAATATTATTATTATTATTAAGAGAATCAGTTATAATGTGGCGTCGAATCAATATTATCTTATCGAAATTAATTTGAATAAATATTAATGTAGAATGTTTGATAGACAATGTGTACGTGAGAGTGCGCAGACGGCTAGACGAATATTTGGGAGGCGCGCGCCGTTGCGAATTTTTTGCATCACAATGGCGGTATGAAAGTGCCGGATTTGTCGGCATATGAGAATCTCATCGGCGGATTTACCGGTGGAATCGCGAGCACTTTGGTATGCCATCCTTTTGATCTACTCAAAATTCGATTCTCCGGTAAGAAATTCTTGAACGTTCCGCATTTTCGCGTTCGAAATTTCAGCAAACGAGGGTAATCCGTTAAGACCTCAATATAATGGCTACGCAGATGCTGTTCGAAAAGTAAGAAATTTAAAATACATATAATTAATTGAATTATTCAAAAAATCATCTATTTTTTTTCTAAAGATTGTCCGTGCTGAAGGAATTCGAGGACTATATCAGGGATTAACTCCGAGTTTAATAGGAGCTTCGCTTTCTTGGGGTCTTTATTTCCAGTGGTATTATGTTATAAAGGAAACGATTCAAAAGTATACGCCTTCTGGAAATGAGAATGTCGACAACTTGATTTGCGGATTCCTATCAGGATCCGCTGTAATGTGCATTACAAATCCCATTTGGCTCACAAAGACTCGGCTTTGTCTGCAGTATGAAAATCGAAAGGCCAAACAGTTTGATGGGATGATCGATTGCATGAAACAGACTGTTAAACAAGACGGATTCAACGGATTATATAGGGTAATGATTTGCAATTGATTTAATTAGTTAATTAAACTATGATTTAATTGAAGGGATTCGTTCCTGGTATCATTGGCACCACTCATGGCGCCATTCAATTTGCCATTTATAATTGGATGAAAGATAAACGGTGCGAAATGCGAGGAATACCAAAAGACTCATTCCTTGTAAGCCAATATGTATTCATATATGTGATATTGATTAGTTTTAGAACCATACCGATTATTTGTTTTTCTCGGCATCTTCAAAAATTCTCGCCACGACGATGACCTTCCCATATCAAGTGCTTCGGACTCGAATGCAGGATCACAATGCGATGAATCGCGGAATTTGGAATACCACTATGCGGACCATTCATAACGAGGGAATCGCCGGACTTTGGAAAGGATGCATCATCGCCAATATTCGACAACTTCCAGCCGCAATTGTGACATTCATCACTTATGAAAATGTCAAACGATTTGTTGGAATGACGAAGCAATCCTGATTTTTGTGTTGTTCACGAGGTTCATACCTCATTAGGCTAGGATTTTTCAATTTTATCGTTATTTGTTGTCTCATTCTTGTTGCCATTTTTTTGATGTGTACTCTTTCCTTCCCTGTCGGGTATTTTTCTTCATCATGTTAAATAGTCGAAATAGTTTAATAAACGAAACAAAAACAAAAACAACGAAATCCAATTCTAACCTAACTTGAATTCTATACATTATTGATCTTTTCTTGATGTATAAGCATCGAGAAGATTCGGTAGATGACGAGTTGCCGAATCCAGAGACATCGTGATTTGCCCCAGTTGTTGGCCGAGAATTTGAACAGTTTGAGCGCGAAGATCATCCATTGAAGCGAGCTTCGCTAAAGTTTGAGCTTCTTTCACATCAATTATTCGATTGTCAGCCATAAATACTGTATAAATATCAATTTTAAAATTATTAACTAGACTGACTTGACGTCACTAACCCAGAGGCTGAAGCCAGTTCAATTTTTCGCATTCCTGTGTGATGGTTTTGATTCCGTTAAGATCTTTCGAGAACAGCAAAGCATTCGATCCCACGAGGACGACATTCAAAGAAGTCATCGGAGTGTTCTCGAAAACCTTCTTCACGATTTTGTTTCCGTAGTTTCGAAATTCGACGCCTTTCAAACGAAGTCTAAAATTTACGAATTGAGTTTATTAAATCATTGAGTACTTACTGATTTTTAGCGAACCAGAGTGTTCTACCCGGAACTGGCAAAAATTGGCAGACAGCCATCACTCGGAATTCTTCTTTTTTAATGTAACTACGCACAAGATTCGATAAAGCAATCTCAACGTCGGAATACTAAAAAGAAATAACTCGATTAATGAAGAACCAAAGTTTCTCAGTAAAACTTCTTTCGCTTTCTCAATTTTCTCTCTTTTAATCATCCCCGGTGGAGTACAAACTTTGGTGGTTTTTGGAATTTCTGGCTGAAGAGCAGCTTCGAAAAGACGCCTCCTGTGAACGTAATGTTATAATATAAATAAATTATAAATACGAACTTATAATGTCTTGGTGTGGGTTTTGTATACTTTGAAGAGACAGCTCGCACCTGAATCTGGCATACTGCCGAAATGGATCTACCCAACATCCTGAAAATATAGAATATCAGCGAGGAATTCAAAAAGATACGTGAAACAGAGAACCACGAATTACGATATATCGAGAGCATAATGTAAATTTCGAAATGTCGTTGCAACAGGCGTGGCCGCGAGAAAAAAAAAAGAAAGTTCGGTCATATTAACCAACAGTTCAGCAATTTATTAAATAAAAAATCAAGAACATCTAATCAATTTATTCAATACAGTTTCTCAACAGAAGTCGGTCGACAGTATATTGACTCATCGACAGATTCGCATGCTGAGACCATTGCCTATTCAAAAGAAGTATTACTATAAAATATTTATTTTACGTAGTTAATAAAACTAACGAACAAAAAAAATGTTAAAAAAACATTAACATAAGTAAAACTTCGAATGAAATGTTAAAATAGAATAAAAAGTTACAGAAAACGACAATTCAAAAAAATATTAAAGCGAAAATGATACAAAAAACATTAATTTTAGAAAACATGATACTATAGAAAAATACAATCCGGGAATAAACACTATTCTTTTTTCAAAAGAAGAATTTAAAACAAGGAAAATAAAGAACTTTCATACCGCCATAGAAATAGAACATTAAAAAATACAAAGACAGGAGAGTGAAATATCACATAATTTAGGTGAAAGGACGGGTCAAATAATAAACAATACCGAGCAAAAACAGGGCTGTCATCACAAGTGTTGGAATGATGACCATGGCTTCTTCGTGTGAGACGTAATCCGCGATGGTCACTTTCCCATTGACCAGCAATTTGAGGAGCTGCAAAACAAAAAATACAATTATAAATTGAATATTCAAAACTGGTGTAATTTATAATTTTAAGGTACGGTACACAAAGTCCGTAAACACCGACTGCCCATGCACACTAACAAAATTTTGAAATTTTTCCACTATTCGTTAATTTATTCGTGTTTTATTGAAATTTTCTAGAAGTTTACCTCGTTTTTATCGTTTGAAACGCCTGAAATTGCATCTTGACCAATTTCTTTGACTTCCTTCATCAATTCATATATTTCGGCAGTGATTGCATTGGAAACAACGTTGGGAACGAAGAAAAATCCAATAACCATAATGAGGAATAACGGGGCGCCGTATACAAAAGCCTTCAAGAAGACTCGTGTGCTTCGCCTCATATGCTCTTCATTTGATTTTTCCATTCTTGCACGCTTCTTGTTTCTTCTCCTTTGGTGCATTCTTTTCTTTTGCTTCATCACCCGTCTTCCTCTTCCTCTTCGGAAAGTCTTCGTCCACTTCTTTCTCTTTTCAGCCTCGCTCAGTTCCGACGAATAAAGGGAGGACGGCGTTTCGGTCGATGTAACGCATTCGCAGGTTTGCTTCGTGTGCCGCGTGCCGTACTTCTCCCGACGCCAATTCTCCAGGATCTCTTCGTGTCGCTCCTCCATTCGTCTCATCATCATCTCTTCATACGCATCCTCCAACGCTATTCTTTGATCGTAGGCGGAAATAGCGGACTTCAAAGAATCGATATATGCGGAAGCATACCCAGACAATGGCTATCCCGTACGCCGTTTGTCGGTACAAATCCACTGCTCTTTCGGCCCAACCTTCTTCTTCTTCTTCTTCTTCGTCATTCTCATCTTCCTGAATTTTATCGATTATTGATTGTACTTTAATACTAATCTGTTACCAGGAAATTCGGGTTCGGGAACGCTGCGCATTGACCTTCTCCTAGATAATATATGCAAACTTCGTCTGGCTCGCATTCGCTGAAAGCAAATATTTCATTTTTTATAAATAATAACATGGCGTACCTATTGATCCGACATGTCCGAATTTCGGAAAACCCGAAGAATCCCGGGAAGTATCTACCGTAGAGTGCGATGGTCCTTGTCTCGGGGTGACAATACCCGTTGACCGCTCGCGAGCAGATTGGGCGTGAAGGATCACACCCACCGGCTCGATGAAGAGCGGGTGGATGCCGTCCGGGCATACCACCGGCTCTTCATAAGGGCCTAAAACGTATTCATTAGAATTCAGTGAGTTCAGTATTGAATTATTCATTTTAAAAAATTGTTACCCTCGCAGCAAACTCCGATATCCGTGCAAAATCCCAGGAGATCTCCATTTCACATGTCCGGATTGCAGGTCTCAAATCCGGCCATTGTTCCTGCTTCGCATTTACGCAATGGCCGGACGAGATTGCCGCCAAAGCAGACGTCCAGCAATCCTGAACAACAGAAATCTCCTGTTTTGTTGCAATACACACTGAAAACGTGGAATAAACGTTTAATTTTCAGAAAATGGTTTACTTGGGAATCAGTCCGGCGGATCCGACCATTCCATCCATCAGATGGACACAATCCATGTCTTCGGAACACGGGACCAGCGGCTTCTTGGCGGGGGCTTCAACATTGATCTGACAGAATTCACGAGTTCCGCAGAATCCATAAGTTTCATTGGTAGCATCCAAACAGTTAAATCCGTCACACTCGGCGTCCGATTTGCACATCCGAATTCCAATCTCAAACAGAAGTTTCGTCGCAGTGTCCGCTCTTTTCGAGACTGAAACAATGTTGTTCGATTAGTTTTGCATTTCGGGCTAGATTTTTTAAAACCTGAATGTTTTTTAGTGAACTAAGAAGCAAACTTACTGTTGAAACATCCAGTTCTATTAGAAATTTCCCTATCTTTGTTAACCAGGTTGTCGCAGAACATATTGGGTCCGCAGTCAATGTTCGTTTCGCATTGTGGTTGGTCTTCTGTCGTTTCTGTATTGAAGTTATTAACTGAAATATTGTGATTATAATAGTTTTTACTTGTATAATCGAATAATGTGTGATTAAGCAACGACTTCGGATGGACGATAACTGAAAATTATAATTAAAAGCAGAATGGTCGCTTTTGTCTATGACAATCGACCTCTGAATCGAGCTTCACCGCGAGATTTCGCAAACGCGAAATTCGATTGGAAATCACATAAAGAAAGTTACAAAATAAAAACATGATGAAAAATAAAAATAAAAAAATAAAAGTGATAAACATTGTATAAATATATATTGACCGCAAACAGGTTATTCCTCATGTATTGTCGGCGTCCGGCAACTGCTGTACGTGGGTAGATACAGCAAAATAGGCGTTCATACGTGGCAAGACTTTTTCAAAGCGCATGCGCGTAAATCTACCCGCTTACAGCAGTCGCCAAACGCCAACTATATTTATTTTTCAAAAACATTTAAATTAGCTATGCTTCTTTTCATTTTGTTTTTCTAAAAAATAATGAATTCTCCCTTATCCTGCAATTTTTCCGGCGGTATTTCATATCTCGATCTAATCAGTGGAATATTGGATGCCATACTAAGCAGTGTAATTGCCCAGAGACAAGTTTTCCTGCGAACCCGGAATTTTCGTTTCACGAATGGTACCGGGAAATCCACATCCCAGGATCGGTGGGTTCACAGGAAAAAATCCGCAAACACCGCGCGCGCAAATACACAATTTTACTTATATTTCAAGTAATATTTTGAAGCTATTTTTTCTATTTTTTCTTTTTTGTTACGCAATAAATTATGCTTTTTATTAATATTTGGCTGCTACAATCATTTTCTAAAAATTTCAAAGATTTCAAATTCAGACCCCCTATTAAAACCCTTTCCTAACTTTTTGACACGTGCTTGTATCATTTTCTTACATATATTTTTTATTTTTTATTGATATCATTTTAGGAAAAAAATTCTTGAAAAGGATGTACATATGCTCTCGGGGTGTTTGCGGACTTTCCCGGGAAATTTAAACAAAAAGGGTTAATAGCAATGGTTTGTGACGTTTTAGATGTCTGATTCGGCATAATAAATTTTAAAATAGAAAAAAAAAAGCAAACGACGTACAGCAACAGTCCTCAAGCGAAGTATTGGCCAATTCGCAAGTGATGTTTCCCCAGTCATCGATTACTATTTTAGAAACCCATCCAGCCAGACACTTGGGTGTTTTTACTGAAATAAAAGTGAATATATATTTGATGAATTCCGATTTACTTACAACAACAACTGGGCTCCAGAAAGCCTGGGGGCTGCACGCATTTACTGTCTTTATGCTCGCACCAGCCGCCAAGGACGCATCGAAAATCGCGATGACAATCTGAAAAGAAAACGATTGAAAATGAAATTGTGAACATGATTGACTCACCCCAAAGCACCTCCTCGAATGAGAACAAGACGAAAAAGGAGAGAAGAATCAAGAATCGCATTTCAAGAAAAGATTGGAAGCAATTCACAACCGATCACGGATGAAAATATATCTTGGAATGAATGGACCAGATAAGAAAGTTTTCGTTTCACGCGAAAATTAATTTCAATGTCAATTTCTTTTCGAAAACCATTCGACAATAATTTAAAAAATATTGAAACCAGCGAAAAGATTTTATAATGCAAAGAGATATTCTAAAAAATGATGTTTGGTTATTTTAATAAAATCTCTATTAAGATCCACCCAATGTGGAATATAAAAGCAGAGAATGGAAAACGGAAAGGTAACTTTTTATTAACAATTACATTAAAATTCAACAAAATTAATGCTAATCATGTTTATTCAATAAAGTTTTTTAACAGAATCCGGTCGATCGATATTGAATTGGCACATAAATCCCATTCTCACATCCGGGCTATATTTATTAATTTTAATTATTGGCTAGTAATTTGGATTAAAAGCTTAATTAATTTGTCTGTGAAACTGTAGCCATTTTTGAAAAAGTAAAGGAACGAAATTTCATGTAAATTTAAAACATTAATTTGAGAATTACGAAAGAGAATTTGATTAAATTGGGTATATATAAGCAATCAATTATTTCAAGCAGTTCGAGAAATGTTAAATTAGGTTTAAAATTTTCCAATTAAAACTATTGAAACCGTACCGTACGTTCTTGAGAAGTTTGTTTTTCGTAAGGACTACGCTTATTCCTGGTGGTCCAGGCGAATAGGTCCTATCCCATAACAACCAATAGAAGTCGAAAGCTGGTACGGGAAAATTATATTCAAAATGGTAAAACTTGCCTCTGCGCAGTTCGACACCGAGAAAATAATTCCAGCCGTCTTTGGCTAAAGCTGAAAATTGATTTTTTATCTTTAGACTATTAGAAGAATAATCAAAAATAGAAATAATATGTGGTAGCAATCCTTACAGCCGAGTAGTTCTACTTCCTCAATACTTGTTGGTTCGCTTAACATTCCGGTTAGATCTTTGCAATGTCTACATGTACTTTGTCCTATGTGCCTTTTGCACCACCCGTAAGCGTCAAAAGAATCTCTCCATATGTCAGAAGCCTATGTGAAATTAATAAATTTTATTTGTATGAATAAACCTTGTGGCATGACATGTAAGTTCCTTTGATAAACGGAGTGAAATCACTCCGACAATAGCCGTTTTCATCGAAATTGTAGTACCCTTTAAATTGATTAAATCGACTCGAATTGTAGAGAATTCTTACGTGACTGGCAATACATTGGAGAACGTTGACCGAAAGGAGCTGATGTTAATTGCCAATTACTATGTTAAAGGGATTTTAGAATTTGGTAAAATTTCAATGATCACCCTTCGTCCGTTATTATTATCTTCGATGCTGTCATATTCCTTCTCGCATTACACACCTCTTCCTTCTCGAATTCATCACACCAACGTGTTGAATTGGCTTCTTTGATTCCAGTATGAACATATTTGGTTTGCGAGAAATAACTCGGAGCAATTGAGAGTTTCAACGAATGATCCTCGTTGAATCTAATGAATTGATGATGTCCGAAATCAGAAAATGAACCCATCAATTTCTGAATATGCCATTCATCTGAAGCTATCAATCAGCATACTTTGCATATTCTCTCTTCATCTTCTGTGCTGGGTTTATTTCGGTTGTATGAACTTCTAAGATTTTCGTCGAAATTGAATGTCCCGAATTCGACTTACCCATATTTTCCAAATGTCGGATAAACTTGATTGTTAGGTAGTGCATATTCTTCGAAGAATATTTCCGAAAACTTACCGACGTCTCCATGAACGGCTGGAATTGAACGAATTTCACTTGAATTCAATCAGAAATGAACCAGCATATGAGTCTTTGTATGGTTTTTCGCATATAAATAGAATATTATCGTCTTTGATATCAATTGGTTTGATATAACCAAATTTCCCAATAAATTGTTCCCTCAAATCGAAATATTCATCGTCATCTCGAAGATCATCTGATGTATGAATGTTTTCAGAATAAATTCCCTCATAATTCGTGAGAAAATCCATCGAAACTGAAGTCGATGGTCTGAATATTCTCTCAATAATTCCAATCAAATCGAGTCTGTCGAGTTCCGCCAATTTGAAATTTGATCCACACGTTTTGTTGATTCCATTATAATTTGTTGCATTTTCAGGCAGCAAATAGCATTTTTCATATATTTGAAAATAATTACGCGGGCAATTATACTGATGATCTAATTAATTATCATAATTAGAGTAATTAAGCCGTATGTAAACCATAATCACATTCGATGAGATACTCGTCAATTATTCTTGCATTTCTCACCCAATATGGCACAAGTCGTCTACAAGCCTCGACTGGTCCAATCTGCAGTTTCTTTTTTTTTAAATTAATTTCCTTTTATTGAGTTACGTACAAATTCATTGGTTGCAAACTGGATTTTCGCATTTTTACAAGACACTCCTACTTTTAAAAACTATTATCGATTTCAGAATTCAAATAATCAGAAAACCACAAACCAAATCAGTTCGATTCGTGCTTTGTCCTCCACTTCTTCGACAAAAACTATGAAAGAGAGAATCATCGAAATCGTAATATTTTTCTGCTTCAGATTTTAGTATAACTATGAGATAAAAGTGAATTAATATTCCTGAAATATATTCAAAATTTGACGAATTAATTCACGTTCTTCTGATCATTTCAAAATCCAATCATTCCATTTCATTTTCCACATGAATCTGATTCAAAATGAAAATCGGATTCAATATTCAAGAAATGGCATTCTCGTGTCGGGACCCAATGCAACTTTTATTTCAGAATATTTTCACAATCCAAGAAAAAGAAAATAAAATTTTAAATTCTTACCTAATTTTGAATATACGATCATATAGTTAGAGCGTAGAAATCAATCAAATTTCATTTTAAAGATTTTAAAAAATTCACGTATTATTAGATAATTTTTTATAGGGGATGCGCAATATGAAAAGATAACATTTTTTTTATTGATTTTAATTTACTAGAGTAAAAAAATTAGAATCTATATTTGGAAGTGCATAACAATTTATTTACTTGTTGCATCAAAAAAAATTAGAAGGAAATAATATATGTATTTGCTGGTATTAAATTTGAATGAACTTCGTTCCATTGAAAATTGTTAAAAATTGTTGTTATTTGCTTGTAGAAAATCCGATTAATTCGTCTGAAAATTTATTCTAATTAACTGCCGCACTGTTGCTCAAATGTATGCGGCCTTTGCGATTATTGCCACGCCTACAATTTCAGATCATTTGTTCAATCGAATCTCGGTTTGTTATATCAATTTTTCGTTTTTTTAATCTTGATTAAAAAATTATTTTAGGATTACAGCCTAATAGATTTACCTACAAAATTGTTGAAAAATAATTATTTTTTGATATTTAACCTTTCAGGGGTCGGAGTACATAATGCTCCTTTCTTCCGCATATCGACCAACTTTTCTCATTTTTGTTCAAGAAATATTGAGTAAGTTTCAAATCGCACGTTGTCTTATAATTACTATTCTATTTTTAGATTTGCTGTCTTTATTAGGCCGGAAGAGGACAAATGAGAGTGCAGATTGTTGAAACAAGAGAATCATTACTTTATCAAAAATTCGCATGCTGAAATCACTGCTAATTCAAATTTATTAATAAATCTTCGTGCTTAAGCAATATTTTCGCCCATAAAAAAGTAAGCGTTAACACAATTATTCAAGAAATGCTTAAAATTTCTTTTTCGCCCCGAGTTCATACTTAGTGTGAAGAAACAAAAAAAATAACAAGAATTCGACGGCAAAATGGCAGCAGAGCACGTCATATGACGTATCGATAGTCAGAACCACTTATCTTCGGATAACGAAGCACAATTTGACTCGTCCATTCGAGGTGATTGCCGCTCCGCCATGACGCCTCCTCTTTTGAAGTTTCTTCGCGAAAACCGCAGCTTTTCCTTTCTCAAATCGTGCCAATAGAAATGATAACCATCTGGCCCATCACAATTGAACTGTTTTTCATCAGAAAACACTGCCCGAAGGAAGAAAACTAGTTCATTGAAGGTTGCAGTTAATTTTACTCGTCTCCAGTCAGTTCGTTGATTATTTTTTGCAAACTATTGTCGTTTTTCACGATGTATTCTTATCAACATTGGTACTTTTCTCATTTTCCTGTGCTTAATGAAGTTGCTCTTTGATAAAACAATTCCCTTCGAATCGTTGAGCACGATACAGCCGAATTTTACATTCTCATCAACATTTTGCGCTTATCGCTGTCCGAAAACAATGAAGGACGACCTGTCGACGTTGTTTTGACCATAAGCGGCTGGATTCTTAGCATATCGGCTAATAACATTTTGTGTGCGTCCAAGATCATTCCCAATTTGCCGATAAGAGAGACCTTGAGCCAGCTTTGCTTCATTTTCGCCTATTTCAAAGCCGGTGAGCGGCTTTGCACTAAGCATTTTTTAAAAGGCAGTAAAATTGCAAAAAAAATTACAAAATACGAAAAAAATTAAAAAAAAAAACGCCAAAAATGGAGTGGGTATATAATTTAGTGGATTTTTTTTCTTTTTTTTTTAATTGTTTTTTTGTTGATTTTTGTGAATGTAACATGAAACTAATGATAAATGCGCATATGTTTCTAAAAAAAAAATCATTTCTGGAGGTATCCGCGATTTCGAGTTATTCGACAAAATTGTGGTGGTTTTATGAGATACTGTATATTTATTCTGTACGCGGGTAGATTTACGAGTGCGCCTTTTGAAATGGTCTTGCTCCCCCCCCCCAATATGGCAGATGGACTCGCACTAACAATGGAGGAATATGTATGGATGCCCACTTTCAGATATGAAGTACTCAACAGTTTTGGCAAATAACGACCAATTGTTCGTCTATTCGAAACTCCCACAGTTTTTCGCGGATTCACCTTTTTTGGCTATGTAAATTAAGAGCATATGAGTATACTGGAATTCAACAGACAGTGGGATTTGCCGATTTTGTCGGCGTTTGATTTGATTCGATTCTGTCCACCCAAAAGACTGAATGTGCCCGCTCCAGAATTCGCTGAATGGTACTCATTGGTGGCTCTGGGGATCAGCGAGATATTCCCTATTTGAATCCAAAGGACTGTAAGTTGAATCAATAAGACCCTGTTTCTCATATAGTAAGGTGGTGATCGAGGGCTTTTTTTTTTTGAAAAAACGAATAATTCGAAACATTCTATTAAAACGTGAACAGTTCGACATCGCATTTCTCGATTTTTAAAGCGTTTCTTCAGCAGGTTCGTTGAAAATTTTCCGAAAATCGACGTCACGTGTCATTCCAATGGAGGTCAGGACATCCAGCTTTGATCTAGCACATCTCGCCACGTAACGTATCGAACAGATGATATCAGCAGTCGGAGTGGAATGGAGCCATCGAAACTATCGAGCAATCAGCGAATGGTAGGCCTGTTTCCGTCCATCAAATGACACCAATTTTTATAGAATGGAGGAGCTGGAATGCCAATAAATGTGAAGAGTTGCTCGAAGTAATGCACTTTTTGAGTTTGCTAAATGATAATTGATTAAAGTGTTAGGCCATCGCCATCAGAAGATCCAATTCGCTTCAAGAATGCTCCAAAGAGCAAGAATCCAAGCTTAACTCCGAAGAAAAGCGGCCAAGCTAAAGGACTTGAGCGATTCGTGTTGATCAACCAAGCCTCTCAGAATAATCCAATAGTTCCAATAATGGGAATCAAGAATGAGGTAGAAGAAAAATTGATAAAAATAAAACAAATATATATAATATTTCAGAATGGTGTTGTCAAATATCCGCTTCTTTTGTGCTCTCAAGAAGGCACAATAATGTTGGCTCTCGCCGCTGGCGTTTTATTGGAAATATGCGTTGATCGTAGTTTTCGACTGGTTTGTAATGAAGATTTTATGGTAATCCTGGTTTGTGTTTCCATCGATTCCCCCTTTTTTGAGGCATATGTCAATGCTGGTGGAGGTGTCTCAAGTATTGTCCACAGATTCGCCAAGATCGTGCACTCCGGCGAGCATGTGCACTGCAAATTCAGTAGATATCATAACATTTATTCGATGGTCCGAATGAGTTTCAGTCGCTGTCAATGACCGATTCGCGGTTCTCGGAGCCGAAGGTGTGCTCTTCTCAATGCAACACCTCCAAGCTGCTTATTTGTTGAACAGTGGGAACGAGAGTCGGACAAGTAGACTCGATTGAGATTCAATTTCATCGTCGATTCAATTCGTTTCAGGACCATCGGTGGTGGCGATCGATAAGCCAGAATTTCCAATAAAGGAAATCGACTATTCGCTTCATCAGATGTACGCTGTCTCACAAATGGGCACCGAGTACATTTCGCAGTGCAATGAGATTGTCCAAAAGGCGGGATATGAAAGGAAACGCGACGGGACCTTGGTTATTCACATTAATGGTAAAAATGGGCTGCAACGAAAGTTGTTGGGAATGTTAGAATGCGAGAAGAAAATCAAAATTCAAAAAAATCTTCGAGCGAATCCCCCCCCCGAACTTTGAGACGCTATTTAATGAAGCCGCTATATAAAATTGATATCTTTCGGAGATTCATTTTTTTTCGCTTTATTTACGAAATCGTTTTTAGGAATCCACATCAAATCAAATGCGGACACCGGAGAAGTAAGTATTCAAGCGAAGCCGATTTTCATGACGATGAACTCGCAAACGAATACTGTTCATCTTCGAAGCGCCTTCATCGATATGGCCGTTCAGGTGGATTTGAAGTAATCGTCGTCATTACTATTCGCTTATTTTCTTACAGGATCGCGACAAGTGCTATGTGAAGCGTGCTGACAATCGAATCCACACTTCGAGATCTGGAATGGTTGTTTCTGATGGCACTTGCAACATTTCAATCGATCAGCATGGCGAAATTCTTTCATGCTCTTAACTTCTTTTTTGTTTTTCTTCGTTTTTTTACCAAACATATATTCATGTGATTCTTTTTATTGTATTTCTAATGCAAATTAGCGATTTATGAAATAAATGCTTGAAATATTCTTGATGTTTTTTTCATTGTTTCCATTTCAATAAAATTTTTCTTGTCAATTAATCGAAAATTCGTCGAGAAGAACGCATAAGTTTTTATAAGTTTGATTCTTTCAATTGCATTTTCAATTTTAGCCTTTATAAAGGCTTTAAAGGCTTTATAAAGGATATTTTGATACAATAACTCTCGAAATTTGCTATTCGAAAACGAAGAGCCTGAAAAAAATTCGACTTTTGCGGAAAATTGGGAAATGGAAAAATATTTCATTGATGTTTATATGGGTCGACGACGGAAGCCAAAAAATATTAAAATTATTTCTATAAAAGAAAAGTGGGTAGATTTTAGAAAGACTGTGACAAATTAAATGATTTATCGGACGATTCATTTCGAAAGAACGATTTTTCTCGATAATGTTGGTGATCCGGACGAGTTTACACCGCAAGTCGAAAAAAAATAATCGCAAATGAGAGAAAGTACGGGCATTGGAATCGAAAATAAATGCGAAATTGTCAATAAAATTTGTTCGTAAATGACCAATGAAACAAGATACGGTTTTTTTCGCTATAAGATAAATTATTGAAATTGTGTATGCGCCTTTAAAATAATACAGTACCCATATTGATTTTTTCAAGGTTTCCAAGCCGTTGTTTTTTCTCAAATTAAAATTTTCTTTCATAAAATTCAAGTTTTCAAACTGGTTGCAAAGTTCATGACTATAACAATGTTAACTTTATGAGATAAGAATTAGTTAATGGATTGCGTAAAACCGCGTTTTTACCCATAAATGCATAGTATATAAATATTTTGAATCATTAGCGAATTTCTCGTTTTATCGCTTGTCCACAAGCGTACTGATCTACAAGTTTTTCAAGCGTTTACCTGCCCATTAAGCAATTCCCGAATCGGCGAACTCTTTTTTTTCGAATTGGTTTCGACTGGCGGCGTCGGTCGGTTCCAGTGGAACGTCCGCGCCGATGATAATATACAAGTGAACGATCGAACCCGAACAAACGCTACTGGCTTATCAATTTGGCGATAGCGCGGGAATTTCGCGACTGACAAAAAAATGTGCCGTCTTGTGGTGCAAAAAAAGCGGACCGACCGGCCAACGAGAGTCGGTGTTCGTTGGACAATGTATAAAAGGAATCCGACGCGAATCATCAAACCCAATTCACTCCTTTGTTCTACGACGAACCAATTCCTCATTAGTATCCCCCATTAATTTTTCGTTTCAATTGGGCATTTTTGATAAAATTGTTTCTTTTTTTATTCAGGTAAGCTTCTCAAATTCTAAAATGTACATTCTTGCCATTTTTTGTTGAAAAATAGGTTTCAGATGTAACACAAGATTCAATTAATCGCTCATAAAGGTTAATTATATTGCCAGCAGCAATTTTTTTTAAATAATCCAAAACTATAAAGACTGATTCTAGGAATTCTCTGCTAACTCAAAACCAATCGGATCCGTCAAACTTCGGCTCCGGAATTAGCCTGATCCGACTGGTAATTCTAAGGGAAAGATAGTAAAACTGTCGCATCCGATTGGTTTTGATTTATCAGAGTAAAATACACAAATATGACTTCAATCTCGTGCTGTATGCCACTTCTTCGATACCGCTATAGCCGATTTTCAGGTTCCCTTCGCCATTCGACCGGTACCAATTAAATCCACAATCAATTCTCTCATGTCCATTTTTTTGGCGCGCACCCAACGAGCGATATCTCAACGCGAAATCTCAAAACAATTTTGGGAATCGACATTTCGCGTATGCATGTTCATGCTTCTCTGTGTATGTTTCCCATAACGCCGAAATTTTGCCATTAAATCATCATCACATAGTTAATGCGTATCCCCCGCCCGCACTCCTGCCTGCCCCTTTCCCCTCCCGTTCTCCGCCTTATTTGTTCGCAAGGCCACGCCCCTCGGTTCGTCTAGTATATTATGTGTTGCATATTTTGTGGAAGACATTCAATTCATCCGTTCGTCAATTGTAGGGCAGGAATGAGGAGCCTGTGGTTTGTGCTTTTCCTGACCGCCGCCTCCGTCGACGCGTTCAAAACGAATCGGGTACCTTCGGACAATTTCACTCTTAAATTCATCTAACTCAATTTCAGACCTCATGCTTCCAATATGTCGAATGTTTGGAGTCGATTCAATCAAGCCTTAAGGATTGCGTCGGGGGCACTGCAATCTCGTTGACTCTTGAAGCGAAAGATGTGAACATCCGCGATCTCGTCAAGTACCGAGCATTGGAGTTTGTCGGATGCCAAGGTTCGATCCAATTGCCTTTCTTCAAACGATAGATATATGATCCTCAGATCGTCTTCTCAAGGAAATTGTCGACTTTGAAGCGCTTCAAATACTTGTCAATGAGGATGCGAGAGAGTGCTTCGACAAGCTTCCGGAGAGCTCGAAGAGAATTGAGCCGGTTTGGTTTTTTTTCATTTTTAAAGAAATTCATTCCGACCTACTTTCAAGTCGTGTCGATCTCGAAAATTCTTTGTCGATTTCGATCGGAGATTTCGATTTTTTTTGCATTATTAACATCCGACTACAACGATTTGAGATTTTTGCTTCGCGAAAAAAATTTCTTTGCACTCCCGTATTATCGTTCGTAATAGTTTTTGTTCAAACGCAAATTGCGGCCTTCTCCTCCCCAATTAGGCTCGATAAAATCTTAATTGATTGGGGAGAAACGAGATGCGTGTCAATACGCATTGAATGCTTTAGACATAAGAATCCAGATTTCATGGGGAGAGGGATAGTAATAGAAGAAGGGAGAAACAATTGATTCACCTGGCAATGATTAATTGCAGTTCACCGATTCGTGCGACTATGTGCAGCCAGCGATTCGCAACAACTCCCGCGGTGATTCCCTTCAGTGTCTCATCGACTTCAAACAGGATCGCGAGTATTGCGAGAGCCTTCTTGAGTGCTGTCCAGATCATACGAGATGCGGTGAGAGAATGAACGCGGTCTCGCTTTCCTATCAGAACTCGAGAGTCAAGGCCGAGCAGATCGTCTACAATATGATCTCGTGCATTGTCTCGAACGATCCACGATTCTTGCGCGAGGGCGCCCGTCTTCAGGCTCTTCGTGATCCATACAGAAACGCCGGAATCCCATTCCTTCGACCGGACGCTTACACCGAATCGCGAATCAGTCGCCGACTCGCACTTACATCCACAGCTACTTTGGCACAGAGAAGGGAGAGATTCTTGAAGAAGTACTCGCAAATCAGACAAGTCGTCGCGCAGAAGCTCGTCAATCAATTCACCACTACCACCAGTACGACGGAAGCTCCAGAAACCGAACCAACTCCAGAAGTCGTTATGGAAGTGAAGAAGATTGAGGATGAGGTTGAGGAGAAAACTGTCAATGATGAGAAGGAGGATCAGGAGGCTGAAGATCGCGTTCAGATTGTCAGAGATCTCATCCGAACGGCCTCTGATAAGGACCTTTCAACTTATGTTTCTCTCATTTCCGAAGGAAAATTCTCGGAGCTGTTCAGACTTGCCGATAAGAAGCACAAAGTTGAAGATAAACTCGACTCGAAGGTCAAGGCGAAATTGAATAAATTAAAGTAAGTTGATTGGGATTTGAATTTCGATTTGGAACAAAATCAAAACAAATTTGCAGGGACATCCTTACTCGCGCTTTGGAAAAGAGTTCTGAAGTCGATCTACTCCCTGAAGACATCAAATCGATTGCTACTCGCAGTTCTGAAGATTCGAAGAAGAGCGAAGTGAAGAAGACCGACAAGAAGCATTTGGACGTCGACGAAGTTTCGAAGGATGTGTTTGAAGAGAAGAAGGATGATGAGAAGAAGGATGGCGAGAGGAAGGCTGAGGAAACGAAGGAGGAAGCCAAACAGACTGAGGAGAAGAAAGAGGAAGAGAAGAAAGAGGAGAAGAAATCGGAAGAGAAGAAAGAGGAAGAGAAGAAAGAGGAAAATGTGAAGGAGGAAAACGAGAAGAAGGAGGATAACAAGAAAAACGAGGAGAAGAAAGAAGAAGAAGCTGAAACCAAAGTCGACGAAATCAATGAGAAAGAAAGTGTTCCAAGTGTGTTCACAATTTCGGATACCGTCGACTCAAAAGCCGAATCGCGTCTCTCTCATACTGCTATTGATCGTAAGCATCGAATGGTCGCCGAGGTTGAGAAGGTCGAGAAGAAGCTCGAGGTCGATGAGCCGGAGGTTAAGGAACTCACTAGCAAGGATCGTGCCCTTCTTGTGGAGAAAGAAATCAAGGAATCTGCTCAAAAGGAAAAGGATTCCGACGATCAGATGATCGAGAGCCTTGTGCAAGATGATCTTCCAAAATTGGAGCAAGAATCTGGCGAAAAGAAGGAAAAGGAGAAGGACGTGATTGCCGAGATGATGGAATCGATCAAGAGCTCTACTACAGTCGCTCCTGAAGTCACGTCGACTTTGAAATCCGAGCTCATCTCGAACTTGGATGAAGTTGTGCTCACCGAGCAGCAGCATCAGCAGCTACATTCTTCCAAGGTTTCAGAGGATGTCGAAGGAAGTGGAGAGGAGCATGCTCCAGTGACCACCACTGAGCCATCCGAAGTGATTGCTAATGTGAGAAAGATCCATCCAAGACTCGAACAGACTCACTGTCAAGAATACGCTTCCTGCTGGCAGACCCTGCTCGACTACGAGGAGCAATGTGACAGAAAGTACTCGACTGAAGTTCTGAGCCACGGAATCGACGACGCCGAGATCCTCTCAATCTTGCAAAACAGCTCAATCTCTCATCACGAAATCGTCCTCAAGGCCTGCCTCAGACCACTTGATCGCACCGTTCATTCCACCCTCAAACAGCTTCTCGTGATCCAACGCGGAGTCCGCAAAGCATGCCTCGAACTTGGACGCAACAAGATCGCCGTCACCGACGCCGAAGAGAAGCAATGCAGCGTTGAGATCCCAACAACCGCGTCGGCCGACGAGTTCTTCTCATCGGTGCACGCCAGATCGCAAGCAAATCATCTGACATGCCGCGCTAAACTCGAGCCAATCCGCGAGGCCTGCAACATTGTCCGCGACTGTTGCGCTTCAGTTGACACGTAAGTTGCTCACCGAAAATACTCACTGACTATTTCAAAACAATCTGGCGCGCATATATGCACATTAATTTTAGGTGCGACAATTACATCGCCTCATCGCCGGTCAAGAAGCTCGAAACCGAAGCCGTGCGACGACTCGTCAAAAAGCAGAACGACTGCGAAACGAAAATGCTTCAAACGCTCAGCTACATTCACGAGCAACTTTCAAGCCCATCGCGTCGCCGTCGCTTCTATTATCACTAATTGAATAGAATTTTCTAATTTCCTTTTTTTATTTTCTAGCTTAACTAACTGATTTGTAATTACTAACAAACTCACTCGCACAATTGCAAAACGTGTCATCGTGGGGGCGAAATGAACCCGGTTTTGTTCGTCGCCGCCCACAATCCATGGCCGCTGTCAAAGTGTCACACTCAAACCGCACAGCCAACCCTCTTAACAGCATGCAATAATTATAACCCCCCGAGAAATCTCAAATTCTTTAATTTATATACATTTTGGACTGGAGGAAACTCTAATAAACGTGTGCTTTCGTTTCTTCAATATTGTGTGCAAATATATTTCCAATTTGTGAATTCGTCGATTCCTTGAGCGCCTCCTTCGCGACCAAGTCCACTTTCTTTAACCCCTCCGAATGCAGCCTCGGCACATGAGATCAATCCTGCAATATTGATAAGATTATCGATTCAAGAACAAAAATTAGCAAGATCTTTAGATATTCTAAAGTTAATATATTTTAGTATTATTGAAATGCCAACCTTCATTGACTCCAACCATTCCAACTTCCAGCCTTCTCACTACACGGTGTATTCTCGAAGAATCCTTTCCGAAGACATATCCCGCCAATCCGACTCGACAATTATTTGCTGCTGCGATCACCTCCGCCTCATCGGAGAACCTGAACAATCGAATCATGCATTCATTGAGAGAATGTTCGAAGTTTCTTCAATACTTTTGAATGGCTGCAATTGGTCCGAAAATCTCGGTGTAAGCGATATGCATGTTCTCATGGACATCGGTCAAAAGAGTGGCTTCATATCCAGTTCCATGGCTACTCTTCTTGCCACCGGTCACTATTTGGGCCCCTTTTCCAACGGCATCAGCAAGCAGAACGTCGCACTTAACGTTTATCGACATTATTAAATTAGATACATTATGGACCTATTCAGAGTAAGGCGTAATAGTCTTTTGAAACACAAATTTTATGGGATTGCAAAATGGGTAAAAATGGCAAAAAAATTTCCGACAATCTTTGAAATTAAAAAATTATCGAAATGACGCGATATAAAAATAAATATTATCAATGTTTTGCTAGAATTTTGAATAGCGAAACTTTTACTTTTAATTAAATCTTTAACTCGGTAACTCGAAACGGATCGGACTGGACCAAATTGGGCCCCGGAATGAAACCAATGTGATTGATTTAAATTTAAAACAAATCGGATTCAACAAATTACTAATCGGGTCCGTAGAATTATTAATCGGATCAGGTTTGATTCCGAAGACAAATTGTTGGATCCGATTGATTTTGAGTTACCAGAGATAAAACAATCAATTTCTTTTCAAGTTTTTTTTTCAATTTCTTCCTTTCGAAATTTTAAACATAAATAATGAAATACCTTGTCCACGGCTTTATGATTAATGAGTGGCCCCAATGTGGTGTTCGTGTCGAGACCATATCCCAAAATAAGACGACTTTTCATCGCTTCGGCGAGTTTCTCAACATATTTGTCATGAATTTTCTCGTGAACATAAATTCTGTTCGCCGATACGCATGTTTGTCCGGAGCATCTGAATTTTGTGGCCATCGTTCCCTGAAATCGTCAAGATGAATCAAACTTGCAATAATATTCCTACATTAACAGCGACGTCGAGGTCAGCGTCGTCGAATACGATAAGTGGCGCATTTCCGCCAAGCTCAAGACATACTCGCTTAACAGTTGAAGCACTCTGCGAGAGAAGAAGCTGAAAAAACGAATCACATCACGAAGATTCGAGTATTTGAATAAAGAATGAATACTTTTCCAACTGCAGTGCTTCCGGTGAAACTGATCGCATTGACATCAGTCGATTCGCAAAGGAATTTCGAGATCTCGGCAGTTTTGTCGCGATCCGCTGGAATCACATTAAAAACTCCCGCCGGAATTCCAGCTTCTTCTGCAGTTTGTGCGAGCGCCAATGCTGACAATGGTGTGTCTTCGGCGGGTTTCACCACCACCGAGCATCCGACGGCAATCGCGGCGGCTGCTTTTCTCGCGATCATCGCCGTTGGGAAGTTCCACGGCGCAATCAACGCGGCCACTCCGATCGGCTCTCGTGTGTGCAGATGTTGTCGATTCAGGACAGGAGCATCGACGACCTGTCCATAAGCTCGTCGAGCTTCTCCCGAGTACCAATCGAAATATGCTGCCGAATACTGAATTTCTCCCTTGGCTTCCGCCAATGGTTTCCCTTGCTCTTTTGTCAAAAGCTCGGCGAGTTCGTGCTCACGAGCACCAAGAATATCGAACCATTTGCGAAGAATTGCTCCGCGTTGTTTCGCCGTCGTTTTGAATGCCCAATGCTCGAAACCTTGCTTAGCGGCATCGACGGCCTAAAACGAAAGATTTTGTTTATTTCTCATAAATGCTATAAACATTTTTCGCATCTGCGACATCACAATTCGCGGTTTTGTAAAGAATTTCTTCATTATAAGGATTTATGACGTCAAATGTTTCGCCAGCGGCCGACGGTGTCCATTTTCCTGAAATTAATTCAAGACTCAATAAAAACATATTCAATAAAAACAAGTTTGCACTGGAATAGTGTTTGTTGTCTCAAAATTTACCTGCAATATAAGCTTGTGCTCCTTGAGGCAGCAAATTCTGACTGGAGAATCTTCTGGCAGAAAACAACGATAGCCTTGAGAGCATTCTAAAACTCACAATGGTCCCAAAAAATGGAAGAGAATGCGGCAGAGAAAAGAAAAATCGAGTCCCTCAATGAAAAAATGAGAGAGACGAGGGGGGGGGATCAAGTGCAAAAGACCAATTTATAAACAACGCCCAGCGCCATTGCGTTATCAATCGAAATATTCGATAATGTCAAAAAGAACCTTGCCACTTCTACCGTTTGGTTTTTTTCTTTTAAAAACTGCCTATAAACATTTATTCGAATATTCACTTCAATCGTTTTAATTGTTTAATCTACGCACAAAAAGAATAAATGATAGAATAGCACAATGCAAGAATTCTCATTTACTGATCATTGGCGTAGTCGGCTGGATTCTTGCGGGATGCGGCCTTGTTGGTCTTGATGGCCCAGTCGTAGAGAAGATAGGCTCCGATGGTCTAAAATTCAATGATTTGCGGTTTCACGCCGATTACATTTTAAATTTAGAAAAAATACTCAACAAAAATATCAGGCAAAATTAAAATATTTTTTTGCGAAAAAAATTTAACTGTTAGTTTGAAAGCGTTCTAACTCAAAAATTTGAGTCCACACTCCATCATTTAGCACAATTTCTCATAGCCAAAATCACTTAAAATTTTAAAGATTGGACAACGTAAAAGAACACATCTAATAGTTTTTCGAAATAAGATTCAAACGATAGTTTTATTTTACAAACCTGTGGGATGTAGTAATACCACTGATCCCAGACGTAGGTTTTGAAGACTTTGACGACAGCTTGGTCAAAGAGTCCTTTGAAAGCCTTCTGCTCGTTTGGAGCCAATGCGAAACGGTGCTCTCCGTACATCTGAGATTTTAAATTAATAAATTGTATTACAAACAAACGCGATCCGTCGTTTAAATTACTGCGATTTTGAAGAGTACGATATATTCTCGGTATTTAAGTATAAAAATCGCAATTAATGCATTCAAATGAAATATACCTTTCCGAGGTTACCGAAGTGTTTTCCCATAGCGACAACAGACGGTCTCATGATTGCAGCTTCTGAATCGAAAATTAAGTAAATACTTAAAAAAATGAAATTGTAAGTAATACAATCAAATATGGAATTGGCTCAAAACCAAATACGAACAACAGATAAAATGAAAAATGAAAAATCACGATTTATTTTACAATGATCTACTTGTTGGAAAAAACGAATATAATTCCAGCTAGAAAACTCGGAACATTAAATTATTGACTACTTTGGAATTTGTCGAAACGCTCAAAGTAATCGAATTGTGGGTCGTTCTTTTGGGTGGCGAGCTCGTTCTCCTTGGCGCGCTTCCATGTGCATCCGAATCCTGGAGTTGGTGCTGGAAGTCCGAAATTCTTTTCTGGGCCAACGTTCACTTGAACAGCTTGAACAGTTCTGAAACACTTTTAAAGAATTTTCAGCGGTTTAATTTCAGTATTACTCAATTGGCTCTCCAAATTGGTTCGCGAATTTTTTCACACTTCCGTCATTAACATACAAAGTCGTTGGTGGTTGAACGCTTCTTCTTCCATCTCTAAAATACTAAATGAAATTTCAAGAATATTAGAATTTTCCAGCTCTACCTTCCCAAATAATAATTATCGGCAAGTTTGTGATGGACCCCTCCTGGGAGATTAGGGAGTTCAGCAGATCCTGGACGAGCTGACTGACTTTTTGGGAAGCGAAGAGGATTTTGATAGACGCACTACAAAACTATTAAGTTGTTTTCAATTAAAATGAAAAATTACCTTTCCGTCTGGCCCTGGAAGTCCTGGTGGCGGGGTGACCGGGAGACGATCAGCAGCCAGAAGCTTCTCTGAAATCTGACCATTTAATATTTAGGTATCATGTGATATTTAAAATTTTATTCGGTAAAGAAAGAAAAAATCAAATTTACCTTTAAGCCAGTTCCAAAAAGGTGTTTGTGAGCGATTTTGCACGGTCGCTGCCGCGATTTTACGGCCGCTCATGGTTCACCTGAAAAAATAATTTGTTTAAATAAAAATATTATTTTTATGTTACGTAGCGAAATAAATTAATTAGTAGTAGTATCAAAGTTATCAAGAAAATGAGGAATCAGAAGAAAAATAAAATATTTAAATCATTGCTTTAAATTTATTATTTTTACTAAAACTTTAGAATTTACCATAAATAAAGATAGACAAATTCCATTTGAAAATCCATTACGTACCAAAATGGCACACAAACACCTGTATTTGCGAAAAACATTGAAAAAATGGAAAAATAAAGACTAGGCAGTGCAAGTTCCTTTTCGCGTCTCGGTGAACATTCTAATGCACACAATAGAAAACACCGTACCCGTGTAAATATTGTAGACAACTTGGACTTTGAAAAGCTATTAAAAACTGATTATCTGGATGAAAGAAGGGAATTAAATGCCGGGATAATTATTAATCATAATATTATTAAATTTCACATTAAAATTTAACGAAAATTTTCAATATTGTGACTTATGAACCATGATTAACTTGTGTTTCTGTCAATATAAGTTTTTTTCAAAATTTGTTTCCCAAATATTGTCAATATATCCAATAAAAGGGCTCTTAAGTTATAATAACAAATGATAAGATCAACATCAGTTGTGCTCATTGATAAGCACTTACACATTAGTAAACGCGGCGCATCTATTGATTTTCTAACAATTTCCTAATAATCATCCCGTTTTATAGTTAAAAAAAACCATGCAATCACTTTCTGATATGTTCGAAACAGAAGACAACATTTTTCTTAAATCGCCACACTTTTGCAAACCTCTTCAAACGGTAAAAGAATTGAAAATTTTTTAAAGCATACATTTAGATTGTTTCAGGTGAACGCCGTGATATTGGCAGTTTGCATTGGATCCACAGCAAGCGGAGACAATGGGATCCTCTGGTTTTGCACGATCCTCTCCTTATTGGTAAGCTAAAATTCATCTGCGGACGTCATTCGAGGTTTCAGATTTCTGCTGCCGCAACAGTGATATTCGCATTGAAAATTCAGGATGAACTGATTGAAAGTCTTTCAAATGGAAGTGTTGTCTGGAATTTGGTGGTACGTGATATCAGTGAAGCCAATTTTTCACTGACAATTTCATTCTAAATAAGGTGGCAATTGCTCCATCATTTGAATTGACGTCTTGGGTCTTGTATGGAAAATATTTTAGGGCTTAGTTTAACCAGCACAATGGACAAGAGCATAATTTTTTTAATGAGCTTGAATACTTTTGATTGTTGCCAAATTATTTATATTTTATATTACGGGACCAATTAAATGGCAGCCCGCGCAATTCAAATATTTCAAATTCGTTCGTCCCAAATATTTCAAATTCGTTCGACTATATACGGACAAATTTTTTAGATATCATTATGAAAGTTGGTACACACATATGTATTTTCTAGCCCTGAATTCAATTTTGAAAACAGAATTTGAAAATTTTGACAATTGACAAAGTTACACCCCAAAACAGGGGTGGCTTTATAAATGTGAAACGCACTGTATTATTATTATTCAAACACGAATTTTCAAAATTATGAAATTTCTAACAAAAGCCAAAAATTATCCAAGAAAATAAGAGGACTCCGACAAGCTTTTGATGAACTTGGCTCGTTATTCTTCAATCTCATATTTCAGGAACTCGTCTACTCATTCTGCCTCGCCATCATCTCAATCATCTGCATTTGGCTCTCTTTCTCGTTCGCCAATCATTCCCTATATGGCACATCTGCTGGATATATCGCATCAGGAGTAAGTCGCTTCCCATTTTTTCCTCCTAATTAGCCTCTTCTCGATTTTCAGTTGTTTTTCATCGTGCACACCATTCTGTACGCGTTTCCCTGTCTTGTGATCTACCGCGAAGTGCAACAGAGCGCCGATCAGGAACGCCACAACATTGTAATTGAGCCTGCTCATCCGTTCAGATCTGATGCCTATCAGGACTTGTAATTCATGATTGATAGCATTCAATTTGGGAATAATAAATGGCACAGCTAAAATCATTGTTACAGTATGAATTGTTTGATTTTCTCAAAGCGTGTCATTTCATTGGTTTCTGAACTTCATGGGGGAAATTTGACGACAACCCATCATTCATAATAGTCAGGTGTTAATTTTTATAAATTTTTTCAATTTTCTCGCTCTAAATTTTTCCCACCTCAGTTTTACTTCAACATTAGGTTATCTCATTCCAAGAAGCCTTGATATCAATTATTTTTGGATCAGCGTATTTGCGAATCAAAAACGGATTTTTGCGATTATAATAGAATAAAAAAATTTCGGATGGGGGAAAGAATTCGCTGAAATTCCGCATTAAAATAATTGTTGTCGAGGAAACCAAAAAAAAGTCGAAATTTTATGAGTGAAGACGTTTTGAGAAACGTTTTTTTTGCGAAATGATGAGTTGTCATTTCGATAGCGATTATCCGCAATGCGACAGCGGCGCTTTTCAACCACCCAATAATACATATCGCAAAAACGATTGGTTGCCATCAGGCATTTACATTCGACGAATTTGTTTTCGCTTTACATTCATCCAGCTTCGATATATTTCGGTAAATATTTGCTCGTCTCAAAATTAAACGAATGCTCTGAAAATGTGGGCTGGAAAAAAAACGAGCGAATCATTCGCTGAAATGTCCGCAGCACAAATGTTTGATGTGCATATATGAAGAAGTAGAAGGCGAAGAACAAAAGAAAGTAGCGGAAGTCGTTCAACACACAAATCCTTTGTAATTACCCCCCGTCATACCCTTTCGATTTCCTTCTTCTGAATATTTCCACGTATGATTTTTCTGTGGAAGGGTCGGACGCAAATAAAAAAAGGCAGAAATGAATGGAACACTTAATTGTTTCCATTAGCTTCACATGTTTAAGCTGTTGTTGTTTTTCGACCCTTTTTTGCCCTCATTTCATTTTTGATTCATTTTTTTCAATTTTGTTGCTATGATGAGGAATGAGTGCATCAAAATTGAAGCTTCATCCGACCGAATTATGTCCGCAGCTTGATGTTAATAAAACAATTTCTTACAGGGCAAAAGAAATATAGAAAAGAAGCATTCAGCGATTTTTAAAGGCCAGTCCTTTTTTTTGGATTTTACTTTTATAAAATGTGAGAATTGCTGATCGGAAATATCAACAAAATGTTTCTTTACTCTTTTAATTCGAATTTTTTCGTTTTTCAACGAGCTTCT